>CM055117.1:338377905-339577905 GCA_029206835.1 Rana muscosa
TGGGGTGTTCTATACAGTGCCTTGAAAGAGTATTCACACCCCTTGAAACTTTTCACATTTTGTCAGTTACAACCAAAAACGTAAGTGTCTTTTATTGGGATTTTATGTGATAGACCAATACAAAGTGGCACATAAATTATGAACTGGAAAGGAAATTAAATGGTTTTCATTTTTTTTTTTTACAAATAAATATGTGAAAAGTGTGGCGTACATTTGTATTCAGCCCCAAGTCAATATATTGTAGAACCACCTTTCTCTGCAGTTACAGCTGCAAGTCTTTTTTGGTATGTCTCTACCAGCTTTGCACATCTAGGGAGTGACATTTTTTGCCCATTCTGCTTTGCAAAATGGCTCAAGCTATGTCGGATTGGATGGAGAACATCTGAACAGCAATTTTCAAGTCTTGCCACAGATTCTCAATTGGCTTTAGGTCTGGGACTTTGACTGGGCCAGTCTAAAGGCCTGTACACACGGTCAGAAAATTAAGTTAAATTTCGTCTGATTAACGATCTGCCGATTTTCTGATCGTCTGTATGCCGCTTTTGACAGGCAATTACGAATTTTCGTTCAATAATCTGACCATGTGTACAAGGCTTTACACAAATATGCTTTGATCTAAACCATTCCATTGTAGCTCTGGCTGTATGTTTAGGGTTTCTGTCCTGTTGGAAGGCGATCCTCCGTCCCAGTCTCAAGTCTTTTGCAGACTCTAACAGGTTTTCTTTTAAGGCCCCATACACACTATCAGATTTTCTGCAGACTTTTGTCTTCAGATTTACCAAAACCATATAATATGAGGCCAAACCTTAAGAGTTTCAAATTTGTATGCAATCAGACAGGCCCTTGCACTACATGGTCTTGGTAAATCTGATGACAAAAATCTGCAGAAAATCCAATAGTGTGTATAGGGTCTAAGATTGCCCTGTATTTGGCTACATCCATCTTCCTATCAACTTTGACCAATTTCCCTGTCACTGCTGAAGAAAAGAAACCCCACAACATGATGCTGCCCCCACCATGTTTCATGGTGGGGATGGTGTGTTCAGGGTGATGTGCAGTGTTAGTTTTCTGCCAAACACAGCGTTTTGCTTTTAGGCCAAAAAGTTCAATTTTAGCCTCATATGACTGGAGCACATTCTTCCACATGTTTGCTGTGTCCCCCACATGGCTTATCAAACTGCAAACAGGAGTTCTCATGGCTTTCTTCTTGCCACTCTTCCATAAAGGCCAGAATTGTGGAGTGCACGGCTAATAGTTGTCCTGTGGACAGATTCTCCCACCTGAGCTGGGGGATCTCTGCAACTCCTCCAGTGTTACCATGGGCCTCTTGGCTGCTTCTCTGATTAATGCTCTCCTTGCCTAGCCTGTCAGGTGGACGGTCATGTCTTGGTAGGTTTGCGGTTGTGCCATACCTCGGATGATGGATTGAACAGTGCTCCGTGAGAGGTTCAAAAGCTTGGGATTTTTTTTATAACTTAACCCTGCTTTAAAGTTCTCCACAACTTTATCCCTGGCCTGTCTGGTGTGTTCCTTGGCCTTCATGAAGAAGATGTTTGTTCACCAAGATTCTCTAACAAACCTGAGGGCTTTACAGGACAGCTGTATTTATACGAAGATTAAAATATACACACACACACACACACACACACACACACACACACACACGTAGACTCTATTTACTAATTAGGTAAATTCCATTGGTTCCACTAGATTTTAGTTAGGGGTATCAGACTAAAGAGGGCAGAATACAAATGCAGCCACACTTACATGTAGACATTTGTAAAAAAATAAAATTGAAAACCATTTATTGTTTTCCTTCCACTTCCCAATTATGTGCCACTTTGTGCTGGTCTATCACATAAAATACATTTACGTTTTTTGGCCGCAACATGACATAATGTGAATAATGCGCCTGAGAGTCCTTAATTTGTCGGCTTATCGTGCAGAACTAGTACACTTGGCCCAATCATCTCTGAGAAGCATCTACCTCAGTGGATAGATATCGAAGAACTTAGCTTGCCCTAGAACTCTGCTCAAAGTGTTGATATGGATACCTAGCAGGTTGTGGCCTTCTATTTTGATCCCTTCGCTTTCTTATACACTCGCTGTCTGGGATAGCCTTAGACGCACAAAAAGGGGTTACACTCTCCTCATATGAAAGAATAAAGAAAACCCTACATTATCCTGGCAGCTAGAATTTGGAACCAGCTGATAGTCCCACTTGAATACATTACTCTAACTAGATAAAGATTACTGATAAACTCTTGTGTACCCTCAATAATACCCAGTTGAAGTTTGAGAAGACCTGGAAGCCTTGGGTGCTGTACCTGGAGAGAGTCTAGTGCAGTGATGGCGAACCTTTTTGAGCCAGAGGACCCAAACTACAACCTAAAGGGATTGTAAAGGTTTGTTTTTTATTTTCTAAATAGGTTCCTTTAAGCTAGTGCATTGTTGGTTCACTTACCTTTTCCTTAGATTTCCCTTCTAAATATTTTTTTTCTTTGTCTGAATTTCTCACTTCCTGTTCCTCCTCGGTAAGCTGTTCAGTAAGCTGTTCTGGCTGACTAAACACCACTCGGATGATGGTGTGAAGTTTACTAAGGAGAAACAGGAAGTGAGAAATTCAGACAAAGAAAAAAACCATTTAGAAGGGAAAAATCGAAGGAAAAAAGGTAAGTGAACCAACAATGCACTAGCTTAAAAGGAACACACACACACACACACACACACACACACATATATAAAAATAAAAAAAAATTATTAAAAAAAACACGCACCACACATACACCTTTACAACCCCGTTAACACCAACTTATTTATATCAAAGTGTCAACACTGGTGATGATTGCCCACCCCAAGAGGGTTTGCAGTCAGTTCAGCTTTGGCATCCAGTGTTTGTGTGCCTGGCAGCAGCTTCTCCTTTTATTGGTGCCTGCGATTACCCTCCTCACTCTCGATCGTGTGCTCTCAGCACCGTCCTCTCACTCCTCTCTGGCTGGTTCAATGCCAGGGGCTGTTTTGGCTTGGGCTCTCTTTTCCGAACCACCTCAGCCTCCTCTCACTCGTCTCCCCACTCCTCTCACCCTTGCTCTCCCTTTTTCCTCAGCCCTTCCCCCCCCCCCCCCCCGGGCTCCAGGCTGTCTGTCCTCTTATTTTTGCAGGGCATGCTGGGGAGGCAGTTTTCTTTTAATTAATTAATTAAAATTAAGCCATAGTCTTCCAGGATTAAATGTTCCATGGTGCACTTGTTCTGGCTCCTCATTGGTCCCTGGCTGCAGCCAACCGGGAGTCCTCTTGTCAGCTCCTTCCTTTATTGCAGTGCAGAGGCTTGTATTAAGTTGCTACGGGCAACCAGTCGGCTCTTTCCCCCACATTCCAAGCAGCCTTACTGGGCTCCAGCCAGAACTCCAGGAAACTTATGCCCTGGCCTAATAATGAACACCTGGGACACACTCTTTCCCCCCCCCCCATTGGCTCGCCGACTTTGTTGTTAATTTTCCGCTGCCCAGCCCACCCACCGAGCCAACGCAGAACCACGGATTGGCCGAAGCAGCGGATGCATGCATCGGCTCGGCTCCCATGACTGACACCTGCGCTGGCCAATTGCCTCCTTGCACGGGACCTGGGAGTCTCGGGGAAGCCAATAAGCGAGATGCATAGAGGGTGGACTGCAAGAGGCCATGGGTGGGCTGCTGGGTAAAGCCTGAGCTGAGTCAATAGACCGAGCATATTTTTAATGGGCAGTCGGGCACTTCTGTTACGGACAAGAGAAAAGATGGCGGCCCTGCTCGCGTGCCCACAGAAAGGGCTCTGCGTGCCAGCTGTGGCGCACGTGCCATAAATTTGCCATCACTGGTCTAGTGCGACCTGGGGATCTTGCTCACATCTTTTATTCTTCCCTCCTTTCTCTCTAACCTTCTCGTCTCCCCCTTGCCCTGCCTCATTTTTCCTTCTTTTGGACGACCAAGTAACATTTCTACCTGATGGTAATTTTTGGTTTAGACATTTAAGTAAACAAGACAGCAGGTGAGAATGTTGAATAAGACATGACCTCTTTAGAGCCTGGCCTTTCCTCTAGCATTCTAGCAACTGTTGAGATGTAACAGTATTTTTCATCTCTACCCTAACTGAATGCTTTGTCTTTGGTAGAACCACGAATCTGTACCCAAGTGCCTGTCTACTTTTCCCCCCTCGTGGAGGCTCTTTTGGAAACAGGTGAACTCATGTACTGCAGCAATGCCTGGATAAAAATTTAAGTGTCACTAAACCCACATCAAAAAAAAATAAAAATATATATATATATATATATATATAAATAAATGCTGTATTACATGCTGTTTATACTCAGTCACAATGAGATTTGTTTTCTGTATCCTGCTGTTCTCTATCTCCCCTTCTGTCCAGGACCTCAATTCAGCTAGGGATTTTGCAGAGCAGTGTTGGCAGCTCTGCACATGCTCAGTTTTCAGTGAGTTTCTATGCTGAGCGTTTCTTCCCCATCACATCTGAGCAGGCAATGTGACTATAGAGTCACACATGTGGGCATATACACAGTGGTAAATCACAGCCCACTCCCCCTCCCTCCCTCCTCCATGCCCACTAACCAGCTAAACACAATGGGGAGTGGAATATTACATGTAGCTTGATGGAGGCTTCACCATATTCTAAGATAGAATATATATGGGACAGGGGCGTGACACAGCCTGTGATCGGCAGAAATCCACCTACACCATGTTATTGCCAACAAATAAAAGATTTAAATTTCAAATTATATATATATATATATATAATTTGTATGACAATTTAAAACAGTTTATTAATGTTAATTTATATATTTTTACTGGAAGCTCCTCCTGCTTAGGTTTCCCTGCAGACAGGCTGGGAAAAAGCTGGGTCATAAGACAGCTGTACATCGATTAGGAAAAAGGTGCTTAGATGTTTTTTAGAGCTACATAATTAATTGTTAAAAAATAAAATCGCGATCTCGATTCAACCCCCCCCTCACGATCTTTTTTAGCAGAGACCCTTGAGAATAAAATGGGAATATTTTATGTTACTGTATTTGCGCAGCGGTCTTTCAAATGCAATTTTTTGCAACTTTTATGCAAAAAAGTTAGCCCAATTTTTTTTGTAGAATGTGAAAGATAATATGCAGAGAATCATGATCTTTATTCCAATCAAAAAAAATTGTGATTCTCATTTTTTCCAGAATCGTGCAGCTCTAATGTTTTTTTATTAAACTGATTACAGTACAATCCTCCATATACAGAAAGAGAAGGGACAATTTCAAATAAACAGTGTGTTCAGTATCCCTTTAAATGCTAAGTAAACGGTTTTCCCTTTATGGATTTCAAGGTTTACATTTTTAACTCCGGGTACCATTAACTTATAACAATATTCAGCCAGCTACTTATGGAAGTGACATTTTTTCCATTATTTTTGCTTACCTTGCCAATAAAGTGGTATTCAGGTTTCCATTATAACATGCTGTCAGAGGCAGTACATTAGAAAGAACAGCTGATGATGTTATAAACTGTCTGCACTTTGCTTGATCAACAATATTGTCTAGAAAATAATTAAAAATTATTACATGAGAAGAATATGTACATTTTTTGGTAAGCAAAATTGAGAATCTTTCTTTCAAGTTACAAGGCCAGATGTCAAGCATAGACTTTTAGAGATGGGACATGAAGTGAATATTGTTCATTAAATCAGATAAGTAGGGACTCAATGCACTTGAAGGACATTTCCAGGGAACTATTTCAAAGTGATAACAAGAACTCATGAGCAATCAGCAGTTTAAAGGTCTGCTAATGTCAACATTTTTCTATAGCCGGTTGCATCAACTGCAGAGTCAGTGCTAGAGCCAGGGATCTCCAATCAGCAGGGAGCTTTGTAGATTGTGGAACTGTAGGTCTGACTCAGCATGGGATGTGTCAGACCCTTCCAGAGAGACCACTACATTTACACTGAGCAAGGTTATTTCTTTAGAGCAGTGGTCATCAACCCTGTCCTCAGGGCCCACTAACAGGCCAGGTTTTATGTATTACTTTGGGGAGATGCAGACTAGAATACTGCAATCACTGAGCAGAAAATATAATCACCTGTGATGTATTTCAGTTATCTTGCAAACCTGGCCTGTTAGTGGGTACTGCTAAAGTCCCATTTTGAGGGTTTTGCCTTATACATGCAATCTAGGGATGTTGGTACTCTATTAGCTACCATTCTTATTTTGTTATCACTTTAACTGTAAGGCCGGGTTCACACCTATGCGAATTGAATGCACGTTTCTCCGCATTCAATTCGCATAGCAGGAGAATGTGACTGTCTCTCTATGGAGCCGGTTCACATATCTCCGCAGCGGGTCCAGTGCGGTGTGCCGGAAAAACGCGTGCTTTTTTTGGTGCGTTTCAGGTTCGATTTCAGCCCAAAATTCAGGCTGAAATCGAACCTCAAAACGGTGAACCAGCACGCACCGGACCCCTGCTGTGAGCCGCATGCGGCGACGGTGTAAACCGAGCCTAAGGGTACACTCATATTGGCATGGCATAAATTCGATTGTCTTCCCTCCCTGCTGGTATGCAAGCAAGTGTTCCTGGGCACGCTTACTTTATCACCTCTACCAACTAGTCCACAGTGATCGCTGCATATGTGCTCAGGCTTGGTTTGCACTCACTTAAGTAAGCTGTACCAGACTACAAGTCAATCATGCAAGGGTCCACCTAGGGCTGGGAGATTTTCCCCCCCAAAAAAATCTGCGATTTTTTTTATAAAAAACTTGATTTACGATTCGATTTATTTATTTTTTATTATATTAAAGTGCATCAACAAACAAAATTGCAAAGGCAAACCCTTTCTCTAACTGCAAAGTCAGTGTGCAAACAAACACACAATATAATCCAGCGCTCATGGAACATACATTATTAACTATTGAAAACTCTTGAAACTCTGTGTGCGATTCCTTCTGTCCCAGCCTTGCTGCGATCCTGGCTCTGCATCCTTTTGGCTTGGAGGGCCCTCCACACGCTGGTCTGCCTGTTGTCCATCATTCAAGGTACTGTGCTCACAGGGAGATCATGCCACAGGCTTTGTTTTGACTTTTTTAACCCCTCCTTGCTCCACGGATGTCACTGCAAGTTTAACAAGTTTGTCACCACTGGCAACTGGAGAGTTAAGATTAATTTGCCCTCTGCACATTTGGGATTGGATCCCTCTCTTTATTGTGATTAATAAATGGACTAAGCTTTTTTATCAATTCTTCAAGAGTTTTCAATAGTTAATAATGTATGTTCCATGAGCGCTGGATTATATTGTGTGCATGTTGTGTATTTTGTACTTCTGGGTACGGATTTTTTCTTGCTGCGCTGGATCCTGTTTTTTCCCCCCTTTTGGATACTTTGTACTTCCCAAAATATTTTGGATTTTTTTCTTATTATTATTATCATCCATTATATTTTTTTCTTTATCCACCAATTTAGCGCTTGTGACCTTTTGTTGTTTTTTGCAGTGTGCAACAAAGATTGTTGCACATCCAAATTATTAATACTGTATTTGGATTTAGCTAATAAAACAACAAAAAATCCTGAGGTTACTCTTAGTTGAATTGAACTGTGTCCATGCCTCACTGTACCCATGTCTCACTGTGCCCGTGTCTCACTGTGCCCATGCTTCAATCACTGTGCCCGTACCTGATGCAGATTTTCATGGTATACGGATTTTACTGCTACACCGGTGGCCATTCCAGTATTCAAAAGCCGCGCCTCCTCCTCGTCTGTGATAGGCGGAACACTCAATTTCCCACCATTCAGTGTTCCGCCTATTATGGTCATCCTCATAACACAGACGAGGATGAGAGGATGTCCGTGATAGGCTGAATACTGCCTGCTGTGAAATTGAGTGCTCTCGTCGTCTGTGATAGGCGGGACTCAGGAGGCGCGGCTTTTGAACACTGCAATGGCCGCCATCTGTCTGCATGACACGCTGATCAGGTAGGCAGACGGCGGCTGCAGCGAGTAGATGTAATTGGGGTAACGCTGCCCAGTGCCATTCTGGATACGCCCCCTGCAGTCCTGCTACGGAAACTTTGAAGGGAAAAAAAATAAATAGGATTTTTGTACTCACCGTAAAAAAACGTTTCTCTGACGTCCATGGACCGACGCAGCTCTCATACTGATTACATGTGGGTATATGTCCCTGCTCGCAGGAGAAGACCTAGGCAGAATGTTAGAGGTTAAAACATTCTAGAACAAGCCAGAGCTGAACAGCCCCGTCCAGGGGGGCGGTCCCTCCGGACATTACCCTTCCACCTGCAGCTAATCAGCCTCAGTTCGTAACAAAGCAGTACAAACTTAAAAGGAAGGGTGGGTGCTGCGTCGGTCCATGGACGCCAGAGAAACGGATTTTACGGTGAGTACAAAAATCCTATTTTCTCTTATCGTCCATGGACCGACGCAGCTCTCATACTGATTACATGTGGGACGTCCCAAAGCAGTATAAGAAAAGGGTGGGAGCAAAAAAAGTAAGGAACAACCAAAACTTCACTCCAAACCAGCAGAGCCCCTCAACGGAGGAGTTGCAACATTAGACAGCGGCATGCAACACTTTGCGGCCGAAGGAAGCATCCGAAGATGCAGCCACATCAACCTTGTAGAACTTTGAAAAGGTATGAACGGACGACCAGGTCGTCGCCTTGCACACTTGTGCAACCGACGCTTGATGTCGGAAGGCCCGGGAAGCACCAATTGCCTTGGTGGAATGCGCCGCAACCGGAAAGGGAGGCGCCCGCCCCTTAAGGGCATAGGCCTGTATGACGGTCTGCCTGATCCACCTGAAGACGGTGGCAGACGACACCGCTCGGCCCCGTTTTGGACCAGACACAGATTTCCGAATGGAAACAGTAGCAGACAGGTACACTCGTAAGGCTTGTACCCATCTTAATGTATGAAGCGCAAACTCTCAGGGAAGCGATGGGTGAGGACACAAGGACGGAAGAACAATGTCCTTCTTAAGGTGAAAAGGCCAAGACCATCCTTAGAAAAGAAGGATGGTCGTGGGCGCAACACCAACATATCCTTATGGACGACCAAGTAAGGCGACTTGCCAGACAAGGCTGCCAACTCAGACACCCATCTAACCGAAGCAATGGCCAATAAGGCCAACTTCCGGGACAAGGTCAAGAGAGGAATCTCTCTGATATTCTCAAAGGGATGTTCTTGGAGAACCGAGATGCACCAAAATCAGATCCCAAGTAGGGAGAGGAGGCTTGACAGGGGGGACCACATGGCGAACCCCCTGCCCAAAAGGTGCTAATCAAGGAATGGCCTGGCAGCGGTCGTTGAAAAAGACAGTCCGGGCCGAAATCCGACCCTCAAAAAAGGTATGCAAGGCCAGCTTTTGGGTCACACCACGCTGTAAGAACAGCAAAATCCTGGGAACGGAAAACATCCGAGGATGCCACTCAAGTTCCTCGCACATAGCGATGTAAGCCTTCCAGGTACGGTGAGATATCTTTCTGGAGGAAGATTCCCGTGTCAACAACATAGAAGAGATGACCGAATACGAGAGAACTCGGTCCTTTAGCACCTGGCTTTAAACAGCCATGCCATTAAAGCCAAGGACGAATTATGCTCTGCGAAGCAACAACAGTAGCAGAGGGTAAGCATATATCAGGCGATACTGCCCCCACGGACTTCCAACGCGTCTTACGCATCCGCCCAGGGGTCCCTGGACCTGACCACGATCTTGCCACCTTGCGAGTGAGTCGAGAGGCCACAAGGGCCACTTCCGGTGCCCCACCTCCGGTAAAGAAGGTGGAAACACCTCCGGATGCAAGGACCCTTCGTCTGCAATGCACACGGCCGACAGGACCGTCTTGCAGCGAGACGTATGAAAATCCCAAAGAGACTCCGCAATGTATCGGAGAAGGGGGGCCCCAGTGTACAGGGTGCCTCAAATGTTGGCCAATAAAGGCAACTTGACGGAACTTCCCTAGAAACTCGGTCAGAGGACTAGTACCTCAGCCTCCACAGGTGGCGCAAACCCACCCCGGGCACAGAGACCCTAAAGGCTAAAGCAGTTGTAGTGCACCTGCTAGACGACTGATGAATGAAGCAGAGGCTTTTGCCCAGTCATTGAGCTACAAAAAATGCCAGAGACGCAGCCACTAACGGGCGTAACGCTAACCCCAGCCTGGCGAACACAGTCCAAGCCAGCGCTTCTGATCACCACTGAAAGCAGGTGGAAAGTGATACCCCTGAAACCAGGGATCCTTGTGACAATGCTCCATCCAGCAGCTACCCATGGATAGGTGCTGATTGTGCAAACACATAGTTTATACTATGTATTGCGTCAAACGCACAAATGGAGAGTGTGGGAGGAAACCCACCCAGCCACAAAGAGCATAATACCACCACATACGGCGTATGTAGTTTAGTTTTTGTGGATAAACCTATTAAACGCGTATATACTGTGCCAGCGACGAAGGCGTGCACATCATCGGGGCCTGGACGTAAACCAGCCACACAGATTGCGTACACAACCGTGTAGGTATGTTAGCCTGCGAATAAACAAATTGCACATGTTTCTACTGTGCATAGCGCTGAGAATGCGCACACCATTGGAACGCAGGGAAGAAACCTGAGCACCCGGATGAAACCCATGCAGACTGCATACGCATACCGTGTATGGTATTATAGTATGTGTGCTAAACATTTTGCACAAGCCCATGTGTGCATAGCACCGAAGGCGCGCACACTGTTGGCGCGTGGGAGGAACCGAAGTACCCCACGCATACTCAGAGAATGCAATACCTACAGCTACTGTAAATGTATTTAGTGTAGTGTATAGACATAATGTGTATGTTTTCACCGTGTATTGCACCAAAGACATGCATGTCATGTAGCATGGGCAGAAACCCACGCAGACTGCATACGCATACCGTATAGGTATTATAGTGTGTGTGTGCTAAACCTTTTGCACAAGCTCATGTGTGCAAAGCACCGAAGGCGCGCACACCGTTGGCGCGTGTGAGGAACCGAAGTACCCCACGCATACTCAGAGAATGCAATACCTACAACTACTGTAAATGTATTTAGTGTAGTGTATAGACATAATGTGTATGTTTTCACCGTGTATTGCACCAAAGACATGCATGTCATGTAGCATGGGCAGAAACCCACGCAGCCTGCATACGCATACCGTATAGGTATTATAGTGTGTGTGTGCTAAACCTTTTTGCACAAGCTCATGTGTGCATAGCACCGAAGGTGCGCACACCGTTGGCGCGTGGGAGGAACCGAAGTACCCCACGCATACTCAGAGAATGCAATACCTACAACTACTGTAAATGTATTTAGTGTAGTGTATAGACATAATGTGTATGTTTTCACCGTGTATTGCACCAAAGACATGCATGTCATGTAGCATGGGCAGAAACCCACGCAGACTGCATACGCATACCGTATAGGTATTATAGTGTGTGTGTGCTAAACCTTTTTGCACAAGCTCATGTGTGCATAGCACCGAAGGCGCGCACACCGTTGGCGCGTGGGAGGAACCGAAGTACCCCACGCATACTCAGAGAATGCAATACCTACAACTACTGTGAATGTATTTAGTGTAGTGTATAAACATAATGTGTATGTTTACATTGTGTATTGCACCAAAGGCATGCATGTCATGTAGCGTGGGCGGAAAACCCACGCAGACTGCAAAGACATACCGGGTAGGTCCAATCGCACAAATTTAGACTGTGCATAGCGCCGAAGCGCCCACTCGGAAGAACTCCACGCAGACAGCACACAGATACCGTGTAGGAATGATAGCATGTGAATTAACATAATATTGCACATGTTTATGCTGTGCATTTCCATTGGAGCGTGGGGGGGAAACCGGAGTACCCGGAGGAACCCCACGCACACAGTATACCCATACTGTAAACATGTATAATATGTGCAATAAACATATTGAACATGTCTATACTGTGCAGAGAGCCGAAGAGCACATACCATGAGAGTGCGGGAGGACACCGGAGCCCCCGCCAGCCCAGAGAGTATAATACATACATGTGACGGATCTCAGATACCCCAGGTGGGCACATCCGCCAGACCTGTGTCTCCTGTCCTCCAAACGCACCCGCAGCCTGCAGATACGCCATAACCAGCCCTTAACCCCTCAATCACGAGACAATCCACACAGGTGTTGAGGGTTAAACATGCAGAGCATTAACAGTTTATTAAATCCAAAACATACACTTTTACACACAGTTAGGGACACTCCCCTTAGCCTTGTCATAGAGGGGACAAGGAAGAACCAATGGGAACTGAACACTTGTACATTGAAACAGAGACTACAGTTAAACATAAAGGGATTATGGTAAGCAGGCAGCCCTTCAATACACATCCCCTGCGGAGAGATGTCTGCAGTCCAGACCATTGTCTATGTGCCATCAACCAACACAATTAAGCACAGCAACAAGAGGGGGGGGGGGGATGGGGAAGAAGGGATGTAGCATTACATTACATTATCTCAATGCCAGCTTCTCCCCGAGTCTCAGTCTCTTATGGGCCATAGTCTGTGGGTAGGAGGCCCGCCCTCAGTCCCTTCCAAAGCACACAGTGACAGTGGGTTCTGTCACAATACATATACTGTGAATGTATCTGGAGTCGTGTATAAACATATTTTGTAAGTTTATATCATGTATGGCACTGAAACACAGCATTGGAACGTGGGGACAGCCACGCAGACACAGAGACCAATAACACATACATACACTGTGAATGTATGCAGTGTAGAGGTATAGGCGCATAATCTTCTCTGTATCATTCCAACCTGCTTGACTGTGCTGCTGAAGCAGCATGCAGGTAACAGGTAACCTCTGATCCTCAGACCGTGTGTCTGTCAGAGCTCAAATCATTCCCCAGGAAATGGCGGGAAATGTTACCTCAGGTATCACACACAAGGCTCACAGGGATTAGAGACATAAATGAATAAAGTCCTCCCTCATCCATGCTGCTCTTGAGGCAGCGTGTGAGGAAAACAGTGAGGAAACTGTGTAAAAGAAAAGCTTGTCACAGCAATTTCAGCCTGAGTGTGTTTCTCACATCATCAATGAGATCACTTACAAGCGCCCTGTCATTCACTGACAGAACTGGAGTCTTCCTCACAAGGGAATGTCCTGTTCATAAACATTAAATATGCAGAGGTAGGGTCCTGAGCCCAATAGCTAGGCCCATATCTGACTCAGAGCACTCCTTCACTAAAGATTTTTGTGGGGGGAGGGGGCTTATAGCTCCTTTTGCTCGCACACCGCTTCCATTCTGACAGGAATGATTCCAGGACTGCTGACAACTGGTCCATAAGGACCGCAGGTGCAGGAAACATATGAACATGTTTAACTGTGCAGCACTGCCAGTTGCCCCAGGCAATGTGGAGAGCAGGTGTATTAGACTCCATAAACGCCACCCTCTGAGACCTTATACACTATACAGTGAATATACAGTCCACCCACTGGCTACGCTGAGGAGGGGATACCCGGGAGGACCCACCAACCCTTAAAGGACAGCTCAGTCTGTGAGGAGATTGTGAGGGGATTCGCGCCGCCGCCAGAAATAAATGCGCGGCGGCCACAAGAAAATGGCCGCCGTCCGCAGCCATAACTGTGCCACTGAACGCCAAGATGGCCGCCGAGCGCAAAATTCAAAGCTCTAATGCGCGCCAATGGCGCACGCAATAACCTCAAACAGCGCCAATGGCGCACGCAATAATCACCTCACACACCAGAAAAAACTGCAGACATGAGCGCCCAGCCAGGCCAGAGTGACCCCCAAGCACCCCACAGCACAGCACCAGTACAGGGTGCAGAGAGCAGCATAACAGGGGGGAGACAGGGAGAAACCCCCACACACAGAAACACAGCCAGCATGTACTCACCTGCAGTAGGAGAGACTACTTACCCGTCCCTTTCAGGGACCCACTGGCTTGTTTCAGACAGACCTATCACAGAGTCGTACTGCGTAGCTGTCGGCCCGGTCCACCGCGAGAGATACAGTCAGTCAAGTACTGTTCAATCTTGAGAGGACCGTGGGAGCATGAAAGCAACCCGGCCACCCCTGGAGTCATGGGGAATGTCGTGAACTGAGTCTCACGCACGCAAGGCGAGGATCAGCACGCTCGATGGTCGGACAGGGAAGACTACGAGGATACTAGTGTACCCAACCTGTTGCCCAGCCGACAGTTGATTGAAGGTCTCAAAAATAAAATAATAAAATTCCCAAAGGAATAAAAATCAAAAGTAAAATCTTCCAGGAGACTGGCTCCTGAGAGCCACGTCTTCTCCTTCTGCTAGGCAGAAAAAAACTGAGGCTGATTAGCTGCAGGTGGAAGGGTAATGTCTGGAGGGACCGCCCCCCTGGGCGGGGCTGTTCAGCTCTGGCTTGTTCTAGAATGTTTTAACCTCTAACATTCTGCCTAGGTCTTCTCCTGCAAGCAGGGACATATACCCACATGTAATAAGTATGAGAGCTGCGTCGGTCCATGGACGATAAGAGAAAAAATATTTTTTTTTTATTTATTTTTTTCCCAAAAAAATAAAAAATAAAAATAAAAAAAATCTAAAAAAAATATCGATTTTCTTCAAATCTGAATCGATTTGAGCTCAAAACTCGATTCAAGATTAAAATCGATTTTTTTCCCAGCCCTAGGTCCACCTCTTCCAAGTGGTCCTGGGCAAGGTTCAAAATACTCTCACTACACAAATTAACTGGACCAAGGGGTTGAACCATACCAGTGAAAGTGCACCCCAAGACTTTGATCCCCTTTTGGTTTTAATTTATCTGGAATGTATGTGGCAGATTTATACTGAACATTTAATTGGGCTTAAGGCCCCTTTCACATGCGACTTGTCCCACGATTTGTGATGGCAAAGTAGCATGACAAGTCGTTTCCCCATGACAACCATTCATATTAGTACGACTTCAAAGTAGTCCCTGCACTACTTTGGTCCGATTTTAAAGCCACTTACACAGGCATTCCCTGAAATCGCAGTAGTGTGAAAGGGGGAAGAAAAAAAAAGAAGAAGAATAAAAAAAAAAAAAAGAAAGAAGAATAAAAAAGAAAGAAGAAGAAAGAAAAATTGCTTTGTGAAGAACACAATGGGGGGGGGGGGGGGGATTTACTAAAACTGGACAGTGCAAAATCTGGTGCAGCTGTGCATGGCAGCCAATCAGCTTCTAATTTCATCTTGTTCAATTAAGCTTTGACAAAGAAAAACTGGAAGTCCGATTGGTTTCTATGCAGAGCTGTACCTGATTTTGCACGGTCCAGTTTTAGTAAATCTCCCCCCATTGTGTTCTTCACAAAGCAATTCTAAATAAAAAATATAAGCCTTCTTTTTCTCAGATGGCTACAAAGTATTTGGGCACTGCACAGTGTTATATATCTTCCTTCCTTTGACAAAACGGGGTTGAGGAAGAAATATTTTATTGTCAAAGGAGCTGAAATGATTACTAGCTAGAAAGACGGAATGACAAATCACTGACTGGATACATTACTCAGATGGTTACTGCATTGTCACGTTATACAGCCGAGCGCTTATAGATTTGTGTTTTCCTTTTGCTTTTTAAATAAGTTTCCCCGATAATGTTCTTCAAGCGAGTTAACCAAAAAAAATAAAAAACACTAGGAGCTTTCTCTGAACTATGACTTAAATAGGAATTCCAGGCAAAAAATGTGCATGTTCATCTACACCATACAGTAGCTATGTGTAACCAATAGCCATGGTAATGAACACATTGCTGTATACTGTATGTAACTGATGCTGCATACAATTTACACAGCATTCTGAGAGGCCAAGCTCCAGCACTGTCTCCCCCCATTTCATGGGAGAAACTGAAAGCAGCGAAGCATTAGGCTCCTACTGCTGTCAGTCAAACTCTTGAGAGAAGGAAATTGGGGCATGGCTTACCAGCCCTGTGTGTGTCCATGGACGCACACAGCCCGATTTAGGAGCACAAGCACACCCAATCTGCTAAGCAAGTACCAGAGCAAGAAGAAGGCGACAGCTTCAGAGGGGGGACTGCAAGAAGAGCAGAAGCTGTTGCTTTCTGTGCAGTATTGTTGCAGGTTAGTATAACTTCTTTGCTATTTAAAAAATAATTAAAATAATAATAGGACTTTAGTATTACTTTGATTGTGCATTTTATTGTGCCTCGGGGCACAATAAAAAAAGAAGGAGATTTGCACACCTCCCTGCAGCTAGACCGCTTTAAGCACTGCGTAAAAAAAAAAAAAAAAAAAAAAGAAGAAGTTACATTTTCTTATTTAATCTACTATATTTTTAGCTGGAGTTCCTCTTAACTTCAATACTGCAAAATATATACTCACTGAAAATACACGATCATTTGAATTGAAAGCATAGCTTTTTAAAATTTCAGTGATTGGGTGTTTGAAGTGAACACATTATTCACTAAACCAAGAGGAAACGTTAACACCTTTACTGGACCATCCCTACAGCAAGACATACCCGCAGACCTTGCCCAGGTAGCAGGCAGATTCAGAATGAAAATACCTCTGCATCGAATGCCAGCATTATAAACTGAAGGAGTCATCCATTAACCACTTCCCGCCCAAGGACGTCATATGACGTCCTGGACTTTCAGTGGGGATATCTGAATGATGCCTGCAGCTGGAGACATCATTCAGATATCCATCTGTTCAACCGGCGATTCTGTGCACCATAAGAATGATCATAGCGGCGGTTCCACCGCTTGATCGTTCTTATAGGCGGCGGGAGGGGATGCCACCCCCCTCCCACCGCCATCCGGTGCTTCTCCGGGCTCTCCCGTGCGATTGGGGACCCGGAGAAACGATCTGCCGGCGCCGGATGGAAGGCATAGAGATGACTGGTGACCAGATGGTCACCAGTCATCTCTATGATCGTCGGAGGCCCGGGCGCGATGTGATGACGTCACGCGTGGGTCCTCAAATGTAAACAAAGCCGCCGTTGCGGCTGTAAGTATGAGATCAGTGAAATTTTTCTCACCGATCTCATGCTTTCTAGCCTGGAGGAGAGATGTGGGGTCTTATTGACCCCGCATCTCTCCATAAAGAGGACCTGTCACACACATTCCTATTACAAGGGATGTTTACATTCCTTGTAATAGGAATAAAAGTGATCAAAAAAAAAAAAATGTAAAAAAGGGTAAAAATAAAAAAAATTAAGTAAAATAAAAAATACATTTTTTTTTTTTTTTTTTAAACGTCCCTGTCCCCGGTAGCTCGCGCTCAGAAGCGAACACACCCAAGTCCCGCCCACATATGTAAACACTGTTCAAACCACACATGTGAGGTATCGCCGCGTGCGTTAAAGCGCCAGCAACAATTCTAGCACCTCCTCTGTAACTCTAAACTGGTAGCCTGTAAAAAAATAAAAATAAGCGACGCCTATGGAGATTTTTAAGTACTGAAGTTTGGCGCCATTCCATGAGTGTGCGCAATTTTAAAGCGTGACATGTTAGGTATCTATTTACTCGGCGTAACATAATCCTTCACATTATACAAAAAAATTGGGCTAACTTTACTGTTTTGTTATTTTTTAATTCATTAAACCGTTTTTTCCCCCAAAAAAAAGGCGTTTTAAAAATTATTGCGCAAATACCGTGCGAGATAAAAAGTTGCAATGACCGCCATTTTATTCCCTAGGGTGTCTGCTAAAAAAAACATGTATAGTGTTTGGGGGTTCTGAGTAATTTTCTAGCAAAAAAATTATGATTTTTGCATGTAGAAGAGGAGTGCCAGAATAGGCCCGGTAAGGAAGTGGTTAAAATAGATCAATTATATTTATAGGACATCAATTTGAGAATATATTATATTTTTTTTTGTTTTGTGATTATACACATAGTATTATGACATAACCCCATCTTGGCTCTGCCTAGCGTCAATACTTCCAGACAGATCTTTGTTCCAGAAACAACAAAAAACAACAGGACTCAAAGCATTAACGCAAAACTTCACCCAAAAGGGAAAGTTCCACTTGTATGCTGCATCCCATCCTGTACCACATTTGGCATGGTTTAACTGACCAGGGGTGTCAAACTGGCAGCCCTCCAGCTGTTAAGGAACTAAAAGGACCATCATACCTCTGCCTGTGGGAATCATGCTTGTAACGGTCAGTCTTGCAATGCTTCATGGGACTTGAAGTTCTGCAACAGCTGAAAGAGCCGCCAGTTTGACACCTGTGGACTAGACGTTTTGAGCTGAAGTGTACCCAACACCCCCCTCATCCTTTCACCCACAGCCTTCTGGGACAGATCACAGGTCCTGCATGACCATTCACAAAGCGCAGCGCAGCTCACTGCTGGTTTCGCTTAGTTAAGATGCCAGCGCCTGGACCTGGAGCCCATTAAAGAATCAGCTCAGGTGACAGCGCTGGATCCTTGGACAGGTAAGTGTCCTTATAATAAAAGTCAGCAGCCAGTTTGTGTAGCTGCTGACTTAATTTTTTTGGGGGAGAGACTGAAACTCCTCTTTAAAGTCAAAGCAAGTCAGCAGAATAGCCAGAACACATTCTCAAGGAGGTTAGCAGTGGTAGCCCCCTATACTTTTTTCACATCAAAGTTGCTTTAAAGCCCGACTTTAAGGAAAAGTAAAAATCCTCCCTTGTAGTGGGGCTGTCCCTGCACTGCAAGGGTTACATGCTTGTTTACCTGATTCTCTGCCCTGTAAAACCAGTCTCCTGAGCCTCTTTTGCCCTATGCCTCGATGCCCCTGATGTCATCAAGACTGATGCAGAGCCCACAGCCCTGCTTTGCTCGCGAGTACACCAAGGACCAGTCCTCTACCTGAGTATAAGGCTGGGTTCACACTATTGCAAATTGGATGCGGGATCCCCTCATCCAATTCGCAATAGCAGGAGAATATGGCCGGCTCTCTATGGAGCCGGTTCACATATCTCCGGTGCGAATTTGCATCTTTTGGTCCGTTTCAGCCCACAATTCGGGCTGAAATCGGACCTGAAACAGTGAACCAGGACGCACAGGCCATATTGGCATCCAGTTTGAACCAAGCCTTAGAGAGCGCTGTCTGCTGGGTGAGTGGAGGATCAAGTAAGCAAAACAGCTTCCTCCATCTTCTAGACTTAAAATAAAACCCTTCAGAATGGAGCAGCCTCCCTGCAAGGAGGCAATTTTTTATTTCCCTGGAGTTGGGCTTTAAATCTTTGATTGGAAAAGGAACTGGAACATGCGGGCAAACGTCTTTTTGTGGCTTCGTTTTGGGCGTTCCCTTCTGCAGCCAACTGTTCCTTGTGTACGACATGCCTGTGCCTGTTATCCAGTACCGGCAACCTCAACTTATTACACAGGGCAAAACTGACTTGGAAACACCCCCCCCCCCCTTTTTTAGTTTTGGATAGAGGGGAGAGGGATTAGAAGAACACCTGTGAGGTTTTCAGCGCTGCACGTGTCTCCGTTGGGGAGATTCACCTTCTTGACTTGTCAGGATTACCGTTATCAAAAGTAAAGGAAGATCCCAAATTTGACATTGTCACCAGAACAGTAATAGAGGAAAAATATTCCAATGAAGTTCTGGTGACAACTAGGGATCCCTTAAAGCGGAAATCCACCCAAAAATGGAACTTCTGCTTTTTGGAATCCTCCCCCCCTCCGGTGTCACATTTGTCACCCTTCAGGGGGGAGGAGGGAGCAGATACCTGTGTAATCCAGGTATTTGCTTCCACTTCTGGGCATAGATCACGGTGGTGACCTACGCCACGTCCGGCGCCTACTCCGTCACCCCTCGCTGTCTTCTGAGAGAAACACAGGAAGTGAGGCCGCATAGCTTCACTTCCTCATTCCCTTACCGAATATAGTGGCGCCTCCACCCGAGAGCCAGATCGGCTTCGGGTGCAGACATTGCGGGCGCCCAGGACAGGCAAGTGTCCATGGCAAAAGAAAGGAAGCATCTTCTGGACAGCCGCACACCAAATAAAATGCCTTTTATTTGTAAAATCACCACAACACTACAAGTCACAGCACACCCGGTCAACCTGACGCGTTTCACACTGTACTAGTGTTTAATCATAGCTGAGCTATGATTAAAACACTAGTACAGTGTGAAAAGCGTCAGTTTGACCGGGTGTGCTGTGACTTGTAGTGCTGTGGTGATTTGACAAATGAAAAGGCATTTTATTCGGTGTGCGGCTGTCCAGAAGATGCTTCCTTTCTTTTGCCTTGCATATGCAGAGCCTGCACCCAGGGTGTTTGTGAGTACCATTACACGTGAAGATAGCCACACCTGAGCGGCCTCTGCCTCCTTAGGCAAGTGTCCATATATTAAAAAAGTCAGCAGCTGCAGTATTTGTAGCTGCTGATTTAAATTTTTTTTTTTTTTGGCAGAACTCCGCTTTAACTTTAGAAGGATTTCCTCTCACTTCCTGTTTTGGCTATGGGACAGGAAGAAAAGGGAAATTTCCCCCAATGAGGAATAAATAAAATAAAAGTGTGACTTTAGATCTACGTGAAGTGAAGTTCCACCCTAAAAAAGAAAAAAACACACACACACACACACACACACACACACCAAAATACTTTCAAAAAATAGAAACAAAAAAATGTTTTACTCACCAGAAAGGGCGATTGCTATGCAGAACTTTCTAATCTGCCTCTTCCTCCACCGCGGCAGGTCTTCTTCCTCGTCCTCCTCGCGGTGTCTTCTGGTGAATGGGGTGCTCTGCCTTCTGGGAACTGCGTGTATCCCAGAAAGCAGCCGCCCATTCACAAAGTGCCGCGAGGCTCACGCACGCGCAGTAGGAAACGGGCAGTGAAACTGCCTGTTTCCCTTAGTGAGGATGGAAGTGCTGGGACCTGCCAGGATCGGGGGCCGACATAGCGGGCGCCTAGGACAGGTAAGTGTCCTTATTAAAATTCAGCAGCTACAGTGTTTGTAGCTGCTGACTTTAAAACATAAAATAGCGGGTGGAATCCCTCTTTAATTTCTCGCTGTTCTCTGATATTGGTAAAATTTAAATCAAGCAGTAAAGCTCAAAATATAATCATGTATGTGTGCCAGAAGTACAAACAGATCTTGGCTGCTGTAATATATTTTGTGATTAAAAAATACCTTCTACTAGCCAAGCAGGACCATAAAAATAAATAAAAAGAGCAGAAAAAGCCTGCAAAGGTCAGTTGTTAGGGCTGCCATACATACTACAATCTGATAGTGCAATTTAATTTACCTAATGGCCCGTAAACACGATCCGAAAATCGGACAAAAACCTGTCGTCCGAGGAAGAATCGTACGATAATAGGATCGTTAGTACAGAGCCGATCACGACAATTCATCCGATATTATTTGATCGGACAAGCACGAAAATTTTCCTCGTACGATACCAGATCGTACGATTTTCATTTAGTCAGTATAGTTGTTGTCCGAAAATACAATACAAACACATGACATTACTTCCGGTTTTTTTTTCTGTCGTACGAGAATTTTCATGACTTTAGTAACCTATTCAATTTCTACTTGCGACTATTAAGCGAAAAAAGTCAAACGATTTGTCGTCCGATTTTCGGATCGTGTGTACAGGCCATAAGTGATGGAATATGGGGAGGACAAACTTTTACAATCCAAACAATTTCTATCCAAACTCACAGGCCTGTATTTTACATTGTTGATGGTAGAGCTAAAAGGAGATTGTACAAACAGACAGTATAGTGTATGGCAAAGCCTAAAAGTGGAATGATTTCATATATGGGCCATAGATTTACTGTTCAATGCCTCATACATGTTACAATCTGACCATACTATAATCTTTAGTTACCAAAACGATGTAATGTAGAGGACCTACCTAATCGTCCCTGTGTGCAATCAAGCAGACCCTTATACAACATAGTTGAGAGCAGATCTAATAAGATTGTATAGTCAGCCTTAGACACACAAATGTTGTTTTCTTTATGAAGCATGCACCCTGACCTCTAGAATGAACTGCACTCCTCTATATACACATCAGAGCTGAGCTATAAAGCGCTGACTTCCCCTTCCCTTGTACACAAAGGACAGAGGTCAGCCTTCTAAACCTAGGAAACAAATTCATACAGCAGAAAGGACATACACACACTGACAGCACCCGGACTTCCGGTCCGAGGAGAGGGGACAGGGCAATGGACAAACCCCGTACGCAGACACCTTCTAATAACAATACAACACACCTCTATGCGCTCTCTTACCCAGCTGGAGCGCTCCCTTCACTCTCCGTACCCGGAAGAGAATAGCCGCCAGCTCCAGCCAATAAGCGGCTAGGGGGCGGAGCGGGGGTATACTGAGGCCCAGTCAGTCAATGGGCGCGTGTGGTGTGTTTCAGCCGGTGTATAGGTCTGCAGTATGGTCCTTTCTCACCTCCAAGTGCTGAGAGGAATGGCGGAGTGCACAGTGTCTCTATCTCTCCCCTCACTGTCTCTTCAATTCATATTGGCTTCTCATGCTGTATTATTGCTGGTTAAGAGCTTCCCCAGAAAATGTAATTCTATCAGCACTTCAGGGAATTCAGAGAGGAGACAACCAGAAAAAGAGAGATGGAAAAATGAGACCTCTGCCGGGTTAGCCCCCCCTTATCAAAATTTTTGAAAAAATCTTATGCAGTTTGTTAGATCTTTGTTAGATCAGGTTAGATCAACCGTTGTTTGCGTTAGATCTCACACAGAAGAAGCAATATTAACAGTTATTTGCTGGGGGGGCTAACCCGTCATCAGCCCCCCCTTATCAAAAAATTGACCAAACAGTTAGCTATTTTGGAAGCTATTTGTTAGATCCGGTAAGATCAAGTGGTTTTAACGTTAGATCTCACATAATTAGAGACTTATTAAGTGATTAATGAGGGGGGGCTGGCCCCCCCTTATCAAAATTTCTGGCCAAAAATGATTCAGGCTAATAGATATTCGTTAGATCCGGTAAGATCAAGTGGTTTTAACGTTAGATCTCACATAATTTCAGAGATATTCCACATAAAAATACTGATATTAGGTGGTACATAAGGACGGGTTGGCCCCCCCTTATCAAATTTTCGGGCCAAAAATCATTCAGGCTAATAGATATTCGTTAGATCCGGTAAGATCAAGTGGTTTTAACGTTAGATCTCATATAATTTCAGAGATATTCCACATACAAATACAGATATTAGGTGGTACATAAGGACGGGTTGGCCCCCCCTTATCAAATTTTCGGGCCAAAAATCATTCAGGCTAATAGATATTCGTTAGATCCGGTAAGATCAAGTGGTTTTAACGTTAGATCTCATATAATTTCAGAGATATTCCACATACAAATACAGATATTAGGTGGTACATAAGGACGGGTTGGCCCCCCCTTATCAAATTTTCGGGCCAAAAATCATTCAGGCTAATAGATATTCGTTAGATCCGGTAAGATCAAGTCGTTTTAACGTTAGATCTCACATAATTTCAGAGATATTCCACATAAAAATACTGATATTAGGTGGTACATAAGGACGGGTTGGCCCCCCCTTATCAAATTTTCGGGCCAAAAATCATTCAGGCTAATAGATATTCGTTAGATCCGGTAAGATCAAGTGGTTTTAACGTTAGATCTCACATAATTTCAGAGATATTCCACATAAAAATACTGATATTAGGTGGTACATAAGGACGGGTTGGCCCCCCCTTATCAAATTTTCGGGCCAAAAATCATTCAGGCTAATAGATATTCGTTAGATCCGGTAAGATCAAGTGGTTTTAACGTTAGATCTCATATAATTTCAGAGATATTCCACATAAAAATACTGATATTAGGTGGTACATAAGGACGGGTTGGCCCCCCCTTATCAAATTTTCGGGCCAAAAATTATTCAGGCTAATAGATATTCGTTAGATCCGGTAAGATCAAGTGGTTTTAACGTTAGATCTCACATAATTTCAGAGATATTCCACATAAAAATAGAGATTTTAGATGGTACATATGGACGGGTTGGCCCCCCCTTATCAAATTTTCAGGCCAAAAATGATTCAGGCTAATAGATATTCGTTAGATCCGGTAAGATCAAGTGGTTTTAACGTTAGATCTCATATAATTTCAGAGATATTCCACATACAAATACTGATATTAGGTGGTACATAAGGACGGGTTGGCCCCCCCTTATCAAATTTTCGGGCCAAAAATCATTCAGGCTAATAGATATTCGTTAGATCCGGTAAGATCAAGTGGTTTTAACGTTAGATCTCACATAATTAGAGACTTATTAAGTGATTAATGAGGGGGGGGGCTGGCCCCCCCTTATCAAATTTTCGGGCCAAAAATCATTCAGGCTAATAGATATTTGTTAGATCCGGTAAGATCAAGTGGTTTTAATGTTAGATCTCACATAATTTCAGAGATATTCCACATAAAAATACTGATATTAGGTGGTACATATAGACGGGTTGGCCCCCCCACATGCAATTTACTGTCCAAAAATCCTTCAGGCTAATAGATATTCGTTAAATACGGTAAGATCAAGTGGTTTTAATGGTTGATTATACATAATTACAGGGATATTATGGATATTTGGTATCGATGCACGGATATCCATACTAGTGTCTATATCAGGTGTAGCAATACCCCCGCAGGGGGCGCTGGTTTAAGATTTGGGTCTGCCATTACCTTACTGTTCACCACGTCCGTCCTAGGGGGTCTTCCTTGAAGAATTTCTCACAAATGTCTGCACCAAACACTTAGTCTCTTTTTCTCAAGGGTTTTATTAACAGAGGGATGGAGGGTTAGGGGGGGATTCAGGTACCTTGCTTGCGGATCACGGGTACTTCTTAATCCAGAGGACAAACAGTCTCCACACTGGATATAGCAACCACCGGATAGGCCTCTCTCACTGACCTAGCAGCCGGTGTGGTGCTCGGCCAAAAGTCTCTATCCACAGACTTGAAGAATACAAATAGTTTCTGCCACAGACTTGGGTAATCACTCACTTGATAAAGTTCTGAAAACATAACACACAGTGCCATGATCTTTCAGCCAGCCGGCAGCACTGCGAGGCATATTTTTATCCGGATGCGTCATCCAATTGAGCCCTCATTTGTTCGGTCCCTTCCCTCAGGCAAGGTGACACAGGACCATCCCCAGATCAGTAGGCCCCCAGAAACTCCTGGGCCTACTCTCAGCAACAGAGCCTCGGGCCTACAGGCCCCGAGGCAGAAAACTACTAACACATCCCTGAGGCCAGGAAGGCCGTCAGTTCAGGATCAGAAGACCCCGGAAAATGGTGTCTGCTCCTTAAGTACCCTCTCTCAGAATGCACAGCAGGGTCACCACTCCCATTGCGCTGTCTCCGGGAAAGGAATACCCAATGCATCCAGCCTACTGCATTTCCAACCTTGACCTGTGGTAACAACGACACCTACAGTCAGGTGGAAATTTGCAGCCCAGCTAAACTGGAACAGAGACCATAATTTGGTACAATTGTTCTGAGCTAAACGACAGCTCAGATAACTAAATTTACACTAGCACCTACCCAATAGGAGCAGGGCGCTACACAGGCTAATAGATATTCGTTAGATCCGGTAAGATCAAGTGGTTTTAACGTTAGATTTCACATAATTTCAGAGATATTTCACATAAAAATAGGGATATTAGGTTTTACAGAAGGTACATCCATCTTCAACCGTCTCTGGATGGTCTCTGCAACTGTCTTTGGATGGTTCTTCAGCGGATGCCTGTTGTCTCTTCTCACACCTCCGTTCACCTCCCAGCCTCATGGTGATCTCTTTTCAGACACACAAGCTTAAGTCTTTAGCTAGCCCCCTTCTTTCACAGCAGAAGTAGCAGCTCCATCCCCAGTAAAAATCAATGGTGCCATTTTGTGATGAGCCTTTATGTCCTGTGGTCCTCTGCTGCTGCTTGATTGACTTCCTCTCCCTGCCAATAGGAACACAGAGAAGAGAGCAGAGCCGACTGATGCCCGTGAGTGACCGCTGCTCGTCACTCAAGGAAGAGTAGAGTTAGGGGGAGAAATCCCCCCCAGGTACTGACAGGCGTGCTCTCCTTGAGTAAGTGCCTGTGTCAGTGTCTATTCAGTCCGACGGTTCCTGGCGGGAATGGAGGGAGGTGTGGGACCATGGGAGACAGAGCAGCCCCCGCTACACACTCCCCCCACCAAAAAACCTTAGGTCCGCCAAAGGTGGTAAAGAGTCTATGACCTGTTACATGCTTTTGATATACACACGTAAAAAAAAAAACAGGTTAGTGTGCACAGGAAACCATACAATTTGCATCTGCATAAAACCATGGCAGAGGAATATCCAACCAATTAGCATAGGAGGGGAGGTTGTCCTGCCTCGCGGTTTTCATTTTCAGCAAGGGGTACAGACTGAGTGAGATCTAGTCACTGGCTGGGATCTTTGAGAGGCCGTGGGTGTGGGCTGTTAATCTGGCTGTGGTGGCACATGAACTGCTTCTGACAGAGGCAACAGATGATTGCGATGCCAAGTCCTGTGCTTCCCTCTGGCCGGATTTGATATACTGGGAGTCCAGGCAGATGCTTGCAAATGACATAGGGCTGCGACTTCCAGCGGGAAGTTGCTGAGGTATGGTCGAGGGATGTGCCGAAGGCCAAGTCGACTGGCAGCCGGGCCTACCGTCCGAACATCAAACTATAGGGAGCGTAACCTGTGGCATCATTGGCGGTGCTGTTATAAGCATGCACAATAGCCACTATATGCTTGCTCCAGTGCTGTTTTTGTTCTGAATTTAGAGTTCCGAGCATATCCAGGAGGGTTTGGTTGAATCTCTCTGGTTGAGGATCTCCTTGAGGATGATACGGGGGGGTTTTAGACTTCCTGATGCCCAACAGGTCTAAAAGTCTCTTGATGAGACTACTCTCAAAATCTCTCCCCTGATCAGAGTGGATGCGTTGGGACAGACCATAGTGCACAAAGATTTTCTCCACAAAGATCTTGGCCACCGTGGATGCTTGTTGGCCCCTCGTGGAAAACGCCTGGGCATACCGAGTGAAATGGTCAGTCACTACCAGGATATTTTCCTGCCCGCTAAAATCAGGCTCCAAGCACAGAATGTCAATGCACACCAGCTCCATGGGTCCCTGACTCCGAAGATGGCCCATTGGGGCAGCTTGTGAGGCAAAGTCTACTTTTGGATACATCTGACGCAGGAGTGGCAATAGTCCTCAACTTCCGCCTGCATGCAGGGCCAGTAGAACCTGTCCCTCACCAGGTCAAAAGTCCTTTTGGGCCCTAGGTGGCCATGGTTGTCATGTAGGGCAGTTAATACTGTCTCCCTATGTTTTTTCAGGTAGGAATAGCTGCAATTTTTTTTCAGAATCGTCAGAGGGGCCCCTTCGGTAGACCAACCCTTGGTGCACCTGAAACTGATCCCACTCTCGGTACAGCAGACGGGTTTCCTTTGGGGAGTCAGTGAGGAGCAAGTTAGGGCGTTGGCTCTCCAAGGCCTTCAATGCCAAGCTGCAGGGAGTGTCCTCCAACTGGTCCCTTTGCAGGTCATTCTTTGACAGCTTCGGGCAGACCTTTATCCCCGACTTGGGTGACATTGCAATAACATCTGGGGACACCAGCGGCTGACACTCCAATGTCTTCGGCCCTGGATCCTTCTCCAGCTTGATGTTCTGCTCCTTGACATAAGGCTCGTACCCCTTCAGGTGTCAGCTGGGGGGTCTCTGGAACAATGGGGCCTTCTTGACAAAGCATCCACATCTTGTTTCAGGCTGAAAATAAACCCTGATAGAGTAGCCAATCATCTGTGACCTGTGGCATCCAACTTGGTGGTAGTGAGGATGTAGGTGAGAGGATTGTTGTCAGTCTTGATCACGAACTCCGCTCCATATAGATAATCCCCCAACTTATCAACCACCACCCACTTCAAGGTCAGGAACTCAAGTTTGTGCATGGGGTAGTTCTTCTCAGCGGGGGGACAAGTTCCGACTCATGTAGGCAACAGGCCGTAGATGACCGTCATGCTCTTGATATAGCACCCCACCTAACCCATCTCGACTGGCGTCAACATGTAGCTCATTTGGCTTGGTTGGATCTGCATAGGCCAGAACAGGAGCGGTTGTTAGGCTGCCTAAAACCTCTTCACACTTCGGAGTCCATTGTTCCTGAATGGACTCTCTGGGTTTTCTGGGCCCTCCAGCTGGTCTGACAGGCTTCGCCAGATCAGCGTCTTAGCGAATCCCTTGACAAATCTTCTGTAATAAGAACAGAATCCCAGAAATTACCTAAGCTCAGTCACGTTGGTAGGCCTCGGCCAGGAGGTGACAGCTTCCAGCTTCTGGGGGTCGGTGGCCACTTTGTCGTAAGACACAATATGGCCAAGGTAGTTGACTGAGGGTTGGTAAAACTGGCACTTTTCCAGAGACCGCTTCAACCTCCTCATCATGCAGTCTCCTCAGGACCTTCTCCAGATGTTCTTCGTGCTCTTCCAGGGTCTTGCCGAAAACGATGATGTCGTCTAAGTGCACCAACACCTCGATCAGTTTCATGTCACCCACGGTCTTCTCCATTAGCCTTTGGAAGGTGGCTGGGGCACCAGACAGGCCTTGTGTCACTGTCAGGTGTGTACTGTGTAATTTGATAAGGGGGGGCCAACCCATCCTTATGTACCACCTAATATCAGTATTTTTATGTGGAATATCTCTGAAATTATATGAGATCTAACGTTAAAACCACTTGATCTTACCGGATCTAATGAATATCTATTAGCCTGAATGATTTTTGGCCCGAAATTTTGATAAGGGGGGGCCAGCCCCCCTCATTAATCACTTAATAAGTCTCTAATTATATGAGATCTAACGTTAAAACCACTTGATCTTACCGGATCTAACGAATATCTATTAGCCTGAATGATTTTTGGCCCGAAAATTTGATAAGGGGGGGCCAACCCGTCCTTATGTACCACCTAATATCTGTATTTGTATGTGGAATATCTCTGAAATTATATGAGATCTAACGTTAAAACCACTTGATCTTACCGGATCTAACGAATATCTATTAGCCTGAATGATTTTTGGCACGAAAATTTGATAAGGGGGGGCCAACCCGTCCTTATGTACCACCTAATATCAGTATTTTTATGTGGAATATCTCTGAAATTATGTGTGATCTAACGTTAAAACCACTTGATCTTACCGGATCTAATGAATATCTAGTATCCTGAATGATTTTTGGCCCGAAAATTTGATAAGGGGGGGCCAACCCGTCCTTATGTACCACCTAATATCAGTATTTTTATGTGGAATATCTCTGAAATTATGTGAGATCTAACGTTAAAACCACTTGATCTTACCGGATCTAACGAATATCTATTAGCCTGAATGATTTTTGGCCCGAAAATTTGATAAGGGGGGGCCAACCCGTCCTTATGTACCACCTAATATCTGTATTTGTATGTGGAATATCTCTGAAATTATATGAGATCTAACGTTAAAACCACTTGATCTTACCGGATCTAACGAATATCTATTAGCCTGAATCATTTTTGGCCCGAAAATGTGATAAGGGGGGGCCAACCCGTCCATATGTACCACCTAATATCAGTATTTGTATGTGGAATATCTCTGAAATTATATGAGATCTAACGTTAAAACCACTTGATCTTACCGGATCTAACGAATATCTATTATCCTGAATGATTTTTGGCCCGAAAATTTGATAAGGGGGGGCCAACCCATCCTTATGTACCACCTAATATCAGTATTTTTATGTGGAATATCTCTGAAATTATGTGTGATCTAACGTTAAAACCACTTGATCTTACCGGATCTAACGAATATCTAGTATCCTGAATGATTTTTGGCCCGAAAATTTGATAAGGGGGGGCCAACCCGTCCTTATGTACCACCTAATATCAGTATTTTTATGTGGAATATCTCTGAAATTATGTGAGATCTAACGTTAAAACCACTTGATCTTACCGGATCTAACGAATATCTATTAGCCTGAATGATTTTTGGCCCGAAAATTTGATAAGGGGGGGCCAACCCGTCCTTATGTACCACCTAATATCTGTATTTGTATGTGGAATATCTCTGAAATTATATGAGATCTAACGTTAAAACCACTTGATCTTACCGGATCTAACGAATATCTATTAGCCTGAATCATTTTTGGCCCGAAAATGTGATAAGGGGGGGCCAACCCGTCCATATGTACCACCTAATATCAGTATTTGTATGTGGAATATCTCTGAAATTATATGAGATCTAACGTTAAAACCACTTGATCTTACCGGATCTAACGAATATCTATTATCCTGAATGATTTTTGGCCCGAAAATTTGATAAGGGGGGGCCAACCCGTCCTTATGTACCACCTAATATCAGTATTTTTATGTGGAATATCTCTGAAATTATGTGAGATCTAACGTTAAAACCACTTGATCTTACCGGATCTAACGAATATCTATTAGCCTGAATGATTTTTGGCCCGAAAATTTGATAAGGGGGGGCCAACCCGTCCTTATGTACCACCTAATATCAGTATTTTTATGTGGAATATCTCTGAAATTATGTGAGATCTAACGTTAAAACCACTTGATCTTACCGGATCTAACGAATATCTATTAGCCTGAATCATTTTTGGCCCGAAAATTTGATAAGGGGGGGCCAACCCGTCCATATGTACCACCTAATATCAGTATTTGTATGTGGAATATCTCTGAAATTATATGAGATCTAACGTTAAAACCACTTGATCTTACCGGATCTAACGAATATCTATTAGCCTGAATCATTTTTGGCCCGAAAATTTGATAAGGGGGGCCAACCCGTCCTTATGTACCACCTAATATCAGTATTTTTATGTGGAATATCTCTGAAATTATATGAGATCTAACGTTAAAACCACTTGATCTTACCGGATCTAACGAATATCTATTAGCCTGAATCATTTTTTGGCCAGAAATTTTGATAAGGGGGGGCCAGCCCCCCCTCATTAATCACTTAATAAGTCTTTAATTATGTGAGATCTAACGTTAAAACCACTTGATCTTACCGGATCTAACGAATATCTATTAGCCTGAATAATTTTTGGCCCGAAATTTTGATAAGGGGGGGCCAGCCCCCCCTCATTAATCACTTAATAAGTCTCTAATTATGTGAGATCTAACGTTAAAACCACTTGATCTTACCGGATCTAACAAATAGCTTCCAAAATAGCTAACTGTTTGGTCAATTTTTTGATAAGGGGGGGCTGATGACGGGTTAGCCCCCCCAGCAAATAACTGTTAATATTGCTTCTTCTGTGTGAGATCTAACGCAAACAACGGTTGATCTAACCTGATCTAACAAAGATCTAACAAACTGCATAAGATTTTTTCAAAAATTTTGATAAGGGGGGGCTAACCCGGCAGAGGTAAAAATGAGGGGAGAGTTCAGCGTATCAGACATTTCTCAATATAGGCTTCATGTACACAGGCGTATGAAGCTATGATTAAGCACTAAGTAATAGTGTGAAGCGCGTCAGCTGTGATCCTGTTTGCTGTGGCATGTATTGTGTGACCCTGTTTTACAAATTTAGGCAACATTTTGCGGCTGTCCAGATATTTCCTCTCATTCGCATTGCCATATGCATTGCCAGCACCTGTGGCCTCAGACTCGGTGAAGAGATTCATCATTTACATCTTCTGCCTTGAGCGGTGACTCCCTTTCTTTATCTGTTCTTGGACTTAAATGTGCCATTCTGTGTGAGTCCCAAGTTTTTACTTTCAAAAATTCTATTGTAGGTTGCTAAGTGATATCTCATTTTTAGATATGCTTAAATGCTTCAGAAAAATGGCGTCACCCTCACGGCAGTGGGGCCCTGTTTCCACTTGTAAATATCCCCAAGAACGGTAATTTGCTAGGATTGTGTATATATGTTAGATTATATTGCTGTGTTTACTTTACACCCATTTTTGTTACTCTCGGCTGAGGGTATACAACTCCACCAATGTATATAAGGTTATTTTCACTAATATTGCTGTCATATTTTCCATGTTGCATAACCTAATGTCTTCCAGGTGTTCCTGCATTCTTCTCGTCTTCCTCAGATGAGGAGAGACAGGATCTTCACCGTGTACAGTGATGTTATCTTTAAAGATCAAAATGTTCCTTTATTGAGACAATAAAAAGGTCAGACCATGATACAACATTTGCCCAACATGGACCAAATCAAAGTACACATTACAAGTAAGATTCCATACAGGGGATAACAGATATATCAATAATGCACATTCCATCTTTAAGTAGCAGGGAGCCTCAATATTTTGCTAGCACGGAAACCAAGACAGGCACTACACCCCTACACAGCAGGGTCCCCCAGCCCCCCTATGCCGTCCATGGCAGCCATACTTTTTTAAACTTCTTGGGGCAGTTCCTATTCATATACGTCAATTTGTACAACGGAAGCACAGCATTAATGGACTTCTCCCAGGATCCCACAGAGGGAGGGGAGGAGGCATTCCACCGCAAAACGATTTCTCTCTTAGCATAGAAAAAGAGGTATGTCAGTAACAGCTTAGTGTAGTGAGGCCTCTGATCATCGTCCTGGATGCCCAGAAGCGCAAGCTCTGGGGATACAGGAAGCCTCAGCTGGAGGCGGCCATTAATAGATTCCACTACCTCAGCCCAATACCTTGCAATTTTGGGACAGCTCCAAAACATATGAAAGTACGAACCTATGTCATTCTGGCACCGGGGACAATCATGCGAGCGTTGCGGATATACCTTATGAAGCCTCTGGGGAGTGTAGTAAACCCTATGAATAAATTTGATCTGGATCAATCGTTCCCTGGAGGATATTAGTAAGGCAGTACTGTCTTCTACACAGTCATCCCAATCTTCTCTTTCCAGATCTGGAATGTCCGCCTTCCACTTGTCCCAAAGTCTGTCCATCTTGGTGGAGTCATAGGTATAAGGCAGATAAGGGTTTTAGCAGTTTCTCATGGGCTAACAGTTCCTCAACAGGGTCCATAGTCAATCTGGGTGGGGTAGGGAATTGGGCTTGCACGGCGTGTCGTAACTGGAAGTACCTAAAGTACATCCACCCTGGTAAATTATATTTTGTTTGGAGGGCCGCAAACGACAGTAGGGTACCTGCTGAGAGAACGTCTCTAAGTGTTTTAATACCGTATCTAGCCCAGACCTGAGGGTCAGGCACTGCCCAAAGGTGCAGGAGGCTGGGGTTCCCCCACAGGGGATAGAAGGGGGACCAGCTCCTTTGGCCAAGTAGCCCCTGCCTGGCCACTGTCCACACCTTAAGAGTAGTTCGGGTCAGTTGAGGGAGATTTTCATATGCCCTATTCCCCCTGTAAACAAGATTTCCCAGCTCTTGGAGCGAACCAAGAATTGTCGCCTCCAAGCAGACTGCAGCATTGCTCCTGGAGAGGACAAACCACCATCGGACTGTGACCAGTACAGCCCCCCAGTAGTACGTTCGGAAATTTGGCAACGCCAGGCCCCCGCATCTAACAGGGAGCGTCAGGGTCGATCTGGCCAGTCTAGGAGTTGCTCCCCCCCAAATGAAGGAGCCCACGCATCGGTCTAGTTCAGTGAAGAAAGAGTTGGGTATCCAGGTGGGGCAGTTGCGGAAGATATTAAAGGAACACTAAAGGTTCCCATTTAAAAAAAATAAATAACAAACATGTTATACTTACCTCCACTGTGCAGCTCGTTTTGCACACAGTGGCCCCGATCCTGGTCTTCTGGGGTCCCTCGGCGGCTGTTTCAGCTCCTCCCCGCAAGGACTCCACACCATAATGCGAGCGAGCTCGCATGGTGTGGAGTCACTGCGGGCGCGCTCCCGTGATACAGCGGCGGCCATAGCCGCCGACTGTATCACTCGGCCCCGCCCCCCTGGCGCGCGGCGTCATTGGATGTGATTGACAGCAGCGCCAGCCAATGGCTGTGCTGCTTTCAATCCATCCAGTGTAGCCAATCAACGGCCGGGCTCAGGAACTCGGAGGATGACGGGAGCGAGCGCGGGACTTTCGAGGGGCCAGGTAAGTAAAACGGGGGCTAGGGGGGGCCATATTGTCGAATGTTTTTTCACCTTAATGCATAGGATGCATTAAGGGGAAAAAACATGAGGGTTTACAACCCCTTTAAGGAATTTAGGGAGGAACAGCATTTTCAGAAGATTTATACGTCCCATAAGGTTCAGAGGCAAGGAGGACCAGTAGCAGATTGAGGTCTATGTAGCTAGGTAATTCCCGCCGAACCTGGACACCCAAGTACTTAAACTGGTCCACCCAAAGTAGGGGCGCCCGGGTGTCAGGATCCCAGACCTGAGGGTCTAGGGGGAATGTGACCGACTTGGACCAATTAATGCGTATGCCCAAGAACCTACTGAATGCATCGAATATCTCCAGTGCCGCTGTCAAAGACTCGCCAGCATCCTGCAGATACAATAGGGCGTCGTCCGCGTATAAATAAATGTTCTCCTCTAAGGGTCCCACCCTCAGTCCTCTCACCCTGTCTGAGTTCCTAATCAAAATTGCCAGGGGCTCAAGTGCAAGCGCAAATAGGGCCGGGGATAGGGGACACCCCTGCCGTGTACCCCTCTGCAACGAGAAGGAAGCCGACAATCTGTCATTGGTTCTGATACGGGCCGAGGGAGCCCGGTAAAGCATATGTAGCCATCTGAGAAATCTCGGACGGAAACCGAACCGGCGCAGTACTTCCCACAGAAAGACCCACTCCACTGAGTCAAACGCCTTCTCGGCGTCCAAGGAGGCTATGACTCTAGCACCACTGTTAGCATGAGATATGGATAAGTTAAGAAAGAGGCGACGGAGGTTGATGTCAGTTCCCTTCCCAGGCATAAATCCAGTTTGATCTGGGTGGACTATTTCCTCCAGAACCACAGATAATCTATTAGCCAGGATTTTAGCTAAAAGTTTGGCGTCCACATTTAGGAGAGATATGGGTCTGTATGAGGAGCAGTCTTCAGGATCCTTGCCTGGCTTGGGGACCAACACCACCACCGCCTCAGACATGGATTCAGGAAGTGCCTCTAACTTAAAGAACTGTGCAAACAGGGATACAAGCCGGGGGGCCAGCATTTCCTGATGATGCAAGTAAAACTCTGACGGCAGGCCGTCAGCCCCAGGAGTCTTCCCCGCCTGCAGTTGTGAGAGAGCTAATTGGACCTCCTCCAGGGTGATTCCGGCCTCCAAATCAGAGCGCGCCTTGTCTCCAATTGTAGGAAGAGGAACTCCCGCAAGATACTCGGAGAGCTCCTGGGAAGAATAATCCACCCTGGAGGAGTACAGGTGCCGGTAGTACTGGGTAAATCTATCATTGATGTCGCTAGGAAGTTTCAACAATGTCCCCTCTGAGTCTTTAACTCCACCAATATGTGTGACAGCAAACTGTCCCTTAGCCAACCATGCCATAAGGCGCCCGCTTTTGTTGCCATATTCAAAAACTTTATGGGCTGTGGTGAGGAGCGACTTCTGTGTCGCCTCCACTCTGCACATAGAAAGTTGATGTATGTAGAGCAAACTGCTAGTCCCCATAAGTAACCCGGTCTGGGTGTACTACGTAAGCTTCCTCCTTGGCCCTAGCCTCATCCTCCAGCCTCTCCAGAGAGTACCTGTACTGTTTACAGGCAGCAGAAATACGCACCATATACTCTCATCTGGTCCAGGCCTTAAAGGCATCCCAGGTGACCAGAGGGGTAGTAATGTCAGCGTTATCCAACCAATATTGGCATATGCCCTCCTGGACCGTCTCCTGTACACCTTCGTCCTCAATCCAATACTGGGATAACCTCCATAGCCTCTCCCCGGGGGGCCCACGGGACAATTTGAGGAGCAAAGGGGCGTGATCTGAAATCCCCCTAGGCAGGATACCAACATCCGTAACCTTCGTGAGCATAGATCGGATGCAAAGATCATGTCAATTCGGGACAGGGTTTTGAACGTGGTGGAGTGAAAAGTGAACTGCCTGGCTGGGGTGTTAGAGTGGCGCCAGACATCCGTCAAATCGAAGGTGTGAGCCCACTCTGCCAACCCAGGCACCCATCGGGACACGGAGTGGAGCCTATCCCTATCAGGGGTAAGAGTCAGGTTAAAATCACCCACCACCAATATGTCATCCACCCCATATGCGATCACCAGCTGCATAACTGTATACAATAAATCCAAATCAGCCGGGGGAGGGAGGTACAACCCCACCAGGACACAAGGGTTATTAGCAAGCAGCGCGTGAAGGATAACATACCTACCTCCGGGGCCCGTCTTGACACCCAAGAGCTGGAAAGGAAGCTGCTTGTGTATCAAGACGCTGACTCCCCTAGAGTAGGTGGAGTACGTTGCATGGTAATGGGATCCCACCCAGGCCCTTTTAAGGCTCATGATACGAGAGCCCAACAGGTGGGTCTCCTGTAACACACAGATGTGAGGGGAGTATTTCTTAAGATAGTTAAAAACCAGGGATCTCTTGTGAGCTGAATTAAGCCCCCGTACATTCCACGACACTACAGATAGCTGTGCCATGAGAGCAGAAGAGTGTAAGTGAGACCGGTATGGAGAGCGGTAGGGGAGGGCAGTCCAGCCTCACCGAGGTTCAGCCAGCCAAACCTCCCCGTACCACCAACACATAGAGCAAAAAGATGATCATGCCATAAAGGAACAAACATAACAAAAAACAAAAGTAACTTAAAACTGCAAACTTTTCCCAGTAGTGCAACCAAAACTGGGTCAGCAACGGCCAACCTTCCCCTCCCCCACCCCGCAGGACCCACCCAAGGTAAGTCTGCATGTTTCCCAATTAACCAGCCCAAAGGCAACTATAGTGTCTGGGAGGCGTGCGTGTAATCTCCAAGAGTCAGCAGTGCAGCATCGCCTGTGGTCTAACAGTGAACTTAAACATAAAAAAGGGGCTTAGTCTCGGAAGTCTCAGTTACTGAAAGAGGAAACAGAAGAACTAAGAGATGCCGCTGTAATGTCTCAACCAGGTGTGAAATTCACCTGGACTATGCCAGGGGCGCAAAACTTGTAATCACTGTTCCAACTAGAAATTGAGTAATAAAATAGAAAAAGGGGGAGTAAAAAAACAAAAGGGGAAAAAGAAAACAAAATATCTGACATTGTTACGGCAGTCTAATATCCATTACCAGAGAAGGGGAACAATCCTAGCCACCAGCAAGAAAAGAAGAGTGCAGCCAGCTCCAGGTTGAAGAAGTAAGTCCTCCTATCCAGTCTGGAAGTGGAGACAGTCAGTAGCATACCAGTGTGACACCTCTAATAAGTGGGCAGGTAGTTTGTGGCATACAACAAGGATATGGAGTAGTCATGTGGCTTGTTTACCGCGTACGGCCTACAAGAAGGCCTAGGAATGTCACTGTAACGGGAAGGCCCGGGGAACTCAGAATCGCTTAGGAAGTATGAAATACCCTTGCGGTAGCTTCCCTAATGGCTCTTATGTGTCAATCACCCTGTGTCTCTATTAGGGGCACAGGGTGAATGAAAACCCCAATATGGTCTATGATGGCCATATTCAATGCTGTACATACATTTTATCTAGATGGGGTCTGTAATATTCATCCACCATATTCCCCAGGAATACCTGCAAGGAACTCTCTACTGTTTGATTATGACCTCAACAGGTTAATTAAAAAGTGACGCCTTCATGATGGTTAGACACATACTTGTGTGTATTGTAAAGGCAGACTGGGATTTACAATACAAAGGGATTTAAGATGTAAAGGGTTTAGAACCGGTTGTCGCCAGACAGACTGGCTGCCAACCCTTTGTGGGAAGATGTGTATTGGAGATCGTATATTCTATTGTGTTGGGATCTTTTGAAGCCTAGCAGACGTCAGGATGAGGTGTTGAGTCTTGGGATGTGTGGGTGGAGCTGGGCCCTTGTTCATGTTAAATCATGTGCCTTGAATTGTGTATAAAGTTACAATGTTTCTCAAAAATAAAGTCTTTCCTACTACAGAAGAGACAGAGTGCGTCTCGTCTTCTTCCAGAGGGGTCGGCTCCTATAGGAAAGGGTCGTTTAGCTGTGGATATCGATAGCGAGTGGATGTGTGTCTAGGAGAGGGAACATCTTAAACGGCGTTAATACCCCTTGAGATTGGGGTGCCGTTACAGTCACAAAGTGGGACCTCCTGTCTTCAGGATGGTAAAACAATGCAGATCTGCCATACAAACATTAGAGACCTGGTCAGAGTAAAACAAACGACCTAGTCATCCAGGGCAATCAATAGATTTGCAGCCGCTCCGTGGGATCTCATCCCAGGGGGGGTATGGTTTCCAGCCATCTTGCAGCCTCTCTTGGGGAGGTAAAGAAGCGCACTGTTTCAACATCAATCACTCGTAGCTTAGCAGGGAAAAGCACACTGTATTTAATCCCCTTAGAGCGAAGGTCGGCCTTAACGGCATCAAAGGATCTCCGTAGCTTTTGGGTCTCTATGGAGAAGTCCGGGAACAGCATCAATCTATTGTTGCCGTGGGTTAATTCTCCCGCCACCCGGGACGCCCTAAGCAGCTCATCCCTGTCCCTGAAGTTCAGGAGACGCAGGATAAATGTGCAGGGAGGGGAGTCTTGCGGACCGGGTTGCGGTGGCAGTCTGTGGGCTCTTTCAACGGTGAAGTAAGGGGACAGGTGGGCAGCCGGGAGCAGGGAGCGAAGCAGCTCCTCCGCAAACACAGTGGGGTTCTTACCCTCCGCTCCTTCTGCGAGGCCGACAATGCGGATATTATTCCGGCGGCATCTGTTCTCGGAATCTTCTGCGCGGTGCTCAAGTAACTTCACCCTGGACTGTAGTGAGCGGATTGCGCCAGAGTTATCCCCCACCACATCCTCCACCTGGCCCACCCGGGTCTCTGCTTCCGTCAGCCTGGCGCGGACCTTGTCCATGTCTTGCCGGATGATGCCCATGTCCATCTGCACCTCCTCCATCTTTGTAGTCAGGCCCGCCTAACAAGAAGCCACCGCCGTACTGCATGTGGCGATCGCCGCCATGACCTCCGGAATGCCTGGGGTAGATGCAGCGGGTCCCTCCGGAGCGTCCGTCTGCGGCGCCATGTTAGCACAAGGCGCCTGCTCGCTAGGCCTCCGGGGAACAGGGCTGGTCTCCGGTGGTATTTCCTGGGGAAACTTGAGTTTCTTTCCCCCTTTGAAGCGACCGGACTGCCGAAAAGGCATTCACCGAAACTAGGACCGGATCGCAGCGTCAGAAAACCCGGTCAGGAGATAAAAGGATTAATGAAGCAGCAGAGCTCTGTGAAACACGTCTGCTTACTCCGCCATCTTGGACACGCCCCCCGTGATGTTATCTTTAATTGCTTTATCGTGTAAATATTAGATAGATAGCTAGTTAGGATATAGGGTTATTACATAATTGTAAATACAGTTTTATATTTGTTTGTTCTTATTTGAAGTATTACTTGTAATTGTACATCTCTTATGTTCACCCACATTTATTACCAAATGTTCATCCTTCCCCCTTATCCCCTCCTATCCACATTTGCCAGGTCATCCACTCTGAGGATTGAGAGTATATGTTTTTTTTTTGTTTGCAAACTCAGAGACGTTGTTTCCTTGGCAGGGGGAGATTGTAGCACCCTGGTCCTAAACAAATCTAGTTGTGCTAGGTGGGAACTAGCCTAGCTAATAGTTTGATCCACTGATTTCTGTCCTAAGTCTGAGTTTAATTGGTAGTCTCTCTCTTCTGTCAATAGGTGGCACTGTTGCCTTTGGCAGTAGGATGATGGATTACAGTGAATTCAGGTGATGGGTAAATAAGTTGTCTCAGCCAATCAGAAGGAATTTCTTTTGGCCGCTGTGCATGCTGAGATAGACTATTTATTTGGGAGGAGTCAGGTGATCGGGGTTCTTCCCGCCCAGGGTGGATGTGTGTCAAACAGCTCCTGGCTGCTAGGCCTGGAGCCAGAGGCCTATCCAGGGGGTCCTACTGGTTGCTAGGTCTACGTGAGGCCTATCCAATAGTTATGGGTTCCCGCAAAGGAGGAGCATCAAAGGTTAAGCCTGGGGCCGAACCACGCGTGTTAGAGTCTCAGCCCAAGGGGAGCCTGTTCGTTGCCAGAGGTAAAGGAGAAGCAGTTGCTGGAGGGACGACCACTCCTGTTACCAGAGGCAAGTTTGGAAGGGATGAAGTTCTGAAGGAGTACCAGAGCAGACGCTTCACTAGCCGGGGATGCTGAAGTAAGTGGGAAAGCTTCAGTGGAGACTCATCCAGGAATACAGCGGGAAGCTGTGAGTAAAGCTTGAAGGAGTATGGCGGGTAGCTGTAAGTAAAGCCTGAAGATAAGTACAGCGGTTAGCTGTGGGTGAAGCTCGAGGGATCCAGCAGGTAGCTGAGAGTCCAAGAAGTCTGGTGAGAGATGGTGAGCTGAGCTTAAGGATCTAAAATGGGATACTGTGAGTTAAGCTGGAAGATCTACAGGGGGATACTGTGAGTTAAACTGGAAGGTCTACAGTAGGATACTGTGAGAGAAGTTGTTGCTATAGGAGACAGCAGTTGCTACAAGATACAGATTGCTGCATTCAGCCTAAAGGCCCTTTATCTGTATTGCTGTCTGCCTAGTTCTATTTTTGTCTATGGAGTTTGCCTAATTGCTATTGCATTTGCCTAAGGGTGTCCTGAGCCCCTAACCCTCTCTCCCACCGTTCCTGTTAAGAGAAATAAAACTCTTTTTGTTCATTTTTACAAAAAGCACCCAATCTTTTCACCTTGCACCACACCCACTATGCCTGGTAACCTGCACCCTGAGGAGGAATGTCAGTTCTCCATGGCTCTGGGGGTCACCAACAGGCCCTTGGAAGTCGGGGAGACTGCTACACAAACATTTATTATATTGCAGCTTACCAATTCTAATGCCCCGTACACACGATCGTTTTTAATGTCATTTTTTAAACCAACGTTTTTCTCCTCGTTTTTTTTCATGTTTCCTCTCAAGCCTGCCTTGCGTACACACTATCATTAAAAAAAACGATCAAGCAAAGCGCAGTGACGTTCAACACGTACTACGGCACTATAAAGGGGAAGTTCCGTTCGAATGGCGCCACCCTTCATGTTAGTAAAGTTTGTTGAGCGACGATTCGCGCTTTTCAGTCCGTTACTGTGTAATGAATGTGCTATCTCCATTACGAACGCTAGTTTTACCAGAACGAGCGCTCCCGTCTCAGACTTGATTCTGAGCATGCGCGTTTTTTTTCACGTCGTGAAAGCATACACACTATCATTTTTCACGTCGTTAAAAAAAACTACGTGAAAAAAGAGAGCATGTCCGGAATTTTTAATGGCCGTTTTTCACGTCGTTAAAAATGCTCTGGAGCCTACACACGATCATTTTTAATGGCCATTTTTTAAAATGGCATTTTTAACGGCATGAAAAACGATCGTGTGTATGGGGCATTAGATGTGATGGCGGTATTCATTTTGTTTTTTTAGGCTTTCTTTTTTTCTGATCTCATCGAGTGATCCAGCCAGTAAGTCTGTTGTTTTTCACAGTACAAGCTCTCCAGCAGAATGTATCAGTTTACATAGATGAGACAAACCACTTAACACTGCCAGGAATGATTAAAATAAGATCAGTTTCTATTTATTCATGTAAAACCTTTATCCTAAAGGTGAAAAAAAAGGTTTGCAGCAACTGATTACACTGTAGGTGTGAGCTGGAGTTTAGCTACACATTGTTATTGTATCTAAATCTGCTAATACATTTAACACTCCCCTCCCCCCAGACTGACAATGTTGCTGTGCCTCCTGTTCTCATTCCTCCAAAGTTGTATTTCACTGTTACAGGAGGTGTGTTACTGGGCAGATCACCAGGTGAAAACGGAGGAAAAAAAGCCAAAGAAAAGAAAACTGATTAAGCCACCACATATAATAATTGCAGTATAGTACATTTTTGGTTTTGGGTTTACTACCACTTTAGTACATTATTTGCATGAAGGTAAAAAACTTTCAATACCAGTGCCCCAGCCCCCCTTAAACGCTTACCTGACTCCTGTATTGATCCAGCACTGTGCCCATCTGCAGTTTCTCTTTCCTCTCCCCATACTCACAAGCTTGGCTGAGTGCAGAGGGAGACATTGGCTCCTGCTGCTGTCAGTCAAATCCTGTGAGGAGGGAGCGGGGTCAAGCCAAGCTGTGTGAGCGCCAGTGTGGGATTACAAAAGAGGAGGTTTGGGCTGCTCTGTGTAATACCATTGCACAGAGCAGGCAAACATAAGATGTTTGTTATATACCACTTGCTTACTGGGCACTTTCACCCCCTTCCTGCCCAGGACAATTTTCCGCTCTCAGTGCTGTCGTGCTTTGAATGACAATTGCGTGGTCATGCAACACTGTACCCAAACAACATTTTTATAATTTTTTTGAGACAGACAGAGATTACTTTTGGTGGTATTTAATCGGCACTGTTTTTTTTTTCTTTTTGCTAAACAAACAAAAATGTAATAATTAAAAGACTAAACATTTTTTTTTTCTTTGTTTCTGTTTTAAAATTTTGTAAATAAGTAATTTTTCTCTTTCACTGATGTGCGCTGATTAGGCTGCACTGATGGGCACTGACTGGCGGCAATGATGGGCACTGACTGGCAGCACTGTAATTGGACACAGCTGATGCTTGAAGGATACAGCGATCACAGAGCGCTCCTGATGCGTGCTCTGGGGGCGTGCTGTAGCCGAAATTCGGCTATAGCACGATCGGAAGAGGTTAAGGAAAAAAAAACAGCCTTTACAAGCACTTTAACAACTGTGTTATCAAGAGACATTGGGTGAGTTGTTTCTAAATGAATGAGAGGTGGGGAAATTATTTATTATCAAAATGTGAAATCATATATCCATTTCCGCATTGTATTTCAATGATTTCTAGCCTACTCCAATCAATCTGAACAATCTTGGAGTAAAGATCTCTAAACGTTTACTTCTTGTGACAGAATTCATATTCACTGTGTCCTGTGAGTAGGCACTGCTGTGTCTCATATTTCACAGAGCCTGTCTTCTGAACTACAGAGGTGCTGAGAGGAGGAGTTTCGGGAGACAGAGTCAGGAATCGCAGCTTGTAGGCGGCAAGGCACCATGGGATATATAGTCATTAGAAATTAAAAGTAAACAGCAGAGGGGAATCTACAAAGCATGCAGGGAATCACCTGGTGATCTGGCCAGTAACACACTTCCTTTCTTAGCCTAGGTTCGCACATGTACGAACCGCGTTCTGCAGGTAAGGCAGCCAGTTCATTACAGTGGGCCACCCTATCCACAGAAACGCAGATAAAGAAGTCCCAGAAAAAAGTAAAAATGTTTAGCACTGCTAACCAATCAGTCCAGCATCAGTAGAGCTCACAGGTGCCCGATTTGCAGTTTCACAGCTGTAGAATATATCCAAAAAAATGATTTGCAGCACCGTTGGTGCTCTTAAAATCGTATTTATTGTAGAATCGACAGTGTAGAAGTCAGAGATACAGTGAGTTGAGGCGTTTCAGCCTACACAGCTTTAGTTTTAACTTTAGTCATTAACTCACTGTATCTCTAACTTGTACACTGTGGTTTCTACAATAAATATGATTTTAAGAACACCAACGTGATCCTGGCACCCTTGAGGCCTCCTAAAGCAGTTGTTCAGTCCATGGGCTGCCTGCTAGCAACAGCCCCTGCACCTCTGGAACCTTCCTGGGGAGAAGGAACCCTGGTTCCAGGGTCTATTTATCCACATTCCAGCCCACTACTGGACACTTGCTCTTCAGGAAAGGCTTGGGTATGATAAATATTCATGCTGGTCAATTTGAATCCCTCCCTAAGATGTGGAAAATTCTTCCAGAGGCAGACAGAAGTAATCAAACTCCCAGCCTGTGAGAACCTGAACAGGCCCAAACAATTACTTCACCCTTGATTACAGAGGGAGCCAAAGCTAAATTTTCCTAGCAACCTAAGCTAAGGGGGTGCTACAAAGCTGTATTAAATACACAAACAAAAATATAATACAGTATATTGCTGTTTACCAATCCTCCTGTGGTGGCTGCATTGCTTTTTTTTTTTTTTTTTGGGTTTCTTTTTTTTTCCCATTTATTTTTACCTGGGGATCCACAGTATCTATGGGAGAGCAAATGAGTCACATTTGAATAGCGGCACTGTCTGAAGAGGATAGTGTTAGATGGACTAGTAGATTTAGATGCACTTTAAGTGTCCAGCAAATTGAAGCTGAACAACAGCTAACCAGTGGTGTTGCTATGAGGGTGCGGCCCGCACCGGGTGACACCCAGAGGGGCGACACCGGGGCCGCCGCTAAACACTGTACTTTTTTGCCTGCAGCAGAGCAAGCAGGGCATTCAGATGTGCGGGGGAAGCTGCCTGTAACACTCCTCACTCAGTCAGGCTAATATCCCAGAGTGAGCTGGAGTTGGTGGGCAGAGCTGGGGGTGTGGCTGCCTCCTCCACTCCTCCCACAGACCCCTTTACTATGGCTGATCCCGCAGCTGAAGGAGATAGAGGCAAGGACACAGCAGCCCTGCCCACCTGCCGGGTGTTCATCTGCAGGCATTAAGCATGCTGTAAGTTACTGCAGTGCACAGTATCACTACATAGAGCTCTATACCACCCCAACCTGCCCTGTACCACCCTAACTTCCCCTATACCACCCCAACCTGCCCTATGCCACTCATCCCACCAAGTGCCACTCCAACCTGCCCTATACCTCCCCAACCTGCCCTATGCCACCCCCAACTTGCCCTATACCACCTCAACCTGCCCTGTGTCACCGCAACCTGCCCTATACCACCCCAACCTGCCCTGTGCCACCCTAACTTTCTCTATACCACCCCAACCTGCCTGTGCCACTCCAACCTGCCCTATACCACCCCAACATGCCCTGTGCCACACTAACTTGCCCTATACCTCCCCAACCTGCCCTATGCCACCCTAACTTGCCCTATACCACCCCAACCTGCCCTGTGTCACCCCAACCTGCCCTTTGCCACCCTAACTTGCCCTCTACCACCCAACCTGCCCCGTGCCACTCCAACTTGCCCTATACCACCCCAACCTGCCCTATGCCACGCTAACTTCCCCTATACCACCCCAACCTGCCCTGTGCCACCCAAACTGCCCGTGCCACTCCAACCTGCTGTATACCACTCCAACATGCCCGCTACCACCCTAACTTGCCCTGTGTCACCCCAACCTGCCCTATGCCACCCAACCTGCCCCGTGCCACTCCAACCTGCCCTATACCACCCTAACTTTCTCTTTACTGCCTCAACCTGCCCTATGCAACCCCAGCCTGCCCTGTGCCACCCTAACTTTCCCTATGCCGCCCTAACTTGCCCTATACCACCCCAACCTGCCACTATACCACCCTATACTACCCTAAACTGCCACTATACCAGCCTATCATTTACAGGGGCATGTTGGGGTGCACCCAGGGACCGCGCAATGCCTGTAGGGTGCTGGGAAGCCTAGACAGGAGGGGGGGGTGACACCACGTTTTACCGCACCAGATGACACCAACCCTAGTGATGCCACTGCAGCTAACCCTTATTAAGCAGTTACAGAATGTTTTTTTATTTCCTTTTGTGATAAAGGTTTTAGTAAATAATTAATAAAATTGATCATTGTAAGCACCCCTGTCCATGTTAAATGGTTTATCTCAGTCCTCTAACTGCCAATTTTGCTGGACGACTTGGTCTGTTAAAGGAAGTGGAACAACAGCAGCAGGATCAACAGGCAGAGAGACTCAGAAAACAAAGACTGCATCATAAAAGACATTTTACGTTAGTTGTTCATTAGTCTAGGGCCAGAAGAATATGAAGTAAATACTTACCTTACTCCCCCACAGCCTGCGCTGTAAGCTGCAAATGGCTCCAGTCACATTTCAGCATCCTCAGTGTACCATACAGGATTAATGTGCCTGTATTGTATGTACAGGCATACCCCAAACAGGCATACCCCACTTTTAAGTACACAATGGGACCAGAGCATGTATGTAAAAACGAAAATATACTTAAAGTGAAACAATACCTTTTTTCACTTCTAGGGTGTAGTGGGGGGTCAGGGGCTGTAGTTGAGGTCTCAGGGGCTGTAGTGGGGGTGTCAGGGGCACACTGGAACAGGGCAGGCTATGCTCTGGGAGCTTCAGCTCCTTCTACTGCGGCTGCAAAATGTCTGTACAGTACTTTGTGAGGCACTTTACATACACTCGGGGGTATGTCCTTACTCATGAGTGTATGTAAAGTGAGTGTACTTAAAGAGGGGTATGCCTGTAGTAACACTGAGGCTCCAACCAAAGACCAGAGTTTTAGGCGGAGGAGGTGAAAGCTGAAGTCAGCCAAAGAATCAGGTAAGGGATAGAGCCTCTTGTGAACCCCCTTGGAAATAATGAGCAATTAAACCTTGCAGTGGATTTTTTAATTTTTCTGTAGTTAGGCTTTTACTCACATCGTCCTAACCCTCCCTATTACACATTTGATTTTTTTCTGGTAGCAAATACCTTTTTCAGCAGGGGCTCACTCCCACTTCCTTATTCCTCACCTAAGTGGGGACGACGTAGCCCTGTGACTTCCTGAGTGATCTCACAGCTGACTCCCAAATCTAAGATGACAGCGTGGAAACAAAAACATTGGTGAAGACTAGGGATGAGCCAAACACCCCCCGGTTCGGTTCGCACCAGAACATGCGAACAGGCAAAAAATGTGTTTGAACACGCAAACACCGTTAAAGTCTATGGGACACGAACATGAAATATCAAAAGTGCTCATTTTAAAGGTTAATATGCAAGTTATTGTCATAAAAAGTGTTTGGGGACCCGGGTCCTGCCCCAGGGGACATGTATCAATGCAAAAAATGTTTTTAAAAACTGCAGTTTTTTCGGGAACAGTGATTTTAATAATGCTTAAAGTGAAACAATAAAAGTGAAATATTCCTTTAAATTTCGTACCTGGGGGGTGACTAAAGTATGCCTGTAAACCACTCGCAGCTATAATGAATCCCCGGGTCCCCGGCAACATAGAAAAAAGTCATTGAAAAAAAAATGGTAGGGGTCCCCCCCAGTACATTACCAGGCCCTTTGGGTCTGGTATGATTATTAAGGGGAACCCCTGACATTTTTTTCAATGACTTTTATCTGTATTGCCGGACCCGACAATTGATTAATAGATGCAGTAGTTTTAAATTACTTTTTTTTCCTTCAAAAATTACATTTTGCGCAGAGAACCAAAATGTTAAAAAAAAATGCGTGGGGGTCCCCCCAAAATTCCATATCAGGCCCTTCAGGTCTGGTATGGATATTAAGGGGAACCCCCACACCAAAATTAAAAAAACATTGGCGTGGTGTCCCCCCCCCCAAAAAAAATCCAGACCCTTCAGGTCTGGTATGGATTTTAAGGGGAACCCCGCACCAAAATAAAAAAAAATTGCCTGGGGTCCCCCCAAAAATCCATACCAGACCCTTATCCGAGCACGCAACCTGGCAGGCCGCAGGAAAAGAGGGGGCAACGAGAGAGCGCCCCCTCCCTCCTGAACCGTACCAGGCCACCTGCCCTCAACATGGGGAGGATGTCCCCATGTTGATTGGGACAAGGGCCTCATCCCCACAACCCTTGCCTGGTGGTTGTGGGGGTCTGCAGGCGGGGAGTTTATCGGAATCTGGAAGCCCCCTTTAACAAAGGGGACCCCCAGATTCCGCCCCCCTATGTGAATTGGTAACGGGTACATTGTACCGCTACCATTTCACAAAGAAAGTTTAAAAAATAAAACACACAGACACAGTCGGGAAAGTCCTTTATTAAAAGTAAAAAAATAAATAAATAAAAACATTCCAGCGATGTAATCCAGTCTGTCCAGCGTTGTTCTCTATGTCCCACGGTGATCCGATGTCCAGCGAGGCTGCAGTCTCCTGTCTTGTTGGTTGGAGGGTAGACAGTGGAGGAGACCTTGCGTGGAGAGTGAAGAAGTTTCTGCTTTTGACTGCTGGGTTGCATTTTTGGTTATTTTTGGCTCTTTTTCCTTGCAGCTTTTTAACACCTTTTTCTGGCACATTTTAAACAGCCTTTTTTTTCTCTTTTTTTTCCTTCAGCCTACTAATTAAGGGGAGTGGTTAATTGGTCACAGGTGCTTGAGGCCTATATAAATTTCTGTAGAGCTCATTTAGAGCCTGCTCATTTTGAGTTGCTGGAACTCTGTCCAAGTGGAACTGGACTAAGTGGTGAGTTAAAATCAAGAGTTGAAAACAGGAGGTTAAAACAGGGGTCATAGTAGATGTGTAGTGTGAGTACCTGGGTGTTGTCTGAGTAGTGTGTGGATCGTTAGTACTTGTGTATTGTAGGTGCACGCTGGTCTGCGAGTGCACGCGGGTCCGTTGGTCTGCGAGTGCACGCGGGTCCGTGGGTCTGCGAGTGCAGGTGGGTCTGCGAGTGCACGCTGGTCTGCGAGTGCACGCGGGTCCGTTGGTCTGCGGGTGCACGTAGGTCTGCGAGTGCACGCGGGTCCGTTGGTCTGCGAGTGCAGGTGGGTCTGCGAGTGCACGCTGGTCTGCGAGTGCACGCGGGTCCGTTGGTCTGCGAGTGCAGGTGGGTCTGCGAGTGCACGCTGGTCTGCGAGTGCACGCGGGTCCGTTGGTCTGCGGGTGCACGTAGGTCTGCGAGTGCACGCGGGTCCGTTGGTCTGCGAGTGCAGGTGGGTCTGCGAGTGCACGCTGGTCTGCGAGTGCACGCGGGTCCGTTGGTCTGCGAGTGCAGGTGGGTCTGCGAGTGCACGCTGGTCTGCGAGTGCACGTGGGTCCGTTGGTCTGCGAGTGCACGCGGGTCCGTTGGTCTGCGAGTGCACGCGGGTCCGTTGGTCTGCGAGTGCACGCTGGTCCGTTGGTCTGCGAGTGCACGCTGGTCCGTTGGTCTGCGAGTGCACGCTGGTCTGCGAGTGCACGCGGGTCCGCGAGTGCACGCAGGTCCGTTGGTCTGCGAGTGCACGCTGGTCTGCGAGTGCACGCGGGTCCGTTGGTCTGTGGGTGCACGTGGGTCTGCGTGGTACCTGTGTATTGTCTTGTTGAGTACCTGTGTATTGTCTTGTTGAGTACCTGTGTATTGTCTTGTTGAGTACCTGTGTATTGTCTTGTTGAGTACCTGTGTATTGTCTTGTTGAGTACCTGTGTATTGTCTTGTTGAATAGTTGGGTCAGGAAGCTAGTGTTAGGTAATTTGGACAGGGTATAATCTTGAATCCTCATTAAATTAATAGGTACGATGCCCAGTGGGTGTGGCGAGGCGACTCGGTGTACATCTTGCAGCATGTATGCGTTCCTTGATCATCTGATCGAGGGCGATTACTGCTGTGCAAAATGTAAGCACATTGTTTCCCTGGAAGCCCAGGTTCTGAATCTAGGGAAGCAACTGTCAGCACTGGGAAGTCCCTCCACACTAAAGGAGAGCTGGATACGTACCCGGCAGGTGATGGCAGGGGCCAGCACAGAGGTGGGTGGAGTCAAAGAGGTGCAGGCACTAGAAAATAGTAGATGGGTGACAGTCAGGAAGGGTAGAGGGCGAAGTGCCAGGGAGGCCGATCCAGGGCTGGAGCATCCCAATAAGTATGCTCCATTGAGTGACATTGGTGAAACCAGTCCGGGACCAGCACTGCTGGAGCTGAGGGACTCTCCTAGCTGCCAGGGGAAGAACTCCTCCAGTGAGAGTGGGGGGGAAGCGAAGGGAAAGGAAAGACAGATTCTGGTGGTAGGGGACTCAATTCTTAGAAGGACAGAGAGGGCAATCTGTAACAAAGACCTGAAGCGCCGAACTGTATGTTGTCTACCGGGCGCTCGGGTTCGGCACATCACGGATCTGGTGGACAGATTACTGGGAGGGGCTGGGGAAGACCCAGCTGTCATGGTGCACGTTGGCACCAATGACAAAGTCAGAGGTAGATGGAGTGTCCTAAAGAACGATTTTAGGGACTTGGGAGCTAAATTGAGGAAAAGGACCTCCAAGGTAGTATTCTCGGGAATACTACCGGTACATCGAGCCACACCAGAAAGGCAGAGGGAGATTAGGGAAGTGAACAAGTGGCTGAAGAGCTGGTGTAGTAAGGAGGGGTTTGGGTTCCTGGAGGACTGGGCCGACTTCTCAGTCGATAACCAGTACTATAGAAGGGACGGACTGCACCTAAATGAGGAGGGTGCAGATCAGCTGGGAATAAGGATGGCCAAAAAGTTAGAGGGGTTTTTAAACTAGGTGACAGGGGGGAGGGTCCAGAGATAGTGAGAGTCAGCGGGGAACATATTCTAAAGGGTAGTATTAGGGGCATTAGTGGTAGGGTAACCAAAGAACATAAACCCAAGGTAAGTATAGTAGCAAGTCCTAGTTGCAATCTGGGAACACCCAAGAGGATAGTATGTGACCGGTCAAATAATATTAATGCATTAAAGTGTCTGTTCACCAATGCCAGAAGTCTGCCAAGCAAAATAGGTGAGTTGGAAGCTCTGGTGCATGAGGAGAGCTATGATGTAATCGGTATTGCTGAAACTTGGCTTCATTCCTCACACGACTGGGCTATTAATATTCCTGGCTATGCACTCTTTCGGAAAGACAGGGTAAAAAGGAAGGGTGGAGGGGTCTGTCTCTATGTGAGAAGTGATCTCAAAGCGAGTGTGAAAGAGGACCTGGTGGATGGAGAGTGTGATGAGTCTGAAGCATTATGGGTAGGACTGCATACAGATGTGCGTAGTTCAAAGCTAATCATTGGAGTTTGTTATAGACCACCCAATGTTAATGAGGAGTTAGAGACTCAGCTCCTTGCACAGATGGAAAGGGCTGCAAGGGCTGGGACGGTGATAATAATGGGGGATTTTAACTACCCAGAAATTGACTGGAGTAATGGAACTGCTGGGACAGTTAAAGGGCAAAAATTTATAAACCTATTGCAGGACAATTTTATGGTCCAGTTTATTGAGGCCCCAACTAGGAATGATGCTCTGTTGGACCTGGTAATCTCAAACCATGCAGAGCGTATTACTAATGTTCAGATAAAGGAACACCTGGGTAGCAGTGACCATAACATGATTTCATTTGATGTTAGTTGTAAGCAAAAATCACATACAGGAAAGATAAAAACACTTAATTTCAAGAGAGCAAATTTTCCAAGGATGAGTGCTGCTCTCCAGGACTTAGACTGGGAAGGAATATTGGCATCAATGGGCACAGAACAGAAATGGGAATTCTTCAAAAAGACTGTTTGGGAACTCACTGCAAAGTATATTCCCATGGGCAATAAGTTTAAAAGGCTAAAAATAAAACCTATGTGGCTCACTGACAAAGTTAAAAAAGCTATAAACTATAAGAAAAGAGCTTTTAAAAAATATAAAAATGAGGGAACACTAGTGTCATTTAAATGTTACAAAGAATATAACAGGATATGTAAAAAGGAAATCAAGGATGCAAAAATTCAAAACGAACGACAGATTGCAAAAGATAGTAGGACAAACCCCAAAAAATTCTTCAAATATATTAATAGTAAAAAGGTCAAGTCTGAGCATGTAGGCCCTTTACAAAATAATCTAGAGTGGGTGACTGGGGACAAAGAGAAGGCTAATTTATTAAATACTTTCTTCAGTTCTGTGTATACAAAGGAGCATGGGGGAGCTCATGTCCAAAATGGGGGTGGTAGTGACACAGCCCCAAATCCACAATGGCTCAAAAGTGATATGGTCCAGAAATATTTAGATGGAATAAAGGTGGATAAAGCACCTGGACCAGATGGCATACACCCACGGATCCTAAAAGAATTGAGCTCTGTAATTTCAAAGCCATTGTATTTAATTTTTAGGGACTCATTAATGACAGGAATAGTACCACTGGATTGGCGCAGGGCCAATGTGGTGCCTATATTTAAAAAGGGAATTAAGTGTTTACCAAGTAACTATAGACCTGTTAGTTTAACTTCTATAGTTGGGAAAATACTGGAGAGATTAATAAAAGACCACATAGATGAGTTCTTGCTGGAAAAAAACTATTTAAGCAACAGACAGCATGGATTCATGAAAGACAGAAGTTGTCAAACAAACCTGATTTCTTTTTATGAAGAGGTAAGTAAGACCTTGGACAGAGGGGTGGCAGTGGACGTGGTATACTTGGATTTTGCAAAAGCGTTCGATACAGTTCCCCACACACGGCTCATGTGTAAGGTAAAGTCTACAGGATTGGAAATATCAGTTTGTAAATGGATAGAAAACTGGCTAAAAGACAGAATTCAGAGAGTAGTGGTTAATGATTCTTACTCTGAATGGTCCAAGGTTATCAGTGGTGTACCCCAAGGTTCAGTGCTGGGACCCTTACTTTTTAATATGTTTATAAATGATATTGGGTCTGAGATCAAAAGTAACATTTCTGTCTTTGCAGATGACACCAAGCTATGCAGTGGAATAACGTCCTTACAGGATGTCGCCAATTTACAAGCCGACCTCAATGCTCTGTCTAATTGGGCGACTATGTGGCAGATGAGGTTTAATGTTGATAAATGTAAAGTTATGCACTTGGGGGCTAATAATATGAATGCATCATACATACTAGGGGGAGTACAACTGGGGGGATCCGTAGTGGAGAAGGATCTGGGGGTTTTGGTAGATCATAAGCTCAATAATGGCATGCAATGCCAAGCTGCGGTTTCCAAAGCGAGCAAAGTCCTTTCTTGTATTAAGAGAGGTATGGTCTCCAGAGAGAGAGATATCATTTTGCCCCTGTTCAAATCATTAGTAAGACCTCATCTGGAATATGCAGTTCAGTTTTGGGCCCCAGTTCTCAAAAAGGATATTGGGGAACTGGAGAAAGTGCAGAGAAGGGCAACCAAACTGATAAGAGGCATGGAGGAGCTCAGCTATGAGGAGAGATTAGAGGAACTGAATTTATTCTCTCTTGAGAAGAGGAGATTAAGGGGGGATATGATCAACATGTACAAATATATAAGGGGTCCATATAGTGAACTTGGTGTTCAGTTATTCACTTTACGGTCAACACAAAGGACAAGGGGGCACTCTTTGCGTCTAGAGGAAAAGAGATTTCACCTCCAAATACGGAAAGGTTTTTTCACAGTAAGAGCTGTGAAAATGTGGAATAGACTCCCTGCAGAGGTGGTTCTGGCCAGCTCAGTAGATTGCTTTAAGAAGGGCCTGGATTCTTTCTTAAATGTACATAATATAACTGGGTACTGACATTTATAGGTAAAGTTGATCCAGGGAATATCCGATTGCCTCTCGGGGGATCAGGAAGGAATTTTTTCCCCTGCTGTAGCAAATTGGATAATGCTCTTCTGGGTTTTTTTGCCTTCCTCTGGATCAACTGTGGGTATAGAATTGGGTATATGGGATTGTACGATATATGTTTATTTTTATTTTTTTATTTTTATTTTTTACGGTTGAACTGGATGGACTTGTGTCTTTTTTCAACCTGACTAACTATGTAACTATGTAACTATGTAACTATATAATGGTCTGGTATGGATTTTTGGGCGGGACCCCACGCCATTTTAAAAAAAAAATTGGTGCGGGGTCCCCCTTAATATCCATACCAGACCCGAAGGGCCTGATATGGAATTTTGGTGGGACCCCCATGCTTTTTTTTTTAGGTCCGGGGTTCCCCTTAATATCCATACCAGACCTGAAGGGCCTGGTAATGGAATTTTGGGGGGACGCCCACGCATTTTTTTTTTGGTTCTCTGCGCAAAATGTCATTTTTGAAGGAAAAAAAGTAATTTAACCACTTAACGACCTCTCTCTCACGCAGAATGGCACCGACAGGCACAATCACGTACAGTGTACGTGACTGCCTTTGTATAGCTGGGGGGTCCAATCGGACCCCCCTTCTATACAGTGAGCGGTCGTTATCCGTTGGGGAGCGATCCGGGATGAGGGGGCCGCCATTCGATTCCGGCCACCCCCTCGCGATCGCTCCCGGCGAATGAGAAAGTTTCCTCTGCTGTGTAATGTTTACACAGGCAGAGGAAGTGATGTCATCTCTCATGCGGCGCTCACATATACCGAGCGCCGTACAAGAGAAGACACACAGGTTAGTGCACAAACAGTACACTGACACCAGGACACATAGGAACATAAATCGCCCCCCCCAGATCACCCCCCAGTCACAGTGTCACTGATTGCAGTGATCAGTAAATAAATGGTCACTGCAATCAGTGACATTTGTGACTGTAAAAGTGTCACTACAGTTAGTTTTAGGTCCAGTGTAGCCCCCTAATAAAGGTTTTAACCCCCTGATCACCCCCCAGATAACCCTTTCACCCCCTAGCACCGCCGTCACTAAGCGATCGTTTTTTGGATCGCTGGTTTAATGTCGGTGATGCCGATCGGTAGCCAGTTATTTTTTTTAGGTTTGCCGCAGGTTTTTATAGCGTCAGGTACCCCCATATATTACCTAATAAAGGTTTAACCCCCTTGATCGCCCCCAGGTAACCCTTTCACCCCCTATCACCACTGTCGCTAAGCGATCGTTTTTCTGATCGCTGTCTTATTGTCGGTGATGCCGATAGGTAGCCAGTTATTTTTTTTAGGTTCGCCGTAGGTTTTTATAGCGTCAGGTACCCCCATATATTATCTAATAAAGGTTTTAACCCCCTAATTGCCCCTAGTTAACCCTGCGTCACCACCCAGGCAGCGTCAGGTTAGTGCCAGTAACGCTAACACCCACGCGTGAAGCATACACCTCCCTTAGTGGTATAGTATCTGAACAGATCAATATCTGATCTGATCAGATCTATACTAGTGTCCCCATCAGTTTAGGGTTCCCAAAAACGCAGTGTTAGCGGGATCAGCCCAGATACCTGCTAGCACCTGCGTTTTGCCCCTCCGTCCAGCCCAGGCCACCCAAGTGCAGTATCGATCGATCACTGTCACTTACAAAACACAACACACATAACTGCAGCGTTCGCAGAGACAGGCCTGATCCCTGCGACTCCAGTGCTGTAGGAGGTGATTTCACCACCACAGTTAAAAAAAAAAAAGCATATATGCCGAAGCATTGGGGCAGCAGGGGCGGAGGAGCGATTTTGCTCCTAATGCCGCATACATACGGTCGAAATTCCGATGGAGGCTTGCCCGTGGAAAAGTCCGACCATGTGTGTGCGGCATAATTTTTGCGGGAGGATGCCCCAATGCTTCGGCATATATAAATGGTGCATGTGTGCCCATCATTAGAAATGGGTGGATAAATGGCGGTATTCTAATTGTGGGCATACCCACCGATCAATCTCTTTTTTTTGTTCAGCCAACAGGCTGCATGAAAAAAAAGATTACAATACATGTCCAACAAGGACCAGCAACATACTGGTATGTTGCTAGACTTTGAATGGTTATACCAGATTGATGCCTGCAGGTTTAGGTATCATCTTGGTATCATTCTTTTCAGCCAGCGGCCGGCTTTCATGTAAAAGCAATCCTAGTGGCTAATTAGCCTCTGGACTGCTTTTACAAGCAGTGGGAGGGAATGTCCCCCCCCCGGACATAAAAAGCGCCATTGGGAAATTGTGAAAGCATTTTATCACACCGATCTTGGTGTGGTCAGATGCTTTGAGGGCAGAGGAAAGATCTAGGGTCTAATAGACCCCAGTTTTTTCAAAAAAAGAGTGCCTGTCACTACCTATTGCTATCATAGGGGATATTTACATTCCCTGAGATAACAATAAAAATGATAAAAAAAAAAAATATGGAAGGAACAGTTTAAAAATAAAATAAAAAAGCAAAATTAATAATAATAAAAAAAAAAAAAGCACCCCTGTCCTGCCCTGCTCTTGCGCAATGGCAAACGCAAGCGTCGGTCTGGCATCATATGTAAACAGCAATTGCACCATGCATGTGAGGTATTACCGCAAAGGTCAGATCGAGGGCAGTCATTTTAGCAGTAGACCTCCTCTGTAAATCTAACGTGGTAACCTGTAAAGGCTTTTAAAGGCTTTTAAAAATGTATGTAGTTTGTCGCCAATGCACGTTTGTGCGAAATTTTAAAGCATGTCGTGTTTGGTATCTATGTACGCGGCCTAAGATCATCTTTTTTATTTCATCAAACATTTGGGCAATATAGTGTGTTTTAGTGCATTAAAATTAAAAAAAGTGTATTTTTTCCCCAAAAAATGCGTTTGAAAAATCGCTGCGCAAATACTGTGTGGAAAAAAAAAATGCAACACCCACCATTTTAATCTGTAGGCCCTTTGCTTTAAAAATATATATAATGTTTGGGGGTTCAACATAATTTTCTTGCAAAAAAAAATAATGTTTTCATGTAAAAAAAAAGTGTCAGAAAGGGCTTTGTCTATAAGTGGTTAGAAGAGTGGATGTAAGCTTCCTAATGTTGTGTATAAAATGCCAGAACAGTTCAAAACCCCCCCCCCAAATGACCCCATTTTGGAAAGTAGACACCCCAAGCTATATACTGAGAGGCATGTCGAGTCCATGGAATATTTTATATGTTGACACAAGTTTCGGAAAAAAGACAATTTATTTTTTATTTTTTATTTTTTTGCACAAAGTTGTTACTAAATGATATATTGCTCAAACATGCCATGGGCATATGTGGAATTACACCCCAAAATACATTCTGTTGCTTCTCCTGAGTACGGGGATACCACATGTGTGAGACTTTTTGGGAGCCTAGCCGCGTACGGGACCCCAAAAACCAAGCACCGCCTTCAGGCTTTCTAAGGGTGTAAATTTTTGATTTCACTTCTCACTGCCTATCACAGTTTCGGAGGCCATGGAATGCCCAGATGGCACAAAACCCCCCCAAATGACCCCATTTTGGAAAGTAGACACCCCAAGCTATTTGCTGAGAGGTATGGTGAGTATATTGCAGATCTCGCTTTTTGTCACAAAGTTTTGAAAATTGAAAAAAAAAAAAAAGAAAATTAATTTCTTTATTCATTTTCAAAAACAAATGAGAGCTGTAAAATACTCAACATGCCTCTCAGCAAATAGCTTGGGGTGTCTACTTTCCAAAATGGGGTCATTTGGGGGGGTTTTGTGCTATTTTGGCATTCGAAACTGTGATAGGTAGTGAAATCAAAAATTTGCGCCCTTAGAAATCCTGAAGGCGGTGCTTGGTTTTCGGGGGCCCGTACGCGGCTAGGCTCTCAAAAAGTCCCACACATGTGGTATCCCTGTACTCAGGAGAAGCAGCAAAATTTATTTTGGGGTGCAATTCCACATATAACCATGGCATGTGTGAGCAATATATCATTTAGTGGCAACTTTTTGTAATTTATTTATTTTTTTGTCATTATTCAATCACTTGAGACAAAAAAAAAATATTCAATGGGCTCAACATGCCTCTCAGCTATTTCCTTGGGATGTCTACTTTCCAAAATGGGGTCATTTGGGGGGGTTTTGTACTGCCCTGCCATTTTAGCACCTCAAGAAATGAGATAGGCAGTCATAAATTAAAAGCTGTGTAAATTCCAGAAAATGTACCCTAGTTTGTAGACGCTATAACTTTTGCGCAAACCAATAAATATACACTTATTGACATTTTTTTTTACTAAAGACATGTGGCTGAATACATTTTGGCCTAAATGTATGACTAAAATTGAGTTTATTCGATTTTTCTTATAACAAAAAGTAGAAAATATCATTTTTTTTCAAAATTTTCAGTCTTTTTCCGTTTATATCGCAAAAAATAAAAATCGCAGAGGCAATCAAATACCATTAAAAGAAAGCTCTATTTGTGGGAAGAAAAGGACGCAAATTTTGTTTGGGTACAACATTGCATGTCTGCACAATTTACAGTTAAAGCAGCGCAGTGCAAAATTCTGAAAACACCTCTGGTCCTTTAGCTACAAAATGGTCCAGGGCTTAAGTGGTTAAAACGACTGCATCTATTAATGAATTGTCGGGTCTGGCAATACAGAGAAAAGTCATTGAAAAAATGGCAGGGGTTCCCCTTAATATTCATAGCAGACACAAAGGGCTTGGTAATGTACTGGGGGGGACCCCTGCCATTTTTATCAATGACTTTTCTCTGTATTGCCGGGGACCCGGGTATTCATTATAGCCCCGAGTGGTTTTAAATGACTTTTTTTCCTTCAGAAATGACATTGTGCAGGGACAATTCTAAACACGTAAAGTATGCTTTACAGGCATACTTTAGACACCCCCCCCCCCCCCCCCAGGTACGAAATTTAAAGGAATATTTCACTTTTATTGTTTCACTTTAAGCATTGTTAAAATCACTGCTCCCGAAAAAACTTTAGTTTTTAAAACTTTTATTTGCATTGATACATGTCCCCTGGGGCAGGACCCAGGTCCCCAAACACTTTTTATGACAATAACTTGCATATTAACCTTTAAAATGAGCATTTTAGATTTCTCCCATAGACTTTTAAAGGGTGTTCCGCAGCTTTTCGAATTTGCCGCGAACACCCCAAATTGTTCGCTGTTCGCCGAACAGCCAATGTTCGAGTCGAACTCATGTTCGACTCGAACATAAAGCTCATCCCTAGTGAAGACCATGGGTTCTAAGAAGACATCACTGGACTTCTTGGGTTGATAAGTATCTGTTACAGTTCATGTTTAGTGCATGTACCGCACTTGCTACCTTGCTTGATGTACCAAATGTGAACTCTTCTTTGATTGCTGTTTGAGTTACACTATGACGGATTCCCATGCCCTTTTCAGTTAACTGTGGACATCCTTTGATTTTGCCTGTGTTCATTTTGATATGCTATCGAAGTGTGTATAACCCTTGCATGTCTATACTCACTGTATGATTTTGATTTTCACTACAGTTGCAAGAAAAAGTATGTGAACCCGGTTGGAATGATATGGATTTCTCCACAAATTGGTCATAAAATGTGATCTGATCTTCATCTAAGTCACAACAATAGACAATCACAGTCTGCTTAAACTAATAACACACAAAGAATTAAATGTTACCATGTTTTTATTTAACACACCATGTAAACATTCACAGTGCAGGTGGAAAAAGTATGTGAACCCCTAGACTAATGACATCTACAAGAGCTAATTGGAGTGAGGTGTCAGCCAACTGGAGTCCAATCAATGAGATGAGATTGGAGGTGTTGGTTACAGCTGCCCTGCCCTATAAAAAACACACACCAGTTCTGGGTTTGATTTTCACAAGAAGCATTGCGCCTGATGTGAATGATACCTCTCACAAAAGAGCTCCCAGAAGACCTACGATTAAGAATTGTTGACTTGCATAAAGCTGGAAAGGGTTATAAAAGTATCTCAAAAAGCCTTGCTGTTCATCAGTCCATGGTAAGACAAATTGTCTATAAATGGAGAAAGTTCAGCACTGCTGCTACTCTCCCTATGAGTGGCCGTCCTATAAAGATGACTGCAAGAGCACAGTGCAGACTGCTCAATGAGGTGAAGAAGAATCCTAGAGTGTCAGCTAAAGACTTACAAAAGTCTCTGGCATATGCCAACATCCCTGTTAGCGAATCTACGATACGTAAAACACTAAGCAAGAATGGATTTCATGGGAGGATACCACAGAGGAAGCCACTGCTGTCCAAAAAAAACATTGCTGCACGTTTAAAGTTTGCACAAGAGCACCTGGATGTTCCACAGCAGTACCGTCAAAATATTCTGTGGACAGATGAAACCAAAGTTGAGTTGTTTGGAAGAAACACACAACACTATGTGTGGAGAAAAAGAGGCACAGCACACCAACATCAAAACCTCATCCCAACTGCGAAGTATGGTGGTGGGGGCATCATGGTTTGGGGCTGCTTTGCTGCGTCAGGGCCTGGACGGATTGCCATCATCGAAGGAAAAATGAATTCCCAAGTTTATCAAGACATTTTGGAGGAGAACTTAAGGCCATCTGTCCACCAGCTGAAGCTCAACAGAAGATTGGTGTTGCAACAGGACAACGACCCAAGCATAGAAGTAAATCAACAACAGAATGGCTTAAATAGAAGAAAATACACCTTCTGGAGTGGCCCAGTCAGAGTCCTGACCTCAACCCGATTAAGATGCTGTGGCATGACCTCATGAAAGCGATTCACACCAGACATCCCAAGAATATTTCTGAACTGAAACAGTTCTGTAAAGAGGAATGGTCAAGAATTACTCCTGACTGTTATGCACGTCTGATCTGCAACTACAGGAAACGTTTGGTTGAAGTTATTGCTGCCAAAGGAGGTTCAACCAGTTATTAAATGCAAGGGTTCACATACTTTTTCAACCTGCACTGTGAATGTTTACATGGTGTGTTCAATAAAAACATGGTAACATTTAATTCTTTGTGTGTTATTAGTTTAAGCAGACTGTGATTGTCTATTGTTGTGACTTAGATGAAGATCAGATCACATTTTATGACCAATTTGTGCAGAAAGCCATATCATTCCAAAAGGGTTCACATACTTTTTCTTGCAACTGTATATCACTGGTGGATATCTGTAATTGCTGTACTGGCCGCTGGTGCTGTGGCAATGCTATGTATTGTCTATTGTTGTCCTATTGTCTTGTGTAGTTACTGTCTTGTACCTTTTTTCAATTGAAGAGCAATAAAACACAATTTTCAAAAAAAAAAGAAGTATCTACAGTGGCAACAATAATTATTTGATCCCTTGCAGATTTTGTAAGTTTGCCAAAACACATGATACAAAATGTTATAAATTGAGTTGTAGTTCAGCGAGACAAATAAGTATTTGATCCCCTATCAGCCAACAATAATTCTGGCTCCCGCAGACGGACTTCAATATGTGCTCGTGTGGTACACAGATTAGTCCTGTCAATTTAAGAAAATGATCCCAACGACAACTTGTTTTGTGTATAAAAGACACCTGTCCACAGAATTTCTGTATTCCATTCAAACCTCACCATCATTGGCAAGACCAAAAAGCTGTCAAAGGACGCCAGGGAAAAGATTGTAGACCTGCACAAGGCTGGAATGGGCTACAAAACCATCAGCAAGAAGCTTCATGAGAAGGAGACAACTGTTAAAGCGATTATTCGCAAATGAAAGGAATACAAAATCACTATCAATCGCCCTCGGTCTGGAGCTCCATGCAAGATTTTGCTTCATGGGGTAAGGATGATTATGAGAAAGTGAGGGATCAGCCCAGAACTACACGGGAGGAGCTTGTGAATGATCTCCAGGCAGTTGGGACCACAGTCACCAAACAAACCATTGGTAACACAACACGACCATGGATTGAAATCCTGCAGTGCCTGCAAGGTCCCAGTCCTCAAGAAGGCACATGTACAGGCCTGTCTGAAGTTTGCAAATAAACAAATTCTCCCACTCTACAAGACACTGGTTCAGCCGCACCTGGAGTATGCCGTCCAGTTCTGGGCACCAGTCCTCAGAAGGAATGTGCTGGAACTGGAGAGGGTCCAGAGAAGGGCAACAAAGCTAATAAAGGGACTGGAGGACCTTAGTTATGAGGAAAAGAAGAGAGAATGAGACCCATCCCAGCCTAAAAACATACCAGAATACCTCCATACCTAAATATTATGCAAAAACAAAGAGGTAGTGGAGGTGGGACTTTAGATGAGGTATAAAGGTGTATAAATAAATGAATAAATGAAATAAATGAAAAGAACTTGGATGTCATGGTTCCCTGTAAATTGGCATGATACGGTATTAATAAACCAGTAACCACAGTACGTTGATAATACAGAAATGTAATCACAAAAGAGCAATTCATAATCATCATTAATTTAATAACACGATTAGTTGGGGAACATAATTAATGACATACAAACATGATAATAAATACATCAAGGAATAATAGAAAATTCATAATACCTACATGATCAACATGTGTAAAAATAGATATATAATGATATGGGCTTGTGTAGGGCATCCAAGGATGTATACTCTACGCGTTTCATGGTCGCCTGCCACTCATCAGGAGTTTGGATGCATGAAAGTAGTCTAAAATTAAATAAATATAAAGATTTGTTGTGGTAGTCACTGGGAATCCACTACTCCCCATAGACAGACCCAATAAGGTAAGAAAAAGGTAAGAAAAAGGCAAGAAGGAAAAGGGGTAAATAGGAATAAAAGTATCAATCCATACACACAGACATACATTTACATTCACATAAATATTCACACACACTTTTTCATACCTCATTTCTGACATACACTTTTCAATCCCTTCATCATATATGAACATATCTTCTATGCATAGATATGTTCCTTCATGTGCATCTGACATGCAGATGTATTAAATCACCTTCACCTTCATCACATAGCCACATCACTCACTCACCATGTAGCCATTTTCTCCCCCATTTTTTCATATTTTTTCATTATTTCATTTTTTTAAATTTAATCACTTTTCATTATATCCTCATATTTACATATTTTTATATATTTTTTTATTTTTCACTCATTTCTTCATTCCTACACAGATTTGGCTAACTATCACAAAAGCACCTTCCCTTGGTCTGGCAATTTTCAGCGACTGATGGGTCTGCCCCCTATGACCCCCCGCATACCCTGTTCAGTGGATCTCCCACCTCAACCCCGGGGGGGGGGGGACTGTATACGCGGACCTACCTCCCCACACATCTCCCCAATCATGGCTTTAGCACACGGGATGTCTGGCAAGGTATATTGATACTTTTATTCCTATTTAACCCTTTTCCTTCTTGCCTTTTTCTTACCTTATTGGGTCTGTCTATCAGGAGTACTGGATCCCCAGAAACTACCACAACAAATCTTTATATTTATTTAATTTTAGACTACTTTCATGCATCCAAACTCCTGATGAGTGGCAGTCGACCATGAAACGCGTAAAGTATACATCCTTGGATGCCCTACACAAGCTCATATCATTATATATCTATTTTTACACATGTTGATCATGTAGTTATTATGAATTTTCTATTATTCCTTGATGTATTTATTATCATGTTTGTATGTCATTAATTATGTTCCCTAACTAATCGTGTGTTATTAAATTAATGATGATTATGAATTGCTCTTTTGCAATTACATTTCTGTATCATAAACGTACTGTGGTTACTGGTTTATTAATACCATATCATGCCAATTTACAAGGAACCATGACATCCAAGTTCTTTTCTTTTTTTTTTTATAACATCAAGTTTATTGAAAAGAGATACAAATGAAATCTACAAGGGGAGACGCAGCTCCCCCTTTGCCATCAGCACAGTATTGTTAATAGAATAATCAAACAGTTAGTCTAGAAGTAATGTCTAGGATAACCTGTAATCCTCGGTTAAGAACGGCTGTAAGTGGTTATCCAACAATGAAATCAGGAGTTGTAATAAAAAGGAAGTACTGCGGGCATTGGGAGCAACATCGCTCCGAGAAGTGTAGAAAGGAACAGTGAGAGAGAAGTAAAAGAAAGAATCTCGAAAAGGGGTAGATGAATGGTATGGGCATAATCTTATACGTGGTGAGATCTTGTTAGGAAGTCTCTATAAAGTAAAATATGTAATCACTTATAGGTAAAAGGCCAGTTAATGAAACTTATATAGTTCTAGATCAGTTGTTACAGGGTGTACCTATTTGGGAGGGGCAGTGTCAGGCACCCTCCCTTGTCCTGCCCTTCATGGGGTCAGTGAACTCACATGTAGGCCCGGGTTTCCAGCACCTGTCCCGAGGAGTTAGGTGGCCAGGTCCACTGCTGTTGAGTCCCCATAAGCTCGTGAAAATTTGTATTGAATCCAGGGGGACCAGGTATTAAAAAATTTATTATGGTTGTCTGTGGACTGGGCCACCGTCTCCTCCATATCACAAGTCTCAGAAACTCTCTGGAACCATTCCCTGAGTGAGGGGGTTCTGGTGGATTTCCAATATAGAGGAATTAGAGCTTTTGCCGCATTTAATAAGTGTTTGGTCAGAGAATTGTTGTATCTTTTATATGATACCTCTGTGATGTGAAGCAGACAGCACGCCACGTCTAGATTAATTAAGGTCTCAGTGATCGTCCGAATTTTCTCACACACAGCCTTCCAGAAGGGGGCGATCCCAGGGCAATGCCACCAAATATGGAGTAGATCACCCCCTTCCTTCCCACATCTCCAGCACGTGTCTGGAGTCTGCGGGAACCAGCTATGTATCTTGGCCGGCGTGGTGTACCAATGAGTCATGAGTTTGTAGGATGTCTCCTGTGTTCTTGAGCTCAGGGAACATTTATGTGTAAATACACACGCTCTCTGCCACTGATTGGCCGAGATAGGCCTCTTCAGGGCCCGTGACCAGCTCTCTCTGAATCTGTCTTCTCCTTGCATGGGTTGGTCTCGTAGCCAAGCGTATGAAATTGAGGTAGCCTTCCGCACTAGGTTGCCCTCCAGGCACACTGACTCCAGGTCCGTCAGATCTCTCCCAAAAGAGTCTCTCCTGTGGGGTTGGTTTAGGTAGTGTCTGATCTGAAAATACGTCCATAATGGGATGGAGGGCGTGTCCATCCCTGCAGTGAGCTGTTCGAAATCTTTAAAGCTACCTTTATGAAAGCAGTCCTGGGCGAGCAGCGGTGTGGAAGTATGTCGGGAGTGCAGTAAGCGGTTGCCCACTCCGGGGAGAAAGTCTGGGTTATTGAACAAGGGCGTCAAGGGACCCAGTGGGGAAGAGAGGTCTGTTTGTTTGGTCAATTTATGGAAGACTCCAAGTGATGTACCTATAAAGGGGTGTGTTTTGAGGGTCGCTGGATACTTAGACCATGGTATCCATGGGGAGAATCGTAGGGCTAAGGGGCTGAGACTGTTCTCTAGTTGGATCCAATCCTTTTGTGAGTGATGGCAGTGCCAATCAATAATTCTGGTGACGTGGGCAGCATAATAGTATATTCTAAAATCTGGTATACCCATTCCCCCTTTAAGTTTGGGCTTCGTCAGGAGTTGGGCTTTTATTCTGGGTGGTTTGTGGGCCCATATAAACCTTGACTGCAAGCTGGAGATCGTTTTGAAAAAACTCTGGGGGATCCTAACTGGTAAATTGCGGAAGAGGTATAGGAGCTTTGGCAGAATGACCATTTTGCATATGGCCGCTCGGCCGAACCATGAGAAGTTACGCGTGTGCCATTTTTTAAGATCCTGGTCTACAGTTTTAAGAATAGGCGGGAAGTTTCGGTCAAAGATTTGAGCAATGTTAGGGGTCAGCCAGACTCCTAAGTAATGAAGAGCTGAAGATTCCCACTTAAAGGGGCAATTAGCTTTGAGTCTGTTCAGTGGGGCTGCGGGTAAGTTTATATTTAGGGCTTCCGATTTCGAGAAATTTATTTTAAGATTAGATAACTTGCCAAAGATGGAGAATTCGCGTAGTAAGGAGGGTAAAGTGATATGGGGGTTGGTTAGGAAAAGAGTAGGTCGTCTGCATACGCCACTATTTTAAATTCCCGACCAGCAACTGCAAATCCTTGTATGGCTTCTTCTGCAATGACTTTTCTAATGAACGGTTCCAATGAGAGTATAAATAAGATGGGTGAGAGGGGGCAGCCCTGTCTCGTCCCGTTGTTGATATGGACTTTGTCTGACAGGGAACCATTAATCTTGACTTGAGCTGATGGGTTTGAGTATAGTGACCCGATCCATGACATCATGCAAGAGCCCAGACCAATATGTTGGCATGTCTCCAGCATATAGTCCCATGCCACACGATCGAAGGCCTTCTCCGCGTCCGTGGACAGGAGAAAGCCCTCGATCTTCTGTGTTCGTGCTGCGTAAATTAGATTGAGTGCTTTGGTTACGCAATCCCTGGTCTCCCTGCCCGGCATAAAGCCAGCCTGGTCAGGACCAATGATATCGTGCAGCAATGGTCTAAGTCTGTTGGCAATTATTTTAGCTAGGAGCTTAACGTCTATATTAAGGAGAGATATCGGTCTGTAGCTGGCACATAATTGGGGGTCTTTATTCTGTTTTGGTATGACAGTTATATGGGCAGCGAGGAATGACGATGGTACCGTTCTGGGTGCTGAGAGGGCGTTCAGCGCTTTATGTAGTGGGTCAAGGAGCAGGTCAGTAAAGGTCTTGTAGTAAATGGAAGTGAAACCGTCCGGACCTGGGCTTTTACCCGCTTTTAAGTCTTTAATGGATTGCAAAATTTCAGATTTGTCAATGGGACATTCTAATAGCTGGGCATTCTCACCTGTTAGGGTAGGAAGTTTGGAGTCTTTTAAGTAGTCCCGGATTAATTGCAATCTAGACCTTGGGGAGGGAGGGGAGTTTCCCTGTGAAGGTAAATTGTAGCGGTTGGAGTAATATTCATGGAAGTGTTTGCTAATTCCCTCAGTGGTAACATCTACTTTGCCCTTATTATTTCTAATTCCTAGAATGTTCTGGTGTGATGTGGCATCTTTTAGGGCCTTGGCTAGGAACCTTCCAGTCTTGTCTCCATGCTCGTAATAGATCTTCTTTTTAAAGAAAATAAATCTTTTGGCTTTTGCGTCTAGAATGTGTTGGAGGGTTTTCCTAGTGTCCAGAAGGGCGCTCGCTGATCTTTCCGATAAGGATTTTTTATGTAGCGTTTCTAGGGCGTGAATTTTGTCTGTCAGCTGCCTGATCACCTTTTTCCCTTTCCCTCTTACAGTGGGCTCCCAATTGGATCAACTCCCCTCTTATGGTGCATTTGTGTGCCTCCCAAATCATCATGGGGTCCATCTCAGGGGTCACATTGTGAGAAAAAAATTCTTTGATGGTTTTGGAAATTCCAGGGAGCCTCTGCGGATCTGTAAGGAGTGTTGAGTTCAGTCTCCAGGTGTTGGGTTTGGGGGGTGGCCTAGTCAGGTCTAAGGAGAGTGATATAGGCGCGTGGTCGGAAATGGACTGGATCCCTATATTGGCTTCCGTAATCAGATTGAGGTCTCTTTGTGACGTAAAGATGTAGTCTATTCGTGAATACTTATTATGGGGAATGGAATGGAACGTATAATCCTTGTCGTCAGGGTGCAAGAGACGCCAGGAATCTATCAACTGCAAGGAGCTCAGAAGGGTTTTAATTTGTTTAAGGATCTTGTATGTGATATGGGATCTACCCGTAGAGGTGTCGACTAAGGGGTTCAGTGGAATGTTAAAATCCCCTCCCACAATCATGCATCCAGAGCCAAAGCCCTTCAACTGTGACACCATACGCCTGCAGAAGGAGAGGTGGGCTGTGTTGGGGAAGTATACATTTGCTAAGGTTAGGGGCCTACCCCCGCAAGTCCCCCTCAAGAAGACATACCTTCCCTCAGGGTCTATAAGTTTGTCGGTGACTTCAAAGGGGGCGTTTTTACTTATCAAGATAGACACACCCTTGGTTTTGGCCAGATCATTAGTGGCATGGAAAGCTTCGGTAAAGTAGGAGTCAGTGAGCCTGGGGACCTGTGAGGTCTTAAAGTGCGTCTCCTGCAAGAAGACAAACTGTGGCTTACCTTTTTTGAGTTCTCTCAAGAGTGTCGTGCGTTTTTCTGGGATGTTTAGTCCCTTAGCGTTGTGCAAAATTACAGTCGGGTGGCGGCCAAGAGATAAGTATACCATGATGTATGTTCAGAGAGAGCTGGTGGTCTACGTCTAATAGGAAGAACAATCGAGACAAAGTTACAAGAGATCAATGTGAATATTGTACTACAGATCTATCACAAATGGTCAAGTACCGTTAGCGAAGAGCCCAAGGGAAGGTTGAAGAGGTGGGGAAGCAGAGGGGGGGGTGCAGAGGGGAAAGTAAGACTGAGAATAGTTGGAAAAGATTTAGGAGAGGTAAGTAAAGGGTCAAAGAGAGGAGATATGGTAATCTTCCTTGGGGCGTCAATGCCCCAAGGAGCTATAGGTAGTGAATCCTGGGTAGCCAGTGAGACCACCCAGGGTGCACTATGTGGGGGATAAGAAGGCAGCAACACGACAGATCTTCAGGGGAAGAACAATCGCTTAGTTAAGATGGATCTAGGGGTAGTGAAACCTGAGGTGCCCGCCTCCCAGCCATGTGGAATGCATGAAAAAGGTGATAATGAATCATTTCTGCACGCTATGAGGTACATGAGACACATGCGGGTGTCCTCAAACAGAGAGGAAAACGTCAACAAGATTAACAGGACTCCCGCCTGTGCCTCCTTGTTCATGGGTCATGAAGACCTGGGACATAGAAGTAATAACAAAGCTGAGTAATAACGTCAACTATATTGATGGAACTCAATAAAAATAAGAAAAAGAAAAAAGGATGCGGACATCCTCCTCCCTCCACCCCCCGGGGGATGGGAAGCGATCTCCCCATAGTCATCTCAGGTACACTGACTATGTTCAGGAATGGGTGCATTAATAGCAACTGGTCCAAGGGCCATCCAGGAACTTCCCTCCTTGAGTTGTGTCAGTAACAGGAACTTGTCTCTACTCTGAAGTGAGGATCAGGGGACAAGATAGCAGTATGAGTCCTGAGTGTTCGGTTCTCATCCTCCGAGTGGCCACAAATGTGACCTACCGGGATCATGTGGTGCAGTCAACATGAAGTATGACCCGATGGTTCGAGGGTGAATGTTAAACTTACTACCAACCGGACGGTTAGGACTTAGAGCATGAAGAAAAAAAAAAAAAAAAGGGGGGGGGGAAATTGGGGGTCTGGGAAGAGGGCCGGTTTAGGGTAGTCCGTTCGCTTAGAGGATCAGCGAAGCGTATCTGTTGTCAGGACTTGCTGAAAGGATGGAATTCAACTGGACGGGCTCCTGCATGTAAAGGGGGTGAATACTTGTGAGGGTTAAAGCTGCTAAAAGATAAGTAAGGAGGAGGAGAAACCGTCCGCATCCCCTCAATACCCATCCAGAGCCCTGGATGAGTGCGGTTTGAAGCTCGGTGTTCCAGCCTGTGACCCAGCGTGTGAGCCTCCTCGGCGGCCTGTCTTCAGCTTCTTGGCGATCCTGTTGTCAGGGGAGTTAGGCGGGCTTTTCTCCAGTGGTGGCAGACGAAATTCCTGGTACCACTCAGGGATCTCAATCATGTCAAGCTGCAAAGCATGGCAGAAATCCGGTAAGTCTTCCGGTGATCTTAACAGGTGTTGCTTACCAATGTGGTTCACCATAAGAGCAAACGGAAACCTCCAAGTGTACTTGAGCTCCCTGTCTCTGAGCTTGTCCAGAAGGGGGCGCGGTGCCCTGCGGTTCTTTAAGGGAGAGGTCCTGGAAAAGCATGATAGTTTCTCCATTAAAAATTATGCGCTCTTGTCTGCGCGCTTTTTTCATAATGTCCTCCTTCAGGTTAAAGTTTTGAAGGCAGCAAATTATGTCCCGTGGGGGTTGGGATTCAGGCCCTCTGGCTCTAAGTGCTCTGTGCACCCTGACGAAATCTATAACCGTGTCCTCGGGCCTATCTAACAGGCTGTTGAATACCCTCTGTAGAGCCATCATTATCTGGTCTGCTTCTACCGTCTCCGGAATCCCCCGGACCCTAATGTTGCACCTCCTTCCCCGATTGTCCAGGTCCTCTAAATGCCTATTAACCTCAATGAGGTGTGAGGAGTGTGAAGCTGTGACCTTCTCCAGCCTGCGCAGCTCCTTATCCCTATGTCTCCCTGCGGCCTCTGCTCGCTCCATCTTTTCATTAAGCACCAGGAGGTTTGATTTCAGGTCTGTAATCGCAGCCGAGAACGTGGACTTAATGTCCGCTGCAATGCTAGTCATTTCCCCAAACGTTATGGGGCGATTAGTGCGAGGGGTACCTTTACTGATCTCCTCTGTGGCAGACTGGGAGTCCTCACTGCATTCTTCCTCCGCGTGTATCGGCACCATCTTGCCCCGGGCCTCGTTGTTTCGTGCGGCCGAGTGGACTCTGAATATGTCCGCTATGTCCCGTCCTTTGCAGGCTGCCAGAGAGCGGCGTGATCTCGTCTGCGGGGTGCCGTGAGATCTCCTGTGCATCCTGCGGGGATAGCGTGCAGAAAGACGAGCTGTTGGCTGGAAAGTCGGCGGAGCTCCTCTGTTAAGCTGCCGTCGCCATTGCGCGCCAAGCCACGCCCCAAGTTCTTTTCATTTATTTCATTTATTTATACACCTTTATACCTCATCTAAAGTCCCAACTCCACTACCTCTTTGTTTTTGAAGTTATGAGGAAAGGTTACGAGCACTGAACTTGTTCTCTCTGGAGAAGAGACGTTTGAGAGGGGATATGATTTCAATGTACAAATACCGTACTGATGACCCCATAATAGGGATAAAAAAAAATCTGCAAAAGGGAATTTAATAAGACACGCGGCCATTCACCAAAATTAGAAGAAAAGCGGTTTTACCTTAAACTGCGTAGAGGGTTTACTTTAAGAGTGGTGAGGATGTGAAATTCTCTTCCACAAGCAGTGGTTTCAGCGGGGAGCATCGATAATTTCAAAAAACTATTAGATATGCACCTAAACGATCACAACATACAGGCATATGCAATGTAATACTGACATAAAATCATACACATAAGTCGAACTTGATGGACTTGTGTCTTTTTTTGGCCTTGCCTACTATGTAATATCTAAATGATTCCGAGAAGGATTGAGATAAAGTGCTGTGGTCAGATGAGGCCAAAATTGCTCTTTGGCATTAACTCACCTCACCATGTTTGAAGGAAGAAAAATGCGGACTATGACCCTAAGAACACCATCCCTACAGTCAAGCACGGAAATGGAAACATTATGCTTTGGGGCTGTTTCTCTGCTACAGGCCAACTTTGCCTCATTGAGGGGCCAATGGGCAGGGCCATGTATTGTAAAATCTGGGATGAGAACCTTCTTCCCTCAGCCAGAACACTAAAGATGGGTCGTGGATTGGTCTTCCAGCATGACAACAACCCAAAACATACCGCTAACGCAACCAAGGAATGGCTTAAGAAGAAGCACATTACGGTCATGGAGTGGCCTAGCCAGTCTCCAGACCTTAATCCTATATAAAATTTATGGGGGGAGCTGAAACCTCACATTACCAAGCGACAGCCAAGAAACCTTAAGGATTTAGAGAAGATCTGTAAAGTAGAGTGGACCAAAATCCCTCCTGAGATGTGTGCAAACCTGGTCACTAGGGATGAGCTTCGTGTTCGAGTCGAACATACGTTCGACTCGAACATCGGCTGTTCGATCGTTCGACGAAGATCGAACGATTTGGGCCGTTCGCGCCAAATTCGAGTGACGCGAACGGCCCACAATGCACTACGCCATCGCAGTGTCATCCAGGCGCTGTGATTGGCCAAGCATGCACTGTGACCCCGCATGCTTGGCCAATCACAGCGCCGGCAGCGAGGAGAGCAATGATTGGCCACAGGCAGGATGCCTGTGGCCAATTATTGCTGAGGGGGTTTAGTACACGCCCCACACTATAAAAGGCCGCCAGCGCGGCGGCCTTGTGTAGTGTGTTCCGGAGCAGGGAAAGAGAAGCTTAGGCAGGGACAGTGTCATTTTTTTTCATTTACTAATCCTGGATTCCTTGTGTTTAGGGACAAATAAGGATAGGTAGGGAGAGTGTCAGTGACAGTGTGTTATTCTGTGCTAAACCTTGTTTGTAGGGACAGAGAGGTACAGTGAGGGAAAGTGTCAGTGTGCTATTCTGTGCTAATCCTTGTTTGTAGGGGCAGAGAGGTACAGTGAGGGAAAGTGTCAGTGTGCTATTCTGTTATAAACCAATTTTGCTGAACCATATTTTCAATCCTTGAGTTTAGGGACAGAGTGGTACAGTGAGTGAAACTGCCAGTGTGCTATTCTGTTCTAAACCAATTTTGCTGTTCCATATTTCAAATCCTTGAGTTTAGGGACAGAGAAGGACACTCGTGGAAATTATCAGTGTGCTATTCTGTGCTAAATCTTGTTTGTAGGGAGGGACAGAGTAGGACAGTGAGGGAAAGTTTCAGTGTGCTATTCTGTTCTAAACCAATTTTGCTGTTCCATATTTTCAATCCTTGAGTTTAGGGACAGAGAAGGACACTCGTGGAAATTATCAGTGTGCTATTCTGTGCTAAATCTTGTTTGTAGGGAGGGACAGAGTAGGACAGTGAGGGAAAGTGTCAGTGTGCTATTCTGTTCTAAACCAATTTTGCTGAACCATATTTTCAATCCTTGAGTTTAGGGACAGAGAGGTACAGTGAGTGAAACTGGCAGTGTGCTATTCTGTTCTAAACCAATTTTGCTGTTCCATATTTCAAATCCTTGAGTTTAGGGACAGAGAAGGACACTCGTGGAAATTATCAGTGTGCTATTCTGTGCTAAATCTTGTTTGTAGGGAGGGACAGTGTAGGACAGTGAGGGAAAGTGTCAGTGTGCTATTCTGTTCTAAACCAATTTTGCTGTTCCATATTTCAAATCCTTGAGTTTAGGGACAGAGAAGGACACTCGTGGAAATTATCAGTGTGCTATTCTGTGCTAAATCTTGTTTGTAGGGAGGGACAGAGTAGGACAGTGAGGGAAAGTGTCAGTGTGCTATTCTGTTCTAAACCAATTTTGCTGAACCATATTTTCAATCCTTGAGTTTAGGGACAGAGAGGTACAGTGAGTGAAACTGACAGTGTGCTATTCTGTTCTAAACCAATTTTGCTGTTCCATATTTCAAATCCTTGAGTTTAGGGACAGAGAAGGACACTCGTGGAAACTATCAGTGTGCTATTCTGTGCTAAATCTTGTTTGTAGGGAGGGACAGAGTAGGACAGTGAGGGAAAGTGTCAGTGTGCTATTCTGTTCTAAACCAATTTTGCTGTTCCATATTTTCAATCCTTGTGTTTAGGGACAGAGAAGGATAGGCAGGGGACAGTGTCAGTGTCATTGTTGCTAAGCCTCCTGCACAGTATACACCTGAAGGTAGCCCTTATTGCTCTTTTTCCCATCTCCCTGCAGGCCATTCATTAAAATGTCTGGAAGGCAAACAAGGAGAGGCAGACAGTCAGGAGGCAAAAAAAGAGGGCAAGCAGGCTCTGTGTCTGGGGGCAACAGTGCTGGTCGTGGACACGGTGCATTGTCATCAGCACATGGCCATGGGACATGCTTGTCCTTCTTTTCGGCAGCTGGACATGTTGAGCCACATCATGCCGAAGACTTGGTAGAGTGGATGACCAAGCCCACCTCATCCTCCTCATCCTCTCTCACCCAGGCTCAGGGTACTGGCAAAGCAGCTGCCAAAGCGTCCTCTTCTCTGGTATCATTATCTTCATTAGTCAATCGTTCCCTAGACCCACCATGTCCTCCTCCTGAGGAGTCCCCCAAACTGTTTGAGCACAGTGTTGGGTACATGCTCCAGGAGGATGCCCAGCGTTTGGAAGGATCTGATGATGATACCCAGCTAGAGGAAGGCAGCAGCGTGAGAGCAGAGAGAGGGGATGCTCAAGAAGGACACCAATCTGGCAGTCATGCTCCAGCAGCTGCAGCATACTGCCAGATTGGCTCCAGTGATGAGGAGGGAGGGGATGATGAGGTCACTGACTCCACGTGGGTGCCTAATAGGAGAGAGGAGGAGGAGGAGGATGAGGAGGAGGCACATCTCCAACGAGGCAGGATGCCCTTGAGTGGCCAGCGTATGGGCAGCACACCGACGGAATCACACCGCAGAGCTCCGCCTGTGCAGGGCGCTGCCTCTGCCCGTCATTCAAAAAGTTCTTTGGTGTGGGCCTTTTCTTGTTCATACATCACGGGACACAGAGCAGCATAGTCATTACTATGTGGGTTATATAGAATTACCTTCAGGTGCTGGCACTGGCAACTTCCAAAACAGGAAGTACCCTCCCCTATATAAGCCCCTCCCATCCGGGAGTACCTCAGTTTTTTTGCCAGTGTCTAAGGTGTTGGCCAAGGTTAACATGTATTCATCTGGGCTTGTGTACAGGTTCTCTGGGCCTTAGCAAGCTATTCCGGATCCGACTAAAAAAGCTTCATAGCTAAACGGTCGGTACCCGGGCCTTGCAGGGAAGAGCAAGGTTTTGCCTGTAATGCCTCTCTTAGGAGGGCTGGACCCTGGGATCCAGAGCTCTGGTCATACCCAAAACCAAGAGGCTATCTGTGCAGGGTGCTATACAGGTCCAGGGGAGTGGAATCCTTGGGAACCCGGTCCCTGAAGGTCTAGTACAATGCCTGCCGTGAGAGGTGAAGTTTGGGCTTCTGTGGACCAAACAAAGTCCTGCGGCGGGGAAAAGGTAAGTGGGGGCCCCTCAGGAACTTGGTTCTATTGAGGGGACCCCCAAGCCTAATATGTCTTTCTGCCTGTTACCTAAAGGTATTCCCGCTAATAGCTGTATATGCCTAAGAAATCCTAGAAATGTCTTTTCATAAAGGAAGTTTTAAAAACTGTAAACCTGGAAATGTTTTTCATAAAGGAGGTTTTAAAAAAAAAAAAAAAAAAAAAAAGACAAAAGTGCGGTACCTGTGTTTGTCCACTAGAGGCCGCTGTGGAACGTCTTTTTTTCTTGGGACTATTCCTTCCATGGTGAAAGTCCAGGCAGATGAGTGAGCTCTCTATCAGGGAAGCTGCATTCCTCTGTCATGCTGCCAAGTAGTTTCCTTCCATCCCCGAGTCCTGGTGAAACAGGGACCCTGGCTCCTCTCCCTACAGGGCGCCAAGAGCGCACACGTGCACGCGCGCGCGCACACACACGCTTTCTTTTTATAGATTTAGCTTCAAAAAAGTGGGCGGAGCCTGGCGGATGACGCGCTCTGTGCGCCCAGCGCTTCTGCGCATGTGCGGGCGTCCCAGCAAGATAAAAGGACTCAGTCCACGCTGCTTGCTATGGACACAGAGCATGAAAAGGAGCTGGTAGCATGGTATAGGGGCTTACAGCGGGCGGTTGATACAGGCATCCCCAGAAAGACGCATTAGTAGACACCCACTGATGTACATAGCAGCAAATTGCATTAGATTATTTCAGTAAAGGGGTGTATTGCGGCTGGAATACCTCAGCTTTGAACTAAGGAATATGCCGCCTAAAAAACCCCGAGATATACCTCTCAGGAAGTGTAGGGGGTCTCCATCGGGCTCTGAGGATCTGGAGCAGTCATCTGCACCCGCCTCCCCTGAGAAATCAGAGGTTAATACCCATAAGGAACCCCCGGGAGTGCCAGGTACTGCGGCTGTCCTCAGTCCACCTGCTCCTGCATATATAACAGAGGAGGTTTTTGCCTCAACTCTGGAGGGATTGGAGCAGAGATTGGCAGCATTGATCGCTTCTTCTCTACAGGAAAGAAAGCGCGCCAGATCTCCATCACCTCCATTAGAGTGCCTGTTGGCAGAGCAACAGTCCCAGGAAGGGACCGACCTACCTGAAGGGGATCAGGAGGAGGTTAACTCTGTTTTTGAGGAATCGACAGTAGATGAACCATTTTCAGCATCACAGACTGAAAGATTGTGGGTCCAGACCCTAACTGACATGGTTCGATCTGCATTTAAAATGCCTCTTGTTGAACCATCAACTACTGCTGTCTCCTCATTGGGGTCGCTAAAAGCTCCCCAGGTTAATTGCTCCTTTCCAATACATCCATTATTGGAAGGACTTATATACCAGGACTGGGAACATCCTGATAAACTATTTGTTCCGCCTAAGAAATTTCCGGTGATCTATCCCATGGAGGAAAAGTTCACCCAGAGATGGAATGTTCCTACGGTGGATGCAGCCATCTCTTCTGTGAACAAATCACTGACATGCCCAGTAGATAATGTTCAAATGTTCAAAGATCCAGTAGATAAAAAATTGGAATCTTTATTAAAATCTGCTTTTTCCACAGCAGGGGCTGTTACACAGCCAGCAGTGGCAGCTATTGGGGTCTGCCAAGCTTTAAAGGATCAGATGAAAATGGTCCTGAGGGATTTGCCAGACCAGCAGGCCCAGGCTCTGGCTGATCTGCCTAGAGCATTATGCTTTGCTGTTGACGCCATCAAGGATTCTATCCATCAGGCCTCCCGCCTCACGCTGTCTTTGGTACATATGCGTAGGCTTCTGTGGCTCAAAAACTGGTCTGCTGAAGCTCCCTGTAAGAAGCTCTTAGTTAGCTTCCCATTTCATGGGGAACGCCTTTTTGGCGAGGACCTGGATAAGTATATCCAGAAGATTTCCAGTGGTAAAAGTACTCTCTTACCGAGTAAGAAGAGGTCTAGGGGTCCATCTTTTAAGAGGACTACCTCTCCTATCCCTGCAACGTCTGCTACTAAGCAGTTCCGACGGCCTCCTCGGTCAAACTCAGGGGGTAAAAATCAGGGACAGTCACAGGGTAATAAGAAACCCTGGATCCGAAGGGGTACTAAACCAGCCTCCAAGTCAAGCCTATGAAGGGCTGCCCCCACTCAAACGGGTGGGGGGAAGACTTCAGTTGTTCGCAGAGACCTGGCGGGAGACGATCAAAGACAGATGGGTGCTCTCCGCAGTAACTCTGGGATACAAGTTGGAGTTAAAAGAGTCTCCTCCTTCCCATTTTATGTGGTCAGGCATGCCAAGAGACCCTCTGAAAAGAGGGTCTCTCCTATTAGCGTTAGAACAACTATTGCTCCAAGGAGTAATTATGGAGGTTCCTATGGAAGAGTGGGGGTTGGGTTTCTACTCAAACCTTTTCACAGTCCCGAAACCAAACGGGGACATAAGACCCATATTGGACCTAAAGAGTCTAAACAAATTTCTAAACGTCCGGTCTTTCCGGATGGAGTCGATCCGATCGGTCACCGCTGCCCTACAGGGGGAGGAATGGTTAGCCTCGATCGACATCAAAGATGCTTACTTGCATGTTCCCATCTTTCCAGGTCATCAAAAATTTCTACGCTTTGCAGTAGAAGGGCGCCATTTTCAGTTCAGAGCCTTACCATTCGGTCTGGCCACAGCACCACGAGTGTTCACAAAAATTCTGGCCCCACTGTTGGCCGATCTAAGAACACGAGGTGTAACGATAATGGCATACCTAGACGACCTGTTGTTGATGGACCACTCAGTTGCCAAGCTAGAAGTGGTAATTGTCGATACAATCAAGTATCTAGAATCTCACGGTTGGGTCATCAACCTGGACAAGTCAGCCCTACAGCCAGTGAAAAACCTGGTATATCTAGGGCTACGGCTGGATTCAGACCAGAGGAAGATTTTCTTACCTCTAGACATGGTATCCTCTTTGAGGGGCTTGGTCCATCTGCTTTGTGCAAAAAGACAGCCGTCCATACGCCTGTGCATGAGGCTGCTAGGAAAGATGGTAGCATCATTCGAAGCTGTGCAATACGCCCAATTCCACTCAAGGAATTTACAGAGGGCCATATTGTCAGCCTGGAACGGAAAAATTCAGGCTCTAGACTTCCCGATGGCTTTGTCCCCTTCCGTTCGGAAGAGTCTCTGCTGGTGGTTGATCCCCCAGAATCTCCAGAAGGGAAAACCCTTCAGTCCGATATCCTGGAAGGTGGTCACTACAGATGCCAGCCTTTTAGGCTGGGGGGCAGTACTGGAGCAATGGTCTCTCCAGGGCAGATGGTCAAATGTAGTAAAAACCCTGCCCATCAATCTCTTAGAGATACGAGCAGCCCGGTATGCCCTAGTAGCCTGGACATCCAGACTCCAAGGGTCCCCTGTCAGAATTCAATCAGACAATGCCACAGCAGTGGCATATATCAATCATCAGGGAGGCACCAGGAGTCGTGCAGCCCAGAGGGAAGTAAGTCACATCCTGGAATGGGCAGAAAAGCATGTCCCATGTATATCAGCTGTCTTCATTCCAGGGGTGGAGAATTGGAAGGCGGACTTTCTGAGTCGCCAACAGTTATGCCCAGGGGAATGGTCCCTTCATCCCGAGGTCTTCCGAGCAATATGTCAGCGGTGGGGAACACCGGATGTAGATATGCTAGCATCCAGATTCAACGCAAAGGTGGACAGATTTGTCTCCCGGACAAGGGATCCCCTCGCTTGCGGCTCGGATGCTCTGGTGTTCCCTTGGGATCAGTTCAGACTGATATATGCATTCCCTCCGCTACAATTGTTGCCTCGACTCCTTCGCAGAGTCAGGTTGGAAAAGAAGCCGGTGATCCTGGTGGCTCCAGCGTGGCCCCGAAGGGCCTGGTACGCGGAGATCATCAAAAATGTCTGTGGGGAGTCCTTGGACCCTTCCACGTCGTCCGGACCTGCTTTCGCAAGGACCGATATACCACCCTTCCTTACTAACTCTAAGTTTAACGGCCTGGCTATTGAATCCCACATCCTAAAGAAGAGAGGTCTCTCTAACTCTGTGGTATCAACTATAATCAATGCCAGGAAGCCTGTATCCAGGCAGATCTACTATAGAGTTTGGAAGGCGTACATCACTTGGTGCGAGGCCAGAAAATGGCATCCACTTAAGTACGTTATAGGCAGAATTCTGGACTTCCTGCAGTGGGCTGTAGACAGGAAGTTTGCCTTAAGTACTATCAAGGGACAGGTTTCGGCCTTATCAATACTATTTCAAAGGCCCCTGGCTATGCATTCACTTGTCAAATCCTTTATGCAAGGGGTGACTCGTATTATTCCACCGATTAAAGCTCCCATATGCCCATGGGATCTAAATTTGGTTCTGTCGGTTCTGCAGAAGCAGCCGTTTGAACCTTTGCGGCACATTTCCTTGGTTCTACTCACCAGAAAATTGATATTTTTAGTAGCCATATGCTCGGCTAGAAGAGTGTCGGAATTAGCCGCCATGTCCTGTAAGGAGCCATATCTGGTTATTCATAAGGACAGAGTAGTATTACGCCCTCACCCAGCCTTTCTTCCTAAGGTGGTATCGAGGTTTCACTTGAACCAGGATGTGGTTCTTCCTTCTTTTTTCCCCAAACCAAGCTCGGTAGAGGAAAAATTATTGCATTCTTTGGATGTAGTAAGAGCAGTTAAAACTCATCTAAAAGCCACTGCTCAGATTCGTAGAACGGATTCTTTGTTTGTTCTGCCGGAAGGCCCCAGAAAGGGTCAGGCAGCATCAAAATCTACTTTAGCCAAGTGGATTCGACAGGTCATAATACAAGCCTATGGCTTGAGAAGTAGACCGCCTCCGTTCAAAGTTAGGGCGCACTCCACGAGAGCAGTTGGAACTTCATGGGCAGTGCATCACCAGGCCTCCCTGGCTCAAATTTGTAAGGCCGCAACATGGTCTTCAGTACACACGTTTACTAGGTTCTACCAGGTGGACGTTAGAAGTCAGGAGGATGTCGCCTTTAGGCGCAGTGTGTTGCAGGCCGCAAAAGATCCTCATGCCTGATGGCGCCCAGCTTATGTATGGTGTATCCACCCCCTCATTTGGCATTGCTTTGGGAGGTCCCAGATAGTAATGACTATGCTGCTCTGTGTCCCGTGATGTATGAACAAGAAAATAGGATTTTTAAAACAGCTTACCTGTAAAATCCTTTTCTTGGAGTACATCACGGGACACAGAGCTCCCACCCCTCTTTTGGGGACACGTATTGCTTTGCTACAAAACTGAGGTACTCCCGGATGGGAGGGGCTTATATAGGGGAGGGTACTTCCTGTTTTGGAAGTTGCCAGTGCCAGCACCTGAAGGTAATTCTATATAACCCACATAGTAATGACTATGCTGCTCTGTGTCCCGTGATGTACTCCAAGAAAAGGATTTTACAGGTAAGCTGTTTTAAAAATCCTATTTTTTGAGGCGAGTGCATCAGATCGCACAGCTGCTGTTTGCAACATATGTCTCAAGCGTATATCGCGTGGCCAAAACATCAGCCGCTTGGGCACCACATGCTTGATCAGACATATGTTGACCTGCCATGCAGCTCGTTGGCAAGCCTACCTTAAAGACCCACACCAAAGAACAAAGCTGACCTCTTCTTGCACCGCATCAGCTGGGATCTCCAACCCCACTATACCTTCACTCCTCTCTGAAACCTGCTCTGAGAGGAATGAAGGTGTAGAATTAGGTGTGTCACAGGCAAGTACTTGCGGGCACTCTGCTAGCAGTACACCAACGTCCGATTCTAGCAGGCAAATTTCCCTGCCCCAGCTGCTGGATCGTCGAAAGAAGTTCACTCCCAGCCATCCACATGCCCAGCGGTTGAATACTAGCTTGGCTAAATTGCTAGCGCTTCAACTGCTGCCTTTTCAGTTGGTAGACTCGGCCCTCTTCCGTGAGTTTGTGCAATGTGCGGTTCCTCAGTGGCAGGTTCCCAAACGCCACTTTTTCGCACGGAAGGCGATTCCGGCTCTCTACAGGCATGTGGAAGGCAATGTCTTGGCCTCGCTGGACAGGGCGGTAAGGTGCATATTACCGCTGACTCATGGTCCAGCAGGCATGGACAGGGACGTTACCTTTCTTTCACGGCCCATTGGGTCACTCTTTTGGCAGCTGGGAAGGATGCAGGACAAGGTGCAGTAGTGTTGGAGGTTGTTCCACCGCCACGCCTCCAAAATGCTACTACTGGTTGTGACACACCTCTCTCCTCCACCCCCTCCTCTTCTTCTTCCTCCATGGCCTCTTCCTGTGGTTTGTCCTCGGAACCAGCGGTGCTCCGTAGGCGTTCAAGGGGCTACGCAAGTACGCAGGCAAAAAGATGCCATGCCGTGCTTGCGCTGGTGTGTTTGGGGGACAGGAGCCACACTGGGGCAGAGGTCCTGTCTGCTCTGCAGGGGCAGGCCGAGAGGTGGTTGACGCCACGCCAGCTTAAGCCAGGAATGGTGGTTTGCGACAATGGCACCAACCTCCTCTCCGCCCTCCGACAGGGACAACTGACCCATGTGCCCTGTATGGCTCACGTCCTTAACCTGGTGGTGCAGCGGTTCTTGGGCAGGTACCCAGGCTTACAGGATGTCCTGAGGCAGGCCAGGAAAGTCTGTGTGCATTTCCGCAGATCTTATAATGCCAGTGCTCGCCTGGCTGAGCTGCAAAAGGAGTTGAACCTGCCCAAGAACCGCCTTATATGTGACATGCCCACCAGGTGGAACTCAACGTTGGCCATGCTGCAGCGGCTGCACACGCAGCAGAGGGCCATCAATGAGTACCTGTGCGACTACGGCACCAGGACAGGGTCAGGGGAGCTCGGCATTTTTTCACCACGCCAGTGGGGCATGATCAGGGATGCATGCACTGTCCTGGCACCATTTGAGGAGGCCACGAGGATGGTGAGCAGTGACAGTGCATGCATCAGTGACACTGTACCTCTTGTCCACCTGTTGGAGCACACGCTGCGTGGAATAATGGACAGGGCACTTGAGGCAGAACAGAGGCAGGAAGAGGAGGACTTCCTTGCCTCTCAAGGCCCCCTTTACCCAGACAGTGTTCCTTCTGTCCCACCCATCGCACAGGAAGAGGAGGAGGAGGAGGATTGTGTCAGCATGGAGGTGGAGGCTGGCACTCAGCATCATCAGCAGCAGTCTTTTAGGGATGATTTACAGTCCCAAGAAACCAGTGGACTTGTACGTGGCTGGGAGGAGGTGGCTGCGGATCATGTCGTCCTTAGTGACCCAGAGGACTCCGGACTGAATGCCTCAGCTAACCTACGCTGCATGGCCTCCCTGATCCTGCAAAGTCTGCGGAAGGATCCTCGTATTCTTCGGATCAAGGAGAGGGACCATTACTGGCTGGCCACTCTCCTTGATCCACGGTACAAGGGTAAGGTTGCGGACCTTATCGTACCGTCGCAGAGGGAGCAGAGGATGAGACAACTCCGGGAGGCCTTGCAGAAAGGTCTGTGCAACGCGTTCCCAGAGACTGGGAGGTTACAAACTCCTGGTCCTGGACAACGAGTTGCTGAGGCTTCGGGCAGTCAAAGAAGGAGCGGTGGGGAAGGTGGCCGTCTGACCGATGCGTTCAGACAATTCTTTAGTCCGCAGCCCCAAAGTATGATTGGTTCCAGCAACCATCGCCAGCGTCTGATATACATGGTCCAGGAATACCTAGGGGCAAGGTCAGACTTGGACACCTTCCCCACCGAAAATCCTCTGGCTTACTGGGTCTTGAGGATGGATCACTGGCCAGAGCTTGCACAGTATGCAATTGAGCTACTGGCCTGTCCTGCATCCAGCGTTCTTTCAGAACGCACATTCAGTGCTGCTGGAGGATTTGTCACGGATCACAGGGTGCGCCTGTCCACCGACTCGGTTGATCGACTGACTTTCATCAAGATGAACCAGTCTTGGATCACCACCAGCTACCACACACCAGATGCTGATATAACAGACTAATTGATTTTAAAATGTCACATCCCTTCAAGACTGATGCTGATGCTGAGTGCCTGTGCTGTTATGTTGACTGGCTATCCTCCTCCTCCTCCTCAATGATACGATTAATGATGATAGCTTGGAAGATCATTTTGGTTTATGGGTGACGCCACCAGTGGCTAAGGCCCAATTTTTCAGCCCCTGTTTAACAGGGGCGTGTAATTAAAATTTTTGATGCAATACTTTGCAACAGGCCTCATTGCTGTGCTCCAAGTACAGTATCTGTGAGGGGTTGCAGTGTTGTGCCACCAGTGCCTAAGGCCCAATTTTTCAGCCCCTGTTCAACAGGGGCATGCAATTATAATTATTGATCTAATAATTCACAGCAGGGCCCATTGCTGCGCCCACCAAGAGTAACTGTCAGGCCTTACAGTGTTGTGGCACCAGCACCACCATCATCACCACCACCACCAAAGGCCCAATTTTTCAGTCCCTGTTCAACAGGGGCATGCAATTATAATTATTGTTCGAATAATTCACAGCAGGGCCCATTGCTGCGCCCACCAAGAGTAACTGTCAGGCCTTACAGTGTTGTGGCACCAGCACCACCATCACCACCACCACCACCACCAAAGGCCCAATTTTTCAGCCCCTGTTCAACAGGGGCATGCAATTATAATTATTGATCTAATAATTCACAGCAGGGCCCATTGCTGCGCCTACCAAGAGTAACTGTCAGGCCTTACAGTGTTGTGGCACCAGCACCACCATCACCACCACCAAAGGCCCAATTTTTCAGCCCCTGTTCAACAGGGGCATGCAATTATAATTATTGTTCGAATAATTCACAGCAGGGCCCATTGCTGCGCCCACCAAGAGTAACTGTCAGGCCTTACAGTGTTGTGGCACCAGCACCACCATCACCACCACCACCACCACCACCACCAAAGGCCCAATTTTTCAGCCCCTATTCAACAGGGGCATGCAATTATAATTATTGATCTAATAATTCACAGCAGGGCCCATTGCTGCGCCCACCAAGAGTAACTGTCAGGCCTTACAGTGTTGTGGCACCAGCACCACCATCACCACCACCACCACCACCACCAAAGGCCCAATTTTTCAGCCCCTGTTCAACAGGGGCATGCAATTATAATTATTGATCTAATAATTCACAGCAGGGCCCATTGCTGCGCCTACCAAGAGTAACTGTCAGGCCTTACAGTGTTGTGGCACCAGCACCACCATCACCACCACCACCACCACCAAAGGCCCAATTTTTCAGCCCCTGTTCAACAGGGGCATGCAATTATAATTATTGTTCGAATAATTCACAGCAGGGCCCATTGCTGCGCCCACCAAGAGTAACTGTCAGGCCTTACAGTGTTGTGGCACCAGCACCACCATCACCACCACCACCACCACCACCACCAAAGGCCCAATTTTTCAGCCCCTATTCAACAGGGGCATGCAATTATAATTATTGATCTAATAATTCACAGCAGGGCCCATTGCTGCGCCCACCAAGAGTAACTGTCAGGCCTTACAGTGTTGTGGCACCAGCACCACCATCAAAGGCCCAATTTTTACTACCACTGATCAACAATTATATGTTATTACAATTCCTGATATAATAGTTGACAGCAGGGCGTTCCAGCACCCACCAAGAATAACTGTGAGTGCTTTCAGTGTTGTGCCAACACCAACACCTAAGGGGCCAATTTCTGCAGAGTATATACGGCAGGTCCCTACTTTCAAACATCCAACTTACAAACTACTACTACTTGCAAACGGAAGAAGACAACAGGAAGTGAGAGGAAATCTACCCCTTGGAAGGAAAATTCTCTCCTGTAAGAATTAATATGGGAGAAAGGTGTCTCCTCTGTACTGATGCTTTATCACCAATCCTTGTTTCAATAAAAACACCACATTTCAAAAACAGTTGTCATTGGGACGCAAAGTGAGGTGAAATGTTCTGAACAGGGGCACAGACAGCAAAAAAAATGTGACAGGGGTGATAACCGTTCCCTATGTTTTACAAAAAGCTAAAAAAAAGGAATTTGGCATGGAGCTCCACTTAAACAATGCAGCTTTTCAAAATTACAAACAGATTCTACATAAGAACAAACCTACAGTCCCTGTCTTGTATGCACCGCCTGTATACGGCTGTTCAGAGTATACAGGTCCTTTTTTATTTTGTGTGCGGGGTTCCCCTTATTATCCATACAAGACCCAAAGGGGCTGGTAATGGGCTGGGGTAGGGGGGGGGGGTTGATAGGGTAGCTATGCCATTTTTCCTAAAGATTTTCATCCATATTACCGGGACCAGACATTGCATTAAAGCCGCAAGCAGTTTTAAATGGCTTTTTTTCCTTTAGAAATGTTATTTTGTGCAGGGAGAGTTCTAAACACGGGAAACACGTGGCACTTCACAGGCATACTTTAGACACCCCCCAGGTACAATATTTAAAGGAATATTTGACTTTTTTTTTTTTCACTTTATGCATCATTAAAATGACTGCTCCCGGAAAACGTCCGTTTTTAAAACTTCTTTTTGCATTGATACATGTCCCCTGGTGCAGAACCCGGGTTCCCAAACTCTGTTTCGGACAATAACATGGATAATAGTCGTTATAATTAGCACTTTAGAATCCGAACGTTCGCATCCATTGAATTTAATAGGGTTCTAATGTTCGTGCGAACTTTCGGTCCGTTCGCGGGTTCTGGTGCGAACCGAACCCGGGGGTGTTCGGCTCATCACTACTGGTCACCAACTACAAGAAACGTCTTACCTCTGTGCTTGCCAACAAGGGTTTCTCCAGCAAGTATTAAGTCATGTTTTGCTTGGGGATCAAATAATTATTTTACTCACTGAACTGCAACTCAATTTATAACATTTGTATCATGTGTTTTTTTCAGGATTTTTGGTGATATTCATTTAAAATACACCTATAATAAAAATTATAGACCCTTCATATCTTTGTAAGTGGGAAAACTTACAAAATCTGCAGGGGATCAAATAATTATTTTAGCCACTGTATTAAAGTACTTGTAACTGCTGCTTTTTACTTTGGGACAACCAGGTAAAGTTCCCCTTTAAAGCAGAACTTTACTCATAACAACTTGATAAAAAAAATTATGTTGCTAGAGGAGGCTGTTTAGCCGAAGCCCAGACCCCTAGCAGTAAATCTTAAAGCACAAATAAACCCATTGATTTAACTAATTAAAAAAAACAGTTACCGTATTTTCCGCACCATAAGACACACTTTTTTCCCCCAGAAATATGGGGGAAAATGTCTCTGCGTCTTATGGTGCGAATATACCAGGCACCGCCCCCCCGCCGCCACTGGCACGGCCCCCTGCCCAGTGCACTTTGCGGGGGCCGCATCTCCGCACGAAAAAAAGCCCCCCTCTGCCGAGTCCCGGCTCCCGCACACAAACCGTCCCCAGCAACAGACTCCCAGGCAGGCCTGTAGTGATGAAACAGCGGCGTGACTTGGCCAGGGAGGGAGGGCGGGGACTAGCGCCCCATAAGCGGCCAGTGATTGGCCGCACTCTAAGCAACTGATGGAGGCTGTGCCTACCCTCCTCCATAACATCTAGGCTCAGCGCAGGTGTGCTCCCCGCTCTGTCTACTGTTACTAGTAAACACAGAAGCCTCAGTTCTGTGCTTACCAGTGACAGCCCTGAGCGCATCTCTCCCGCTGGCTTCCACAGAATCTCCGAGCTGCTGCACCGAAACAACGGGGAGGCAGTTGCCCAGCGCTGTGTGATCATGGGGGCAGGGCATTACATGCTGAGCTTCAGACGTCCAGATGGCGACCCCCGTGCCTAATGATCCCATGGCTGCCACTGGCAAGTGAAAAGAGCCACAAGTGCTGTACACTGCGTGGGTAAAACCAGAAAGAAGGGGGTTGGGGAGGGCTTATGCAAAGCTGAGGAGTAACAGAGGGAGCTGAGTTTAAGAGATGCAAAGCTTAGCTGTTGGGAGGTTGCAGAGATAAGCTGTAGAAAAAGGTGCAAAGGCGAGTTGTGGCCAGGGGTGCAGAGGGGGGGAAGTGCGATAAAGTGAGCTGCGGTCTTTGAAGAGGGAGGCGTGCATAGGTGAATTGCAGAAGGATGGGGGGTGCAGAAGTAACAGACATGGGGTGAAGAGGTGAGTTGCAGAAAGCGGGCGCAGGGGTGAGTCAAAGAAAGAGGGCGCAGAGGTGAGTCACAGAAAGAGGGCGCAGAGGTGAGTTGTAGACAGGGGGTGCAGATGTGAGTTGCCAAAGAGTCTGGATGTGTGGGTGTGAGTTGGAGAAGGGTGGGGAGTGAAGAGGTGGGTTGTGCATGGGTGGGAATGAAGAGGTGGGTTATGGATGGGTGGGTGTGCAGATGTGAGTTATGGACAGGGGGTCAATGGTCAGTGTGTGTTTATGGCAATGGTCAGGCTGCATTTCATGGGCTCTTGGAAAATATTTTATTACACCATTTGGTTCAGAATTTTTTTTTCTTGTTTTCCTCCTTTAAAACCTAGGTGCGTCTTATGGTCAGGTGCGTCTTATGGAGCGAAAAATACGGTACATAACTGGAATGCTGGGATTGCCAATTGTCACATTTGCTTGTGTCCTCAACCAAACTGTCAAACTAGCAAATGGCTGGTGCCTTAACTGATCACATGTGCAGCACCATGGCAGTTGCAGATCATACAGAAGCAGCTTCCTTGGCTGTAAAGGATAGGAGGGTTTAATTCCGCTTCAAGGATGTCAGATCAGCCTCTACAAACTCTGCAGTGCCTAAAAATGGAGAGCAAATGAGCATGTGCAGAGCAGGATGAAACTGTATTACTGGATTTTAACCACTTCCCGCCCACCAATTAACAGAATGACATGCGCAAAGTGGTTAAGTTATCCTGACTGGGCGTCATGACATCGAGCAGGATAAGCCGCGATCGCGTGTCTGTGGGGGGCACGCAGCGCAGCGATCGGTGGTGTGTCACTCTGACACACCACAACTCTGATCATGGTAAAGAGCTTATGAAGTAGGCTCTTTACCATGTGATTAGCTGTGACCAATCACAGCTGATTACAGCGTGTAACCAGGAATCCACAGAGGAGAATGACGTAAGAAGTATAAAATCACTTGCAAAATCTTAATTTTGAGAAGGCTGATACACCCCAGTAAGGATAAGGGCAACTGCTTCCATACCTGAGTTCTTTGATTGAGCTGAGTTACCAGCGGGAGAAGGTTTAGGGACATGTAATCTTGAATGTTGGCAGTAATTTTAACACCCAAATAAGTGATAGAGGAAACCCACTGCAGTGGAAGACTACCATCTGTTAGATTCTTTGCTTCAGGAACCAACGGTAGTATGGATGACTTGCCCCAATTCACTCGAAGACCTGAAAAGGAGGCAAATGTGTTAAGTATTAATAGGGCTGCTTGGAGAGATGGTCCCGGGTCCCTGAGGAACAGAAGCAAGTCATCAGCGTACAGTGCAAGACATTCTTAAATATTCCCCACCCGAATTGCTCCTACCTCTGTGGGTTGCCCAAGTGCTCTTGCTATGGGATCCATCATTAGAGCAAAAAGAAATGGGGAGAGAGGGCAACCTTGCCTAGTGCAAAGAAATCGGAGACAGAGAATCCCAGCCGAATTGCCGTCCGAGGGTCACTATACAGCAATGTGATCCAACGGTGGAAACCAGGACTGAAGCCCATATTTTCCAACACTTTATGCTTACATGGCCAATCGACAGAACCAAAAGCTTTTTCGATGTCTATAGAGACAATGACATTGGCTGGGGATATCTGGCTGCAGTTACGTAAACAACCTCCTTAAATTCATGTCAGTCGACATCCCTGGCATGAACCCTGTCTGGTCAATGTCCACCAAAGACGGGATGACCTTGGCCAGACGGGATGCAAAATTTTAGTGAGGATCTTCAGATCCATATTGAGTAGTGCTATAGCAATGGTCATCAACCCTGTCCTCAGGGCCCAGTAACAGGCCAGATTTTATATATTACCTTGGGGAGATGCAGACTAGAATACTGCAATCACTGAGCAGCAAATGATATCACCTGTGATGTATTTCAGTTATCTTGCAAACCTGGTCTGTTAGTGGGCCCTGAGGACAGGGTTGATGACCACTGTGCTATAGGACGATAGGAAGAGCATTCCTGTGGGTACTTGCCCGGCTTCAAGAGTAGTACCATATAGGCCTCCATCATTGAAGACGGTAGAGCCCCTTGATCCAAGCAATGAGCAAAAAGCATATTTAGACTAGGGGCTAACTGTTTCATGTATAATTTGTAGAAGTCTGCCGGGAATCCGTCAGGACCCGGAGCCTTCTGGGGTGGAAAAGCAAGTATGGCCGCTTCAATTTCCAATACTGAAATACTATCATCTAGGAGATCAATATCAGATTCTGACAGTTTAGGAAGGGAAAGCCCCCGTAGCAACTCATCCAAGGCATGAGAGTCATAGGAGGGAATAGGAGAATAAAAGGAAGAGTAATAGTACACAAATTCCTCCAAAATACCGTCCGGAACTCTAACCAGTGTCCCACCCGCGTTTTTTATAACAGGTATGCTAAGGAGTTTTTTGGTCTGCTCCCAAGTTGGCCAATAACTTGCCATTTTCATCTCATTCAGCAAAGATAGACTCTGCCCTCCGCCCAGACTCAGTATGTGCAAGATTCGTAAAATGCAGTGACACAGAATGCCACGTCTCCAGCAGGGACACATAATTAGCCTCTGATGGAGAGTCGGCGTGCACCCTCGCACTCTCCTTTTCTTTGGCCACCCTCCTGATTATGTTCCTTCCTGGCTGCCTTTATTGCAGAGATACACTCCCCTCGCCGCTGCCTAGTCCGCATTGGTTAACCAGTATGCCTCAATGGAGGATTGTACTTGGGAGACCACCTGATCCTCCTGCAACTACCCTGGTGACAAAACATGGCAAAGGAGAATTGGGACTTTTCAAGCGCATACAAAGACAATATTTAGAAAAAATAGAAAATGTATTAATTAAAAATTCATAGATGAGAACATAAAAATTCCACAATAGATCAGTAACAAATACCAACAAAAATGCAATTGTATCTCTACGTTTCGCCTTTTACGGCTTCTTCAGGAGATTCTGTTACAATAGACACTGTGTATGTAGACTGATCACTAAAATAGAAGAATATATATCAGAAATAACTATGGAAAAACAAACAATAGAAAACATTTAAAAAAAAACAATTCTGTACAATTATATAGTGGACTGTAGACAATAAACAATAAGTATGTTCTGATCACGGTACCAACCTTTAAAGATTTACAGTTACAATCATCAATAATTGTGGAGAATCATATGGGACCATTTGGAAGCATCATAGAGAAGGGTAATAGACTGGGAAGATCTGAGAGTCCATCTAAATTGAAGGTAAGTAGGCAAAAAATCAATAGATATTTTTTAAAAGCCAAGAGGCACAAAAGGAGGAACTCACTACCAGTGAAAGCCTACCTCAGTAGTTTTTTAGGGCAAGTCTAAATCTTGGAATCGCCAAAAGATTTCAAGTGCTCCGTTTGCAGACAAGGGGAAAATAAACTTTTGTACCAGAAACATTTTCAAAGTATTCCGGACTTCCCTTAAAAAGAAAAACAAGAGCTATGTTTCAATATAAAAAGTCTTGAATGGAGATGAAGACAGCCCGATCTATACTACTGATTACCTATTGTTCACTGGAGCGCTGCATAAGTTGCTTCCTTCTGTGGACCGAACCTGACAGTGAATGAAAGTTACTTCCTCTTATACCCCCCTCCAGACCTTTTGGCGCCAAAAATTTACCGCCAAAAACAGTCTGAGGACACAAAAGTGGCTGGATTACCAAGAAACCAGTCGCACAGGAAGGGACACCTTCCTCTATCCAGGCGCGCCGGAAATGACATCACGGCAGCCACAGGAAGCAAAGGAGGAAGTGAGGGATCGCATAGAGTAAGCCATCCACTTCCTCTAGAGCATTATGGAAACCTATGGTAGCCGGAAAGGGGAGGAAGTCAAATGTTGTGAAGATGAAAAAAAAAATATGAGCAAGAAAGCCCAATCACTTAAGAAAAACAAAAACAGGGATCCAAGAAAAACCAGCTGGGTTGGCGTTCACAAAAATAAGTAAACGCCTTGGGTGTCCATATGATGCATCTAGTCCATAGATAATCCACAAAAAAAAAAATTATATTATATTATATATATTAGGGCTGTGGAAATTAACTATTAAATCCTTGATTAATCGATTAATTGTTTTGATCGATCAAAATTCTTTGGGCTTGCCGTGTCCATCTGAAGGGCTCCTTTGCTGTGCCTTCATATCTGCGTGCCGGCGGGACCTTACTATCTGCCACACGCAAGGGCTGTTACACTTCCCTCTATCACTTCCCTCTATCAACCTGGGATTCTACAGCCATCCACTGGGAGTTGTGATAGTTCCCTTCATGGGACATCTACATGCCGACGGACTGATGTTAGCCCCTTCTCATATGGATTCAGCAGTGGTATCGTTGTACACATTTTTATACCAGTATCATACTTAGCTACATGTTTTTATGACTGCTTTTGCTACCGTTTGGTATTACTCGCACCATTTTTACAGTTTATGTAGCTACATCGATTTTATCTCCAGTGCAATTATTATTTTGTTACCTACTTGAAGACTATAAAAGTTTTAATGCTATTCCCATCGAGCGCTGCCTTTGTGTGTTTTTTGTATCCTGCTATCGATTTTTCCAGTGGTTGGTAGCTGCACTGGAACTCGGCCTGAAGGAGATCAGCTAAAAGTAGTTGGATCAATGTGCGTTATAATTAATCGAAATTAGTCGATTAATCGATAAAAAAAACAAAACTATTAATTGAACACGAAAATTTTAATCAAGAACAGCCCTAATAGAGATATATATATATATATATATATATATCTCTATCTCCACAAAATGTGGAGTAAGGATTCCAAAACATAGCAAACCGTTTGAACTCTGTAGTCACGTCCTTGGTCAATAGTGACCAAGGGGGCTTTATCCCCGGCAGATCAACCAGAATGAATATCCGCAGGCTGTTTCACAACCTGCAATATCCACATGACTGTCCTCCCACTCGTGCTCTTGTGTCTTTGGACACTTGCAAGGCATTGGACAGTGTGGAATGGCCATATCTGTTTCGGGTGTTACAGATGTATGGCTTTGGCCCCCGTGTTGTAGCATGGATAAAACTCCTTTACACCTCCCCGGTAGCTCGGGTGCGGGTCAATTCCTCTATCACTGACCCCTTTCCGATTACTAGGGGCACACGACAGGGGTGCCCGTTGTCACCCCTCTTGTTTGCCCTGGCCATGGACCTGCTTGTGGTTTGCATTCGCTCCTCCCCCTCGATTAAAGGACTCCCAATTGCTAATATAGGAGGAGCGCATTTCATTTTATGCGAATGACACATTGGTGTATCTGGCTGATACTAATGACTCACTTCAGGCCCTGTTGGTGGAGATTAAATACCTTTGGAGACTATTCTGGCTTCCGGGTGAATTGGGATAAGTCTAGTCTTTTCCTCCTAGACGTGGCCGAGCCTCCTCTGATTCACCCGGATTCCAAGCTTCAAATGGTATCCTCCTTTAGGTACCTTGGGGTTCTGGTGCAGACCCCTTTATCTTCATATGTCGCCAATAAATTAGATCCTCTATAGGTCCGCCTTCAGGAGCAGACCAAGCAGTGGATGGATCTGCCTCTGGATCTTATGGGGAGGGCCAAAGTCCTCAAAATGATCTACCTACCGAGATTATTCTATATCCTTGCCAATTCCCCTTGCAAAATGCCTACATCTATTTTTAAACGCATAGATTCAATATGTACTACTTTCCTGTTGAAGGGTGGCTCCCCAAGGTAGCACTTGAAACACTACGGTTGCCAGCGCACTTGGCAAGCCTGGCATTTCCCAACTTCTTTCTATATTATTTGGCATCCCAGTTGGTGCACATCCACGATTGGCTGTGCCCGGTTCCGGCCAATGCCCGTACCTCCACGGAGGGAGCCATTGCACCGTCCCTGGAAACCCTACATAATATTATCTACAGAGGCTGGGTCCCCGATAGCCCCGGAACCTCCCTACTTGCCACTTCCCCTTCCTCTTTCCGTTATATTGTCACAAAAGTATCCAGGCACACCTGGCTGAAATCTCCCAACAACCCCCTGTGGTTTAACCCTAATCTGCAGGAACTATACTCCCTTCCCGATCCCAATCGCTGGTTCTCCAGGGAGGATAAATATTTATGCCACCTGTACAACGCTCAGGGCTTTAAATCTTTTTCTCAGCTACGATTAGACTTCAATCTACCAAGATCGTACCTATTTTATTACTACCAGCTCAGGCACGCTATTCGTGCCCAGTTTGGCTCCCTGGATGATCCCACTGACCTGCCCCCGTTGGAAAAACTGCTCAGACAGCCAGATCCCACTAAACTTCTCTTCACCTATTATGCAGCCCTGATGACTGGCTTTAACCCCAGGTTTCACAAAGCTCAGGTAAAATGGACCTCTCTGGACATCTCCCTGGTAGACGAGGACTGGTCAGAATTTAGTGATACGTATAAAACCTCTGTTATTGCTTCCCGGGACCGCGTCATACAGGTCAAAAATTTTCATAAAACCCACCTCACACCGGCTAGGTTACACAAGATGGGTCTCCTGCCCTCGGCTGCCTGTTTCCGCGGCTGTGGCCAAGAGGCCGATTTCTTACACTGCTTCTGGTCATGCCCGGGAGTCCGGGACTTCTGGGAAGAAGTGGGTGCTTTCATCTCATCGGCGCTAGGCCTCCCAAACATAATCCACCCCAAGAACTGCCTATTAGACATTTTTGGCGAATTACACCTATCACATGCCAAGAGACTGCTCCGTATACTCTTCTTCTATGTTAAAAAAGCTACTTTACTGTCCTGGAAGGGCGCACAGACCTCTCTGCAATCCCTCTGGTTAAAACGTATTAATGACGTTATCCCACTGTATAAACTTTCTTTTTGAACTCCGGAAACGGAACAAAACCTTCCACAAAATTTGGGGTAGATGGTTGGCTAGTCCGCTAACCCTCTCCCAGCACCGATTGTACTACTCTTGCTTGACCATTGATGGGCCGTGCCTCAGGGATATCTAATGTCTGGACCTCCGCTTTTGCTATATCCCGGTACTATACCTGAGCCTTTTACCATTGTGCCTTCTTTATATTTTGCACTGATGTCAGTTTATTTTTCTATGTTTGGAGTGTATTGCCTAATGTTGATGACCAGGTTGTCTGGTGGTATTGTATACAAATGAAGTTATAAACCCTCAATTTAGGGTTGTCCCGATACTAGTATCGGTATCGGGACCGATACCAAGCATTTGCGCGAGTACTTGTACTCGCGCAAATGCTCCCGATGCTTCACCCGATACTTTTTTTTTTTTTTGTGGCCGGAGAGGGCGGGAGGAGTCAGTGGCTGGGGAGGGCAGGAGAGAGGGCGGGGGAGTGCGGGCGGAGTCTGGCCGGAGAGGGCGGGAGGAGTCAGTGGCTGGGGATGGCGGGAGAGGAAAGTGCGGGCGGAGTCTGGCTGAAGAGGGCGGGCACAGTCGGTGGACGGAGTCCGCGGGCGGAGAGCGAGTCCCTCACCTGCAGTTGAACCTGGTAAGCTGGCAGGGGTTCAGGGCGCAGCCGCATCAGGATCGGTGGCCGGTGCTGTCACATTCGGTCGCCGTCAGCGGCTGAACGTCCCCACGCCCATCTTGGTACACCCTGCACTCGGCTGCAGTAAGCAGCAGCAGACATCTTGTTACACCCAGCCCGAGCTATATGGGCTGGGTGTAACAAGATGTCTGCTGTTGCTTACTGCAGCCGAGTGCAGGGTGTACCAAGATGGGCGTTGCAGCAGTTTTTTTTTTCTTAAATCCTGTGTCATTTCCCCCCCACCCCCCGCAGCATTTCAGTGCCAGCCACCCTATCAGTACCCACAAGTGCTACCTATCAGTGGAATCAGTGCCATCTACCAGTGCCACCTATCAGGTGGCACTGGTAGATGCCACTGATAGGTGGCACTTATGGGCACTGATAGGTGGCACTTGTGGGCACTGATAGATGGCACTGATTGCACTGATAGTGCAATCAGTGCCATCTATCAGTGCAATTAGTGCCATCTATCAGTGCCCACAAGTGCCATCTATCAGTGCCATAAGTGCCACCTATCAGTGCCCATAAGTGCCCACAAGTGCCACCTTTCTGTGCAATCAGTGCCACCTATCAGTGCCCACAAGTGCCACCTATCAGTGCCCACAAGTGCCACCTTTCTGTGCGATCAGTGCCACCTATCACTGCCCACAAGTGCCACCTATCAGTGCCCATAAGTGCCACAAGTGCCACCTATCAGTGCCCACAAGTGCCACCTATCAGTGCCCACAAGTGCCACCTATCACTGCCCACAAGTGCCACCTATCACTGCCCACAAGTGCCACCTTTCTGTGCAATCAGTGCCACCTATCACTGCCCACAAGTGCCACCTATCAGTGCCCATAAGTGCCATAAGTGCCACCTATCAGTGCCCATAAGTGCCACCTATCAGTGCCCATAAGTGCCCACAAGTGCCACCTTTCTGTGAAATCAGTGCCACCTATCAGTGCCCACAAGTGCCACCTATCACTGCCCACAAGTGCCATCTATCAGTGCCCATAAATGCCACCTATCAGTGCCCCCAAGTGCCACCTATCAGTGCCACCTATCACTGCCCAAAAGTGCCACCTATCAGTGCCCATAAGTGCCATCGATCCGTGCCCATAAGTGCCACCTATCAGTCCCCATCTTTCAAACTGTCACATGACATTGAAAAAAAGTATCGGTAATCGGTATCGGCGAGTACTTGAAAAAAAGTATCGGTACTTGTACTCTGTCTTAAAAAAGTGGTATCGGGACAACCCTACCTCAATTTAACAATTGTAAAATAAACAAAAATACTAATAAATGCAGAGAAACATTAAATTCCTCAATATACAATGGCTGAATCCCTACAGAAATGGCTTAAAGCTCAAAGACTTATTCAGGCCTGGATGCACAGTAGCAGATAAGTTGTGTATCCATTTTGATTCGCGTTGGAGAGGTGTTTTGTCTATATCCCCAGCCCTACCGAAATCTGGTACATGTTCTAGTGCAAAGAATTGCATTTTCGAGGCATCAAAGGCATGGCAAAACCCCATGTGCCTGCCATTCGGGGTTTCCATCTTTTTTTTATTCAACAACTTGACATGATCTCTTATTCTGTGGAAAAAGGGCCTTTTGGTTTTACCCACATAAAATGCGTTACATACACACTTCATGTAGTAGATCACACCCACCGATTTGCAGTCAGCGAAAAAATTTGGTTTGTAAACTTGGCCATTAGGAAGAGTCACCTCTGCAGTATTAGCAAGTAGATAACATAAGTCACATCTTCCACAGGCGTAGGTTCCTTTACGTCTAGTTTTGATTCTAGGATTAAGATGGCTATGTACCAATTGATCTTTCAGGAATCTTGATTTACGGTAGGTAATTTGAGGGTTCTCCCCTACATATTTAGCCAAAATTTCATCAGTAGCAAGTACCAATATTTTTGAACAATTCTACGAACCTTCTTGTGTTCCTCTGCAAATCTGGTAATAAGACATACAGGTTGTCCACTCTTAGGATTTTTTTTTAGAGTGGATCAAACTTTTTCGATCCTTGTGTTTAACTCTCCGATAGGCTTTTTAAAGGCAAGTCTTCGTATATCCTCTATATAGAAGACGAATTTGAAGTGCCTTCGCCTCCCTCTCATAGTCCTCATCCAAACTGCAATTTCTCCTCAGTCGCAAGTATTGACTGTAAGGTATGCTCTGAATTAGGGATTCAGGATGCGAGCTAGTGGCATGCAAAATTGTATTGCCTGCTAATGGATTCCGATAGAGAGGTGAACCAAGAGTGCCATCTGGGTTGGTATAGATTATAATATCCAAAAAATCAACAGATCAAAAGAGAAGGTAAATTTTAGATTATATACATTTGATTCCAACCTCAAGAAATACATCAATTCATCCCTAGTTCCCAACCAGACGACAAAAATATCATGTATGAATCTTCTCCATAGCAAAATAAACAGCGAACTCATCTGAGGAAAACATCTCCGCCTCCCTCCCCCCCCCCAGGTACAGGTTGGCACATTTAGTCCCCATCGCAACCCCCTGCACCTGGGAGGTAGTGGGAGCGGTCAAAAACAAATATTGTTGGAGAGAATAAAAAGCAGGAGGTCAACAACAAAATTGTTATATACCTTAGACTGAGGTCCTTGTTCAGATAGGAAGCCATCAACAACTCGAACCCCCAACTTCTGGGGGATCGAGTTGCAGAGGGCCTCCACATCTATTGCAACAAGCCAGGCCCCCTCAGGGATGGATAAACTATCTAGGGAGCGCAAAAGATATGCAGTGTCCTGAATGTAGGAGCTAAGTGACTTTACTAGTGGCCGCAAATACTCATCAATTAATTAATTGACTAGCTGGCTCAGTCAGGCAGCCGTTGCCCGATGCTATAGGACGCCCAGGTGGAAACTGGGCGTTCTTATGCATCTTTGGCAAGGCATAAAGTGTTGGCAGCCTAGGAGTTTTAACAGACAAGAATTCACAAAGTTTTTTTGTCAATTAAATTGTTAAAGAAGGCTCGAGTGATCAAAATATGGTATTTGGTTTGGGCATATTGAACTTGAGCAAATGGAATAGGACGATACCAATGCCAATTAGTTAGAATGTCCATAACCATCACCTTATAGTTGTTTAAATCCATAACAACTATATTGCCTCCTTTATCAGAAGGTTTAATGACCAGCTGATCATTGTTTTTCAAAGAAATTAAGGCTTGACGTTGGACAAAATCAAGATTAGAATCAGCATTGGATCGTTTCCATTTGGTGCTTAAAATTTCTTTTGTTACCTGTTGGGTGAAAACCCAAATGTTTGGGTTCCCCTGTAAAGCAGGGAAACAATGCGATTTGGGTTTGTATAAAGAAGGCGGGGGAAAGAGCCTTTCAGGTTGAGAATCTGTGGATAACAAAGAATCAGGAAATGGGTCCTCAAGGGGATCATCTACGGGATTACTTTCTTCCCATAATTCCATAAGGTCATTTATGGCTCAAATTTAGTTTATGGTTTTATCTTTCCATATTTCTTCGGAAAGATTATTGCTAGTAGATATTGAATGTTCCTTATCAAAAATTACTTTGAACATCAATTTCCGAGCAAATAAATTATTCCTTTATAAATTAGTCCTTTATTATTTCAAACGAATCAACCTCCTGCTCCGGACAAAACAAAATTGTTGGCGCTAAAAGGTCTGGAGGGGGGTATAAGAGGAAGTAACTTTCATTCACTGTCAGGTTCGGTCCACAGAAGGAAGCAACTTATGCAGCGCTCCAGTGAACAATAGGTAATCAGTAGTATAGATCGGGCTGTCTTCATCTCCATTCAAGACTTTTTATATTGAAACATAGCTCTTGTTTTTCTTTTTAAGGGAAGTCCGGAATACTTTGAAAATGTTTCTGGTACAAAAGTTTATTTTCCCCTTGTCTGCAAACGGAGCACTTGAAATCTTTTGGTGATTCCAAGATTTATACTTGCCCTAAAAAACTAGGTAGGCTTTCACTGGTAGTGATTTCCTCCTTTGTGCCTCTTGGCTTTTGGAAAATATCTATTGATTTTTTTCCTACTTACCTTCAATTTAGATGGACTCTCAGATCTTCCCAGTCTATTACCCTTCTCTATGATGCTTCCAAATGGTCCCATATGCTTCTCCACAATTATTGATGATTGTAACTTTAAAGCTTTAAAGGTTGGTACCGTGATCAGAACATACTTATTGTTTATTGTCTACAGTCCACTATATAATTGTACAGAATTATTTTTTTGAAAATGTTTTCTATTGTTGGTTTGTTTTTCCTAAAATAGTTTTTTCTGATATATATTCTTCTATTTTAGTGATCAGTCTACATACACAGTGTCTATTGTAACAGAATCCCCTGAAGAAGCCATAAAAGGCGAAACATGTAGAGATACAATTGCACTTTTGTTGGTATTTGTTACTGATCTATTGTGGAATTTTTATGTTCTCATCTATGAATTTTTAATAAATACATTTTCTATTTTTCTAAATATTGTCTTTGTATGCGCTTGAAAAGTCCCAATTCTCCTTTGCCATGTTTTATCTACTAAAAGGGATGTGGCTCCTTCAATGAGTCTTTCCAACAGACAAGCTCTACAATCAGACTTCACCCTGGTGACAGTTTCCAGCCTCCCCTCGGTTGGGAGAGTCAAGGTGACAGAGTGGGTTGTGATCCGATGTTCCCCCAGCCAAATATTCTGAATCATGTATATACATTACCAAGGGAGCATTGCTAAATGTCAAATCAATTAGAGAATAGGACGTGGCATGTGGATGCTTCCAACACCATAGTTCAGTCAGACCTGACATGGATACTCAGGAGCAGAGGTCTACCGAAGCTGGCCTAGTGGCATTGGAGGAGTCCAATACAGGGTCTAAAATGGCATCGAAATCCCCCATGAGTAGCATAGGGAGATGGACATTAGGTGCCAGTGTAACCATCAAGTCATACAGCAATTGCACTTGGAAAGGAGGGGGAAAGTATGTGTTTATCAGCAAGATTTTAGGGTAAAAGATGTCCAGTATCACAGCCACATATTGACCCCCCTGATCTGTAAACACCTGGTGGACCGTCCACGGAACAGCCTTGCTGACAAAAATGGAGACCCCCCTAGCATATGTGGAATATGTAGAATGAAATGCCTTTTATATCCAGGGTCTGCGTAGGGACAGAATTTTACTCCGCTCCAGGTAAGTCTCTTGCAGGAAGACGATATGTGGCATAATCTGTTTGAGATACTGGAACACTGCCGCCCTCTTAAATTTATTGTTTAGACAGACCCCTTACATTCCAAGAAACTACCTTAAGCCTACTATCCATTGAAAAATGTAAAGTGTATGGAAACCAAGGAGGATCAGCTAGTGACCAGGAAATAGATTGATAAAACTCACAAAAAGACATGCAATTCCTAGTTAAGATTAGTGCAACATTAGCGTAGAAATCATGGAGCTGGTCGGTAAAGCCCCCCCTGCTGTTATACCAGAAACGATTAAATAAAAAAATAAAAATCGTCCGGTATGCAGCTTGATCCTAGAAACTAAAAAACCTGGAAGGATCCAACCTTAAGCATCGAAAGTTCGGCAGTTCTAGATGAAAACTTGCATCCTCAACACGAGACTCCTTGCTTAATCAAAGGATTAACCGATGCAACCTTCTAAACACAGGGCAAATGTGTGCACCATAGAAGAAAGGAGTTTTAAGAGACTTACAGTTCTGCAATGATCTGCACTCTGCCAACTTTCCGGGCAAAAAGCACATGTGAAGAGCCCCAGTCTGGCTCCCGCATTAGGAGGAGAAATCAAAATCAAGTAGAGAAATCAGCAGGTGCCGTGGAAAAAAAACATGTTCAGAAAGACATGGGTTCTGGTCCAGCCAGTCACAGGCATCTTGCAGAGTATCGAAAAATGTCACTGTACCTTTGTACTGCACCGAAAGTCAGCTAGGGTAAAGCATGCTGTATTTTAATTCTCTTTCTCTGAGCCTCATCCTAACATCCCTGAAGGAGCAACATTTTCTTTGCGTCTCAGCAGAGAAATCAGGGAACAGCATGATGCGTGCATTTTCAAACTTCAAATCCTAATGCTTTCTTTCTTCAGTTAGCAGCATGTCATGGTCTCTAAGACCCCTTTCACACTGGGTCATTTTGCAGGCGCTATTGCACTAAAAATAGCGCATTCAAACCGACCTGAAACAGCCGCTGCTGTCGCTCCAGTGTGAAAGCCCCGAGGGCTTTCACACTGGAGAGGTGCGCTAACAGGACGGTAAAAAAAGTCATGCTAGCAGCATCTTTAGAGCGGTGTGTATACCGCTCCTCCACCGCTCCTGACCATTGAAATCAATGGGGCACCACAGGTATACTGCCGGCAAAGCGCCTATGCAGAGGCACTTTGTGGTGGTTTTTAACCCTTTCTCGGCCGCTAGCGGGGGGTAAAACCGCACCGCTAGCGGCCGAATAGCGCCACGAAATTGGCGTTAAAGCGCCGCTAAATATAGCGGCGCTTTACCGCCGACGCACCTCCCGCCCCAGTGTGAAAGGAGCCTAATTGAGAAACCTGACCAGGAATGGCCGTGGTGGGGAGCCCTGAGGGCCTTGCTCCGGACGGAACTCTGTGCACTCTCTACAACATATGTGGGTGAGAGAAAGCAGAGTTTTAAAGAACTTTTCAGCAAATGTGGTTGTGGCAGCCCCCTCCAGCAACCCCACCACCCTCACATTGTTCCTTCTCGGTCCTCAGTGTCATCTGCTCTGTGTTGGAGCGATCTTACCATATCTGAGCTCTGCCAGCTGTGAGCCTTGGGTTTGGGAGAAATCCTCCACCTCAGAAATGCGATCCCCCGCCGTGGTAAGTCTGCCTCTGATCTTATCCAAATCATGTCTGATGAGGTTGCACTCGGAGGCCAGATAGTCAATGCGTCCCATGAGCTTAGATTTTGATGCTGCAATGGCTTCCATGATCGGTTTGGTAATAGCTTCAGTGTCCACCTCAATCTCTGGTTATAGCGGTGGGGAGATCCCCGATTTTTGTGACACTGCTCACTGGCTGCTCCATCCTCGTGTTCTGCAGCCTGGTGCGCTGTGAAGTGGACACAGAAACCAAGATGGCATGGACAGAGCTAGCAGCCATGCTGTGTTGAGAACGGAGCTGCCTCTGATCCAACTGAGGCTGTGCAAGTGGCTCTTTTAGCTTTTTGGACGCTTTTGGATGGCATCCTCTTGTTCACTGAGGTCTCCGCTAGTGCAGCAAAGGTATAGACCTGAATGGAAGTCGGTTAGACAGGCTTAAAACCGTGAAATATTCAGGAGGATAGCCGGAGCTCTGAGAAGACACCTCCTGCCCCAATCACATCTTGTCACGCCCCCCATGGGCACCTATTTTTAATGTTTTACATAGCTATACCTGCAAAAGGAGCCTAAAGTCATCTAGCAGGACTTAATCTTCTGACTAAAGTTGCACTTTAACGCTATACACGTGGATACTGAATACCAAGATGTACAATTATTTTCCTTTCCTGACGTATCTCCATGGTATCAAACACAGTTCAACCCCTCTAGAACATTTATCTATAAATTTGAGTCCCACCCTAGCAAGGGCATTCTGTAACTAGATACTCCTATTCCTGGAGGGAAGATAGAGGTGAGATAGATCAGAAAAAGAGAATTCCAGCAAGGATTGGTAATCAATGTTATGTTTTCCTAACATCTCCATGACATCACATATGGGAAATAACTAACTTGACTAGTTAAATTTTTTTTTTTTTTTTTTTTAAGAGCCATAGACCATACTTTTGCCCACCCTTACAGTATAGATCTGGTCACACTCACTACTGGTAACGGGACAGAACATGTTTTGGGAGGACTATGTTCCTGCCTTACAGATCGTCTTGATGGACACCAACTGTGAAGTTGCTCATGATGTGAACTTGCACAGTCATCCCTTTTGGCAGTGGAAAGAAAGTTTGATGCAAAAGGTGGGTCAATGACTCAGGTGATCTAGGGCAATAGCATTTTCAGGGAAGCTTCCTTGCTACTGCTCTCTCAAGGAATCATGCTCTGTTTTTTCTAAACTGCAATAGCCTGGAGATTAATTTTCATGCCCCCACACTAAGCAGCTTGCTATTGGTGCACCCGAGCTCTAGCTCTGTGTATCCATTCAGACACGGAGCTGCGGCCCGGCCCCACCCCTTCTCTCTCCTGATTGGCTGAGTTTGATTGACAGCAGGGGGAGCCAATGGATCCGCTGCTGTCTCAGCCAATCAGGAGGGAGAGTCCCGGGCAGCCGAGGGACTCCTGGACATCGCTGGATAGAGAGGGGGCTCATGTAAGTATTATGGGGGCTGCTGCACACAGGAGGCTTATCATAATGCATTAAGATAAAAAACCTGACTTTTCAACCGCTTTCACCTTTTATTGGTAGGCATTATTCAGTCAAGGAAAAGGATAACGTGCTTAATTTTTTCAACTGCTCCAACTTTTCTTCATTTGTTGCCTTCATCATAAAAAGGATAGCGCCATCTTTGTTCAGGTACTATGAAGGGTTGACAACTTCATAATGGATACAGACACTGCAGTCTGATCACTGGGGGTGAAGAGAAATGCTTCTCCACTTGCCTGCTGCAGACAGATGACCCCATCTTTGCCAAGGTAACATTTTTAGAAAAATTAATTTTTCTTAAAAAAAAAAAAAATACATTAAGACAAAAAGCTTTTTTTCTTTTACCATACTGTTACTGTATGTTGTAGCTTGTCAGAAATGTATTTATGTAGATTGGCAGTTACTAAAAGGTCGGTTTTAACGTTTATTTTGTAATTATTACAGGTCCAAAAAATATGCAACTTCAAGTTACTACTATGCTGTGATGTATACGCTTCTTTGATGTTTGCAACTTCATTTTATGGTCACCTGAAAAATGTAAGTAATCATGGCAATAAAATATAAACAAAGAAATAAAAGTGAATAAGGAACATACACAATGACAAGTAGAGTTTGTTTTTATTATTTCAGTTAATAATATTACATTAAAAAAAAAAAAACAACACACACCATACTAAATGACATTTTTTTTTTCCATTTTTGACAGTACAATGCATTGCTAATCATAAAAAGCAAATTAACACAGTGTTTTATTTTAGAACAGTGAATGCTAAAGACGGTTTATTACTACTCCACTATTATCGAGTCAGAAATGTGGAATTAACTGTGTATACAGGACTTTCAGTTTAAAAATTAATCCATATTATAAATTTCACATTGCAGGGAAATAAAACACAAACTAAAAAAAAAAAAAAAAAAAAATTAAGCTTAGGGTTTAGAACCTTTTCTGCTGTCAAACAAACTTTGTGTTCCCTATGCATCTTTACCATCTAAAGATGTGCTGTACATAACAGTCAAGATTAGGCACTACAAGGGGAACTGCACCACTACCCTGAATTACATTTTTAATGCTAGTAGAGTAATCATATGCAGATGAATCCAGTGTTTCACTGTGCCACCTGCCCAGTACCAGCACATTTTCAGTGTCCCCTGATATCAATGTGTGTACCAAACTGGTTTTAGAGCAGAATGCCTATTCCATGCACAAAGCTAAAGACAAAGCTGTCCATTGCTCCCAATTTTGGGCCTGGTGCATGGATGAAGGTTTCAAAAGAAGCCTAAAAAGGGTTACTAAAGGCATTCTTTTTTAAATAAAATAATAAACATGTTATGCTCACCTGCTCTGTGCAAAAGTATTGCACAGAGCAGCTTCCAACCTCTTCTGGATACCCTGCTGGCGATCTCGGCTCCTCCTCTTCTCCTTGTACCACCTTAGCAAGCTGCTATAGGGGCACACGTGCATGCTCGCTCCCGAGCCGTGTGCGTCTTTGAAGCCACGCGATATAGACACATAGCGCGGCTTGGCCCCGCCCCCCACTTCCTCCTCACAGCATTTGATTGACAGCACCAGGTGCCAATCTCTCCTGCTGCTTAAGTCATTGTGTGAAGAGGAAGCAAGGGGAGAGAAGATCCGGCTGGGCACAGCGCTAGATCGATTTAGGACTATTTAGTAAGTATTTAGGGAGGTGGGCGAGGACAGCAAACTGTGAAACATTTTTTATCTTAATGCAGGTGCATGAAGGTAAAAATTATGCTTTGGCTTTAGAACCACTTTAAGAAACAAACACTGCATAAGTACTTCTCTTTATCATAGGTCTGTAATTGCATTTACAAAATTTGATGAGTGGGTTGGCTGCGGAATACCCCTTTATTTTTCTCTTAAAAGATGAATGTCACCTTTCTGATAATTGTAATACTGTAACTTCCCAGTTTACAATCAAGGGATCAACAGCTACCTATGGCTCCTGACAGCCTAACAGTAAGTACTTACTCTTTCTCAGCCTAAACTGGTAATTGAATTATTTTATTATTTTGCCCTCTTAACATTTAGCATAGCTCCCTGCTACTTGTCATAACTAAATGAATCTGCCATGCCGATACCTGTACAAAAAGTCACCTGTCAGTGGCATAACTGGAAAGTCTAGAAAAGGGTCAGATTTCCAGTTATCTGCACACAGCATAACTATAAGCAAGTATCACGATTCAGCACATGTAGAGTTCACACAGCATGTACTATATTCAGGAAAAAATACCTATCTGCCATCAGTCTGATCGTTTCTCCAGAACTGTATACCCAATGCCATAATGGCCCAAGACATATTTGCTTGTACAGAGTTGTATCTACTGTGCCCCCACTGCTCTGCATTTTTCCAAAAAAGGGAACCGCTGACACATACTTAATTTTTCTACAAAACTGCCCTCATGGAACTAGCACTGGTACATGTCTCATTAGAAGGTAAACTAATGGGAAAGCATTTACACAGTATTTTATTATACCCGATGTTTCTGCCTGTTAAATAACTCATTTTGTAGCCTTTCCAATGGGATCAGTGAATACTTTAATAAAAGCAATATGGAACAACCCATGTCCAAAGTTCATGATTTCATGGTTTTCATTCTGCACATCAAATTTGTCAGAAAGGTACAATCTGGGATTGCAACTTTCTTGCCATTCAGAAGTAGTCATCCATTCACAGATCATTTCTCATAGAATACCCATCAGATCTTTTATCCTATTATCTCCTCCAGCTGATTGAGCTGCATTCAACACATTTAGATTTCCCATTCTTCAATGGGTAATCCAGGTCTCTGTAGCATTAACGATTTTTAAATTAAGTCAAATGTTAAAACTGCCGGCTCTAATCTTTTTTTTGTTTTTTTTACATTTGTTGTTTGCAGATGGTGGATCATTCATTGACTTTATCACTAATTTTCTATTGATTATTATGGAGAACTCACCTTGCTTGCTCCTTCCTGCACATTCACCTACTATGCACAGTCACTAGCCTAAACTTTGCAATTTCTGTTTTAAAATCATAATTAGAATTTTGCATCACAATATGCGTTGAAACAAACCTAAATCTAATGGGTGAATGCCACAGACTCTAGTAAGTCAAGTGTACCTATTTTTCCCATACACAAAGATCTACACCAACACTGATAAAATACAGCAACATGCACTGTCTGAGAATTTACCCAAAGCAAACCTGTCATGTATTCGTCATCAGAAGCAAAAAAAAAAAAGTATGTACGGTTACTTCTTATGTCTGGCTTTTGGATCACTGGGTCCACATTAATACTTTACACGCAGGACAGGTTTGCAAACATGATCAGGAGAATTTACCAAAACACATTTAGATTAGATTTTGTCACATCCTTAAGCTTATATATTCAAAAGAAGATGAAGTATGCTACGTCATTCAATTAGGATTGGTTACTGAAACCACATTGTGCCTGCATATAGAATAACAGCATATAGTTTTTTACATACATTTTACATACATTATGGCATAGAATTTAATTAATGACACACAATGGCAGCACTTACAATATATGTAATCCAAATAACTGGGTATGTGGGGTTTCCACTTATGTTGTACATTTTAACCAAAGTACATTTTTACATCATACTGGGATTGATTTACTAAAACTGGAGCACTAAGAATCTGATGCAGCTGTGAATGGTAGCCATTCAGCTTCTAACTTCAGCTTGTTCCATTAAGCTTTGGGTCAGAAAAAAAAAATGGAAGCCGATTGGTTTCTATGCAGAGCTGCACCAGATTTTGCACTCTCCAGTTTTAGTAAATCATCCCACTAACAGAACAGTGCTTACTTCATTTTTTTTTAAACCAACACCCCTTTTTATAAAAAGGTACAAAGGCATGTCTTCTGAAGAAGGGTCAGTATGAAACGTGAGGTGGCATGAGCAAGCAATTCAAATACTCTGAACTAGACAACTCAAGGAGTATAGCAAATGTAGAGAAAAAACAACAATACTAGTCTGGAGTAGGGTTTTAAACATATCCTCTATATGGCACATCGAAAAAAAAAAATACACAAATAATCCACTACCACTGTCAGTATGTTGAATATAGCCCAGATAAAAACAAACAAACATAGGTTCAGAATAATTAAGGCGTATCCATATAATTAGTTCAAAAATGTTGTTTTTTTCAGCCCTCCAGCACACAAATAGGGAAACATCTATAAAAATGGAATAAAGCATGTTCCACTGTACAAGCGCAATTCTCTTTGTTCCTTATTAGCCAATACTTGCCCTCAAATACATGCAACCCAAAAGATTCTGAGCCTACATTCCAGGAGGTAGCAGGTTTTTAATAACTAAGATGTTGGGTAAAGTGCCCTGTGAGCAAACTGTGAACATTTAGAAAAAAGTATCATTAGGTAAGGTGTCATCACATCACAAAAAACAGAGATCACATATTCCATTGTCACAGTTTGTAAGTTCACGTGATTAACCATATGGCAGGTCAATTGGAGCTGCAGTGCATCATGATAGGACACAAGCAAAAAGAATTATGGGAATAGAAAACGTGTAAAGGTATGTCAAAGGTGACATAGTTACACGTTGGTATTAAGAGCTGCTTACAGAAAAATATTAAAAATACTGAATTTGAAGTTCTAACTGAAGAAAAATTACCCCTTTCACAATTCTGGAAAAAAAAAAATGTTTACTTAAAAAGTACAAAAAGTTTGCTGAAAATTTCAACTTTGCTTCCTGATACTTTTGCTTTATATATTACAGTAAAAATACTAGAACACAATGTTAATATTGGCTGGCTTACTGAGATGCACCAGTCATTTTACAATATAGCACTACGGTTAAAAAAAAAAATTATATATAGATCTATATCTATATATCAATGTATTGGCTAACTGTACAAAATGAAACTGTTTCTGAAAATCTTTAGTTAATTTTTTATGAATATTTAAATTGTTGGACACAAAAAGTCTAAAATAAAATTAGAAGCTATAGTTTAACTGCAATGTTAATGGTTTTATAATGTCCCCCTCCCCCATTTGAAATCCTCCAGTACATCCAGTTAGTTTAGCTGTAGCTTAAGAAATTAGGAAATTAAGGTTGTAGTACATATGGGAGATGAATATGAACACTAAATAGCTGTCTGTGAAGGTTTAACAGGCAAAACATTTCTATCATACCACTTAGGAAAGAGAAACTGAAACTGGGTTAGTCAGAACAGGATAGTAAAGATGATCATGGCACAAATACGTAGGAAAAGGGAAAACAGTAGTGAACCATGAATGTGTCCACACAAAAAGGGGAATAAAACACAGCATACACAATCCATTGCTGAACTAAATATCAGAGGCCCAGTGGAGTTCATCACTTTCAGCGACGCCCTTTCTGCTGGATGCTTCTGAGGACAGGAGAAGAAAGGAGATTAGGAGAAAAGATGGAGTCCGTAGGATGAACAGATCATCTGACATCCGGAAGGGAACTCTGGCTAGGCAGGGGGATGGCTCCATTGTTGGGGTGGCAGTTTTGCCTCAGACTTTGGAAGTAGGATGCCTGCACTGGTTTGTGTCCCTGCAAAGCATGAACAGCCTCCTCAATGCTGAACCAGCGGCGCTTCCGCCCTATAAAGACATGGCTTGAATCATCTTACATTATAAAACACAGGTACTTTAACAATTTTAAATCATTCGTTTGTTAGGATTATTGCAAACTTCTGTGAAAAGGTTTATCAAGCATACTTTTTCAAATATATACAACTATCTGCAGATCAACTTATCCCACATACCAATGCTAACAGAATCCTCCCAATCATCCAGGACCTCGGTCACAGTCAGGACATAGACAAATGTTCTGTGTTTCCTCTCAAAGTTCTGTAGAAAAATAAATTTTGAAGAAAAAAAAAAAAAAAGAAAGCATCTTTGCATGGACAAAACATTTTTATTTTTCTTTACAGAAAAAAACAAACAAGTCTAAATTGCCATTTCATGTAAAATAGGAAGGTGCTTTACTTATAAATCAGGGATATGCAATTAGCGGACCTCCAGCTGTTGCAAAACTACAAGTCCCATCATGCCTCTGCCTCTGGGTGTCATGCTTGTGGCTGTCAGAGTCCTGCTATGACTCATGGTACTTGTAGTTCTGCAACAGCTGGAGGTCCGCTAATTGCATATCCCTGTTATAAATGGATGTTAACTTCAGTGATATAACTGTCCCGCAGAAAGCAATGCTTCCAGGTCAGGTTGTGGTCTGTGCCAAAGAGCCAGCGCTGCCTATGCATCACTTCTACAACATTTTTCAGACGAGGCTGGGTAAATTACAGTTTAATTTATATTTATTTATATATATATATATATATATATATATATATATATATATATATATATATAAAGTGAAAGTGTAGCGCTAGGTTCTAAGAGAAATATTGCTATCTCACTACATACAACGTAACAATGTACCAAACTGTGTTAAACAGTGAAAAAATGTATATGTGCTAATAAGTCCACATAAAAAAGGAAAAAGAGAAAAAAAAATAGGATTTTTATAACAGCTTACCTGTAAAATCCTTTTCTTGGAGTACATCACGGGACACAGAGCGACATAGTCATTACTAATGGGTTATATAGATACCGTCAGGTGCTGGCACTGGCAACTTCCAAAACCGGAAGTACCCTCCCCTATATAAGCCCCTCCCATCCGGGAGCACCTCAGTTTTGTAGCAAAGCAATAAGTGTCCCCAAAGAGGGGTGGGAGCTCTGTGTCCCGTGATGTACTCCAAGAAAAGGATTTTACAGGTAAGCTGTTATAAAAATCCTATTTTCTTTTTCGTACATCACGGGACACAGAGCGACATAGTCATTACTAATGGGATGTCCTAAAGCAATGTCAAATGAGGGGGGGGATACACCATATATAAGCTGAGCGCTATCAGACATGAGGATCTTTTGCGGCCTGCAACACACTGCGCCCAAAGGCGACATCCTCCTGACTTCTAACGTCCACCTGGTAGAACCTAGTAAACGTGTGTACTGAAGACCATGTTGCGGCCTTACAGATTTGAGCCAGGGAGGCCTGGTGATGCACTGCCCATGAAGTTCCAACTGCTCTCGTGGAGTGCGCCCTAACTTTGAACGGAGGCGGTCTATTTCTCAAGCCATAGGCTTGTATTATGACCTGTCGAATCCACTTGGCTAAAGTAGATTTTGACGCTGCCTGACCCCTTCTGGGGCCTTCCGGCAGAATAAACAAAGTATCCGTTCTGCGAATCTGAGCAGTGGCTTTTAGATAAGCTTTAACTGCTCCTACTACATCCAAAGAATGCAATAACTTTTCCTCTACCGAAGTAGGTTTGGGGAAAAAAGAAGGAAGAACCACATCTTGGTTCAAATGAAACCTCGATACCACCTTAGGAAGAAAGGCTGGATGAGGACGTAACACTACTCTGTCCTTATGGATAACCAGATATGGCTCCTTACAGGACATAGCTGCTAATTCCGATACTCTTTTAGCCGAACAAATGGCTACTAGAAAAATCAATTTCCTGGTGAGAAGCACCAAGGAAATATGCTGTAATGGTTCAAATGGTTGTTTCTGTAGAACCGACAGAACCAAGTTTAGATCCCATGGACATATGGGAATATTAACCGGAGGACTAATACGCATCACTCCTTGTATAAAGGCTTTGACTAGTGAATGCGAAGCCAAGGGCCTTTGAAAAAATATTGACAAGGCCGAAATCTGACCCTTGATAGTACTCAAGGCAAGCTTCCTATCTACAGCCCATTGTAGGAAGTCCAGAATCCTACCTATTACGTACTTACGTGGATGCCATTTCTTGGCTTCACACCAGGCGACGTACGCCTTCCAGATTCTATAGTAGATCTGCCTGGATACCGGCTTCCTGGCATTGATCATGGTAGATACCACAGAATTAGAGAGCCCTCTCTTTTTTAGAATGTGGGCTTCAATAGCCAGGCCGTCAAACCTAGGGCTGGTAAGGAAGGGTGGTATATCGGTCCTTGCGAAAGCAGGTCCGGACGATGTGGGAGAGTCCAAGGACTCCCCACTGACATTTTACAATCTCCACGTACCACGCTCTTCGGGGCCACGCTGGAGCCACCAGAATCACTGGTTTCTTTTCTACCCTGATTCTGCGGAGTAATCGAGGTAACCATTGTGGCGGTGTGAATGCATATATCAGCTTGAACTGATCCCAAGGGAACACTAGGGCATCCGAGCCGCAAGCTAGGGGATCCCTTGTCCGAGAGACAAACCTGTCCCCCTTTGCGTTGAATCTGGATGCTAGAAGAGCTACATCCGATGTTCCCCACCGCTGACATATTGTCCAGAAAACCTCGGGGTGAAGGGACCCTTCCTCTGGGCCTAATTGCTGGCGACTTAGAAAGTCCGCCTTCCAATTCTCCACTCCTGGAATGAATACCGCAGATATGGCTGGGACATATTTTTTCTGCCCATTTCAGGATGTAATTTACTTCCCTCTGGGCTGCACGACTCCTGGTGCCCCCCTGATGATTGATATATGCCACTGCTGTGGCATTGTCTGATTGAATTCTGACAGGGGACCCTTGGAGTTTGGATGTCCATGCTACTAGGGCATACCGGGCTGCTCGTATCTCTAAGAGATTGATGGGCAGGGCCTTTTCTGCATCCGACCATCTGCCCTGGAGAGACTATTGCTCCAGTACTGCTCCCCAGCCTATAAGGCTGGCATCTGTAGTGACCACCTTCCAAGAAATCGGACTGAAGGATTTCCTTTTTTCCAGATTCTGGGAAACCAACCACCAACGGAGGCTCTTGCGAACGGAAGGGGACAAGGACATTGTAAGTCTAGGCCTGAATTTTTTTGTTCCAGGCTGACAGTATGGCCCCTTGCAAATTCCTTGAATGGAATTGACCGTAGGGTACTCTTCGAATGATGCCACCATTTTTCCCAGCAGCCTCATATACAGGCGTATGGACGGCTGTCTTTTTTGTACCCACTAAGTGGATCAAATCTTTCAAAGACAACACCTTTCCTCGAGGCAAGAATATTTTTCTCTGGCCTGAATCCAACCTTAGCCCCAAGTATTCCAGACTTTTGACTGGTTTTTAGGGCTGACTTGTCTCGGTTGATAATCCAACCGTGAGATTCCAGATACTTGATCGTCTTGTGAACGACCACGTCTAGTTTTTTCACTGAGTGGTCTATCAGCAACAAGTCATCCAGATATGCCATTATCATTACACCTTGTGTTCTTAGATTGGCCAATAAAGGGCCAGAATTTTTGTAAACACTCGTGGTGCTGTGGCCAAACCGAAGGGTAAGGCTCTGAACTGAAAATGGCGCCCTTCTACTGCAAAGCGTAGAAATTTTTGGTGGACTGGAAAGATGGGAATGTGCAAATAAGCATCTTTGATGTCGATCGTGGCTAACCAATCCTCCCCTTGTAGGGCAGTGGCCACCGATCGGATCGACTCCATCGGAAAGACCTGATATACAGGAATTTGTATAGCCCTTTTAGAATTAATATGGGCCTCCCGTCCGCGTTTGCTTCGGGACTGTAAAGAGGTTTGAGTAAAACCCGAACCCTCCTTCTTCCAGGGGAACCTCCATAATTACTCCTTGGAGCAATAGTTGTTCTAGTGCCAACAGGAGGGACTCTCTCTTCCGGGGATCCCTTGGCACGTTTGACCTCAAAAATGGGAAGGAGGAGAGTCTTTTAACTCCAAACTGTATCCCAAACATACTGCGGAGAGCACCTATCTGTCTTGATCGTGTCCCGCCAGGTCTCTTGCGAACAACTGGAGTCCTCCCCCCACCCGACTGAGTGGGGGCTTCAATGAATTTAACTTTGGGGGAGGTTATGTACCTCCCCTGACCCAGGGTTTCTCATTACCCTGCTACTGTCCCTGTTTTTTATCCCCGGGATTTGACCGAGGAGGCCATCGGAACTGTTACACAGCCGATGCCCCAGGGACTGGAGAAGCAGGCCTCTTAAAGAGGGACCTCTAACTCTGCTTTTAACCGGCAAGAGCGTATTTTTACCGCTGGAAATTTTCTGGATATATTTGTCCAGGTTTTCCCTGAATAAGCGTTCACCATGAAATGGGACGCTAACCAGCCATTCTTTACAGGGAGCTTCAGCAGACCAGTTTTTGAGCCATAGGAGCCTACGCGTATGTACTATAGACAGCGTAAGGCGGGAGGCCTGATGGACTGAATCCTCTATGGCGTCAACCGCGAAGCCTAAGGCTCTAGGTAGATCAGCTAGGGCAAAGCCTGCTGATCTGTCAAGTCCCTCAAGACCTGTTTCAACTGATCCTTCACTGCTTAGCAGACCCCAATAGCTGCTACTGCTGGTTGTATCACCAAGCAGATTTTCATAAGGACTCCAATCTTTTATCTATTGGGTTCTTGAACATTTGGACATTATCCACTGGACATGTCAGTGATTTATACATACAAGAGATGGCTGCGTCCACTGTAGGGACCTTCCATTTTTTTTTTTTGATGAACTTATCCTCCATGGGATAGACCACCGGAAATCTCTTGGGGGAATAAATATTTTCTCAGGACGTTCCCAATCCTGGTAAATGAGCCCTTTCAGTAAAGGGTGAAGTGGAAAAGAACAAACAGTCTGGGGGCTTCCAGCGACCCCAACGAGGATACAGTAGTGGTTGATGGTTCCGCAAGGTGCATTTTTAAATGCTGATCGGACCATGTTAGTCAGAGACTGAACCCATAATCTTTCAGCTTGAGATGCTGAGAAAAGGTTCCCCCACTGTTGATTCCTCTATAACAGAATCAACCTCATCCTGATCCCCTTCAGGCAGGTCGATCCCTGTATGGGACTGTTGCTCTGCTAACAGGCACTCTGAAGGAGGAGACGGAGATCGGGCGTGCTTTCCCTGACAGGGAGGCAGCGATAAATGTTGACAATCTCTCTCTAATCCTCCCAGAGCTGAGGAAAAAACCTCCTCTGTTACATACACAGGAGCAGGTGACTGAGGACAGCCACAGTACCAAGTACCCCTGCGGGGTCTCTACGGTCACTTACCTCTGAACTTCAGGGGAGACTGGTGCAGCAGAAGTATGCCCAAGATCCTCAGAGCCCGATGAGACCCCCTTCGCTTCCTGGAAGATTCAGTTCCGGAGCTTCTGGACGGCATATTCCTAAGCCTAAAGCTGAGGTATTCCAGCCGTAATACACCACTTTTACTGAGAATAGTCTAGCACAATTGCTGCTATATCACAGTTGGTGTCTACTAATGTGCCTTTCTAGGGGATGCCTGTATCAACCGCTTGCTGTATGCCTTTAAATGTTGCCAGCTCTGTCTCTGTACTTCATAGCCAGCTCACTACAATATTGTGGTTTTTTTTAAAACTGCTGGGACGCCCGCACATGCGCAGAAGCGCTGCGGCGCGCACAGAGCGTCATCCCCCAGGCTCCGCCCCCTTTCCCGGCTCACCTCTATATATAGAGGCGCGTGCACGCGCACGCGCGCGGGCACGTGCGCCTTCGGCGCTAATTTCAAATATGCTAACAAGGGACAGGAGCCAGGGCCCCTCTTTGCCGCAGGCCGGGGGATGGACAAACACTGCAACATGGCAGAGGAAGCAGTTTCCTATAAGAGAACTCACCATCTGCCTGGACTTTGCTCTGCTGAGAAGAAGCTAGTCCACATGACAAGAAAACATTCCACAGCGGCCTCTAGTGGACAAACACAGGTACCGCAGTCTAATATATTAAATATATATAAAAAATTTTTTTTTTTTTTTTTTTTTTTTCTTGACCACCATTAAAAATTATTACATTTTTTTAGTAGTTACAGGCATGCACAGAATTTTGCGGGAATACCATTAGGTAACAGACAGAAAGACAAATTAGGCTTGGGGGTCCCCCAATAGAACCAAGTTCCTGGGGGCCCCCACTTACCTGTTCCCCGCCGCAGGACTTTGTTTGGTCCACAAAAGCCCAAACTTCACCTATCACGGCAGGCATTGTAATCAAACCTTCAGGGACCGGGTTCCCAAGGATTCCACTCCCCTGGACCTGTATAGCACCCTGCACAGAAAACATCTTGGTCGTGGGTATGACCAGAGCTCTGGATCCCAGGGTCCAGCTCTCCTAAGAGAAGCATTACAGGCAGAACCTTGCTCTTCTCTGCAAGGCCCGGGTACCGACCGTTTAGCTATGAAGCTTTTTTGGTCGGATCCGGAATAGCTTACTGAGGCCCAAAAGAACCTGTACGCAAGCTCAGTGAAAAACACATGTTTCTTCTTGGCCAACACCTTAGACACTGGCAAAAAACTGAGGTGCTCCCGGATGGGAGGGGCTTATATAGGGGAGGGTACTTCCGGTTTTGGAAGTTGCCAGTGCCAGCACCTGACGGTATCTATATAACCCATTAGTAATGACTATGTCGCTCTGTGTCCCGTGATGTACGAAAAAGAAACATAAATGTAAATGTCCATCAAAGGAAGTGAAAAGGGACGGTGAAGATGAACGCGTAACCGTGTAGATCAGGGGTGCCCAACCTTTTGAAGAGCAGGGGGCCACTTAAGCGACTTGTTAACCGGTCGCGGGCCACAATGAGCGGAACGGGTGGATGGCAGCCCACTCTATAGAGCCCATTGAACATTTTTACATCTGCCACTCCTTAGAGGTGAATAGAGGGTCCGATCGGGTCAAAAGGACCATGTGAAAGGGGCCTAAGGCTACTTTCACATTGATGCACGATTGTTTACCCGCACCGCAGGTTCACCTGTGGCTTTGCTGCAGGTTAGCTGCACTTTGCCATAGACTTCTAATAATATAAATCCTATAGGTGTGGTGCACTTTCAGAAAGCACACCAAACTCGCAGGTAATAGAAGTCTATGGGTCAGTGCAGGTAACCCGCAGATGCACTGCTCTGCACCTGTGGATCAGTTGAAAGCAACCCAGTAACCACTGCAGAACACATATGCCCATATATACACTGTGATTTTAGTAATAAACTTACCTTTAATAACAGTATTCTATTTCATTCCAGAGCAGGAGGTCGCAGGCCACATCAGAGAGCTCCGCGGGCCACATGTGGCCCCCGGGCCACTGGTTGGGCACCCCTGGTGTAGATCATCACATGGGACTTTCTTTCAAGCAGGTGAGATAAGACTGAATACGCTTACCGGAACAGGTGGATCTACTTGTCAGCGACAGCAGATCATTCAGGCATATGGAATCCCAACGGCAAGTAGGCTCAGCTTGTCTGAAGACTCTGGACAGTAGGGACCACAGACGTAGCTCCTGGACCCGTCAAGTCCACGGCTAGGGACCCTTGGTAGGTGGTATCCCGAACTTACAGAAGACTCCAAGCTCACAGGGTATCCACACTATTTTCAGATGGTGTTGAGACCGCTTCAGAGGGATGAATACCCTGTGAGCTTGGAGTCTTCTATAAGTTCGGGATACCACCTACCAAGGATCCCTAGCCATGGACTGTTGGGTCCAGAAGCTATGTCTGTGGTCCCTACTGTCCAGAGTCTTCAGACAAGCCGAGCCTACTTGCCGTTGGGATTCCATATGCCTGAATGATCTGCTGTCGCTGACAAGAAGATCCACCTGTTCCGGTAAGCGTATTCAGTCTTATCTCACCTGCTTGAAAGAAAGTCCCATGTGATGATCTACACGGTTACACGTTCATCTTCACCGTCCTTTTTCACTTCCTTTGATGGACATTTATGTTTTTTTATTTTTTCCTTTTTTATGTGGACTTATTAGCACATATACATTTTTTCACCGTTTAACCCAGTTGGGTACACTGTATGTAGTGATAGCAATATTTCTCTTCGAACCTAGCGCTACACTTTCACTTCCCATCCTTTTGAATTTTAGTCACATTCCTGTGTAGCAGCTCAATTTTCATTTTTGTTTTCACTTCAGACTTAGCGCAATATTTACTCCTTTTTCCTGAATATATCTCTGCAATAAGTGCCGGTTCACATAGGTACGATGCAGAAACACTGTGAATCAACTGCGGGTTCCCGCATCGCACCCGACTCGCATGGTAGTTCACACTGCCATATGCAAATTGATGGGAGTGTCAATACAATGTTAATGACACCCCCATTTCAGCTCACATATCGCACTGCGAACTGTCAGTTCGGACATGAATCTGATCGCATGGGTGTGAACACCCATGCAAAACAGATTCTGGTGCGGACCAAAAAAAAAGGGGTCCTGTGCAGGTTTGGTGCAAATGCGATGCAAATTCAGCCATACTAGCTGTATGACTGAAACCGCATCGCACGGACATCGCATGTGATCTGCATTGCGAATCACATGCGATCTTGCAGAGCGCACCTGTGTGAACCGGCACTTAAGCTGAAGTTTTTTTTTGTTTTTTTAGTGTATTGGTGTGTATCCCATTACCTGCAACTGGCCACTTCTGACAAAAACCCTCCTGCAATTGTTCTCTCACAACCACTGGATAATGCCCTGAGCAGCTGTGAAGGTTAACAAACTACTTCTATTTAGAAAAGTTAAAAAACTTTCAGCTACAGAACATGCATACCTGGCAGAGGCATAGAGATACTGTAATACTTAGCCTATAAAGCTTTACAATTTTTTTGAGCAATGTTAAAGTGCAACTACAATGCAAAACTTCTTAATTTTTTATTTTGTATAGAGTAGAAAGGGATAAGAACACCTGTCAGTTTTTTTTTGCTATCCGAGTCTCTGTTAGGGAAGATTCATCCTCTCTATTTGTCCCGTTTACCGCTAAACAAAAAGTAAATCCCAAATTTTGGGTTGACACCAGAGGGGAAATCTTCCCATGAGCACACCAAGTCTGGTCACCCTGGAGTTCCCTCACTTTGGAGGGATTTCTTCTCACTTCCTGTTTTGACTATGGGGAAGAAAGTGAAGGGAAATATCCTCTATGGGACATAGATGGCAAAAAAAAAAATTGACAGAAGTTATAATCCTCCTTTACTCTATAAAAAAAATGAAAAATTGCATTTAGTTACTGTGACAGGGGGTCACTTTGGAGCACAGGGTGAGCAATGAAATAATGGACATTGAGAATATGTATGGGATTGTTTTAAAATGGGTCTGTAACATTATTCCCCAATATTGCCCAGGATCTGTAAATAGTTATTCTGTTGGTGCTGAACGCAACAGGTTAAATTAAGAGAGGCTGATGTGTCTCCTGTCTCCTTGTGTAATGCTAATGAGCCTCACCTATGCTACAGGCCCTTTCATTGTGATGATGTTGATTGGAGCTTGGTAGACCGGCTGGCTCCATATTATGGGATGTGGAAGTGTCTTCTGTGAGGAGGGGGGGGGGGAATCAACCCTTCTGCCTAAGACTGTTTATCAAAGGAGACGTCTGAACACACCTGACCTGTATCACCATTGTCATTGGACAGTTTAACCCGCCCTGTTCTCCAAAGGATGGGAGGGGAGGGTTTTGAAGAGAAATGCGTTACCATGTGTTTTGAAAATAAAGTCATTCCCTGTTTTGGAACTTGAATACAGAGCGTTGTCTCGTATCTGGGGGGAGAATCATTCGTATGGGGTCTTATTCGGCTGGTTGGAAAGGGAATATCCTAACGGTGTTAACCCCTTTCATACTTGGGGTGCCGTTACAATTGTTGGAAAGCAGTGGGATTGATCCCCACAGCCGGAAGGACAGCTACAAGAGGACACAGGCCAATGGAAGCACAGTATGAACGGCTAAAGCGTTCTACCCTCAAAGACTTACTGGAGAACCGGGGAAGACCGGCCAACAACCGTAAGAAGAGGGACATTATCAGAGAACTAGTCGAAATGGATGGAGCCGAAAGACCCAACATAAAAGAAAGGCCCAGCGTAACAGACAGGACACACGAAGAGGCAAGTTTTGATCGGGCTGTTAACATAAGATTGGCACATTATGGTCCTAACCCTACAGCGGAGATCATAGACCGAGTTATAGCGGCTGTTGACATAAATTTGCTACAGCAAAGAGGTTCTGCAGCAGCAGCAGAAGTCACAGCAGCACCAACTGAAAGGAGAAAGATACATTTTATTGCTTTTAAAAATTTCATTGAAACTGAAGGGGAGATTGATGGGTACCTTGCTGATTTTGAACGGCAATGTGCCCTACACCGGGTGCCCACAGAGGAATGGGTTACCATTTTGTCTGGGAAACTGTCTGGCCGGGCCAGTGAAGCGTTCAGGGCCATCCCAGACAAGGATATTATGAACTATGGACTGGTAAAAGAACCACTGTTAGCCAGGTATGCCGTCACACCTGAGGCATACCGGAGGCGGTTCCGAGAGACGAGCAAGCAGACTGGAGACTCGTATACCGAGTGGGCATGCCGCCTACACCGCACGGCCTCTCACTGGGTCGCTGGGTGCCAAGCAGAATCTGGGGAAGAGGTGCTGCAGGTGTTCCTGCTGGAGCACTTCTTTGACAAACTGTCCCTGGAAGTCAGAGAGTGGGTCCGGGACCGAAAACCTTTCACCTTGCCTGAAGCAGCTCGCTTGGCGGATGAATACACAGACGCCCGCAAACTGGATACCCCTGTGGTCAAGGCAACAGCTCAGGTGGATTATCGATCAGCGGCACCCCCTCTGGCTATCGCCTACCAACCACAGTCGTACCGCCCTACAGCACCACCTCCAGCGGCCAATTATTCTCAGCAGCCCAGGTTCAACTCCCAGGACTACTCACAACCCATCAGGTGTTTTGGGTGTAAACAGCTAGGGCACAAAAAGCCAGACTGTCCGTTGAATCCAGCCAGGCAGTCCCAGTCATGGAGACAGCCAGCAAGGGGGAAGCGCAACACATCCATGCCTGCGGCCCACTGCGTTGAGGAGGAAGAACATTGGGGCGTCCTGTACGAGGCTGATCCAATACAAGCCGCTAACCGGGACAACAGGCAGCAACACAGGCAGACGGTCCGGGTTAATGGAACGGTAGCCAATGGCTTACGTGATAGTGGCGCTACCATGACCCTACTACAGAAGAACCTCATCCCAGAGAGCCAACACACCGGAGACACTGTAGCCGTAAGAGTAGCGGGAGGTACCGTCTTCCGGCTACCTGTTGCCTGTGTTCACCTGGATTGGGGGGTTGGTTCGGGACACGTGAATGTGGGGGTGATGAAGGATTTGCCAGCGGATGTACTACTGGGGAATGATTTGAGCCCCCTCCTTTCTGCTTACGCCCCGATGAAGTCAACCCCGTGACTACCCGTGCCCAGACACGTACTGCTGGAACCGGCCCGCTTGCTGCTGAGACACAGGTGAGACTACCTTCTCCGACACGTACCTTAGATCAGGCGCTCTTGGGCTGGGATACCCCAGAAGCATTCGGGAGGGAAACTCGGTAGGACCCGACCTTACACAAGTATAGGGCTAAGGCAGATACTCAGGAAAGGGGAATAGATGGGGAGCTTTTTGAATGGGTGGGGGATAGACTGTATAGGATCCCTAAGCCAGCTCGGAGAAGTAAGGCCCCTTCGCAGAAACGACAGCTGGTGGTACCTAAGAAATACCAGCTGGAGATTCTGCGAATCGGGCATGATGTACCGCTAGCAGGACATCTAGGGTTCCGTCGTACAGCCCATAGGATCACACAGAATTTCTTCTGGCCCAATTTTAGCCAGGATGTGCAACAATACTGCAAAACGTGTGACACATGTCAACGGATAGGTAAGAGGGGGGACCACCCTAAGGCTAAACTCATGTCCATGCCTATTATTGGGGAGCCCTTTTACCGCATAGCCGTTGACATTGTGGGTCCCCTGGCCAGGCCTAGTCCATCCGGGAAGAAGTATATTCTCACCGTGGTGGACTACGCCACCCGTTACCCAGAGGCACTGGCTATGTCTAACATTGAAGCAGAGACAGTAGCTGATGCCCTGGTTAAGATTTTTTACCAGAGTGGGGTTCCCTAAGGAGATTCTCTCTGACCAGGGAACCCAGTTTACTGCGGTGCTCACCCAGCAGTTGTGGAAGGTGTGCAATATTAAGCCCTTGCTGAGCTCACCTTACCACCCCCAGACTAATGGTCTCTGCGAAGGCTTTAACGGGACCCTCAAGCAAATGCTGAGGACCTTTTCGGACGCTTGCAGAGACTGGGAGAGATTCCTGCCTCACCTGTTATTTGCGTACAGAGAGGTACCCCAGGAATCTACGGGGTTCTCGCCCTTCGAGTTGCTCTATGGGAGAAGGGTCCGCGGACCCCTCGACCTCATCAGAGGACACTGGGAGGGAGAGACAGAGCAAGAAATGACCCCCATAGTGCCCTACGTTCTGGAACTCCAGGACCGCATGGAGCAACTGTCTCTGATGGTAAGGGAGAATCTCCAGGCGGCCCAGGGAAGACAGAAGAGATGGTACGATCGGGGGGCCCGACAGCGTATCTTCCAGGTTGGGCAGAAGGTCTTAGTGCTCAAACCTGTGAAGACCGACAAGATGCAGGCATCTTGGCAGGGCCCGTATAAAGTAGTAGCCCAGGTATGTGATACTACCTATGTTATTGCCAGCTGTGCAGATGAAAGAATCCAGCGAACCTCTCATGTGAACATGCTGAAGGAGTATCAGGAACGGCAGGAGGATGTTGCTGCAGTATGTGCCCCTGCTGCGGACGACTCAGAAGGTTTACCCCCCCTGACTTACTAGAGAGAGAGCCCCAGACTGACCTCATTAGCCTTGTGCAGCTAGGAGACCGGTTAAGCCCCACAAAGAAGGAACAGGCTAAGCGGCTTCTGGGGGAGAAACAGGAAACGTTCTCCCAAAAACCGGGCTATACGACCCTAGCTGTGCATAAGGTAGAGACCCCTGGACAAGCACCCCTTCGACAGCCCCCCTACCGTATCCCTGAAGCAGTCCGAGAAGAAATGCGGAAGGAGATACAGGAGATGATTCAGTTAGGAGTCATTGAGCCTTCTGACAGCCCTTGGGCCTCGCCTGTAGTCCTGGTGCCTAAGAAAGACGGAACTACCCGGTTCTGCATGGACTACAGGCGACTCAATGAGAAGACCACCACCGATGCCTACCCGATGCCCAGGGTAGACGAACTGCTAGATCGGATAGCCAGGGGACGTTATTTAACTACAATAGACCTGTGTAAAGGTTATTGGCAGATCCCCCTGGCCGAGGATGCTATCCCCAAGTCGGCATTTGTTACCCCATTTGGCCTGTACCAGTCTAGGGTCATGCCATTTGGGATGAAAAATGCCCCGGCCACCTTCCAACGTATGGTGGATAGGCTCCTCGATGGCTTCCAGGATTTTGCATGTGCATACCTGGATGACATTGCGATCTACAGTGGGTCTTGGGAGGAGCACCTGGTGCACGTAGGGGTGGTTCTGGACAAAATTCGGGCCGCAGGTCTGACCTTGAAACCAGACAAGTGCCATCTAGGTATGGCGGAGGTGCAGTACCTGGGACACCGAGTGGGGTGTGGGAATCAGAGACCAGAGCCAGCCAAGGTAGAGGCAGTAGCTAACTGGCCCACGCCCCGTACTAAGACCCAGGTATTAGCCTTCTTGGGAACTGCAGGGTACTACCGACGTTTTGTGCCTAATTATAGTGCTATCGCCAAACCCCTGACGGACCTGACGAAAAAGAATTTACCTAGGCAGGTCCTGTGGTCTCCAGCTTGTGAAACCGCGTTTCTAGCCCTCAAGCAAGCACTTGTAAATGCTCCTGTCTTGGCTGCCCCAGTACCTAACAAACGCTTTCTTGTCCACACAGATGCTTCCATGTTTGGACTGGGGGCTGTGCTGAGCCAAGTTGGGGAGGATGGAGGAGAACACCCTGTCGCATACCTGAGTAGAAAGCTATTACCCCGGGAAGTGAGCTATGCGGCAGTGGAGAAGGAATGTTTGGCCCTGGTCTGGGCCCTTAAAAAGTTGAACCCTTATACGGACAGGAATTTTCACTGGTCACCGACCACAACCCATTGGTCTGGCTTAACCGGGTCTCAGGAGACAATGGCAGGTTGTTGCGGTGGAGCCTAGCCCTACAACCTTACAATTTCACCATCAGCTACCGACCCGGTAAGCAAAATGGCAATGCTGATGGGTTGTCCCGGCAAACAGACGTCATCTCGGGCCCCTAGTGGTGATGGGTTGTCCAGACATTAGAAGAATGGAACTATGGACTAAAACTTCGGAATCAACCCGTCTGGGGTCCCCTCCTCTGTTAGTCTCCTGCCGAAAGGGGAGATGTGTGACAGGGGGTCACTTTGGAGCACAGGGTGAGCAATGAAATAATGGACATTGAGAATATGTATGGGATTGTTTTAAAATGGGTCTGTAACATTATTCCCCAATATTGCCCAGGATCTGTAAATAGTTATTCTGTTGGTGCTGAACTCAACAGGTTAAATTAAGAGAGGCTGATGTGTCTCCTGTCTCCTTGTGTAATGCTAATGAGCCTCACCTATGCTACAGGCCCTTTCATTGTGATGATGTTGATTGGAGCTTGGTAGACCGGCTGGCTCCATATTATGGGATGTGGAAGTGTCTGTGAGGAGGGGGGGGGGGGGGAATCAACCCTTCTGCCTAAGACTGTTTATCAAAGGAGAAGTCTGAACACACCTGGCCTGTATCACCATTGTCATTGGACAGTTTAACCCGCCCTGTTCCCCAAAGGATGGGAGGGGAGGCTTTTGAAGAGAAATGTGTTACCATGTGTTTTGAAAATAAAGTCATTCCCTGTTTTGGAACTTGAATACAGAGCGTTGTCTCGTATCTGGGGGGTGAATCATTCGTATGGGGTCTTATTCGGCTGGTTGGAGTGTCTGGTGGCTTTCGTGTGGTTGGAAAGGGAATATCCTAACGGTGTTAACCCCTTTCATACTTGGGGTGCCGTTACAGTTACACTTTAAGTAAAAGTTATACATACAAATATTATTTATACAGAAATTTACATTCTTAACCTGTTTTAATAGATGAAAAATGCTTGAATTATAAAAATGTAATGCGTTCTTTCTCAAAACTTTGTTTCAACATTAACAAAGGTTACTTACTTCAAACACACCCAGCATACGACCCAGGGTGCCTTTAACTCCAGCCTATTGGAAACAAGAAATATTAAAGAAAATCTCTGGTTATAATTATTATACAGGATTTATATAGCGCCAACAGTTAACAACTTGAGGGTAGACAGCACAAATACAATACACTTTTAATAGAGTAGGAATCAGAGGGCCCTGCTCATTAGAGCTTACAATTTAAGCGGGAAGGTTAAGCGATACTAGAGGTAATAACTGTGGGGGATGTGCTGATGGAGAAAGTAAATGTACAGTTGTTAGGTGGGGACCAGAAAGGCTTCTCTGAAAGTAAACAAAGTAGGAGAAAGTCGGACAGGTTAGGGATAGAGCCTTCCAGAAGATGGGAGAGGCTCTGGAGAAGTCCTGAAGGCGACAAGGGAGTTAGAGAGCAATTATTATTCATTTAATGTACAATTTCTTTCTGCATCAGGCAAGCAACATGTTCCCCGTCTGACCAAGAAAATTGAGATTGAAGACAGATGCAGCATCTTTAGAAGGAAGCCACCATAGACAACCTCAATATTTTTTTCACAACGAGAGACATTTTAATTCCACTCCAGGAGAGCCTTGACAGTCGCAATGAAAATGCATAGCACTCAAACTTCTATACTACGTTTTTCCCAAATTATTCAAGAACGCCATTATAAAATTGCAGTTCTAAAGTTAACAATTCTGTATAAGCTGGGCAGGCCCTAAAAATAAGGAAATTCAATCAGGAGGTCTTAGCATACCTATTGTTTAGTTATAACTTACCATTGAACTTGCTCATAAAAACTGGATCTTTTTCTCCAAACTTCATTGATTGCTTTAGAAATGGAAGCAGTCTACTCATACAAGTCTGGACCATAACATCAACACTCATTTTAATTGAATATCTCCCAAACCACCACATCAGTCTTTTATTGGGAATCCTTTTTTCCCCTCTCACTTTCAGCAACGATCAAGCCTTTGGTTCAAACAAATGTATTTTCCAAGATCTTGTCTACTTGCCAAAACTACATTACACATACAATATATATATATATATATATATATATATATATATATATATATATATATATATATATATATATATATATATATATATATATTATATATGGATATCCAATAACATTTCAATGTTAAAGGTCAACGTTTAATTTAAAAAAAAGCCTGGATCTGAGCTTTAAGGGAAACATTCTAAATTATTTAACTTAAAGCGGGAACACCAATTGCCTCCACTATAGCACTGTAGTGTCTTGGAGCTACCTTCCTGGTCACTGACCTCTTCTGTGAGTCTTAGGCCATTTCCATTGGTCAGGCTGAGGTGACGCAACTCCCATTCATGCGCAGGTGTTTATTCATCTTGGCATATTCCAGAATTGTACACAAAGCTGTATGTGTGCAACTCCATATACCAGTCAGACAAGCAGGTAAGAAACTTTAATGCAAAAGAGACATAGTATGTCTCCTCAGCATTAAAAAAACCTGCCTTTTGGACTCAGATACATACAACGGTGCAAAAAATTACGGACCAGCATATTTTCTCTGTAAATCTACAAAAAATCTGTAATTTACCTAGTTAATGCAGCACGCTCTTGCATCCCAGTGCTCTGAAAGCCTCACACTTTACTAACAGTAGCACAGTAGTTACACAGTGTTGAGGATATCAGACTGATGGAAGACTTGATCAGTTTGAGAAAAGGCCTAAATGCCAAATTTTGAAATTCTATTGGCTGGAGTTTACGTTCAACAAATACAAACAACTAATCTCAGGTCTATAAACCTCTCACTCAGTTCCCACACACAGACCGTTGACTTTTTTTTTTATATATGTATCCCTATTGGTAGTTGGGGATAAAAAAAAATAAATATTTACCTTTAAGGATTGGTATGACAGTGAACATGAATATACTGAGTTAACATATCAAAAACAATCTATAATTCTGCAACATTATGGACCAGGAAACCTAAACATTTTGTTTATTTTCTTCATGTCAATCCACACTTTGCCACGCATATGCATGGTTTTATTGTAAACTGCATTATGTTGCAATGTGTACTAGAGCTGCACGATTAATCGTTAAGAATCAAAATTGCGATCTTTTTCCCTTCCTGATCTTCAAAACAGCATGTCGCGATTCTTTCTAACAAGCGCAGAGAGTTCTCACAGCTGGAAAAAAAAAAAATCCAGGCAGCCTGCCAAGTTTTATCACAACGCAAATAAGTAGAAACAAAGTATCTTTTCATTCTTTCATCAAAAGAAAGAACTCCGGCGTCTAAATGAGGGAGGTTTAACCATTTAAAGACCAAACCTTTTCTGATATTTGTTGCTTACAAGTAAAAATCATTATTTTCTCCTAGAAAATTTCCTGGAACACGCAAACATGATGTATCTTTTTTTAGCAGAGACCCTAGAGAATAAAATGGTGGTTGTTGCAATATTTTATGTCACACCCTATTTGCACAGCGGTCTTTCAACAAAAATACACTTTAACTACTTAAGCCCCGGACCATTTTGCAGCTAAAAGGACCAGGCCACTTTTTGCGATTCGGCACTGCGTCGCTTTAACTGACAATTGCGCGTTCGTGCGACGTGGCTCCCAAACAAAATTGACGTCCTTTTTTTCCCACAAATAGAGCTTTCTTTTGCTGGTATTTGATCACCTCTGCGGTTTTACTTTTTGCGCTATAAACAAAAATAGAACGACAATTTTGAAAAAAAAAAAAAATATTTTTTTCTTTTTGCTATAATAAATATCCCCCAAAAAAAATATATTAAAAAAAATAGGATTTTTGTACTCACCGTAAAATCCGTTTCTCTGACGTCCATGGACTGACACAGCTCTAATACTGAAACACGTGGGTATATGTCCCTGCTCACAGGAGAAGAAGATCTAGGCAGAATGTAAGATGTTAGAAACATACATTCTAGAACAAACCAGAGCTGAACAGCCCCGCCCAGGGGGGCGGTCCCTCCGAATATAACCCTCCTACCTGCAGCCAGCAGCCTCAGTTCGTAACAAAGCAGTACAAACCTAAAAGGGTGGGTGCTGTGTCAGTCCATGGACGTCAGAGAAAACGGATTTTATGGTGAGTACAAAAATCCTATTTTCTCTTATCGTCCATGGACTGACACAGCTCTAATACTGAAACATGTGGAACGTCCCAAAGCAGTATCAGAAGAGGGTGGGAACAGTAGTAAAGGAAAAACCAAAATTTCACTCCAAACAAGCAGAGCTCCTCAATGGAGGAGTTGCAACATTAAACAACGGCCTGCAACACTGTGCGGCCGAAGGAAGCATCCGAAGATGCAGCCACATCAACCTTATAGAACTTAGAAAAGGTCTGAACGGACGACCAGGTCGCCGCCTTGCACACTTGTGCAACCGACGCTTGATGTCAGAAAGCCCAGGAAGCACCAATTGCCCAGGTGGAAAGCGCCGTAACCGGAAAGGGAGACGCCCGCCCCTAAGGGCATAGGCCTGTATGACGTCTGTCTGATCCACCTAGAAGCGGTGGCAGACGACACCGCTTGGCCCTGTGTTGGACCAGAGACAGACACAAACAGTGAGTCAGACTTCTGATGGAAGCAGTAGCCGCCAGGTACACCCATAAGGCTCGCACCACATCCAAAGTGTGAAGTGCAAACACACTGGGATGCGATGGGTGAGGGCACAAAGGACGGAAGGACAATGTCCTCATTAAGGTGAAAAGCCGAAACCACCTTTGGAAGGAAAGACGGTCGCGGGCGCAACACCGCCTTATCCTTATGGAGGATCAGGCAAGGCGACTTGCTTGACAGAGCCGACAACTCAGACACTTGGCCAACAGAAGTAATGGCCACTAAGAAAGCCACCTTCTGAGACAAAGTCAGGAGAGGAATATCTCTGATATTTTCAAAGGGATGTTCTTGGAGAACCGAGATGCACCAAATTGAGATCCCGAGGAGGGAGAGGAGGCTTGACAGGGGGGATCACATGGCGAACCCCCTGCACAAAGGTGCTAATCAAGGAATGGCCCGGTAGCGGTCATTGAAAAAGACAGCCCGGGCCAAAATCCGACCCTCGATGGTACGCAAGGCCAGCTTTTGGGTCACACCACGCTGTAAGAACAGCAAAATCCTGGGAACGGAATACGTCCGTGGACGCCAATCAAGCTCCTCGCACATAGTGATGCAAGCCTTCCAGGTACGGTGAGAGATCTCTCTGGGAGGAAGATATCCGTGCCCACAACATAGATGAGATGACCGAATCCGAGAGACCTCGGTCCCTCAGCACCTGGCTTTCAACAGCCATGCCATTAAAGCCAAGGACTGTAAAGCAGGATGAAGCATGGGACCAAGAGACAGAAGGTCCACCAAAATAGGCAGTCGCCAAGGAACGTCTGCGAATAGCCGAAGTAGATCGGCGTACCAATGTCGCCGTTCCGGAGCAATGAGAATACCGGAATGGCCTCGGCCCCTACTCTGCGAAGCAGGCGAGGCTACAACAATAGCGGAGGGTAAGCATACATTAGGCGATACTGCCCCTGCGGGCCACCAACGCGTCTGCCCAGGGATCCCTGGACCTGGCCACGAATCTCGACACCTTGCGAGTGAGTCGAGAGGCCAGAAGGTCCACATCCGGTGCCCCACCTCCGGTAAAAGGAGGTGAAAACTCCTCCGGATGCAAGGACCCTTCCCCTGGAATGCACACGGCCCTGCAGCGGGATGGGTATGATAATCCCAAAGAGACCCCGCAATGTATTGGAGAAGGGAGGCCCCGGCTTACGTGGTGCCTCAATTGTTGGCCAAGAAAGGCAACCTGACAGAGCTTCCCTAGAAACTCTGTCAGTGGACCAGTAACTCAGCCTCTACAGGTGGCGCAAACCCACCCCGGGCACAGAGACCCTAGAGGCTAAAGCAGTTGCAGTGCACCTGCTGGTCGACTGATAGATGAAGCAAAGGCTTTTGCCCAGTCATTGAGCTTCAGAAACGCCAGAGACGCAGCCACTAACGGGCGTAACGCTAACCTCAGCATGGCGAACACAGACCAAGCCAGCGCTTCTGATCACCACCGAAGGGCAGGTGGAAGGAGGTACTCCTGGTGCCAGGGATCCTTATGACAATGCTCCATCCAGCAGCTATTCCATTGATAAGAGATGATTGTACAAACGTATAGTTAATGCTGTGTATTGCGTCAAAACGCGCAATTCGAGCGTGGGAGGAAACCCACTCAACCACAAAGAGCATAGTACAACCACATACGGCGTATGTAGTTTAGTATGTGTGGATAAACATATTAGACACGCTTATACTGTGCTAGCGACGAAGGCGCGCACATCATTGGGGCGTGGGCGGAAACCAGCCAAGCAGACTGCGTACACAACCGGGAAAAAACAAATTGCACATGTTTATGCAGTGCATAGTGCTGAAAATGCGCACACCATTGGAGCGCGGGGGAAAAACCAGAGCACCCGGATGAAACCCACGCAGACTGCATACGCATACCGTGTAGGTACTATAGTATGTGTGATAAACATTTTGAACATGTCTGTGTGCATAGCGCCGAAGGCACGCACACCGTTGGCGCGTGGGAGGAAACCGGAGCACCCAGAGGAACCCCACGCAGACCCAGAGAATACAATATATACATCTACTGTGAATGTATTTAGTGATGTGTATAAACATAATTTGTATGTTTATACTGTGCATGGCACCGAAGGCGCACATGTCATGCAGCGTGGGTGGAAACCTGAGCACCCGGAGGAAACCCACGCAGACAGCATACACCTACTGTAGGTATTTATAGTATGTATAATAAAAATATTGAACATGTTTATACTGTGCAGAGAGTCAAATCGCACATACCGTGAGAGCGTGGGAGGAAACCGGAGCACCCGGAGGAAACCCACGCGGACCCAGAGAGTAGAATACATACCTATACTGTGAATGTATTTAGAGTAGTGTATAAAACATATTGTGTATGTTTATATTGTGTATGGCACTGAAGACACAGCATTGGAACATGGGAGGAAACCCACGCAGACACAGAGACCAATAACACATACATACACTGTGAATGTATCCAGTGTAGATTTAGAGGATAAGTTTAATTATGGCGCCGAGGTGCATAAACTTCTCTGCATCGTTCCAACCTGCCTAAATGAGCTGCCGAAGCAGCATGCAGGTAAAAGGAAACCTCTAAAACCTCAGACCCTGGTCCTATCAGAGCTCAGAGCGTTCCCCAGGAAATGGCGGGAAACCACAGGTGCAGAGATCCTGTTGTTGCCTGAGAGACATCACACAGAAAGCTCACAGAGACTAGAGAAATAAAATGAATAAAGTGCCCCCCCCACCATGCTGCACCGACCGGGGGGGGGGGGGCACTGTGTACCACTGTATCATCCATGCTGCTCTTGACGCAGCGTGTGGGGAAACAGTGAGGAAGCTGTGTAAAAGAAAAGCTTGAAAAGAACCAAAAAGGAGAAAGTGTCCGCCTGAGGTACCTCAACCACAGCATCCAGCTTGAGAGAGTGTCCCTCACAGCATCAATGAGTTCACTTACAAGTGCCCTGTCATTTACTGACTCAGAACTGGAGTCTTCCTCACAAGGAATGTCCTCTTCAAAAAACATTAAAATATTCAGAGCTAGGGTCCTGAGCAGCAGCAGCTAGGCCCATATCTGAATCAGAGCACTCCCCTACTGGAGATTGTGTGGGGAGAGGGCGCTTTATAGCTTCCGTCCTGACAAAAAAAATTCCAGGACTGCCGACAACTGGTCCATAGGGACCGCAGGTGCTGGAGCACTGCCTGTTGCCTCTGACAAGAGTGGGGAAGCAGGTGAACCAGACTCCATACTCACCACCCTCTGAGACCTTATGCACAATAAAGTTAATCAACAGTCCACCCACTGGCTGTGCTGACTGAGGAGGGGATACCCAAAGGACTCACCAACCCTTTAGAGGACCGCTCAGCTCCGCTGTATGCACCGCACTGCCAGCGCGAGTGAAGCCTGAGGAGAGTGTGAGGAGATTCGCGCCGCAGCAGCGATAGAGGCCAAAAACGAAAGTGAAAGCGCCACGGCTTCAAGAAAATGGCCACCGGCCGCGTGTAATACTGCGCCATTGATCCGCGGCAAGATGGCCGAGCGCAGCAAAAGTACAGACAAAGTGCCTAATGGCGTCTCCAAACACCCCCAGCACACAGAACATGAGCGCCCCCCCGCCAGGCCAGAGTGACCCCCAGGTACCCCCACACAGCTCAGCACCAGATTAGGGTGCATAGAGCAGCAAACAGGGGGGAGACAGGGAACAACCACCCCATACAGAGAAACACAGCCAGCATGTACTCAGCTGATGCAGGAGAGACTACTTACCCGTCCCAGAGGGACCCACTGGCGTGTTTCAGACAGACCTATCACAGAGTAGTACTGAGTAGCTGTCGGCTCGGTCCACCGCGAAAGAGACAGCAGGCACTGTTCAAGCTTGTGAGGACCGCGGGAGCATAAAAGCCACCCGGCCACCCCTGGAGTCATGGGGCATGTCGTGAACCGAGTCTCACGCGCACAAGGCGAGGATCAGCACGCTCGATGGTCGGACAGGGAAGACTATGAGGATACTAGTGTACCCAACCTGTTGCCCAGCCGACAGTTGATTGAAGGTCTCAAAAATAAAATACAATTCTCAAAAGGAATAAAAAATAAAATCTTCCAGGAGACTGGCTCCTGAGAGAGCCACGCCTTCTCCTTCTGCTAGGCAGAAAAAAACTGAGGCTGCAGGTAGGAGGGTTATGTCCGGAGGGACCGCCCCCCTGGGCAGGGCTGTTCAGCTCTGGTTTGTTCTAGAATGTATGTTTCTAACATCTAACATTCTGCCTAGATCTTCTCCTGCGAGCCACGTGTTTCAGTATTAGACCTGTGTCAGTCCATGGACGATAAGAGAAACTTTTTTTTCCCCCCCTCAGTTTAGGCCGATACGTATTCTTCTACATACATTTGGTAAAAGAAAAAAAAAAAAATCGCAATAAGCGTTTATTGATTGGTTTGCGCAAAAGTTATAGCGTTTACAAAATAGGGGATAGTTTTATGGCATTTTTATAAAAAAAATAAAATAAATAATAATTTTTTTTTTTTACTGGTAATGGCGGCGATCAGTTATTTTTTTTGTGACTGCGACATTATGGCGGACACATCGGACACTTTTGACACATTTTTGGGACCAGTGTCATTTTCACAGCGATCAGTTCTATAAAAATGCACTAGTTACTGTGAAAATGACACTGGCAGTGAAGGGGTTAACCACTAGGTGGCGCTGTAGGGGTTAAGTGTTCCCTGCATAGTGTTTCTTACTGTAGGGGGGGGTGGGCTCTGTGTCACATGACACCGATCTCCGCTCTGAGTACACGAAGCTGAGATCAGTGTCATTGTCACTAGTCAGAGCGGTGAGATGCTTGTTTACACAAGCATCTCCCCGCTCTATACCTCCGTGAGACGATCGCGAACACAGGTCAACACACTTTGGAACATGTGGCAATGCATATAAAAGGGCATTTTCCCTTTAAAAAAAATTGGAAAAACACCTAAACATGCGGCGAATGCTCATTATTGCACACTTGTCTACAATATATTGCAACTCATGTTTTTTCACTTCAATAAAAAAAGACATCTTGCCAAAATGCACACATAGTTCCAGCCTCATATTTCAACATCTTCCACAAAAGTTTTAAAGGAGAATTGAGCATTATGCGGACATTGAAGATTTCCAAATGCATAGCTTTCTCCCCCCAAGTTCGTAAATGAAAAAAAAAAGGAGCAACTAACTACCTCTTCAAAAACCTCTCGAGCGGCTGCTGCACTGGGCTCCTCCTCTGGCTCCAGACCTCCACCTGGGACAATCCAACGATCTGGATAGCGACTGCTGCTCACCAACAGTACCTGGGGAAAGAGTAGATTGCATGTAGTAATGTTTGTATTTACATATAGCCATGTCAATCTTTATTTCTTTACCCTATATCAAATTTTGTTCATGTATAAATATGCTACTTCAGGCAAACACCCTATAAAACATTTAAAAGTTTTCTACTTTACATGCTTAAGAATGTGCAAGTCATCACATTTTGTGATACTTTACCACTTCCAGTTCAACACCACGAGGGAATGTACAGATTTTCTAAATAAAAAATGTGTTTATTCAGGTTAGAATACTACATTTAAATATTATGTAGTCTTATTGCCATCAGCCTGTAGCTGTAGTTCTAGGTTTCTTTCCATATGCTTTCCAGTTTCTGTATACTGTGGTGTCATAGAACTCCAGTTTTCAAAGCGTAATAGCTCAAGCTGAAATGTACACACAGAACTGATTGGACACAGAAGTGATGACCTATTTGATGCCTTGGTCTGAAGTTTCAATCAGACAGGGCTAGGAGATCTATTATAGATAGACAGACACACACGCGTTTCCACACTTTTTTTTTTTCTCTATAAGTTTTGCAGCCATCTTCACCACAACGTGCCAACTCTTATACTAAACTTCAAGGTCCAAGGTCAGCCAGTGTTCTATCGAATAGTGCATCCCCATTAGATAATGCCTCCAACGATCCGCGCATGGCACTCCAGCTGATATGTTGATCAGCTGGCGTGACGTCAACACTGCGCATGCGCAGATCGTCTGAGGCATTAGGGCATCACAATTTGTGAAGGGAGAGTGTAATCGTCAGATTCTGCATGCCTCTCTGCTCATGCGGGAGAATTGACCAATCACGCGACATGCAGATCCTCGGATAATGCTGACGATCTGCGCATGCGCAGTGTTGACGTCACGCCAGCTGATCACCATATCAGCTTGATTGTCGTTGCGTCCTACGCTTGCACAGATCGGCAGAGGCAATATCCAACAGGATGCACTTTGATAGAACACTGGCTTGCCAGACAGACCAGTCACATGACACTCTCAGACACAACCAATTACTACCCCTCCCACCCTCAGCGTTTCCAACGAAAATATAAAAGTTCGTAAACTTTTTGGAGACCCCTCGTATATACACACACAAACATTTTTAAAGTACCAAAGCCTAACAGTAAATATCACAATTCCATTTGTAATAACCAGTTGAGCATAGGACAACAAATGTCTGAAACATTCATAGCCAAATTTTGAACTACCAGCCCTGATTCCCTGAACTTCCGGTTGGGAAGCACACACACACACACACGCACACACACGACGCCACAGAAAGGCCCCCCCCCCCAGCCTCCTGATTCCCCTCAGGACCACAGGCTCCACAGTACCAAGCGCCACTGTGCATGTGTGCTCCATAGCACTTTAATGCGACCTTGATCTTCTCCCTGCTAACTGAACAAAAGGTGATGATACAAACTCATTGTTCAGCGAATGAGGAGTTGATAAAGGGATACTGAATTACTGAACTAGAAAATACATTTGTCACCTGATTGGGTGTGCATTGTAAATTTTAAAAGAGAAGTACAGATTTACTGCACTTAAGCTTAGTACACACAATGAGATCGGACGAATGATTGTCTTTTTTTTTGGAATGCTAATCTCCATATCAAAAATATTACCAAAGTACGAAAATTCTCATACGAGAGAATAGAAGTTTCAGAAGTGATGTAATGTGTTGTAGTGCATTCGTATTGTATTTTCGGATGAAAACTGTACTGATTAATAACGAAAATTGTACGATATGGTATCGTATGAAAAAAAAAAGTTTGCGTTTGTCCCTTTGGAAAAGTTTGCAAGACAGCTGTGTACGAACGATCAGATTATTGTACAAACTATTTGAAAGCGATATTTTTTTGTATGATATTCTGATCATTTGTACGGTGCTTTAGTGGGCCCTGGCGCTGTCCTGCTGCATCACTGTAGGATGAGTGGAGTAATGACTTTCCACTTGAATGAACAGAGCAACACATGTGTCACTTCTGAGGGATGCTTGGGGAGGGCATTAGGGACCACCTATGGCAAGAATACCGGTTCACTTTAAAGCAGAAATACTAAAAAGTGGTTGTAAATCCTTACTTACGTATATCCAGTAAAATAACTAGCCTCAGGTGATACCAAGATGAAACAGATCCTCCTATACAAGTTGTACCTGTTTATCTGAAGACCTCTCTTCTCTACAGCGGTTCGAAATGCAGAATTTATACAGCCTGTCTGAGTTTTCAGAAAGCAGTCGGCAGGGAGCAAAAGTAACAGACTCCAGAGCATAGTGAGAGCCGATTAGAGGGAGACGCAACTAACACAGTAATGGCTGTCAATCACAGACTGTGCGCTGAAGCACCTTCACGTCACCTTTTTATCTCTCGGAATCAGGAAAACATGTCAGAATTGACTCATGCAGATAGCACGATGATGATGGATGATGGATGATGAATGATGAATGATGAATGATGATGATTCCAACCAGCGGATTACGGCAGCATTCAACATTTATCCCATTCACGCAGTTGCAGAATTTTCAGGGTCGAAGCAGTCACACTCGCAACTGGGCCCTGGCGTTCCCCCCCCCCCCCCCAAGACCCGGCATCTCCCCCTGCACCTCTGACTGTTAATTTAGTATGCAGTGGGGGGAGGGGGCGATCGGCAGTACTATGGTGCCCGTGAGCTGCGGAATTTCCCTGGGGCTAGTGATTATCTTCTCTGAGTGTATACTGTGGAGAGGGGAGGGGCCTCTAACCCGGGCATGTATCCGTCACTCAGTTCAGTTTCTGCTTCTACACTCTTGCTAAAACATGCTCAGGTCAGAGGCCCCTCCTCTCTCCACTGTATACAGTCGGGAAGAGAACTACTAGTCCCAGGGAGATCCGGCGGCCAACACAGAGCTGCCGATCGTCCCCTACAGAGATGTGCTGGGGTTTGGAGGTGCACATCGGAGACCAGCCAGGTACAGGGGAACTTCTGGAAGAGGGGGAAGCTGTCTGGAGACCCGGATGTAAGGGGGGATCTGCACTCAGATATGCAACGATATTTGAGATAGATACATATAGATAGAGATAGAGAGATCTCTCTCTCTCTCAAAATATTACACACACACACACACACACACACACACACATTATATACAGGTGTATGCCCACTCAAGCGTATGGCTTTCTTTACGTTGCTGCTTTGGGCTCTAGCCCGAGATCTTTTGTAGACCTAGAAACGCCTCTGGTGGGGGCCCTTCATGGTTTCTTGCACCAGGGAATTGAAGATTCTAGTTACGCCCCTATTCCATGGTAAAACCAGAGACCGTCTGCTAAAAAATGAATGATGCTGGCGTATCACATCTGAAGTTATGAGAATGAATGGAATGCCCTTGACCCTTCGAAATAGCAAAGGAAAGGCATAGATCAAGCATAGTGATTCCATGGCACTACTTGGGTGTCCGCTTTATATGTCACTCGATACTTCATCCTGGATTATTGAACAGTAGCACATCCACAATCCCACAAGCAGACATATGTCCCAAAACACATCCTGGTGAAGACCATTTCCCCAGCTCCAGATTCTGCATGCAAATAAAAAAAATAATAATCTGCCTGTCAACTCCAGGGACGTGTACAATGGAGATCATGCAACTCCATCAGGACCCAGGATTCTACCTCTGTTGTCACCACAACACTCCTAGCGCTCCCTTGATGATTTAAGGAACTGTTCTGTCATTGTCCAATTAAGTCCACATTGGATTATCTGTGAAAATTGGGGAGCCGTTGTAGTAATGACAGACGAATCAATTGAATGTTGATTGGAAGTTTGGGCTCCAGAGACCAACAACCCTGAACAGACCGATGATCCAGAATTCTGTCAAGACAGATGATGGTCTGCTGCTTTGGGGCAATCGCCCAACATAAGTGAGTGTGTGAGTGAGTGAGTGTGGCGGGGAGGGGCGGTGGTGAAGGAACCACCAAAACTGAAATCGTGGTTGGGGAAATAAACACATCCTCTTGCTCAGAGTAAGGCTTGACTTTTCCAATACCATGAGATAATGTTCCATTGCAAGTTATTTGAGTGCAATTGAGCAGAGAACACCTTTGATAGTGGATACCAACAGTCCAAACACTTGGTTACAGCACCTCAAGCAAGGCAAAGACCTTGGCCCTGAAGTGCATCTAGAAAAAGTTAGAATCAGATCTACTTCAAATTAAGCCGCAAGACTGCCTCTTTCCTGATGGTTGAAGTAAGCCACTGCCATGGCATTGTCTGACTGCATCATGGTCCGAAGACCTCACAGGCAAGAGGTCCAGCATGGAAGGGATACCCAAAAGCACCCTGAGCTCCAAAACATTGATCAGGAAATTAGATTTCTCCTAAAACCAAGAGGATATCTAGGTATCCTTCTCCAGCCCAATAAAACAGAAAAATGCTAGCGCTCAGGATGCCTATATAGTAGGGCTGTGGAAATTAACTATTAATTCCTCGATTAATCGATTAATTGTTTTGATCGGTACTCACCTCTCTGCCGGCTACCGGGTCTTCAGGGAGATCCGGTGACGTCACGGACACCGGCGGGGCTTGCCGTGTCCATCTGAAGGGCTCCTTTGCTGTGCCTTCATAGCTGCATGCCGGCGGGACCTTACTATCTGCCACACGCAAGGGCTGTTACACTTCCCTCTATCACTTCCCTCTATCAACCTGGGATTCTACAGCCATCCACTGGGAGTTGTGATAGTTCCCTTCACGGGACATCTACATGCCGACGGACTGATGTTAGCCCCTTCTCATATGGATTCAGCAGTGGTATCGTTGTACACATTTTTATACCAGTATCATACTTAGCTACATGTTTTTATGACTGCTTTTGCTACCGTTGGGTATTACTCGCACCATTTTTACAGTTTATGTAGCTACATCGATTTTATCTCCAGTGCAATATTTATATTGTTACCTACTGGAAGACTATAAAAAAGTTTTAATGCTCTTCCCATCGAGCGCTGCCTTTGTGTGTTTTTTGTATCCTGCTATCCATTTTTCCAGAGGTTGGTAGCTGCACTGGGAATCAGCCTGCAGGGAGATCAGCTAAAAGTAGTTGGATCTGTATGAGTGTTATAATTAATCGAAATAAAAAAAAAAAAAAACATTAATCGAACACGAAAATGTTAATCACTAACAGCCCTACTATATAGTAAATCACAATAAATGATAAATCAATTAAACAAGTTCAAATACCAGGGTGGATTGTCCAGATTTGTATAATAGTAATAAGTCTTCAATGAAGGCGATTGAAAAAGGTCTATTAGGAGGCAAACAAATACTCGAGGCAGCTCTTCTGGAGAGTGAAGCCAGCTCAGGGTTAACATGGAAAAAGACAAATAGGAAAAGCGCCACCAAGTAAAATGTTTTAATGAAGTAACAATAATACATTTCAACACTTACATGTAAGTAAATGGAGAGGTGCTCATATGGGATCAGCGTCCTAGCTGGTGCAGAGTCCAAGATCGTATTGCATGTCCCAGAGTGTCCCGCTTCCCGGCTGTATCCTTTAGCGGAGATGGTGACAAGAGGCTCTAAGAACAGCGTGTGACGTCAGCAGAGTTAGGTGGAATGGAGAAAGACAACGCTTTTCAGAGCATGTGTGAAGCTGGAATAGAGCATGCGCGCTCCTTTGTCAAGTGTATTGGGGGAAAGAGGACTGAACTTAAGAGCGTCTGCCTGGAGACAACGATCAGCTGATCAATTACTTAATGCGCTGGTCAGTGGTCAATAGAGTGTGGGGATAATTTATTGGTGTATTAGAGCTTTAAAAAAGCATAATTTAAAAAAAGGAACATATAAAAAAAAAAAAAAAAAGTCATGTGCACATGCAAATACTCTATATAGAAAAGGACAATGGTCAAATGGCAACACACACACACACACAGTGGGGCAAAAGTATTTAGTCAGCCACCAATTGTGCAAGTTCTCCAACTTAAAAAGATGAGAGAGGCCTGTAATTGTCATCATAGGTATACCTCAACTATGAGAGACAAAATGTGGAAACAAATCCAGACAGTCACATTGTCTGATTTGGAAATAATTTATTTGCAAATTATGGTGGAAAATAAGTATTTGGTCACCTACAAACAAGCAAGATTTCTGTCTCACAGACCTGTATCTTCTTCTTTAAGAGGCTCCTAAGTCCTCCACTCATTACCTGTATTATTGGCACCTGTTTGAGGTTGTGGACAGGTGTCTTTTATACGGATAACAAGTTCAAACAGTCACACTCCAAACTCCACTATGGTGAAGACCAAAGAGCTGTCGAAGGACACCAGAAACAAAATTGTAGACTTGCACCAGGCTGGGAAGACTGAATCTGCAATAGGCAAGCAGCTTGGTGTGAAGAAATCAACTGTGGGAGCAATAATTAGAAAATGGAAGACATACAAAGACCACTGATAATCTCTCTCAATCTGGGGTTCCACGCAAGATCTCACCCTGTGGGGTCAAAATGATCACAAGAACGGTGAGGAAAAATCCCAGAACCACACGGGGGGACCTAGTGAATGACCTGCAGAGAGCTGGGACCAATGTAACAAAGGCTACCATCAGTAACACACTACGCCACCAGTGACTCAAATCCTGCAGTGCCAGACGTGTCCCCCTGCTTAAGCCAGTACATGCCCGGGCCCGTCTGAGGTTTGCTAGAGAGCATTTGGATGATCCAGAAGAGGATTAGGAGAATGTCATATGAAACCAAAGTAGAACTGTTTGGTAGAAAACACAACTCATAGTGTTTGGAGGAGAGAGAATGCCGAGTTGCAACCTTAGAACACCATACCTACTGTGAAGCATGGGGGTGGCAACATCATGTTTTGGGGCGGTTTCTCTGCAAAGGGAACTGGATGACTGATCCGTGTACATGAAAGAATGAATGGGGCCATGTATCGTGAGATTTTGAGTGCAAACCTCCTCCCATCAGCAAGGGCATTGAAGATGAAACGTGGCTGGGTCTTTCAGCATGACAATGACCCCAAACACACCGCCCAGGCAACGAAGGGGTGGCTTCGTAAGAAGCATTTCAAGGTCCTGGAGTGGCCTAGCCAGTCTCCAGATCTCAACCCCATAGAAAACCTTTGGAGGGAGTTGAAAGTCTGTGTTGCTCAGCGACAGCCCCAAAACATCACTGCTCTAGAGGAGATCTGCATGGAGGAATGGGCCAACATACCAGCAACAGTGTGTGACAACCTTGTGAAGACTTACAGAAAATGTTTGACCTCTGTCACTGCCAACTAAGGATATATAACAAAGTATTGAGACAAACTTTTGATATTGACCAATTACTTATTTTCCACCATAATGTGCCAAAATATTTCCAAATCAGACAATGTGATTGTCTGGATTTGTTTCCACATTTTGTCTCTCATAGTTGAGGTATACCTATGACGACAATTACAGGCCTCTCTCATCTTTTTAAGTGGGAGAACTTGCACAATTGGTGGCTGACTAAATACTGGGGAATGTTAAAAAAGGGCACGTATGCATAAATGTATATATAAAGAAAAGGTATATATACACAAAGTATATATACACACACACACACACACATACTACACCAACACATTAGTGCAGTATTATCAATTAAAAAGGGACAGTGACAATAATAATCTAAACTAAAAAATTATTATTAAATTATAAGTGGCATATTATTAAGGATGGTAGCTGGTAGGGATTATGATTAATGAGCGCTCGCATCCCTGGAGCTTGATATCAGCACGAGATTTTTGTGGTGGGAGTGAAATGACCAAGGGAAACAAAAGGGAGCGATATCAGTAATAAATATAATAGGCAACAGAAGAAGATGAATAAAATGGGGATGGAAGATCTAAAGAATGGTATTTACTTCCAATTCCTCATTAGGCGCAAGAGTATCCAAAAGCTTTTGCGCTCACAGAGCCTAGAAAAGCGCTCGGCCTCAGATAGGCTCCTGGGTATAGCTTCAATAACCCATACTCGTAGGCCCACTGTTGACCGATCATGGTGTGCCAAGAAGTGGCGTGGTACACTATGTGCATCGCAACCACCTTCCACAAAGCGCCAATGTTTACCAAAGTGCTGTCTCAATGGATTGATGGTGCGGCCAACATAAAGCAATTTGCACGGACACGTGAGGCAGTAGACAACATAATCACTTGAACAATTATAGAAGTTATCAAGATGGCAAGTCTTATCTCTAGGAGTAAAATTCTTTTGTCCATGAAGGACAAAATTACAAGTCTTGCACAAGGGTTTGTTGTATCTGTACATTCCTTTAAGAGGGACCAAGTATATGGTACTAGCTTGTTTGCCTAATTTTAGCTTGCTTGGCGCCATTTTATTCTTTAAAGTGGGAGCCCTTCTAGACGTAACCTTTGGTTTGTCACACAGGGTAGTACTTAAAATGAGGGTCTGGTTTTAAAATGTTCTAATGCTTATCGATAATGTATTCCATTTGCTTATATTGTCCATGAAAGCCAGTGATAAACCGGACAACAGGTTTTTCTGGAGGTTTAATCTTTTTGGGTTTCTTGCCAGAGAGGAAAGTAGTGTGAGCTTGATCTATTCGTTTTTCTGGGTACCCCTTTTCCAGAAATTTGTTTCAAAATGTGTGCTCTGTATGATACAGTCCCTATCACTAGTGCAGTTTTGCCTCAGTCTACAGAACTGTCCCTTTGGTATGTTTTTAACCCATAAAAGGGTGATGGCAGCTGTCAAGTGGAGATACGCGTTTCCCGCAGTGGGCTTGGTATAGTTATGGGCAAAGATGTTACTATCTTCAAGATTGAGCTTGAGATCAAGAAAAAGGCCAGACTGTCTTTATTTCATACGGCTGAGAAAGAAAGTCCTAGGACATTAGCGTTACAATGGGCGACAAAGTCGTCAACCAGGGAGGAAGGACCATCCCAAATGAGGACGATATTGTCTATGTACCTGCCATAAAATATCAGGTGTTTGGCAAAAGGATAATTTTTCTGAACTGAGCTGCTATCTGCTGTGTGAGGGGTTATGACCAGAGAGACCGCCCCCTTGGGCGGGGCTGTTCAGCTGTGCTAAAGATTAATGGTTTTTAACTATTAACATGTCTGCCTAGTCCTCTCCTAATAGACAGGAACATAACCCTACAGTTAAGAGTATAAGGCGGCTGTGTCCGTCCATGGACATCGGAGAAAAGGATTTTACGGTGAGTGCAAAAATCCTATTTTTTCCATATGAGTTGATTCTCCCACAGACCCATGGTCAGATTAGCATAAGAGGGGGCAAAATTAGCACCCATTGCTGTACCATGGGTCTGTAGGTAGAACTCATCCTCAAAATTAAAATAATTATGCGTGAGGCAGAATGAAGTAGCCTCCAAAATGAAGGCAGCCTGTTTGTTGTTGAGCATGGGATTAGATGACAGAAATTGTTGTACAGCCAATAAGCCTATATTGTGGGGAATGGAGGTATACAAGGAACTGACATCCAATGATAACCAAGAATAACTGTCGAGCCCAGTGTAGGTTGACAAACGTTCCATGAGATGTATAGAGTCTCTTATATAAGATTTGAGTTTCTGTGCGAGAGGTTGTAAGAAAGAGTCAATATGTATATTGAGAACCCACTGGTCACACTATTCATGGAGGCAACAATGGGCCTACCAGGAGGATGCAGTAGATCTTTGTGCACTTTAGGCAGGTGGTAAAAGTAAGGTGTGCTGTAATAATCCTTACACAAGAAGGCTGCTTCCTTTTTATCAATAACATGATCAGTGATGGCATTTTGGATGAAAGTTTCCGCTTATTTACGAAAGACTGGTAAAGGGTCGATTGGGAGTTTTTTTTTAAAGTGTTATCTGACAGCAATCTCATAGCTTCAGTCACATAGATAATGCGATCCTGAATAACAATCCCACCCCCCTTATCTGCGGGTTTGATAATGAGATCTGGATTGTTGAGGAAGCGTTTAAGAGAGGCCCGCTCACCAGGGTTGAGGTTTTGGATTGCGATGTTTGCCAGTGTTGTCAGTTTCTTGGCATAATTTTTGGAATTTGGCAAACACCACTCTATAGAAAGATTCCAAATATGGTCCCTTCGATTTCGTAGGATAGAAGGATGATTTTGGTTTTAGAGGTGCATGTACTATAGGAGGTGATGTCTGAAGGTGTTGTGTAAGCAGATTGAGCTCGATCTCAAAATAAAATTTGCAGAGGTTTATAGTACTGTCGGACAAATCTTCTGAGGTAGTATCCTGAGAAACTGGGGAAGGGGGAGAAGGATCTACCTGCACCAGTGCCTTTTTGGTGGATTGTATTTGATAGAACCTCTTAAGGAGTAAGGTTCCTTATAAATCTATTAAGATCCTTAAAAAGTTGAAGAGTTAGGTTGTATAGTGGGAGAAAAAGTAAGGCCTCTGCTCAACAGCGAAGTGTCTTCAGAAGACAGTATGTGGGAGGATAAATTAAATAATTTTATAGTTTGTTTGGCACTGAGTTTTATGTTTTCTGTGTCCTCCCTTACATACTCGTCTATGTGTTTTCTTTTTAGTCAATGTTTTTGGTGTGGGCCCTTGCCTAAAAAAGGCGAAAAGGAGGCAGAATATAGTGGTATTTCATCACTATTAAAATCAACAAGAAGAAGATCAAAAAAGGTAGTAGGTGGTAAACTCATAGAAGAGGAAGATGCATCTCCCAAAACTATAGATGAAGTTGCTGCATGGGGTCCAGCATTGGAATCAATGAGAGTGAGAGGCAATACTGAAGTGCCAGGCAGTGTCTTATGGGGAAGGGTACTTGATGGGAATGATGCTGTAGGGGTGGATGGTATGGTATGGTATTATCAGGGACAGGGGCTGGATTAGCAGTGGAAGGTAGATCTACTTGAGAAGGTAGATCTGCTTGGGAAGCTGGTTGCTTATTTATAGATCTATATGTGGGGTGAACTCTTGGAGGCAACAGGCTAGCTGTGTGGGTGATGATAGAGTTAATAAGTTTAGGTTTATCTTTGGGTCTAGATGCAACATTAGAAGAGACTCTAGAGTGTGGCAGTATAGACATGAGTGCTGGTATAGCAGTATTGTTTTTCCATGAAAAAATCTTTGTGACGATAGTCGTCTAGGTCCATATGGAATTTATCCAATTTGGTCTGAATAAGGGAATTTTCTTTAGTTTTTGTATTCTTCTTAAGTGTGTCTAGCCAAGTAGGAGGGATCTTTTGCTGATATGCTATGATTTCTAATGAGAGCATCTGTATATGATCAACGAGCTTGTTATATTTAATAAGTCTCTGACTGATAAGGACTCCTATCAGTTTAGGAGTGCAAAATTCTGCTATACCTTCCCATTCTGTGTTCTGAGAGGTATCTAAAGGCGAAGTCTTCAGAATCCTCAGACCTCTAGGAGAAATTTTATGTTCTAGATATTTTTTTAAGGAAAAATTCATCCTACTACTAGGTATTGGGAGAGTGAATGAGTCTAATTTTTTTAATTTGCCGCAGCAACTTCATTTATAGTTTTGGGAGATACATCTTCCTCTACTATGATTTTACCCCCTACTACCTTTGATCTTATTGGTGATGAAATACCACTATATTCTGCCTCCTTCTCGCCTTTTTTAGACAAGGGCCCACACCAAAAACATTGACTAAAAAGAAAAAAAACACAGACAAGGATGTAGGGGGGGGGGGGCGCAGAAAACATAAAAAACTCAGCACCAAACAACAAAAAACTATAAAATTATTTAATTTATCCTCCCACATACTGCCTTCTGAAGACACTTCGCTATTAAGCAGAGGCCTTACTTTTTCTCCCACTATACAACCTAACTCTTTTCAACTTTTTAAGGATCTTAATAGATTTATAAGGAACCTTACTCCTAAAAAGGTTCTATCAAATACAATCCACCAAAAAGACACTGGTGCAACGGCAGATCCTTCTCCCCCTTCCCGTTTCTCAGGATACTACCTCAGAAGATTTGTCCGACAGTACTATAAACATCTGCGAACTTGATTTGGAATCTGATGAGAGAGATTTCGAGATAGATCTCAATCTGCTTACACCTTCAGACGTCACCTCCTATAGTACATGCACCTCTAAAACCAAAACCACCCTTCTATCCTACCAAATCGAAGGGACCATATTTGGAATCTTTCTATAGAGTGGGGTTTGCCGAATTCCAAAAATTATGCCAAGAATCTGACAACACTGGCAAACATCGCAATCAAAACCTCAACCCTGGTGAGCGGGCGTCTCTTATACGCTTCAACAATCCAGATCTCATTAATCAAACCCGCAGATAAGGGGGGATGGGATTTTTATTTAGGATCGCATTACCTATGTGACTGAAGCTATGAGATTGCTGTCAGATAATAACACCTACAAAAAAACTCCCCATCGACCCTTTACCAGTCTTTCAAAAAGAAGCAGAAACTCTCATCCAAAATGCCATCACTGATCATGTTATTGATAAAAATGAAGCAGCCTTCTTGTGTAAGGATTATTACAGCACACCTTACTTTTACCACCTGCCTAAAGTGCACAAAGATCTACTGCATCCTGCTGGTAGGCCCATTGTTGCCTCCATGAATAGTGTGACCAGTGGGTTCTCAATATACATTGACTCTCTTACAACCTCTTGCACAGAAACTCAAATCTTATAAACAAGACTCTATACATCTCATGGAACTTTTGTCAACCTACACTTGGCTCGACAGTTATTCTTGGTTATCATTGGATGTCAATTCCTTGTATATCTCCATTCCCCACAATATAGGCCTATTGGCTGTACAACAATTTCTGTCATCTAATCCCATGCTCAACAAACAGGCTGCCTTCATTTTGGAGGCTACTTCATTCTGCCTCACGCATAATTATTTCCATTTTGAGGAGGAGTTCTACCTACAGACCCATGGTACAGCGATGGGTGCTAATTTTGCCCCCTTTTATGCTAATCTGACCATGGGTCTGTGGGAGAATCAACTCATATGGAAAAAATAGGATTTTTGCACTCACCGTAAAATCCTTTTCTCCGACGTCCATGGACGGACACAGCCGCCTTATACTCTTAACTGTAGGGTTAGGTTCCTGTCTATTAGGAGAGGACTAGGCAGACATGTTAATAGTTAAAAACATTAATCTTTAGCACAGCTGAACAGCCCCGCCCAGGGGGCAGTCTCTCTGGTCATAACCCCTCACACAGCAGATAGCAGCTCAGTTCGTCAAAAAGCAGTACAAACTTAAAAGGATGGGTGGGTGCTGTGTCCGTCCATGGACGTCAGAGAAAAGGATTTTACAGTGAGTACAAAAATCCTATTTTCTCTTTCGTCCATGGATGGACACCGCCTTCTTATACTCTTAACTGTAGGGATGTCCCCAAGCAGTATCAAAAAACGAGGGGTGGGAAGAGCAATCAAAAACTAACGTCACCCCAAATGCAACCAGAGCTCCTCAACAGGAGTTGCAACCTTTGCGGCCAAAGGAAGCATCTGAAGATGCACTCACATCAACCTTATAAAACTTGTTGAAAGTGTGAATGGACGACCAGGTCGCCGCTTTGCACACCTGTGAGACAGACGCTTGATGTCATAAGGCCCAGGAAGCACCAATTGCCCTAGTCGAATGCGCCGTGACAGGAAAAGGAGGCGCGCGCCCCTTCAGGGCGTAGGCCTGAACCACGATCTGTCTGATCCACCGAGAAATGGTGGCCGACGAGACCACCAGGTCCTTCTTGGGACCAGACACTGACACGAACAGCGAGTCTGACCTCCGAAAACGGAGCCGTAGCAGACAGATACACCCGTAGAGCACGTACCACCTCGGTCCCTTAGTACCTGGCTTTCAACAGCCATGCCGTTAAAGCCAGTGACTGTAAAGCAGGATGAAGGATGGGACCTTATGACAAAAGGTCCTCTCGCAACGGCAGTCGCCAAGGAGCGTCTGCCACTAGTTTTATCAGGTCGGCATACCAGGGACGCCGAGGCCAATCCGGGGCAATTAGGATCATCGGGATCCCCTCGGACTCCACTCTGAAGAGGACGAGGAAGCAGTTTCAGTGGGGGAAAGGCATAAATCAGCTGATACTGTCCCCATGGGGCCACCAACGCATCTGTTGTGTCTGCCCAGGGATCTTTTGACCTGGCCACGAACCTCGACACCTTTCGATTGAGTCAAGAAGCCAGAAGATCTATGTCTGGCTCGCCCCGTCTCAGGCAAAGGAGGTGAAATACCTCCGGGTGTAGTGACCATTCTCCTTGGTCCAGCATCTGGTGACTGAGGTAGTCCGCTTGCCAGTTTTCTACGCCCGGAATGTAAATGGCCGATAGAGCCGGTACGTTCCTCACTGCCCACCTCAACATGTGAGCTACCTCTAAGGCTGCAGCTGCGCTTCTTGTTACATAGTTAGTCAGGTTGAAAAAAAGACAAAGTCCATCCAGTTCAACCATAAATAAATAAAAAATATATCGTACAAGCCCATATACCCAATTCTATACCCACAGTTGATCCAGAGGAAGGAAAAAAAAAAAAACAACAGCAGAGCATGATCCAATTTGCTACAGCAGGGGAAAAAATTCCTTCCCGATTCCCCGAGAGGCAATCGGATTTACCCTGTTCCGCCTTAATGGTTGACATACGCCACCGCCATGGCGTTGTCCGACTGAATCCTGATCGGACGCCCCTGTAGCCTCTGTGACCAAGTGGAGAGGCACTGCCTGATTGCCCGGAGCTCCAGAACATTGATCGGCAAGCAAGATTCTTCCTGTGTCCAGCGACCCTGTGTCGACCGAACACCCCAAACTCCTCCCCAACCGGTCAGGCTGGCGTCCGTCGTGATCACCGTCCACTGAAAGGGAAGGAACGACTTCTCCGGACTGAAGAGCCGGAAATCTCAGCCACCAGACCAGGGAGTCCCTGACTAGTTGGCTCACCCGGATTTGACAATCCAGGGACAACGGAGACTTGTCCCATTTGGACAGGATCTCGTTCTGCAAGACTCGAGTGTGGAATTGAGCATACGGTACTGCCTCGAAAGAGGCTACCATCAGGCCCAAGACCCGCATGCAAAAGCGGAGCGACGACCATTTGCGGGATGCTAGCAGCTTCACCGCAGTCCGAAGAGTCTGAAACTTTTCCAAAAGGGAGAAAAACTCTCGCCTTTGAGGAGTCTAGAATCAACCCCAGATATTCTAGGCGCTGAGTCGGCACCAACACGGACTTCTGGAAGTTCAGCACCCAGCCAAATTCTTGGAGAGTCTGACTGGCAATCGCCACATCCTCCTCCAGTTCTGAGCTTGAAGCAGCTCTCAGAAGCCTACGATGGCGATCCCTCGCTGTCTCAGCAAGGCCAGAATCGGGGCAAGCACCTTGGCGAACACCCTCGGCGCCGACGCCAGGCCAAAAGGGAAGAGCCACGAATTGATAGTCGTCGTCCCCTACTGCAAAGCGCAGGAACCTCTGGTGTCCGATGAAAACGGGGACATGCAAGTAAGCGTCCTTGATGTCCAAGGATGCCAGAAAGTCCCCTGGATGGAGTGCAGTGACCACAGAGCAAATTGATTCCATCCTGAACTTCCGAACCCTCACAAAGATATTGAGGGCTTTGAGGTCCAGGATTGGACAGACTCCGTCCTTCTTCAGGACTACAAACAGATTGGAGTAGAATCCCTGAAACCTTTCCTGCAGCGATACAGGTATGATCACCCTGCACTTCAGCAAGTCCTATACTGCCCCCTTTAGGGTGGCCCGACGAGCCGGAAGAAGAGGAAGGTTTGAGGGAAAGAATTTGTTTGGTGGACAAGAAACAAACGCTATTTTGTACCCTGATGAAACCACTTCGCAGACGCACCACAGCAGGGAGGTCCACTGAGCCGCAAACTCGTGAAGACGTCCCCCCACTCGGGAATCGGGTGGGGGCAGACCTTCATGCGGAAGCAGGTTTGTTCGCAGGCTTGTCTTGCTTGCGAACCCAGGCACGCTTCTGACCCCAGATGAGCCCTTGTTGGCCTGAAAGGGTCTGCCTGCTGGCCCTGACTGACGAAAAAAGCGCTTTTGCGTGGAAAAGGAGGGCCCCGGTCTACGTCTCGGCTCCTTATCTTTTCTGGACTGAGGGAGTAGCGTGCTCTTACCTCCAGTGACAGCCTTAATAATGTCATCCAGCGAGGCTCCAAATAGCTTCTCTCCCTTGAAGGGCAAGTCTGCCAGAGCCTTCTTAGAAGCCTGGTCCGCAGACCAGGATTTTAGCCAAATCAGGCGCCGCAGAACTACTGCAGACACTGAGGCTCTGGAAATCAAAGGAGCAGCATCCAGGGCTGCATCACAGACATATTTGAGGCCATGCACCAACTGGTCAGCTAGTCCCACGCAGCCTGGAGGAGCCTGATGTTCCTCTAACTCCCGATGCAATAACTTTGCCCACTCAGTCAGAGTTTGTGACACCAGTGCCGTGGCCAAAATAGGCTGCAATGCTGATCCCAGCAAGGTGTATAAGGACCGGCCCACTGCCTCAGATCTCCTATCTGCAGGATCCTTAAATACAGCGGACCCTTCCACCGGAATCGTGGTCATTTTGTTTAACCTAGATACCAGGAGGTCCACAACCGGAGGAGATGCCCATTTTTTTCAGAAGGCTCTCCTCAAAAGGGATAATGGACTGCCAAGCGTTTTGGGACCGAGAAGGTCCTCTGCGGCCGTTCCCAATCCTCATCTATGAACTTGTCAAAATAAGTCACATAAGGAAAAAAAAAAAAAAAAACTCAGTGCGGGCCGGCTTATGGGACCCAAAAGGGACAGATACCTCAGCAGAAGTCCCAGCCCTATCCTCCTGTTTGAGGGTTTCCCGCACTGTGGTGATAAGTGCTCCAACAAGTGCCTTATCCTGCACTGGCCAGGACCTGGAGTCCCTCTCACTGTCTGAATGGTCCTGGTCCGCATCCTCTGATACCTCAGAACAGGGGCCCTGGGTCCCAGCCCGGCCCAAGTCTGAGTCAGAGCTATCCCCAGAAGAAGGTGGGGGCGCTTTTTACCCCCCTTGCGCACACACACCGCTTCCACCCTGGCAACAAATGACTCCAGGACCGCCGACCAAGCGACCCCAGGAACCGCAGGTGCAGGGGCACCGGTTGCCACTACTGGAATATCTGGGGAAGAAACGCCAGCTTCTGACGTCATGCTGACCTGCTCACTTGACATCCCTAGGGACTACAGTCAAGTATATGGTACTTCAAAAGTGGCCCACCCTCCGTGCTGCAACTGACCAGGGGACTTACCACCCTGACCAGAACCGCTCAGCTCAGTGCCGCTGCCTCTCTCCACACAGCGTGTGTGTATGGGTGTCTCTGAGGTGAAAACTGCGCTATTCGCACCGTTCAGAAGCCATTAGGAACACTAGAGGCCAAAACCTACACCAAGATGGCCGCCGTTCGTCTCAGGGAAAACCGCGCGGGCCTCAAGAAAACGGCCGCCCGCTACGAATGCCTGTGCCACAGCGCGACTACAAAAAATGGCCGCCCGCTGTATTGCTATAAACGGCGGCACAGGAAAATGGCGCTGATTCAAACGAAAACGGCGCTAAACACAATTAAGCGGACGAGAAGGCCAGACAACACAGTGGCCACCGAGGGGGGGCCCCTTTTAAAAGGCAGACCACCCACACAAGTGCGGACCCGGACACTCCTGCAGCCCCCGGCCAGGACATGGGAAATCACCACAGGTAACCCCCCGGTCAGTCACAGCAGGCCCAAGCAAGGGGAGGAGGGAAGGGACAGGGGGAAGAGGAAAGGGAGGACAAGAGACCCGCTATAGACCCCCCCTCAGGAAAGCCTAGCTGTTCCAACCTGCCAAGATAGGAGGAAAGTACTTACCCATCCTGCGAGGACCACTGGCGCGTTCCTGACAGACCTACATCCGAGCAGTATGGAGTAGCTGTCGGCCACGGTTCACTGTGACTTAGACAGCAGTAGCCCAGTCATATGTGAACCCCGGAGCATATAGCTCACCGGCCACCCCTGGAGCCACGTGGTATGTTGTGGCCGACCCAGCGCGTAGCTAAGGCTTGCTCACGCTCGATGGCCGGAACTGGGGGGACTAAAAGGATCTATATTATCCAGCCTGTCACCCAGCCGACAGTTGATAGAAGATCTCAGGATCAAAAATAGAAAAATAAAAAAAAATCTTCAGGACCATGGGCCCATAGAGAACCAGGTCCTTCTCCTCTACTAGGCAGAAAAAAAAAACTGAGCTGCTAACTGCTGTGTGAGGGGTTATGACCAGAGGGACCGCCCCTGGGCGGGGCTGTTCAGCTGTCCTAAAGATTAATGTTTTTAACTATTAACATGTCTGCCTAGTCCTCTCCAAATAGACAGGAACATAACCCTACAGTTAAGAGTATAAGAAGGCTGTGTCCGTCCATGGACGAAAGAAATAATCCTTTTGCCAAACACCTGATATTTTATGGCTGGTACATAGACGATATCGTCATCATTTGGGATGGTCCTTCCTCCCTGGTTGATGACTTTGTCGCCCATTGTAACGCTAAAGGTCCTAGGACTTTCTTTCTCAGCCGTATGGAATAAAGACAGTCTGGCCTTTCTTGATCTCGAGCTCAATCATGAAGATCGTAACATCTTTGCCCGTAACTATACCAAGCTTTATGGGTTAAAAACATACCAAAAGGGACAGTTCTGTAGACTGAGGCAAAACTGCACTAGGAGATAGGGACTATATCATACAGAGCACACATTTAAAAACAAAAATTCCTGGAAAAAGGGTACCCAGAAAAACTAATAGATCAAGCTCACACTACTTTCCTCTCTGCAAGAAACCCAAAAAGATCAAACCTCCAGAAAAACCTGTTGTCTGGTTTATCACTGGCTTTCATGGACAATATAAGAAAATGGAATACATTATCAATAAGCATTGGAACATTTTAAAACAAGACCCTCATTTAAGTACTACCCTGTATGACAAACCAAAGGTTACTTATAGAAGGGCTCCCACTTTAAAGAATAAAATTGCGCCAAGCAAGCTAAAATGTCGCAAACAAGCTAGTACCATATGCTTGGTCCCTCTTAAAAGGAATGTACAGATGCAACAAACCCTTGTGCAAGACTTGTAATTTTGTCCTTCATGGACAAAGGAATTTTACTCATAGAGATAAGACTTACCATCTTGATAACTTCTATAATTGTTCAAGTGATTATGTTGTCTACTGCCTCACGTGTCTGTGCAAATTGCTTTATGTTGGCCGCACCATCAATCCATTGAGACAACGCTTTGGCAAACATTGGCGCTTTGGCAAACATTGGCGCTTTGTGAAAGGTGGTTGCGATGAACATAGTGTACCACGCCACTTCTTGGAACACCATGATCGGTCAACAGTGGGCCTGCGAGTATGGGTTATTGAAGCTATACCCAGGGGCCTGAGGCCGAGCGCTTTTCTAGGCTCTGTGAGCGCGAAATCTTTTGGATTTTTACTTTGGATACTCTTGCACCTAATGGACTCAATGAGGAATTGAAGGTAAATACCATTCTTTAGATCTTCCATCCCCATTTTATTCATCATCTTCTGTTGCTCATTACATTTATTACCGATATTGCTCCCTTTGTTTCCCTTGATCATTTCACTCCCACCACAAATCTCGTGCTGATATCAAGCTCCAGCGACGGCTCGCTCATTAATCATAATCCCTACCAGCTACCATCCTTAATAATATATATAACAATAGTAAAAAAGAACACAATAATCTGTATCAGTCAATACTACAAACAGCGCTAAATGTTGAAAAATGACAGTGGTCAACACCACCTAAAAGTTCTTAAGACAGATTCAAGATAGTTTCAGTGCTTCAAAAGAATGTCCATGGGTGATCCTAAAGAAATAAGTAGAGTGCACCTTCCACCGATCTTCCAGATCCACCTCGTGACACACACACCCCTTAGGGGTTCACACTCACCAGAGTAATATTGAATTAAAGCCTTGAATAGAAATTGCTGCATCCAAGCCAAACACTGAAATAATGTATCCATCAGGGAGACCTCAGAATGAGATGGGCTTCCAAAAAACAAACAAACAAAGGGAAAGCACATAGTGTAACCCAGTTTATTTCATAAAACAAACCCTCACAAACTTGGTCCCCTCACACATTAAACGTACATCAGTTAAAACATCACATAAGCAAACATGAAGGGTGGTTTACTTCACCGTATCCGCCATCCGGCGTGTATCAAGAGAACCGAGGGCTGCAATGCCTTACTTCCTCTTCCTGGTTCTCTGAGCGGTGGAACGCAAACCAGCGCTTCCAGCGTGTCGTGTAGGTCACGCCCTTAGCGCTGGTTTGCGTTCCACCGCTCAGAGAACCAGGAAGAGGAAGTAAGGCATTGCAGCCCTCGGTTCTCTTGATACACGCCGGATGGCGGATACGGTGAAGTAAACCACCCTTCATGTTTGCTTATGTGATGTTTTAACTGATGTACGTTTAATGTGTGAGGGGACCAAGTTTGTGAGGGTTTGTTTTATGAAATAAACTGGGTTACACTATGTGCTTTCCCTTTGTTTGTTTTTTGGAAGCCCATCTCATTCTGAGGTCTCCCTGACGGATACATTATTTCAGTGTTTGGCTTGGATGCAGCAATTTCTATTCAAGGCTTTAATTCAATATTACTCTGGTGAGTGTGAACCCCTAAGGGGTGAGTGTGTCACGAGGTGGATCTGGAAGATCGGTGGAAGGTGCACTCTACTTATTTCTTTAGGATCACCCATGGACATTCTTTTGAAGCACTGAAACTATCTTGAATCTGTCTTAAGAACTTTTAGGTGGTGTTGACCACTGTCATTTTTCAACATTTAGCGCTGTTTGTAGTAATGACTGATACAGATTATTGTGTTCTTTTTTACTATTGTTATATATATTTTGCCATGTTTTAAACAGCAGCTTAGTTTTATATATTTTTTAAATAATAGGATTTTTATAACAGCTTACCTGTAAAATCCTTTTCTTGGGAGTACATCACGGGACACAGAGCGACATAGTCATTACTAATGGGTTATATAGTTACCGTCAGGTGCTGGCACTGGCAACTTCCAAAACCGGAAGTACCCTCCCCTATATAAGCCCCTCCCATCCGGGAGCACCTCAGTTTTGTAGCAAAGCAATAAGTGTCCCCAAAGAGGGGCGGGAGCTCTGTGTCCCGTGATGTACTCCAAGAAAAGGATTTTACAGGTAAGCTGTTATAAAAATCCTATTTTCTTTCTCGTACATCACGGGACACAGAGCGACATAGTCATTACTAATGGGATGTCCTAAAGCAATGCCCAATGAGGGGGGGGATACACCATATATAAGCTGAGCGCTATCAGACATGAGGATCTTTTGCGGCCTGCAACACACTGCGCCCAAAGGCGACATCCTCCTGACTTCTAACGTCCACCTGGTAGAACCTAGTAAACGTGTGAACTGAAGACCACGTTGCGGCCTTACAGATTTGAGCCAGGGAGGCCTGGTGATGCACTGCCCATGAAGTTCCAACTGCTCTCGTGGAGTGCGCTCTAACTTTGAACGGAGGCGGTCTCCTTCTCAAGCCATAAGCTTGCATAATGACCTGTCGAATCCACTTGGCTAAAGTAGACTTTGACGCTGCCTGACCCTTTCTGGGGCCTTCCGGCAGAATAAACAAAGTATCCGTTCTGCGAATCTGAGCAGTGGCTTTTAGATAAGCTTTAACTGCTCTTACTACATCCAAAGAATGCAATAACTTTTCCTCTACCGAAGTAGGTTTGGGGAAAAAAGAAGGAAGAACCACATCTTGGTTCAAATGAAACCTCGATACCACCTTAGGAAGAAAGGCTGGATGAGGACGTAACACTACTCTGTCCTTATGGATAACCAGATATGGCTCCTTACAGGACAAGGCGGCTAATTCCGATACTCTTTTAGCCGAACAAACGGCTACTAGAAAAATCAATTTCCTGGTGAGAAGCACCAAGGAAATATGCTGTAATGGTTCAAATGGTTGTTTCTGTAGAACCGACAGAACCAAGTTTAGATCCCATGGACATATGGGAATATTAACCGGAGGACTAATACGCATCACTCCTTGTATAAAGGCTTTGACTAGTGAATGCGAAGCCAAGGGCCTTTGAAAAAATATTGACAAGGCCGAAATCTGACCCTTGATAGTACTCAAGGCAAGCTTCCTATCTACAGCCCATTGTAGGAAGTCCAGAATTCTACCTATTACGTATTTACGTGGATGCCATTTCCTGGCCTCACACCAGGCGATGTACGCCTTCCAGATTCTATAGTAGATCTGCCTGGATACCGGTTTCCTGGCATTGATCATGGTAGACACCACAGCATTAGAGAGCCCTCTCCTTTTTAGAATGTGGGCTTCAATAGCCAGGCCGTCAAACCTAGGGCTGGTAAGGAAGGGTGGTATATCGGTCCCTGCGAAAGCAGGTCCGGACGATGTGGGAGGGTCCAAGGACTCCCCACAGACATTTTTACAATCTCCGCGTACCATGCTCTTCGGGGCCACGCTGGAGCCACCAGAATCACTGGTTTCTTTTCTACCCTGATTCTGCGGAGTAATCGAGGTAACAATTGTGGCGGTGGGAATGCATATATCAGCTTGAACTGATCCCAAGGGAACACTAGGGCATCCGAGCCGCACGCTAGGGGATCCCTTGTCCAAGAGACAAACCTGTCCACTTTCGTGTTGAACCTGGATGCTAGCAGATCTACATCCGGTGTTCCCCACCGCTGACATATTGTCCGGAAAACCTCGGGATGAAGGGACCATTCCCCTGGGCATAATTGTTGGCGACTTAGAAAGTCCGCCTTCCAATTCTCCACCCCTGGAATGAATACCGCAGATATGGCTGGGACATATCTTTCTGCCCATCTCAGGATGTAATTTACTTCCCTTTGGGCTGCACGACTCCTGGTGCCCCCCTGACGATTGATATATGCCACTGCTGTGGCATTGTCTGACTGAACTCTGACAGGGGACCCTTGGAGTTTGGATGTCCATGCTACTAGGGCATACCGGGCTGCTCGTATCTCTAAGAGATTGATGGGCAGGGCCTTTCCGCATCCGACCATCTGCCCTGGAGAGACCATTGCTCCAGTACTGCTCCCCAGCCTAAAAGGCTGGCATCTGTAGTGACCACCTTCCAAGAAATCGGACTGAAGGATTTCCCCCTTTCCAGATTCCGGGGAACCAACCACCAACGGAGGCTTCTGCGAACGGAAGGGGACAAGGACATTGGTACGTCCAGAGCCTGAACTTTTTTGTTCCAGGCTGACAGTATGGCCCTTTGCAACTTCCTTGAATGGAATTGACCGTAGGGTACTGCTTCGAATGATGCCACCATTTTTCCCAGCAGCCTCATGCACAGGCGTATGGATGGCTGTCTTTTTGAACCCACTAAGTGGATCAAATCTCTCAAAGACGACCCCTTTTCTCGAGGCAAGAAAAATTTTTCTCTGGTCTGAATCCAGCCTTAGCCCCAAGTATTCCAGACTTTTGACTGGTTTTAGGGCTGACTTGTCTCGGTTGATAATCCAACCGTGATATTCCAGATACTTGATTGTCTCGTGAACAACCACTTCTAGTTTTTCCACTGAGTGGTCTATCAGCAACAAGTCGTCTAGATATGCCATTATCGTTACACCTCGTGTTCTTAGATTGGCCAATAATGGGGCCAGAATTTTTGTGAACACTCTTGGTGCTGTGGCCAGACCGAAGGGTAAGGCTCTGAACTGAAAATGGCGCCCTTCTATCGCAAAGCGTAGAAATTTTTGGTGGGCTGGAAAGATGGGGATGTGCAAATACGCATCTTTGATGTCGATCGAGGCTAACCATTCCTCCCCTTGTAGGGCAGTGGCTACCGATCGGATCGACTCCATCCGGAAAGTCCTGATATGTAGGAATTTGTTTAGCCCTTTTAGATTTAATATGGGCCTCACGTCCCCGTTTGGCTTCGGAACTGTAAAGAGGTTTGAGTAAAACCCGAACCCCCATTCTTCCAGGGGGACCTCTATAATTACTGCTTGAAGCAATAATTGTTCCAGTGCCAACAGGAGGGATCCTCTCTTCTGGGGATCCCTTGGCACGTTCGACCTTATAAAGCGGGAAGGAGGGGAGTTTTTTAACTCCAATTTGTATCCCAGATTTACTGCGGAGAGCACCCATCTGTCTCGGATCGTGTCCCGCCAGGTTTCTGTGAACAACTGAAGTCTTCCCCCCACCCGATTGGGTGGGGGCAACCCTTCATGCATTTGACTTTGGGGGAGGTTTTGTACCTCTCCTGCTCCAGGGCTTCTTGTTACCCTGCAACTGTCCCTGATTTTTACCTCCGGGATTTGACCGGGGAGGCCGTCGGAACTGTTTCACAGCCGATGTCCTAGGGACTGGAGAAGCCGGCCTCTTAAAAGAGGGACCTCTAACTCTATTTTTGACCGGCAAGAGTGTACTTTTACCGCTGGAAATTCTCTGGATATACTTGTCCAGGTCTTCCCCGAATAAGCGCTCCCCATGAAATGGGAAGCTGACCAGCAATTTTTTACAGGGAGCTTCAGCAGACCAGTTTTTGAGCCATAGAAGCCTGCGCATATGTACTACAGACAGCGTAAGGCGGGAGGCCTGATGGATTGAATCCTTTATAGCGTCCACCGCAAAGCATAAGGCTCTAGGTAGATCAGCTAGAGCAAGAGCCTGCTGATCTGGCACGTCCCTTAAGACCTGTTTCAACTGATCCTTCACTGCTTGGCAGACCCCTATAGCTGCCACTGCTGGTTGTGTCACCAATCCTGCTGTAGAAAAAGCAGATTTCAATAAGGACTCCAATTTTTTATCTATTGGGTCCTTGAACATTTGGACATTTTCCACCGGACATGTCAGTGATTTATTCACACAAGAGATGGCTGCGTCCACTGTAGGGACCTTCCATTTTCTGACGAACTTATCCTCCATAGGATAGACCACCGGAAATCTCTTGGGGGGAGTAAATATTTTGTCAGGATGCTCCCAATCCTGGTAAATGAGTCCCTCCAGTAAAGGATGGATCGGAAAAGAACAAACAGTCTGGGGAGCTTTTAGCAACCCCAACGAGGAGACAGAAGAGGAGGATGGCTCCGCAAGTGGCATTTTAAATGCTGATCGGACCATATTAGTCAGGGACTGCACCCATAACCTCTCAGCATGTGATGCTGAGAACGGCTCCTCCACTGTTGATTCCTCTACAACTGAATCAACCTCATCCTGATCCCCCTCAGGTAGGTCGTTCTCTGTATGGGACTGTTGCTCTGTTAACAGGCACTCTGAGGGAGGAGACGGAGATCGAGCGCTTTTCTCCTGTGACAGGGAAGCAGCAATTAGTGCTGACAATCTCTCTTCCAGCCCTCCCAGAGCTGAGGAAAAAACCTCCTCTGTTACATACACAGGAGCAGGTGAACTGGGGACAGCCACAGTACCAGGTACTCCTGGGGGTGCCCTACGGTCACTAACCTCTGATTCTTCAGGGGAGACTGGTGCAGCCAAAGCATGCCCAAGATCCTCAGAGCCCGATGGAGACCCCCTATTCCTCCTGGAATTTCTAGTCCCGGAGTTTTTAGACGGCATATTCCTAAGCCACAAAGCTGAGGTATTCCAGCCGAAAATACACCAGTTACTGATAATAGTCTAGCATAAATGCTGCTATAATAAACAGTTGGTGTCTACTAATGTGCCTTTCTAGGGGATGCCTGTATCAACCGCTTGCTGCATGCCTTTAAATGTTGCCAGCTCTGTCTCTGTACTTCATAGCCAGCTTACTGCAATAATGTGGCTTTTTAAAAACCTGCTGGGACGCCCGCACATGCGCAGAAGCGCTGCGGCGCGCACAGAGCGTCATCCCCCAGGCCCCGCCCCTTTTTCCGGCCACCTCTATATATAGAGGCACGTGCGCCTCGGCGCTAATTTTCAAACATGGAAACCAGGGACAGGAGCCAGGGCCCCCTTTGCCGCAGGCCGGGGGATAGACGAACACTGCAACATGGCAGAGGAAACAGTTTCCTGTAGGAGAACTCACCAGCTGCCTGGACTTTGCTCTCTGAGAAGAAACTAGTCCATATGACAAGAAAAACATTCCACAGCGGCCTCTAGTGGACAAACACAGGTACCGCAGTTTAATATACTAAACATATATAAAAAAACATTCTTTTTTTTTTTTTTTTCTTGACCACCATTAAAAATTATTACATTTTTTTTAGTAGTTACAGGCATGCACAGATATTAGCGGGAATACCGTTAGGTAACAGACAGAAAGACAAATTAGGCTTGGGGGTCCCCCAATAGAACCAAGTTCCTGGGGGCCCCCACTTACCTGTTCCCCGCCGCAGGACTTTGTTTGGTCCACAAAAGCCCAAACTTCACCTATCACGGCAGGCATTGTAATCAAACCTTCAGGGACCGGGTTCCCAAGGATTCCACTCCCCTGGACCTGTATAGCACCCTGCACAGAAAACATCTTGGTCGTGGGTATGACCAGAGCTCTGGATCCCAGGGTCCAGCTCTCCTAAGAGAAGCATTACAGGCAGAACCTTGCTCTTCTCTGCAAGGCCCGGGTACCGACCGTTTAGCTATGAAGCTTTTTTGGTCGGATCCGGAATAGCTTACTGAGGCCCAAAAGAACCTGTACGCAAGCTCAGTGAAAAACACATGTTTCTTCTTGGCCAACACCTTAGACACTGGCAAAAAACTGAGGTGCTCCCGGATGGGAGGGGCTTATATAGGGGAGGGTACTTCCGGTTTTGGAAGTTGCCAGTGCCAGCACCTGACGGTAACTATATAACCCATTAGTAATGACTATGTCGCTCTGTGTCCCGTGATGTACGAGAAAGAAATTTATTTTTTTAAAAATTATTTTTGTCAACATTCATTACCCACTTGTGGATGACTACTGTGGTCATTCTTTTTTGTGGTAAATTGCAATACGTGTTATCCATAGGCGCTGAGCGGTGTATTATAGGCCTTTTTATACACCCTTTTTAAATCCTTAATAATATGCCACTTATAATTTAATAATAATAATTTTTTAGTTTAGATTATTGTCACTGTCCCTTTTAATTGATAATACTGCACTACTGTGTTGGTGTAGTATGCATATATACTTTGTATATACACACACACACACACACACACACACACACACACACACCTTTCTTTATATATACACATTTATACATACGTGCCCTTTTTTAACATTCCCCATTAATAGTGGGCATGTCCCTTTAAGAATAAATTAACCACTATTACAGCCCTCCCTTCATATATTTTTATATATAATTTTCTATTAACAATCATCATTTTATTTAATGATTTCCATTTTTAGACACATACATAAAAAAAATTATTCTATATATAATAATTTTTTTAATTATCAATTTCATTATGAACATTCCCTCACACAAATATGTATATATTATTGTCCAGCCATTTGACTATTGTCTTTTTCTATATAGAGTATTTGCATGTGCGCATATAGCCTTTGTGCATATATGCTTTAGAATAGTGCCTGCACATGACCTTTTTATATGTACCTTTTAAATATATGCTTTTTTTAAAGCTCTAATACACCAGCAAATTATCCCCACACTCTGACCAGCGCATTAATTAAGTAACTGATCAGCTGATCGTTGTCTCCAGGCAGATGCTCTTAAGTTCAGTCCTCTCTTTCCCCCTAGACACTTGACAAAGAAGCGCGCATGCTCTATTCCAGCTTCACGCATTCTCTGAAACGCGTTGCGTTTCTCCATTCCACCTAACTCTGCTGACATCACGCGCTGTTCCTCGAGCCTCTTGTCGCCATCTCCGCTTAAGGATACAGCCGGCTTCCACTCCGGCACCTTGCGGCTTTCAGAGTGGGGAATTGGGGCACTCTGGGACATGCAATATGATCTTGGACTCTGCACCAGTTGGACGCTGATCCCATATGAGCACCTCTCCATTTACTTACATGTAAGTGTGGATAATATTATTGTTACTTCATTAAAACATTTTACTCAGTGGCGCTTTTCCTATTTGTCTTTCTCCAGCCCGATAAGCTGGCATCCTTTGTGGAGGATCAGCTGGCTCCTGAATTGCAGAGTCTGAACATGTGAGCAAAGAGTCTGGAGTTTATTCAGACGAAGGAAGACCTTTGACAGGGATTTATCTAAAATCAGGTCCAGATACTCTAAAAAGGATGAGATGGTTCCAGGGCAGACTCGAAGGTCTGGGAAAACAAAACTCTGGATGGTCTTCACAGTTCATAGACATTGACTGACTTGACTGAGACGACTGTTCCCTCAGAAGGTGGTATGTTCAAATATCCCACTCTGGGGATGCCTGAAGAGCAGAGCAAGAATAAGGGCTGGTACCTCGGTGAAAAGAATTTGCAGTAGATAGGCCAAAAGGGATAAGCAACAAGACGATAATGTTGGATGTCCACAAACACAAGTACAGTTGATGTGCCAGGATCATGAGAACTGGCAAGTAGGCATCCGTGATGTCCACCATGCCAAAAATCTTTCCAGGTGGAGGGAAGCAATGACTTGATAAACAAGAATATATGTGTGCACCCCTGAAATGGTTAGGGAAGCCTCAGAGGACTAAGGCTGGGGAGAGCAGTCCAGGCATTTGGTGTCAAGACTATTGGGGTAAACTGGGATGTCCTTACAGCTCTTATATGCCAGGGTCCTATCTCCCAAAGGCAGTAGCATTACCTTATGTACCTGCATACTAGTTCTAGGTCCCATAATGTAGGATTAGGAACTACATGATTTCAAAAGCTGAAATGTCCTTTTTATACGGAAAAACAATTAGACACCAAATAACTTTGTTTGTCAATTTATTGACTATTCTAATGAGAAATCGCTCATGCTATAAAAAAAACATCCTAAGTAACTATTGCAGTTTAGCAAATAGAGACAATGTTCCGTGGGGGGGGGGGGGGGGGGTTAGGTTTACCAGACCTATGACATCTTTTTTTTGTTTCAGGGGCTAGAAACCCATTATTATATAGTCAGAAATGGCAGGCAGATGATGACTCAACTGAAAGCACTATTTCAGGCAAAACAAAAATCTTACAGTTAGCATGTTTCTACAAAAACTGATTAGAAGCGGCAGCTGCAATATTTTTAGTCTAATGGGTTCCCTTTAAAAAAGGGAACCGGTCATGATGAACAAGACCTTTGTGGGTAGGTTCTGCTGAAAACATCTATTTCTTGACTTATGTGCATTCCATTCACACCTGAGCGTTTTGTAGCTTGAAGCCTGAAGCTACAAAACGCTGGAGGGGAAAAAAATATATATATATATATTATTCTCTATGGAGATGGTTCACATCTCCACTCCAAAATGCCTGAAGCCAGAAGCTCCAAAACGCCTGAAGCTCAAAACAATTTCTGGAACTTTTTTTTTTTTGGCAGATTACAGATTTTTACAATTTGTTTTTTTTGTACCGGTCAAAAGATCAAACAAAAAAAAAAAAAAAAAATTATATTATATTATATATATATTATATAAATAAATAAAATCGACTTTCTGCCTAAAAACGCTATGCTCAGGTGCGATTGGGGCCTTAAGACTATGTAACTTAACCACTTCTGAATACAACAAAAGCCATGATAGTTTGAGCTTTAAACACTCCACTTTGAGTCAAAGGAAAAAAAATTCAATTGGTATCCTTATAGACCGAAGGCTGTTAACAGGTGGAGGAAATTACATGTAAAAAAAAAAAATAATAAGTATTTGATCCCCTGCTGATTTTCTAGGTTTGTACACCGACAAAGAAACGATCAGTCTAATTTTAATGGTAGGTTTATTTTAACAGTGAGAGAAAGAACAAAAAAATACAGAGAAACCCATTTCAAAAAAGTTATAAATTGATTTGCACTTTAAGTGAAAAAAGTATTTGACCCCTTCGCAAAACATGACTTCGTACAATCACAGAGGTCAGACGTTTCTTGTAGTTGACCACATCTCAGGAGGGATTTTGTCCTACTCCGCTTTGCAGATCCTCTCCTAATCATTAAGGTTTTCAGGCGGACGTTTGGCAACTCAAACCTTCAGCTCTCTCCGCATATTTTCTATGGGATTAAGGTCATGAGACTGGCTAGGCCACTCCAGGACCTTACTGTGCTTCTTCTTTAGCCACTCCCTTGTTGCCTTGGCCATGTGTTTTGGGTCATTGTCATGCTGGAATACCCATTCACGACCCATTTTCAATGCCATGGCTAAGGGGAGAAGGTTCTCACCCAAGATTTAATGGTACATAGCCTCGTCCATAGTCCCTTTAAATGCAGTAAATTTGTCCTGTCCCCTTAGCAGAAAAACACCCCCAAAGCATGTTTCCACCTCTAGGTTTGACGGTGGGGATGGTGTTCTTGGGGTCATAGGCATTATTCCTCCTCCTCATAAACATGGCGAGTTGAGTTGATGCCAAAGAGCTTGATTTTGGTCTCATCTGACCACAACACTTTCACCCAGTTCTCCACTGAATCATTGAGATGTTCATTACCAGGCTTCACACGGGCCTGTATACGTGTTTTCTTGAGCAGGGGGACCTTGCAGGCGCTGCAGGATTTCATTCCTTCACGGCATAGTGTGTTAATAATTGTTTTCTATGGTCCCAGCTGCCTTGAGATTATTGACAAGATTCTCCCATGTAGTTCTGGGCTGATTCCTCACTGTTCTCATGATCATTGAAACTCTAGGGAGGAATGATCTGGCATTAAGCCCTAGACCGAGAGAGATTGACAGTTATTTTGTGTCTTTTATTTGCGAATAAAAATCGCACAAACTGTGGTCACTCTCACCGAGCTGCTTGTGTAGTTCTACAATACTGTCCCTGACATCCTTGGACAGCTCTTTGGTCTTGGCCATGGTGGAGTGATTGCAATCTGATTGATTGCTTCTGTGGACAGGTGTCTTTTATACAAGTAAAAAGTTGAGATTAGGAGCACTCCCTTTAGGCCTGGTTCACACTGGGGCGACAAACGCTCCGACATTGGGAGCTCATGTCGCATGACGTGTGAAAATCAATGTTTCCCTATGAGAGCCGTCTTAACTGGTCCGACACATGTCGGTCCGACTTTGAGAATGCTCCCTGTACTACTTTGATCCGACTTCAGCCCATTGACTATCATTGAAGTCGGATCAAAGTCGGACCGCAGTCTTGCATGATCCGACTTTGGCATGCGACTTGTGCTGTACTGCTCGAGGGGGAACTCCAGGCCAAATTTTAAATAAAAAAACGGCATGGGTTCCCCCTCCAGGAGCATACCAGGCCCCTGGGTCTGGTCTGGATTTGAACGGGCACCCCTACGCCGAAAAAACAGCGTAGGGTGTCCCCCCAAAATCCAAACCAGACCCTTATCCGAGCACACAACCTGGCAGGCCGCAGGGGAAGAGGGGGGGACGAGAGAGCGCCCCCCCCTCCCTCCTGAACCGTACCAGGCCGCATGCCCTCAACATGGGGGGTTTGGTGCTCTGGGGCAGGGGGGGGGCAACCTGCGGCCCCCCCACCCCAGAGCACCCTGCCCCCATGTTGATGAGGACAGGGCCTCTTCCCGACAACCCTGGCCGTTGGTTGTCGGGGTCTGCGGGCGGGGGGCTTATCGGAATCCGGGAGCCCCCTTCAATAAAGGGGGCCCCCGGATCCCGGCCCCCCCACCCTATGTGAATGAGTATGGGGTACATTGTACCCCTACCCATTCACCTGGTGGAAAAAAATTGCAATAAAAAAAACACACAGCTTTTTAAAGTATTTTATTGCACAGCTCCGGGGGTCTTCTTCCGACTTCGGGGGTCCCCGGTGTCGTCGCCGCGCTCTCCGGTTCTTTTTTCTGCCGGGCCTCCGCTAACTTCTTTTTAGCTCTTTTGCTAACGGAGGCCCGGTCTTCTCGTCCCACTCTCCGTTGTCCTTCTGCCGGCCCCTCCACTAACTTCTTTAGCTCTTTTGCTAGTGGAGGGGCCGGTCTTCCCGTCGTCGCCGTCGGCGTCTTCTTCCCTCTTCTCCTCCTCGATGTTGACGCGTCGCTTCCTCCCGCTGTAATACTGGCTCTCCGCTCCGCATTAACATAGGCTTCTCATGACGTCACAGTCACATGTTCCCATGACGTCACAGTCACATGCTCCGGGGCCATGTGCCCCAGAACATGTGACTGTGACGTCATTAAAAGCCTATATTAATGCGGAGCGGAGAGCCAGTATTACAGCGGGAGGAAGCGACGCGTCAACATCGAGGAGGAGCAGAGAGAAGAAGACGCCGACGACAGGAAGACCGCGCCCCTCCACTAGCGAAAGAGCTTAAAAGAAGTTAGTGGAGGAGCCGGCAGAAGGACAACGGAGAGCCGGACGAGACGACGCAGAAGACCGGGCCTCCGTTACCAAAAGAGCTAAAAAGAAGTTAGCGGAGGCCCGGCGGAAGAAAGAACCGGAGAGCGCGGCGACGACACCGGAGACCCCCGAAGTCGGAAGAAGACCCCCAGAGCTGTGCAATAAAATACTTTAAAAAGCTGTGTGGTTTTTTTATTGCAATTTTTTTCCACCAGGTGAATGGGTAGGGGTACAATGTACCCCATACTCATTCACATAGGGTGGGGGGGCCGGGATCCGGAGGCCCCCTTATTAAAGGGGGCTCCCGGATTCCGATAAGCCCCCCGCCCGCAGACCCCGACAACCAACAGCCAGGGTTGTCGGGAAGAGGCCATGTCCTCATCAACATGGGGGCAGGGTGCTCTGGGGTGGGGGGCCGCAGGTCGCCCCCCTGCCCCAGAGCACCAAACCCCCCATGTTGAGGGCATGCGGCCTGGTACGGTTCAGGAGGGAGGGGGGGCCGCTCTCTCGTCCCCCCCCCCTCTTCCCCTGCGGCCTGCCAGGTTGTGTGCTCGGATAAGGGTCTGGTTTGGATTTTGGGGGGACCCCCCACGCCGTTTTTTCGGCGTAGGGGTGCCCGTTCAAATCCAGACCAGACCCAAGGGCCTGGTATGCCTCTGGAGGGGAACCCACGCCGTTTTTTTTATTTAAAATTTGGCCTGGAGTTCCCCCTCAAGATTCATACCAAACACAGTGCCTGATATTGGCGGGGATCCAAGTCGGATCCCCGTTCATTGAAAGTCGGACATATGTCGGCCTCATGTCGCAGGGCAAAGTCGGATCCAAAGTAGGACAGATGTCGTGTCGCACTAGTGTGAACCCAGCCTTAAGAGGGTGCTCCTAATGTCAGCTCGTTATCTGTATAGAAGACACCTGTGAGCCAGAAATCTTGCCGATTGAGGCTGTGCATCCGCTTCCTATTGACGTCATATCCGTTTTTGGTTCCTAACCCCATGTGCTTTGGAACGGCAAAGCACATTTACCCAAAAGCTGTACATGTTGGTGCTGACTTATAGCACATGCAAATGTAAGCGAGCATTGTTTTACCTACCTGCAATACACGTTTAAAATTATAGACTGATCATTTCTTTGTCAGTGAGCAAACATACAAAATCAGCAGGGGATCAAATAATTTTCCCCTCACTGTATAGGTTAGTCAGTGCTTCTGCTGTTGTCTCCTTCACTCTTCTTATGTAGAGGTGGTTATAGGTATAAAATAAGATCAAATCTCTTAACCACTTGCTTACTGGGCACTTAAACCCCCTTCGCACCCAGACCAATTTTCAGCTTTCAGGGCTGACGCACTTTGAATGACAATTGCACAATCCTACAACGCTGTACCCAAATGATATTTTTATAATTTCTTCCCACAAATAGAGCTTTCTTTTGGTGGTATTTGATCACCTCTGCGGTTTTTATTTTTTCACTATAAACAAAAAAAGACAGAAAATTTTGGAAACAAACAAAAAAAAAAAACAATATTTTTTTACTTTTTGCTATAACATCCCAATTTTTTTATTTATTTATGTTTAGGCCGATACATATTCTTCTACATATTTTTGGTAAAAAAAATTGCAATAAGCGTATAGCGATTGGTTTGCGCAAAAGTTATAGCGCCTACAAAATAGGGGATAGATTTATGACATTTTTACTATATATTTTTTTTTTTTTCCTAGTAGTGGCGGTTATCTGCGATATTGCGGCGGATATATCGGACACTTGACACTATTTTGGGACCATTCACATTTATACAGCGAACAGTCCTATAAATATGCATTGATTACTGTATAAATGTGTAGTTTATTATAAATGTGACTGGCAGGGAAGGGGGTTAACACTAGGGGGCGATCAAGGGATAAATGTGTTCCCTGGGAGTGATTCTAACTGTGTGGGGTGAGCGATCTGTGTCCCTATGTACAAGGGACACAGCATCGGTCGCCTCTATCCCTGACAGGACGTGGATCTCTGTGTTTACACACTGAGATCCACGTCCTGCCTCTGTAAAAGCTGATCGCGCGTACCTGGAGGACATCGCGGCCGCCAGGCACGCGCATCGGCAACACGTGACACGGCGGGCACAGCTGTCCCCCGGCGGGGGGGGGGGGGGGGGGGAGTGTAAACAGCAGGACGTCCACCCGGCCCTTGAGAGCCACGCTGCAGACGTCTTTCGTCTATAGCAAGGGTCTCAAGTGGTTAAACAGGTTTACTATTACTACAATTAAAGTGGTTGTAAAGGCAGTGCTCACAATTACTGCCAGCCCTTCTGCCATGACAAAATATACTACACAGTGCGTTTTATTTTAAATTCTCCTGCTAAATACCTTATCCAACCTCGCCAATCTGCGGTCACGTGACCACCCGCTGCTCTCCTTCTCCGATCTATGAACTACAGAGGGTCTCAGCCCTCCTCTGAAATTTGCCAGGCGGTTATGTGACTGCATATCAGCAAGGTGGGGGGAGGCTGGGAGAGGGGAAAAAATAAAAATAAAAATATATAAAAAAGGTATTTAGCAGGAGAATAATATATATATATATATATATATATATATATATATATATATATATATATATATATATGTGTATATGTATGAAGGACACACTGTAGTACATTTTGACAAAAACAAAATTAAGGTTTCCTAATTAGAATAATAAGCTGTCAGGTTAGTAAAACAGCGATATCAAAACTGATTCAATCATACAGTTTGCAATGTACATAGATTTGCAAAACAATGGGATAAAAAGGAATATTCCTGAACTTTGTTTATCTCATGGTTACTGTGAAATTGTGTGAATGCATCAATGCAGTGCATGTTATCTCCGCTTGCAGAGCTTGGATTCATTGAAGGAGTTTACCAAAAATCTAAATATTGCAGAATATACAGCTTAATGCTACATAATTTATTTAGCATGAAATGAAGCTTAGTTATTAATGTATTTTAAATAGAAAACTATCTTTAAATAGATTTTTTTTTCTCTCTAAAAAGCATTTTATTAAAACAAAAATTTGATAAAAAAAAAAAAAAAAACATATTTAAAAAAGAGAAACATTGATTTATAGCCACTCTTGTCAGCACACACGGTGGGGGGGGGGGGGGAAATCAACCAGCAGGTTTTTTACAGAATAGACACCGCACAAACACTATACTGTTTTACATGCTTTAAAGAGGAACAAGAACCTCTAACTGCTTCAGCTATGGAAGGTTTACTAGGCCATTTTGCGATACGGCACTGCGTTACTTTAACTGACAACTGCACGGTCATGCAATGCTATACTCAAATAAAATTGATGTCCTTTTTCCCCCACAAATAGAGCTCTTTTGGTGGCATTTGATAACCTCTACGGTTTTTATTCTCTCACACACACACACACACACACACACTATATTTTTTACTTTCCGTGATAAAAACATACCTAATAAAAAACAAAGAAAAAAATAGAAATGTCAAAGATAAAATTTCTTCATCAGTTTAACGTCTTGTCTATCGCCCACCATCAAATGACAGCAGGCGGAAGACTCTTGTTCTGACAGGACGTCATGCCTTTAAAAAGGAGCTAGGGGGCGCGCGCCGCCGGCGCGCACGCACCCGCCGTGTTGCTGGGGACCCGATGCGCGTGCCCGGCGGCTGACGGGCACCCGCGATTGCCCAGTGACCGAGCAGTAAAGTGGATCTGTGTGTGTAAAACACACAGATCCACGTCCTGTCAGGGAGAGGGGACCGATGGTGTGTCCCTTGTACATAGGGACAACCATCGGTCACCTCCCCCAGTCAGTCCCCTCCCCCCCCAGTTAGAACACATCTAGGAAACACATTTAACCCCTTCCTCGCCCCCTAGTGTTAACCCCTTCCCTGCCAGTCACATTTATACAGTAATCAATGCATTTTTATAGCAGGGATCGCTGTATAAATGTGAATGGTCCCAAAAATGTGTCAAGTGTCCGATCTGTCCGCCGCAATATCGCAGTCACAAAAAAAAATTGCAGATCGCCGCCATTACTAGAAAAAAAAAAAAAAAGCTATAATTCTATCCCCTATTTTGTAGACCCTATAACTTTTGCGCAAACCAATCAATATACGCTTACTTAACAAAAATATGTAGAAGAATACGTATCGGCCTAAACTGAGGAAAATTTTAAAAAAAAATTAAATGGATATTTATTATAGCAAAAAGTAAAAAATATTGTGTTTTTTTTCAAACTGGACGCTCTTCTTTTGTTTATAGCGCAAAAAATAAAAACCACAGAGGGGATCAAATACCACCAAAAGAAAGCTCTATTTGTGGGGGGAAAAAAAAAAAAAAAGGACGCAAATTTCATTTGGGAGCCACGTCGCATGACCGTGCAATTGTCAAAGTGTGACAGCGCTGAAAGCTGAAAAATGGCTTGGGAAGGAAGGGGTTTTTTGTGCCCGGTAGGGAAGTGGTTAAGCCAATATTTATTCTGCTACATGTTTTCTGTAAAAAAAAAAAAAAAATCTCCCAATAAGCGTATATTGATTGTAGTTGCGCTTTTTGCGCAAACCAAACTATAGGATATTTTTATGGAATTTTTATATATACATTTACTAGTAATGGCGGCGATCATCAACTTATAGCAAGACTGCGACATTGCGGTGGACAAAAAAGTGACACTTGATACCTTTTTGGGGACCAGTGACACCAATACAGTGATCAGTGCTAAAAAATATGCACAGTCACTGTACTAATGACACTGACAGGGAAGTAGTAAACATCAGGGGCAATTCAAAGGGTTAAATGTGTCCCTAGGGGGTGCTTCTCAACTGTGGAAGATGTGCTTTACCAGTGGGAAGACAGATCCGTGTTCCTGCTTAGCAGAAACACAGGAACTCAGTCTTCCCTATTAACAGAACGGCGATCTGCCTTGTTTATATAGGCATACTGCCGTTCTGCCTCTGTCAGAAGCGATCGGCGGGTCCGCCGATTGGCTTCTGCTGTGTTGCCGGCAGCGCACATCCACACTGCAGACCCAGAAGTGCAACACAGGAGTCGCCTGTTCACAGAAAATGTACGTGGGCCAGTAAGCAAGAGGTTAAGGTCCATATATGACAAAATGCCCAACATTTATACCAAACTTCTATTTCCAACAATGTTCAAAAAATAATAATTTACCACCATAAATTATCAAATATGATGGTCATCATTACAAACTTATACATGCATTAGGATTTCAGGCCCCAGTAAAAACTAGATATTCTTTTTATTTCTTATTTATGCTATGGGGACACACAGGACCAAGTTTTAGTGCATCACTCTTGAAGATACCAACTAGTATACAGAGAAGTGGGCAGGATAGACAGTGCCAAGGAGGACACCAGGTAAAATGTAGTGGGTAAATTCTGAGGATAAAATAAGACATGACACAGGTACAGATTTCCTTCTTCTCTACCAATACATTAAAGCGCTGTTTATATATGCTGCCGCAGTTTCAGCACGGGAGTCCGGTGCAGTTCTGTTCATCGGTACAGGTGCGTTTTTACCTGAAACCGTACTGAAAAAAAACGCACAGGACTCTTTAAAAACACACAACGGCCACCCTGAACATGTGTGAACCGGCTGCCTGGAGAAGCATATATGTGAACGGCGCCTATAAGTCAGTTTTGGGAGCACTAAACCTTGAAGGCAAAGCTTGTTGTTCTTGCCCAAAGGGGTGAAGCCAAAACTGCTTTCAAAGACAAAACAAAATAAAGATACATTTTAATAAAAATGTTTATGAAAAGTGTCAAAGCTTTATTGAGAAATACATTCAAACAATAATGTTTCCATTAATATCTATATATTGCATTATGTTGCATTCAAATAATGTAAGTCTGGATTTTTGCTTGTGGGATATAATTTTCAGTCATGTTCAGCACTCCTGAATAGCCAAGCCATTGATGGGGTCCAGTAATGGCCTAAGGTGCATCTTTCAACATCATACCTACACATTTGAATGCAATTAGCAAGTAAACATTCAATGTTATATCCAAGCAATAATCTTTAATGAAGCTTTATAAAAAAAAAAAAAATCTGAAAAAAAACAATATTCAACCAGTCATGAAAGGTTTTTACCCTTTTGGGTACTTCTGAAGAGAAGTTGTGTTATGGATAATCAGTTGCATTCTGTCCTTACATACAATGACTAACATCTATGCAGAGATTCTATGTACCCAGTAGGGTTGATTTACTAATGGAAAATATACTGTGCACTGCAAGTGAAGTTGCTCCAGCGCTTGACGTAAAGCTTCACATGCAAGGAAAATAAAAACAAAATTTTTGCTTGCACATGATTGGATGAAAGAAATCAGCTGAACTTCCCCTCAAATCTAGAGCAAATACACTTTAAGTGCACAACATATTTGCCTTTAGTAAATCAAGCTCAATGTCTCCATTAGTCTGTCTCCAACAGAAATAGGATTCATCACTTTTCACATCACTCATCCAATTTATACAGCCTTTTCAAAAGAGTAGGAGTGAGATAACTCAAGAACAGCAAATTAACATGCAGGCGGTAATGGCAGGTCTGTCTGAATACTAATGCATAATTGTCTGCATGGTTTGCTTTGCGATTATTATTCCACACATATGATCTTCTGTCTTTGCACTTTAGCTGTTCTTTGTTGACACAATGAAGGCGTTTTCTACGGTCATCTCAACATCTTCTAGTAATTATCAGGCTACCCGTGTCCCGCTTCTCTGACCAAGTCAGTTTCTATGCATTGCATGAAAACGTGTAAGCAAGGACCACTTTTTTTTTAGCAAACAAAAAAGCTACTGAAACGTAACTTTTCTAGATTTACACATTACAGTCATGCCACAAAAAAGTACACCCAATGGAAATGGTTACATAGTAGGAGAGGTTGGAAAAAAAAAAAAAAAAAAAGACACAAATCCATCAAGTACAGCCCATGACTAGGAGGCCGGCCGATATATCGGACGATTTTTGGCACTTTTTAGTTAATCGGCATCGGCCGATAGTGTTGAAAAAAAAGCCGATTTAAAAAACTTCAGCGCAACTTGCAAATAACTTCTTTCATAGAAGTCAATACAAGTTCCCTGAAGTTTCCCATGGAGGTGGAGATGCATCTCTGGGCAGCCTGCCAAGTGAGAGAAAAGAGATACAATGTTTCTTCTTATCAATGAACTGAACTCCATGTGTAGAAGTTCTCAGTTTAACCATTTAAAGACAAAATCTTTTCTGACACTTGTAGCTTACAAGTAAAAATCCTGTATTTTCTGCTAGAAAATCACTTGGAACCCCCAAACATTATATATTTTTTTCTAGCAGAGACCCTAGGGAATAAAATGGCGGTTGTTGCAATATTTTATGTCACACGGTATTTGCGCAGCGGTCTTTCAAACGCAATTTTTGGGGAAAAAATACACTTTAATGAATTTTAAATAAAACTAAAACAGTAAAGTTATCCGTTTTTATTTATTTTTTTCGTCTAAAAATTTTGATTACCTGTTTTTGTGCCTGATTCCCTTACTGAAGATGGCGGCGGCAGCACCCGAGAGCCGAGGGAGAGATCGGCTTTGTGTGCCGACATCGCAGGCGCCCAGGACAGGTAGGCAAGTGTCCATATAATTAAAAGTCAGCAGCTGCAGTATTTGTAGCTGCTGACTTTTAATATATATTTTTTTCCCAGCGGAACTCTGCTTTTACACTGGAGCGGGTAGGCGTTGACGGTAAAACGCCGCTAGTTTTAGCGGCGCTTTACCATCATTTTAGCGGCGCGCTTATAACCCAGCTAGCGGCCGATGAAGGGGTTAAATGCACCCGTGTAGCACCGCTGCAGAAGCGCTTTGCAGGCTCTTCGGCAGCAGTGGCCATTCATTTCAATGGGCAGAAGTGGTGGAGGAGCGGTATACACCGCTCCAAAGATGCTGCTTGCAGGACTGCACCGCCTCAGTGTGAAACTGCAGGGGAGCCGTTTTGCAGCCACTTTTACAGGTGCTATTTATATTTTAGCCCAAAAGTGCCTGAAAAACACCCCAGTGTGAAAGGGGTCCAACTGTTAGATTTTATGAGATGAAGGGGGAAAAAAAAAAAAAAAAAAAAAAAAAAAAAAAAAAATCGGCATCGTATATCGGCCATCGGGATTTCTGAATATCGGCCAGAGAAAAACCCATATCGGTCGACCTCTACCCATGACTTACTCAACATATTTCAACAGCTTTAAAAATAAACCATAAATGGTGATCAAAAATCTTTTTTGGTCACCATTTATGTTTTATTTTTCATCTATGGACTGAAACATTGTTGGGACTGTCACATTGTTTATTTTTTCATTAATTTTATATATGCCTTAATTTCTCATTTGATCATTTCTTGATTAGCGCTGCATCTACTTTGAATATTTTACTATATTATTCAAGAATGAGAAAAATAATCTACAATTGGCATAGATGTCAAAACAACTGCTAATTTGTCCAGGACTGCCTAGTACAGCAAATTCAGCCCAACAATCTCTAGGAACCGCAAAATTTATTCAAGGCATCTCCAGGTAACTGAGGTAACTTTAGATAGCAGTTGGTGGCAAAGTGCATGCATCTACAATCAAGAGATTGCACAATTTAGCCTCCATAGGAGGTGTGTCAGAAAAAAAGCCTGCGCTGCCAAAAAAACATTAGAGCAAGACTACTGTTTCGCACTGGCAAAGATCAAGCAAGATGAACTGATAAATCACAGATAGAATTGTTTGGCCACAGTGACATTAGACCCATTTGGCACAAACCAAAGGCACCCTTTCAAGAAGAACCTCATACTAACTGTATAGCATGATAGTGGAAATGTTATGGTTTGGAGGTTACTTTGGGCTGAGACAGCTGGCAATCAAGTCAACCTTGATTTCTGCATTATATCAAAGTGTGAGTAATAGAAACCATTGAGTACTGTCCGTGATACTTTTTATATGCACCAACATACAATTTGTTTAGGACAAGCTTTCGGCGTATGTCCCCTTCTTCAAGGTCCTAGCAGTACTAATATGGCTACAATCACCTCAATCAAGGTGCGAGTAATGAAAGAAGAGTGGGGGGGTTGAAATGGGCAGTTATTGCAAGGAAACGCACAAATATCTTGCAACTGAAACGTGGTCAAAATGTCAGAGTCCCTGTCAGTGATTGGTGGTCAGTTATGTAAAATTTTGGCTAGAAAGGGGGACACTACCATCTTCCGAGGCCAAGGACATACATACAGTACACAATTACACCTGATATTTATGTTGAATAATTAATATTTTACTTGTGGGTTTTTTCTAAAGCAGACCATCTTTATGTGCAAGTACTGTTTAAATAAAAAGCAGATGTTTGCCTGTAAAAATATGTTGAAAGTCAATTTGTACAGTGGTACTTACTTTTTCACACAACTGTATACTAAAACTCAGTGAACAATAATAAACTTCCCTGGCATATTGCAGACAGAAACAGTAGTGGTTATAGCTGTTCTTTCTCTTGTCATATTTATTGTACTTACCAAAACACAGATTCTGAACTAATGACACCTTAAAGCATCTGTATAGCCATTTTTTTTTGGGATAACAAAACACCACCAGGTCAAAGAGGAAATTAAGTACCTCACATGATGGTTGACAGTCTTGCCCCATTCCACATCTTTGGGGGGTACAGGGGCAGCAATCACAAAAAGATGGTGGCCATTACCTTGTCAGTTTCCTACCCTCTGGGATCAGAGAGAGCCCTGCTACACATCAGCCACAGGTTAGCTTTAAGATCACTGAATACTATTCTATTGGAGCCAATGGTTGCTGACCATTATAGGGATCGACCAATTATCGGTGCGGCTGATATTCACTTTTTTAGAATTATCGGGGAAAAAAAAAAAAAAAAAACCTGATCGATATTGCTTCGAGGGGTGCATCACCCAGGTACCGTTCTTTAGAGCGGACATGGCTTTATTGTAAAAACAACTGGATGCTCAGCAGCCGCTCGGCTGTTATTACAAGCAGCGGGAGGGGACATTCCACCCCCTCCCGCCTGGGATCTCCCATTCCACCGGGAGGCCCGAGCAACCATCCGGCACATACGCCGGCTGGCCAAAGACCCGGACAAAGCCGATGCTTCGTACGGGTCTCAGATCTAGTAATCCGGAAGCGATGTCATTAAATCACTTCCCGGATTACTGGCATCTTCAAGGCACCAGTTTTAAAAACGAAAGTATTCTAGATCTTGATGTTTTGAATACTTTGAAGTGCAGAGGAGGGGTTTGGGATCTTATAGACCCCCGATCTCTCCATAGAGTGTGCCTTTCACATGCCTAATACTGTCACATGGGATGTTTACAAAAAAAAAAAAAAAATGGATTTTTGTACTCACCGTAAAATTCGTTTCTCTGACGTCCATGGACTGACACAGCTGTCATACTGATTACGTGTGGGTATATGTCCCTGCTTGCAGGAGAAGACCTAGGCAGAATGTTAGATGTTATAACATTCTAGAACAAACCAGAGCTGAACAGCCCCGCCCAGGTCGGCGGTCCCTCCAGACATTACCCTCCCACCTGCAGCTAGCAGACCTCAGTTCGTAACAAAGCAGTACAAACCTTAAAAAGGAAGGGTGGGTGCTGTGTCAGTCCATGGACGTCAGAGAAATGGATTTTACGGCGAGTACAAAAATCCTATTTTCTCTTATCGTCCATGAACTGAAACAGCTATCATACTGATTACGTGTGGGACGTCCCAAAGCAGTATAAGAAAAGGGTGGGAGCAAATAGTAAAAGGAACAACCAAAACTTCACTCCAAACCAGCAGAGCTCCTCAACGGAGGAGTTGCAACATTAAACAGTGGCCTGCAACACTTTGCGGCCAAAGGAAGCATCCGAAGATGCAGCCACATCAACCTTATAGAATTTTGAAAAGGCATGAACGGACGACCAGGTCGCCGCCTTGCACACTTGTGCAACCGACGCTTGATGTCGGAAAGCCCAGGAAGCATCAATTGTCCTGTGGCATGCGCTGTAACCGGAAAGGGAGGGGCCACCCACTTAATGGCATAGGCCTGTATAACAGTCTGTCTGATCCATCTAGAAAAAGTGGCAGATGACACCGCTCGGCCCTGTTCGGACCCGAGACAGACACAACTAGTGAGTCATATCACGTACCACATAAAATATGTGAAGCGCAAACCCTCAAATGCGATGTGTGAGGACACAAGGACGGGAGGACAATGTCTACATGTAGGTGGAAAACCGAGACCACCTTATGCAAAAGGAAGGTCGCGGACGCAACACCGCCTTATCCTTATGGATGACCAAATAGGGCGACTTGCAGGACAAGGCCGCCAATTCAGACACCCGTCTGACAGAAATAATGGCCACTAAGAAGGCCACCTCCTGAGACAAGGTCAAGAGGGGAAAATCTGATATTTTCAAAGTGAGGTTCCTGGAGAACCGAGAGCACCAAATTCAAATCCCGAGGAGGGAGAGGAGGTTTAACAGGAGGGAGCACATGGCGAACCCCCTGCACAAAGGTGCTACCAAGGAATGACCCCCTAGCGGTTGCTGAAGGAAGACGGCCAAGGCCGAAAACTGACCCCTAATAGTACTCAAAGCAAGCATTTGGGTCACACCACGCTGCAAGGACCGCAGGATACTGGGGACGGAATACGTCCGTAGACGCTAGTCCAGCTCATTGCACATAGCGATGCGAGCTTCCCAGGTACGGTGATATATCTTTCAAGTGGAAGACTTCCGTGCCCTGAACATGGTCGAAATGACCGAATCCGAGAGACCTCGGACTCTCAGCACCTGGCTTCCAATAGCTATGCCGTTAAGTCAGAGACTGTAAAACAGGATGAAAAATAAGACCTTGAAACAGAAGGTCCTCCCTTATTGGCAACCACCAAGGAACGTCCACGATGAGACGTACCAGATCAGCGTACCAATGATGCTGAGACCCACCCAGCGCAAGAAGATCACCGGAATCCCTTCGGCCACAACCCTGCGCAGCAGGCGAGGAAGCAGCTGCAGCGGAGGATAACAGATATCAGGTGATAATGACCCCATGGGGCCCACCAACGGATCCGAGGCATCTGCCCAAGGATCCCTGGACCTGGCCACAAACCTTGACACCTTACGATTGAGTCGAGAGGCCCTCAGGTCCACATCCGGTATGTCCATGTGTAAGGACCACTCTCCTGGTCCAGCGTCTGGCGACTCCGATAGTCCGCCTGCCAATTGTCTACACTGAACGTAGACGGCCGATAGAGACCACGTGGGGGAGTTATATTCTGGATTGCCCGTATTTCCAGAACATTGATCGGTAAAACGGGCTTCGTCCGGAGTCCAAAGCCCTGGGGCTGACAGGACTCTCCCGACTCCACCCCAGCCCGTCAGGCTGGTGTCCGTCATGAACACTATCCACTGGATGGGGAGAGACGACTTCCCGGACCGAAGAGCCGGGGACCCCAACCACTACGCCAGGGATGCCCTGAGTGGGTGACTCATCTGGATCTGAAGATCCAAAGACAACAACAGGGATTTGTCCCAAGTGGACAGGATCTTTTACTGTAATGCCCGTGTGTTTGATTGGGCATACGGAACAGCCTCGAACGAGGCCCTCATGAGTCCCAGGACTCATGCAAAAAAACGGGTTGACGACCATTTCCGAGACTTCAGGACCCGCACTACAGACTGAAAAGTCAGTAACTTCTCCAAGGTTAGGAATACCTACGCCTCCATGGAGTTCAGGATCAGACCGAGATACTCCAAATGCTAAGCCGGGACCAGGACCGACTTCTGAATGTTCGGGCGCCACCCGAAGTCCCTAAGGGTCTGACTGACATAGTCACACATCTAATTCTGAGCCATTGTCTGCTCTTAGAAGAAGATCGTCCAGATAGCCCATAATAGCAGTGCCTCGCTGTCTCAGCAAGGCTAGAATCGGAGCAAGCACCTTGGAAAAAAACCTTTGGTGCCGAGGCTAGGCCGAAGGGAAGAGCCACAATTGATAGTGGTCTTCGCCGATCGCAAGCGCAGAAACTACGGTTGACGTGCGCAGATCGAAACATGCAAATAGGCGGCCTTGATGTCCAAGGATGCCAGAAAATCCCCTTGGAGTGTAGCGAACACCGCGTGAATGGATTCCATGCGGAACTTTACACCATCACAAAAGCATCCAGGCCTCGAGGCCCAGGGTTGGCCGAACCCCCGTCCACGTTTTGGGACTACAAACAGATTAGAGTAGAAACCCTGAACAACCTCTCTTGTGACGGAACCAGCACAATCCTCCGGACCTGAACAATCCTAGAGGGCCGCCCGATGAGCAGGAAGGAGAGGGAGAATTGAGGGAAAGAATCTGTCTGGGGGCCAGGAACGGAATTCTATCCTGTATCCTGAGGTGACCACCTCGCACACCCACCGGTCGGCGATCCGAGAGGTCCACCGAACCGTGAACCTGCAAGAAGTCCCCCCACCCCAGAGCCGGGCAGGGACAAGACTCCATGTGGTGGTGGGCTTGGGAGCTTGCTTGGTAGGCTTACGCACCCAGGGACGCTCATGTCCCCCAGCCGCACTTTTCCCAGTCTGGGAGGGCTTACCCGTGGATTCTGACTGACGAGAAGAAACTCATTCTCCTTTACCGGAAAGGAAGGGCCCGGCCTACGGTGGGGCTCCTTTGTCCGTAACAGACTGAGGAAGGAAGGTGCTCTTACCCATTGTGACATCCATAATAATGGCATCCAGGGCGGCCTCAAACAGTCCACCGCCCTTAAAGGGCAAGTCAGCCAGGAGCTATTTGGAAGCTAGGTCGGCCGACCAGCATTTCAGCCAGCCAAGGCGACGCAGTACCACAGCAGATAGAGGCCCCAGAAATTAAAGGGGCCGCATCCAAAGTGGCATCGCACACCGAGACTAAACCCTGCGCCAGTTGGTGAGCCAGGGTAATGGTCTCAGGAGGGAGATTATGCTCCTGAACCGTCTGGTGCAAAATCTTCCTGTGAGTGTCTTGAGACACAAGTGTCGCCGCCCCTATAGGGCGCAAGGCAGACCCCAATAAGGTAAACATAGTTCTACTCACCACTCTGACCTCCTGTCAGTGGGATCCTTAAATGCAGGAGTCCCTTCCATTGGGAGCGTGGTAGTCTTATTCAAACAGGCGACCGGGGGGGTCGACCACTGGGGGGAGAGCCCCTTCATAACCAGGTCCTCCTTAAAAAGGGGTACCTCATGGCTAGGCGCCGCCAAAGTCCTCTGCGGCTTACCCCAGACTTAGTCAATGAATGTATCAAAAAAAAGGCACATATGGGAAAAAAAAAAAAAAAAAAAAAATTACTTTGAATAAAACGGCTTTAAAAGAACCAAAAAAGGAGACAGCTTTTACCTGAGGTTCCTCAGCCTCAACATTCAGCTTGAGAGTGTTCCTCACAGCATCAATGAGTTCACTTACAAGCACCCTGTCAGTTTTTCAGAACTGGGGTCTTCCTCACAGGGAATATCCTGTTTAAAAAAACATGAAAATCCTCAGAGCTAGGGTCCTGAGCAGCCATAGCTAGGCCCATATCTGAGACAGAGCACTCCCCTACAGGAGGATGTGTGGGGAGGGGGCGCTTTACAGCTCCCTTGCGCTCGCACACCGCTTCCATCCTGACAAGGATGATTCCAGGACTGCCGACAACTGGTCCATAGGGACCGCAGGAGCACTGCCAGTTGCCTCAGACAAGTGTGGAGAAGCAGGTGAACTAGACTCCATACTGCCACCCTCTGACTGTTAAACACCATCATAGTGAGTAACACAGTCCACCCACTGGCTATGCTGAAGCTGAGGAGGGGACACCCAGAGTACTCACCAACCCCTGTAAGGACCGCTCATTCCGCTGTATGAAACCGCACTGCCGCGCGGGTGAAGCCTGGGGAGAGTGAGGAGACTGTGAGGAGACCGGACTGTGAAGAGATTGGATATTCGCGCCGCAGCCGATAGAGGCCGAAACCGTAAGCAAAAACGCTGCGGCTTCAAGAAAATGGCCGCCGGCCACATACAATACTGCGCCATCGATCCACGGCAAAATAGCCGCCGAGCGCGGTTTTTCAAAATTACCTCACAGCGCTAATGGCGCACAAGTTTTGCGGTTCTTCACTAACCACAAGGCAGGAGCTCCTGCCCTCACTGGCTGTGGCACGACAAGCGCTGGGGCAGCTGTTTGAACACAAACAGCCCCACTCAGGAACTAAACCTGTGAAGCTTAGCTTTGCTAAGCATGCATGTAACCACTATCCACCACAGTATGTCGCTCACACACCAGAACACTGCCCCAGTGCCATTAAAACAGACATGAGCTCCCCCAGCCAGGCCAGAGTGACCCCCAAGCACCCCCACACAGCACAGCACCAGTACAGGGTGCAGAGAGCAGCATAACAGGGGGGGAGACAGGGAGAACCCCCCACATAAAGAAACACAGCCAGTATGTACTCACCTGCAGCAGGAGAGACTACTTACCCATCCCTGGAGGGACCCACTGGCTTGTCTCAGACAGACCTATCACAGAGTAGTACTGCGTAGCTGTCGGCCCGGTCCACCGCGAAAGATACAGTCAGGTACTGTTCAATATTGAGAGGACCGCGGGAGCATGAAAGCAACCCGGCCACCCATGGGGCATGTCGTGAACTGAGTCTCACGCACACAAGGCGAGGATCAGCACGCTCGATGGTCGGACAGGAAAGACTACGAGGATACCAGTGTACCCAACCTGTTGCCCAGCCGACAGTTGTTTGAAGGTCTCAAAAATAAAACAAATTCCCAAAGGAATAAAATTTTAAAAAGTAAAATCTTCCAGGAGACTGGCTCCTGAGAGAGCCACGTCTTCTCCTTGGCAGAAAAAAAACTGGAGGTCTGCTAGCTGCAGGTGGGAGGGTAATGTCCGGAGGGACCGCCCCCTGGGCGGGGCTGTTCAGCTCTGGTTTGTTCTTGAATGTTTTAACATCTAACATTCTGCCTAGGTCTTCTCCTGCAAGCAGGGACATATACCCACACGTAATCAGTATGACAGCTGTGTCAGTCCATGGACGATAAGAGAAAGATTTTTTTTTTTTAATGTACAAAATAAATCGGCAAAAAATTATCGGCTCTTGGCAGGAGAGGTGGCCGAAATATCGGTATTGTATCAGCACCGAAAAAACTATATCGGGCGATCCCTGGACCATTATACTTGTCCAAACAAGGATTGTGTGGATTACCCCATCTAAAATACATCCCTACAACAATCCTTGTTTCTACAGAAATGCAGTGCATGCAAACTCCGACAACGATCCCCCAATGATTGACGAAAAGAAGAATGAGGGTGGTTCTGTAGTCCTATATCAGATTAACTGTGACGCTCTTCTATAGCTACAGTATAGTGAGTAAGCAATGTCACCTTAGAAAGGTGCAATTGACAGGATCACTAGGTAAAACTAAAAGGGGATAAGGCAAGGAAGTTGAGGTAAAAGTCCACCAACCCTTTCCACTTTGTAAGGCTTATAAGGATTCTTAAAGTTGCTCTGTGATATACAATTAAGAAATGCATGTTTATCAGTCTAAAAAAAAACAAAAACAACACACACACACACACACACACTTAAATTGAATTCAATACGGCAAATAATGGATCAGCAGAGATAAAATGGCGCGTAAAGCCTCATACACACGGTCGGACTTCAAACAAACGTTTCCGTGGATTTTTGTCTAAAGAGAGTTGGCCGGGCACACCCATAGCATACACACGGCAGGACTTTTCTGCAAACTTTCCCAAAATTTTCCCAACATCACGTGGTTTTTCTTCTATTTTCTGCTTTTTACCGCCACCCTTTGGTTAACTTCTGCTATTGTTGGTTGATTTTAACATTGGTTCTGGGCATGCGCATTTGTACTTCGGACAAAAGTCCGATGGATTTCTGTACACACGGTCGGACTTTGCACCATCGGACTTTTGTTGCCGAAAAGTTTGCCCGTTTGCAGAGCGAACTTTTGTCCGATAAAAACCGAAAAAGTTTGTCTGATGGAGCGTACACACGGTCAGATTTTTTGGAAAACTTGCTCATTTTGACGTTTGTTGGCAAAAAGTCTGACCGCGTGTATGGGGCTTTAAACATGAAACAGTCTTTTAAAAAGGGCACTATACTATTTAAAAAAACTAAACAAAAAAAAAAAAAAAAAAAAAAGAAGAGAAGACTGCCGTTTTAGAACCTTACTAAAAAAAAGGAACTTGGTCACTCGCTGAAGTCAGAGGATGCTCACCTGGCTCATGCCTTCAAAAATCTTATCGGCTCGCTCTGAATTTAAAATCATCTATGCAACTTGCTAGATTACCCATCATGTAAAAACCAAGAATATTTCCACCTACAGTCTGAGAAACCATAAGTATTTTTCTTTTTTTTTTTTTATCAAATTGATCATATTTCCCAGGACAATACCAAGTACAAAGTCAGTGCAAATCACCTTTCATTTAAAACACAAGATGCTAAATGCTCATTCTGAAAGTGCCATTGCCATAATTTATACATATTTATATACACCTTTTTGTCAAAATGTACATACATTATACGTCAAGACAACACCAAGTATGCCACAGCTTCCAGAATTGTCCAGGAAGAAGTTCCATGTGTGATGCAACGGCATACTTGTTGGACATCATTGCCCACAACCAGACAACACTATGGAAGACCTGAATGTTTTGGTTCTTAAAAAAGGGAACTTAAAGGCCCCTTTCACACGGAGGTCCGTTCAGGTCCGCCTGTCAGTTTTTTAGGCGGACCTGAAACGGATCCTCCATGTACCCCTATGGAGGCACGGATGTCAGCGGAGACATGTCCGCTGACATCCGCTCCGCCAAAGTGTGACGGAGGAAAACCCTATTTTTCCTTCCGTCGGCGGAGCGGATCGGATGACAACGGACTCTACGGACCGTCGTCATCCGATTCCCCATAGGGGAGAGCGGCGCTCTGACAGGGCGGTCCCTGCACAGTGTGCGGGGACCGCCCAGTCATCCGTCGGCTCAGCGGGGATCAACGGAGCGATCCCCGCTGAGTAAGCGGAGCTTCACAGGGCGGATCTGCACGGATCCGCCCCGTGTGAAAGGACCCTAAGACTACTCAGGAATAAAAAAAAAAAAAAACATTTTTTTTTTTCCCTTATAAATAAAATGAAAAAACACAAAAAATAAAAAAAGTAAAAAAATACTTTTGAACTAAGAATAATTCTATTTAAAAAATGCCTGGCCCTTTCAATAAAATGCATAGGTGTGAAATGTTAAATTGGAATGTAGTGCATTTCTGCAAAACTAAAAACGCATAGGTGTGAAACAGGCCTAAAACCCCATACACACCAATTTTCTGCAGATTTTTGTCTTCAGATTTAACAAAACCATGTAGTGCAATACATATTGAAACTCTTAAGCCTCATACACACGATCGGACTTCCAACAGACTTTTCCGTGGATTTTGCTCCGAAGGGCGTGGCCCGTGAACTTGGTATGCATACAGACGGCAGGACTTTTTCAGCAAACTTTCACCAAATCACGTGGTTTTTCAGCTCTTTACCACCACCCTGTGGGCAACTTCTGCTATTGTTGGCTGATCTTTACAAACACGCATGCTCAGAACCAATGCTACTTTGGACTTTAGTCCGATGGACTTGTGTACACACGATAGGATTTGCTATTTGTTGCTGGAAAGTTTGTCTGTTCTCACAGCGAACATTTGTCCGATGAAAAAGCGAAAAAGTTTGTCCAACGGAGCATACACATGGTTGGACTTTCTGCAAAAACAGGTCTGTCCGAGGTTTGTTGTCAAAAAGTCAGATCGTGTATATGACCCTTAAGCCTACTTTCACACGGAGGTGCTTTGCAGGCGCTAAAAATAGCACCTTCAAAGCGTCCTAAAAGAGCCTCTCCTTTCACTCCAGTGTGAAAGCCCAAGGGCTTTCACACTGGAGCAGTGCGCTAGCAGGATGGTAAAAAAAGTCCTGCAAGCTGCATCTTTGAGGCGCTGTAAGAGCGGTGTATACGCCGCTCCTACAGCTCCCCTGCCTATTAAAATCAATGGGCAGCGCCGCCGAACCGCCGGCAAAGAGCTGCTGCAGCCAGCAAAGTGGAGCTTTGCGGGCGGCTTTAACCCCTTTTTCGGCCGCTAGCAGGGGTTAAAAGATTATGGTAAAGCACTTCTAAATATAGTGGCACTTTACCGCCGATGCCCCCGTGCTGGCAGTGTGAAAGTAGTCTTAAAGTGGTTGTACACCCTGTACAACCACTTTTACCTACAGGTAAGCCTAGATTAAGGCTTACCTGTAGGTGCTAGAAATATCTCCTAAACCTACACGGTTTAGGAGATATTTACAATATTTACTTTTTTCTGGAACTGAAAAGCACGTGAATGCACTGCACTGGTGGGAACTATGCCATTGGAACCCATATAAACTACTTTCCATGCTTTTTTGATGCAAGGAGAAAAAAAAAAAGCCCCCCACTGCATGTGGGATGAACAGGCCCTTAAGCCTCATACACACGGTTCGATTGTTGGCAGGGGATTGTCTATTGACAGACTGTTGTCCTAAAATATTAGTTAGTACGCTCCTTTTGACAATTGTTATCCAACATTTGTTGGCGGAAAATTGGACGACAGGCTAGTAAATTTTCAGCAGACAACGGTTTGACGTCAGATTTTTGTATGGTCAGTACACAAATCCGTCACACAAAAGTCAAAAGTACAAACACACATGCTCGGAATCAATGCTCGCCAAACACAAAATTAGCAGAAGGGGCCCAAAGGGTGGCGCTCAAGAGCTGAAATTCCTCGTAGTACGTCACTACGTTCGTGTTTGTGGCACGACAATTGTGTACCGTTAGTATGCAAGACAAGGCCCTGGCACACACCCTTTTGACAAAAATCAGACACTCGGTTGTCCAACAATCGTACCGTGTGTACGAGGCTTTAGAGATGGTCTTGTTGACACTCTGCTAAAACATTTGCATTAGTACTGCTTGGACCTTGATGAAGGGGACACGTCCTCAAAAGTTTGTCCTGAAAAAATGTAGGTTAGTGCAAATGAAAAAAGTATCACGGACAGTACACAATTGTTTCTGTCGCAAGTACACTAATACGCCTACAATTACTTCAAGCATGTGTGATGTCAAAATAGCAAACCCACAGGTTGTGATAAAACTTTATAACTGGACTTTCCCACACTTGTAGCTACATTATTTGTTCTCCGTTCTTCATTTTTCATACACTCCTACTTATTAGTAGGTTGCAGGTGACACAGTTGGGTGCCTCACATGCCTTCAAATTGATTTTCCCCATTAATACAAGAAAAAAATAAAAATGCCTCAGTCAGTGATATCACAAGCTTGAGTTCAAAGAAAACAGTGTTATTACCTGTTAACTACTTTTTCCAGGAATCTTCCAGGACGGCTTACAGAGAGCTAGGCTCCTCCCACCTAGAACAGGAAACACATGATCCACATCATAAAAGTCTTACTCATGCATTAGCCCCTCAGTATTTAACAAATAACCGAAGGCCTCAGAATCATTAAACCTGGATCAGCGTAGCTCTATCCTTATATATGCTTTACATTGCTACTCACCTCATAAAAAGGGAGGGAACTGACGCCGTCCTGGAAGATTCCTGGAAAAAGTAGTTAACAGGTAATAACACTGTTTTTCCAAGTCATCTTCCAGGACGGCTTACAGAGAGGACAATATAGTACTACCTGATCAGGGCGGGACCACAGCCTGCAGCACTTTCCTGCCGAAAGACTGGTCCTGGCTGGCAAGCAGGTCCAGTCTGTAATGCTTCACAAAAGTCTGGAAACTGGACCAGGTTGCGGCCTTGCAGATCTGGAGGGGAGATGCTCCTGCCCTTTCAGCCCAAGAAGTAGAAACCGCTCTTGTGGAGTGAGCATTTATACCTAATGGAGGTGTGCGGGAGACTGCTTTGTATGCCTCCGCAATGGCCGACTTCATCCACCTGGCAATGGTACCTTTGGATGCCTCTTTCCCCTTGTTAGGACCTGCGAATAAAACAAACAAGCTGGTGGAGCGTCGCCACTCCTTGGTGTGCTCTATGTAGGCAATCAGGCATCGCCTGACGTCTATTTTATTAAATCCTGCTTCCTTATCATTCTTTGGATTTCTGCAGAATGATGGTATCACGATTTCTTCTGACCTATGGAAGTTAGACGATACCTTGGGGAGAAAAGCTGGGTCCAGCGAGAGGATAATTTTGTCTTGTAAAATGGTGCAGAAAGGCTCGATCACTGAAAGTGTCTGGATCTCACTGACTCTCCTAGCCGAGACTAGGGCCACCAAAACTACTGTCGTCAGGGTTAACAGTTTTATGGGTAGTTCATCTATAGGTTCAAATGGTGCCCTACCGAGACCCTGTAATACTGTTGATAAGTCCCAGGGAGGGAACCTCCTTGCTTTGGGGACTCGTTTCCGGCTGATGGACACAAGAAATCTTTTGATCAGTGGTTCTTCTGACAGTCTTTGATTTAAAAAGTTGGACAGGGCGGCCATCTGAACCTTAAGAGTACTAACTGCAAGGTTTAGATCTGCTCCGGCTTGGAGGAAATCTAGAACCGCCGGGACCATGGCACCTGAAACTCTGTTGAGCCTGCGCCAGTCCCCAAATCTCTTCCAAATTTTATTATAAATTGTGTTAGTGGACGGCTTTCGGCTGCTAAGAATGGTATCGATTACCTTGGCCGATAACCCTCTCAGCTCTAACAGCTCCCTTTCAGAAGCCAAGCCGTCAGAGAAAGAGAGCTCAGTTCTGGATGATTCGCTTCTCCCTGGTATAAGAGGTACGACCTGTAATGTAGTCTCCAAGGTTCTGCAATGCTGAGTCTTAGAAGACCTGAGAACCAAGACCTCCTCGGCCAAAATGGCGCGATCAGGATGACCTTTGTGTTGGACCCTCTCATCTTCCGGATAATCCTCGGAATGAGGGCAAACGGTGGAAATGCGTACACCAGATCTGCCTCCCAAGACTGGGATAGGGCATCTAGGCCCCGACTGAGAAGATCTCTCTGTAGGGAATAGAACTGTTTCACCTGCCTGTTGTGTCTTGTAGCAAAAAGGTCTATCTGTGGGTCTCCCCACTTCTGCACTATTTCTTCGAACACTGTTCGATTCAAGCACCATTCTGTCGAAGACAGCGTCTCTCTGCTTAGGGCATCTGCCAGAGAATTTAATTCCCCTTTTAGGTGAATGGAAGATAGGGATAACAGGTTTTCTTCTGCCCATTGAAGGATCTCTCTTGCTATCCTCATCAGACCCGGGACTCTCGTACCCCCTTGCTTGTTGAGGTAACAAACCGTGGTAATGTTGTCCGAAAGGACCTGCACATGTCTTCCCCTTAGGGATGGGCAAAAGGCTACTAGGGCCTTTAGAACCGCCTTCATCTCCCTCGCATTGGAGGAGAGGCCGGCTTCCTGCCGGTTCCAGAGCCCCTGGGCTATCAGAGTGCCTGAATGGGCCCCCCAGCCCTGCCCGCTGGCGTCCGTGGTGACTGCCAGAGGACAGTGTTGGGACCAGAGTCGGCCAGCCGAGAGGTTTGCAGGGATCAACCACCATTCTATTGAGAGCTTTACTTCCTGCGGAATTTCCGTCTGTCTCTGAAGTGAATTTGTTTGTCCATCCCAGAGAGAAAGCATGAACGCCTGAAGCGCTCGAGTATGGAACTGAGCCCACTGGACTCCTGGGATGGCCGCTGTCATTAACCCAAGGACCCTCATTATACTCTGAATTGAGGTCCTTGAACAAGTGCAGAGGTTCCTCACCTCTGTCAAAATTGTCTCTACCTTTTCCTTTGTCAGGAATATCTTGGACTTCCTTGAGTCTATCAGGTATCCTAGGTATACAATGCTCTGAGTAGGTACTAATTGTGACTTCTCCTGATTTACCAGCCACCCTAGTTGCTGAAGGTGTCTGGTAGTTCTGCTCAGGTTTCGTCTGACTTCGTCTGCTGAGTCTACAAAAATCAGTAGGTCGTCCAGATAGGGGATAATCTGAATTCCCTCTGATCTCAGAGTCCCTAGCGCTTCTGCCAGTATCTTCGTAAAAATGGAGCCGACGCTAGTCCGAAGGGCAGAGCATTGAATTGAAAATAGAGGGTTCTGAACCCTTTTCTTACTGCAAATCTGAGAAATTGTTGGGACTCCTCTCGAATAGGGACGTGAAGATAGGCGTCCCTTAGGTCCAATGAGACCATGAAGACCCCCGGGGTTAACAGCTCTCTGGTGGAGTAGATTGATTCCATCTTGAAACGTCTGTACTTCACGTACATGTTTACTTGTCTCAGATTTAGAATCAGTCGAAATTTTCCTGATGATTTCTTTATCAGAAAAACTTGAGAGTAGAATCCCTCTTTCCTTAGAGATGGGGGGATGAAGCTTATCACCTTCTCTTCTAGCATACTCTGCAGGAGGGAAGACATAGCTGTGGCTTTTTCCGCGTCTCTTGGGAGACTTGTTATGAAAAAATTTTGAGGGGGGGCAGCCTAAAAGTTCTATCCTGTACCCTGATGCGATCAGATCTAGGATAAAACGGCTGCTGGAGATGGTCTGCCACTGTGGAAGGAATGACCCCAATCTCCCCCCCACAGGCCCGACTGAGTCACTGGGAAGTGTTCTTAGGCTGGGAGGGTCTAAAGAGGAAACCTCCTCTGCCCCTTCCCCTCCTGTATTGCCAACCCCCTTTCTGGTCTTGGGCTCTGTTATTCCGTCTCCTATCCCCCCGGTGAGAGTTCCTTTCACTTGACACCTGAAAGGGACGAAAACTCCTCTTTTGTTGTTGTTGTTGCCTCTTGGGAAAAGGGAACCCTTTCTTTTTATCGGCCGACCTCTCTAGGACGGATTCCAGCTCCTTTCCAAAGAGCAGATCTCCATCAAACAGGAGGGAACAGAGTCTTGTCTTTGAGACAGAGTCTCCTCCCCAGGTCTTCAGCCAGATAGCCCTCCTGGCTTCATTAACCAAGGCTGTGGATCTGGCCAAGAATGAGACCGACTCCGTGGATGCATCCGCTATATAGGCCACTGCCTTACTTAGCGTGGGTAAAGCATCCAGAATCTCTTCCCTCGGAGTGTCTGACTCCAGAAGAGTGCGGAGCTGTTTAAGCCATAAGTCAAGTGTACGCGCCACGCATGTGGTGGCTAGTGCGGGTCTAAAGTTGGCGGAGCAAGCTTCCCACGCCTTTTTTAAATAGCCCTCCGCCTTCCTGTCCATTGGGTCCTTCAGGATACCTGTATCCTCAAAGGAAAGTTCTGAAGCTCTAGAGACCTTGGCTATGGAAGCGTCCAGTCTGGGACATCTATCCCACAGCTTTGTATCCTCCTCCTTAAAGGGGAACCTTCTCTTTAAATTTTTAGGGAAGAATACTGCTTTCTCCGGCTTCCTCCATTCATGAAGTATGGTCTCCCTTAAGGATCCATGCACCGGAAAGGTTCTGCCCTGTCTAGGCTGAAGGCTTTCATATAGGAGGTCATGCACTGACAACTCCTGGTTCTCTGGGGACTCCAGTTCCAGGGTGTCGTAGATAGCTTTCAGGAGCTCCTCTGTCTCCTCTGAAGGAAAAAGGAATTTTTGCATCTTTTCTGGCCCTTCCTCGCTCGGGTCTATCTCCTCAGGGTCTGAGGCTGAGCCTGAGTTGTCCTCCCCGTCCTCCAGGACTCGATGCTGGTGGACTGCCCGTACCTGGGCCCTAACTTCTGGCCTCTCGGTAGTACTGGTGCCTGAAGTACCTGGGCTGGGTTCAGCAAGTGTCTCTTGCTGTGTGGGCTTAAAGGACTGAAACGTCTGTTTCATCCCTGACTTTAATGAGTCCATAAAGCCTTTGAGAACAGGGCCTGTTTCTCCCTTGATAAGTCTGTCTATGCAGTCCTGACAAGCATTCTTTTTCCACCCAATTTGCATCTTCCTGGTACATATTGGGCATCTTTTTCTAGGTGTTTCTGTTTTATCTCTGGGCTCGTGGGTCCTGTCCTGTAATACAGTAAATGACAAGCGCCTGCCTATTACTTACACTGAAGTAAACACCCAAACCAGAAACACCACGTGGACTCTCTTATTCTAGTCTAAGAATTATGAGAAGTACCCACCACCAGAGCCTATGCTAGAATATGTGACGTCTGCCACCATCAGCATAGGAGAAACAAACGGTCTCTGGAATAAACAGACTCCCCCTGTGCCGCCCCCACAGGAGGGTAAGAAAAGAAGCGGTCTGCCCCTTATTTTCTTACCTTAGGGCCCGATGCGACCGATGGCGCCTCCAGATCTGCGTCTCTGGGTCCTTCCATGTTGCGCGGCGCCATCTTTAGGTCCGGGTCCCTTAAATATGAGAGGAGTGGAGGTCCGGAGCGGCGCTGTGGATCCGACGCCGCCCCATGGCACAGCACGCCTGTTATTTTCAACTAGGCTTCCAAATGGGTGTACCAAGATGGCCGCCGCGGGACTTCCTGTCGTGTCACTTCCTGTTTTCTGCGCCGGAAGTGACACACTAGCTGTGCGCCCAGCTCCATGCTGTCCTGGAGCTAGAGACTCCCCTCTGTAGATCCATCTGCCCGGGAAGGATACCGGCTCTACGGCTGCCCGAGCCTCCGCCAGGAGGATACCCTGCTGTGCCGCGGCTGGACCCACTGGATCACCTCCTCCACCCTCACAGGTAACCTCGCTGAGGATACACCCGACTTGGGAGGTGGGGTCCCATACCATCACCCATGACCCCTGTTTCGGGTCTCCTGGGTGGCCCCAAACTGACTCATACCCCAGGGGAACTACCCCTGTTGACTGGGTATGGACGTCGGGGGGCCCCTGCCGCCTGGCACGAAGGCCCAAAAAAAAATAACAAACATCCCTTGGATAGTGCCTGTCTAGCCTGAGGAAACACAAATACTGAGAGGCTAATGCATGAGTAAGACTTCTATGATGTGGATCATGTGTTTCCTGTTCTAGGTGGGAGGAGCCTATCTCTCTGTAAGCCGTCCTGGAAGATGACTTGGAAAAATGCAGTATGCCGCTGTCACGCCCAGGGGTGAGGAAGGTTCTTCACATCCTACACATGCACAGCACATTTACGGGTTAATTTAATAAAACGGCAGAGTGCAAAATCTGGTGCAGTTGTGCATGGTAGCCAATCAGCTTCTAAATTCAGTTTGTTCAGATTTTGCACTTTTCAGTTTTAGTAAATCAACCAACCATTTAACCACTTAAGCCCTGAGCCTGTTTTTCAGACTCAGTGTTTACACGTTAAAAAACTATTTTTTTTTGCTAGAAAATTACTTGGAACCCCCAAACATTGTAAAAAAAAAAAAATCTTAACACCCTAGAGAATAAAATGGCGGTCATTGCAATACTTTTCATCACACCGTATTTGCGCAGCGGTCTTACAAGCGCACTTTTTTCTTTTCTTTTTTTAAAAAACACTTTCATTTTTTAATTAAAAAAACAGTAAAGTTAGCCCAATTTTTTTTTATATTGTGAAAGATAATGTTACACCGAGTAAATTGATACCCATACCCAACATGTCACGCTTCAAAATTGCGCCCACTCGTGGAATGGCGTCAAACTTTTACCCTTAAAAATCTCCATAGGCGACGTTAAAAAAATTCTACAGGTTGCATGTTTTGGGTTACAGAGGAGGTTTAGGGCTAGAATTATTGCACTCGCTCTAACGATCGCGGCGATACCTCACATGTGTGGTTTGAACACCCTTTTCATATGCGTTTGCTTCTGCTCGCGAGCTAGTCGGGACGGAGCGCTTTAAAAAAAAAAAAATTGTATTATTTATTTTTACTAAATTTTATTTTTACACTGTTTAAAATATAAAATAAAAATTTGGGTCACTTTCATTCCTATTACAAGGAATGTAAACATCCCTTTTAATAGAAAAAAAGAATGACAGGTCCTCTTAAATATGAGATCTGGGGTCAAAAAGACCTCAGATCTCATATTTAGACTAAAATGCAATAAAAAAAAAAAAAAAAAAAAAAAAAAATTGTCATTTGAAAAAAATGACAATAAATTGGCCCTTTAAGACGTATGGGCAGAAGTGAGGTTTTGACGTCGCTTCCGCCCTGCTATGGTATGGAGACGGGTGGGGGCCATCTTGCCCTCGCTTGTATCCAAAACCAGCCACGCGAAGGACACGATCGCCTCCGCTGGAGGGTGCGGGAGAGCGGCGGGAGGGGGGGCCCCCCTTTCCCGCCACTGATAACGGTGATCTTGTGGTGAATCCACTGCAGAGACCACCATTATCGTTTACAGCACCGCCGCCTGAAGAGATGGATACCTTGGTTGTGGCAGCAGCTGCTGCCGTTACCGAGGTATCCCTCTTCAAAAAGAGGACGTATATAGTCGTGCGGCAGGGCTTAAGTGGTTAATGTTCTGTAGAACCCTCCGGATGCACTTTTGGGCAAGTAAAGTGATCATGCAAGGTTACAATAGTCAGAGCTGTGGGCCAGGCATGTACTGGCTATCGGGACTACCGGGACTTTCACGGTGGGCCGATGGCTCAGTGGGCCAGTTTCAGCAGCCACCTAATTTGCCTATTGCATCTCATGTCACACTGCTCCCCAGCGACCCCTCCTCTTAGGGCTGGGAAAAAAATCGATTTTAATCTTGAATCGAGTTTTGAGCTCAAATCGATTCAGATTTGAAGAAAATCGATTTTTTTTTTTAAAATTTTTTTTTTTTTTTAATTTGTAATTTTTTCCTTCAAAGTTTCCGTAGCAGGGCTGCAGGGGGCGTATCCGGAATGGCACTGGGCGGCGTTACCCCAATTACATCTACTCGCCGCAGCCGCCGCGAGTAGATGTAATGTAACACTAACTAACCGCAAGCCGCCGTCTGCCTATCTGATCAGCGTGTCATGCAGACAGACGGCGGCCATTGCAGTGTTCAAAAGCCGCGCCTCCCGAGTCCTCGTCTGTGATAGGCGGAACACTCAATTTCACAGCAGGCAGTGTTCAGCCTATCACGGACATCCTCTCATCCTCGTCTGTTATGAGGATGAGCAGATGTCCATGATAGGCGGAACACTCAATGCTGGGAAATTGAGTGTTCCGCCTATCACAGACGAGGAGGAGGCACGGCTTTTGAATACTGGAATGGCCGCCGGTGTAGCAGTAAAATCCGTATCCCATGAAAATCTGCATCAGGTACGGGCACAGTGATTGAAGCATGGGCACAGTGAAGCACGGACACAGTGAGACACAGGCACAGTTCAATTCAACTAAGAGTAACCTCAAGATCTTTTGTTTTATTAGCTAAATCCAAATACAGTATTAATAATTTGGATGTTTAACAATCTTTGTTGCACACTGACTTTGCAGTTAGAGAAAGGGTTTGCCTTTGCAATTTTGTTTGTTGATGCACTTCAATTAATATAATTTAAAAAAAAAATCGAATCGAATCTCGAGTTATAAAAAAAAAAAAAAAAAAAAAAAAAAAAAAAAAAAAAAAAAAATCGCAGATTTTTTTTTGGGGGAAAATCGCCCAGCCCTACCTCCTCTCTTCTCGTCCATCTCCATTTGCTTGTGAAATCATCTGGGATGGGAGAAGAGAGGAGGGGCCGCCAGGGAGCAGCGTGACATGAGAACGTATTACAGACGCTTCCTGCGCTACTCTGCATTTGAAGAAAACTACTAGTAAACGCTGTACCCCATGTGCTTTGATGTGCCCTGATGTGCCCCATGTACACTGAGGTGCCCCGATGTGCCCTGATGACACCCTGATGAGCTGTGCCCCGATGTGCTGTGTCCTGTACCCTGATGTGCCGTGCCCCAATGTGGGCTGTTGTGCTGTAACCTGATGTGCTGTGCTCTGTACCTTGATGTGCTCTGTGCCCTGGGCTGGTTTGGATTAAGTCCAGGGCCACATTTTTGTCCCAGTCCAGCCCTGCTGTGGGCTGTTACTAATAGGAGGGCAGATTTTTTTAGCTTATGGGTTTCTGATCACACTAGAGAGCATTCAAATCCAATCACCTGTGCTACAAAATAAACACATTTACTGCATTGTGGTTGCTATGGAAAGGATTGCATTTATGTCAGGATTCATCCAAGACTCAGGAATAGAACAATTTACTTGAAAAAAAAATTATGAACGGGGTATATGGTGTCCTAACTCCAAGTCAGGAGCTAAAGCAGAGGCCTAGGTGGACAGTGTACCGAGGGATCAGGAAAACTCTACAGTACACTATCTGGAAGATTGCTGGCTAGCGTTATGAACGAAATTAGAGCATGTGGGAGAGGTGGTAAGAACATGGTGGAAGGATGTGGGGCCAAGTGCAGTGGTGAGGGCATGGGTTGCTGTGCAGGGGAGCAGGATGGGGGGTCAGCCAAGGAGGTGAGAGTGCAAGGGTGTTGATGAGTGGTGCAGATTCGAAAGTGGTGAGGGGAAGTTGCAAACATAGCCGTCAGCTGAACCTCTGAGTGCAGTCCTCCCACCAGCAGAGGTTAGGCGGGCGAGTTGTTGGTGGGGTTAGATACCAGGCTGGAGATTACAGTGCCTTTGTAAGCGGCAGAGGTAGGGGTACCCTCTCTGGGGAGAAGAGATGTTGCGAGAGCTGATGGGGCCCAAAATCAGAAAATCATGTCCCATTGCAATACAGACTCATCTGCTGCAGGGATGACTCTAGATGTGTTTATTGCTGGGTATGAATGTGCTGGTCTAGATTTAAAAGGATAAGTTCACCTTTGGGAACATGTTACATGTCTCACCTGTTTTTATGGTGCAACATGTAACATGTTCCCACTCTTGCAGCCGCTCCCCAATCTGCTGCCTCTAGTGACAGCACCCACGATCTCCTTATCTGCGAGTGCAATGCTTTCCAGGCTCCTAGTAAAAAACAATAAATGCACATTTTTTTTACCTGCAAAAAGATGTGCATTTAGAATCCATTTTTGTGCATTTTCATTTTAATACCCATCCAAAGTGAACTAATCCTTTAACCACTGTAAAAATCATCATTTTTTGGCTAGAAAATTACTCAGAACCCCCAAACATTATATATGTTTTTTTTAGCAGACACCCTAGGGAATAAAATGGCGGTCATTGCAACTTTATCTCGCCCGTTTGCGCAATAATTTTTCAAACGCCTTTTTTTTGTATGATGTGAAAGATGATGTTACGCCGAGTAAATAGATACCTAACATGTCACGCTTTACAATTGCACACACTCATGGAATGGCGCCAAACTTCAGTACTTAAAAATCTCCATAGGCGACACTTAAATTTTTTTTACAGGTTACCAGTTTAGCGTTACAGAGGAGGTCTAATGCTAGAATTGTTGCACACGCTCTAAAGCGCGCGGCGATACCTCACGTCTGGTTTGAACGGCGTTTATATATGTGGGCGGGACTTACGTGTGCATTCGCTTCTGATCGCGAGCTACCGGGGACAGGGGCGTTTGAATTTTTTTTTTATTATCATTTATTTTACTTCATTTTTTTAATTTTACACTTTTTTTGATCACTAGTATTCCTATTACAAGGAATGTAAACATCCCTTGTAATAGGAATGGTTAGTGACAGGTCCTCTTTATGGAGAGACGCAGGATCAATAAGACCCCACATCTCTCCTCCAGGCTGGAAAGCAAGAGACCGGGGAAAAAAAAAAATTCACCGATCTCATGTCGATAGCCGCGATCGCGGCTGTTTACTTCCGTGAACCCGGGCGTGACGTCATAATGTCATGCCCGGGCCTCTGACGGTGATAGAGATGACTGGTAAATCTCTATCATCGTCAGCCGGCACCAGACGATTCTTTCTCCGGGCCCCCGATGGCACGGGAGAGCCCGGAGAAGCACCGGATGGCGGCGGGAGGGGGTGTCCCCTCCCTGTCGCCTATAAGAATGATCAAACAGCGGAACTGCCGCTATGATCATTCTCATCGTGCACAGAATCGCCGGCTGAAAAGGATATCCGAGTGATGCCTGTAGCTACAGGCATCATTCAGATATCACCACACAAAGTCAAGGACGTCATATGATGGCGTGCGGTAGGGATGTGTTTAAAGTGTTACTAAACCCAGGAGTCTACATTCACTAGATCTGGTATCCCACAGTACACAGAAATGCAATAATTTTAGTAAAATATAAAACTGCTAAATACCTTTTCTCATCAGCAGTATATAGCAGTCTTGTGACTTCTATCAGTGCCTGGTTAAAGCTTGTAGGAGGATGAGTTTTCATTCTCCTCTGCCTGCCCTATGAGGCTGCAGAACCCCAACCCTTTGTCTGGACAGTGCTGATCACATGCACCCTTCCATGAAGAAGAAAAAAAAAAAAAAAAAAAAAAAAAAAAAGGAAAAAACACACACACACACACACACACACACACACACACACACACACACACACACACACACACACACACACACACACACACACACACACACACACACACACACACACACACACACACACACGGGGAGGATCAGAGAAGCCAGGATCAAGCAGCCTTTTGTTTTACACAATGCGGAGGATTAACCCCTTATGTTCCACAGTGAGTTTAACAAGCATCTGCATATAATGACTTATTTTACTCTATATCTCTTATCTCAAAGACGCATTTAGAGACAGTGCTGTTGATCTCCTATAGCACACAGTGATCACCACAGATACCAGGAATTAACTCCCAGCACAGGATATCGCCCATCACTTACAACTTATTTGTTGCTCCTACATGCCACGTAATCTAAAGGCCCGTACACACGATCTGACTTTGACAACAAACCTCCGACGGACCTTTTTGATCGGACAATCCGACCGTGTGTACGCTCCATCTGACAATTTTTTTCGCTTTTTCATCGGACAAATGTTCGCTGTGAGAACAGACAAACTTTCCGGCAACAAATGTACTACGTCGGCTAATCCTATTGTGTGTACACAAGTCCATCGGACTAAAGTCCAAAGTACAAACATACATGCTCAGAACCAATGCTAAAGATCTAACAATAGCAGAAGTTGCCCACAGGGTGGTGGTAAAGAGCAGAAAAACCACTTGATTTAGTGAAAGTTGGCTGAAAAAGTCCTGCCGTGTGTATGCATACCAAGTTCACGGCCAACGCCCTTCGGGCAAAAATCCACAAAAAAGTCCGATGGAAATCCGATCGTGTGTATGAGGCTTTAGAGGCACAAGTTATTAGTGATGGAGATGATCCTGTGCACACAAAGCATTCAACTTGGTAAACTCTGAATTGCTGAAACCCTTCCACTGCCAGGGTGATTTTTACATTTTGCACACACATGGTAAAATGCACATAAAACCCCAAAACATTTTCTGAAAGCAGAGACTCGGCACACTAAAATGGTGGCAACTGTAATTTTTTTTTGGTTGCATGAGCTTGTGCTAGAGTTGATCAAATCTATATTTTTAATAAACCATACACTCATAATATCTTTAGCGCACAATATAACCCCATTCTATGCATTAAGGTGAAAAAAACTCTGTAGTGCTGCAGCCCCCCAGAGCCCCCCCCCTTTTACTTACCTGAGCCCGGTCTTTCCAGTGGCGGGGACGAGCACACCAGCTCCAGTTGGTGTCTTGGGTCCTCATTGGATAGATGGCAGCGCAGCAATTAGCTGCCACTGCTGTCAATCAAATCCAATGATGCATGAGCCGGGGGGCTGAGTCCTGCTGTCTGTGCCAATGGACGCAGAAGCAGGACATGGGAGCATGCCCCACGAGTGCCCCAAGTGAGAGTGGCTCTCCAACGGGGCACTCGAGAAGAGGAGGAGCCAGGAGCGTCGCTGAGGGACCCCAGAAGAGGAGGATCAGGGCTGCTCTGTGCAAAACCAACAGCACAGGAGGCAAGTATGACATGTTTGTTTGGTTACATTTTTTTTAAACTTTACATATCCTTTAAGCGCCAAGGGGCAGAGTGAAACACATTGGGGGTGTGGTCTGGCTGAGGCTGCCATTCATCTCAATTCATGCACATGGGCCTGCTTCATGATGCGCGGCTTATGTATCTTTTCCTTTGAAATTAACTGCCTGCTCACAATGCATCATAGCGGGACTTTAGTTCTGCTTTGAGGAGGTGGCAGTAGTGTCTCCTGAATGCCTGGCAGGCTCTAATCTACTGCACTCTGAAAACTTCGCCATCGCAGATTGCTTTACAGAGGGACAGTAGAGGCTGCTGCAGGTTTGAATGAGGTGTACCATAGCTAATGCCAGTGCACTGTCCTGAACACAGACAGTAATGGGAGCAGCGGCTGGGCTGTGTCCTTGCAGCTTCTGGGTCCCAACTGACATGAAGGGGGACTGACTTGTATGCCCGTGTGAATGAGGCCTAAGGGCTCCTTAGTCTGTGAAGAGCAATCTGCAATGGATTGCTTTTCAGAAGGCCTTTGAAATGCAACGAGAAGGCTTTAGGCCCCTAAAAGTCTGCGCTACAAACGCAGTCAGTCCCGTTCACAGTACCACCCATAGGCGTGCGCACAGGGTGGTACTGTGCCCAGGCACACCATAATCACCCTGTGCAGCACAGATTCCCCCTACTGCCTAGGTCCCCCCCCCTCCTTCCCCTTGCAGCGCTGCTGGCTTCCCTACTCTCCGCTCCCTCTGGCTGTTGCTGCTGGGGATGTTTTAGGATGAGTGGGGGAAGGGGGGGTCGGTAAATATGTAACTTACCGGCCCCTTCCCTTTCATCGTGAGGGATCGGTAGTATGTGTTTGAGCTTTGGGGTGCACACCCTAATGCAATAGGCTGCGCACACCTATGGTACCACCAAGCTGGAAGGCGGGGATTTTGCCGTGATGCACGACACGTGTATATCACAGTTAAGCCTCGTACACACGATTTGATTTTCTGTGGACAAAGTGTAGGACTTTTGTCCGAAGGGTGTTGGCCAGGAACTTGTATTGCATACAAAACGGCAAAGAATTGTTGGTCAACAAACACAAAACTACGTGTTTTTTCAGCTCTTTAGCGCCACCCTTTGGGCAACTTCTGCTAACATTGTGTTATGGTTAGCATTGCTTCTGAGCATGCGCGTTTGTACTTTGGAGTTTTGTCCAACAGACTTGTGTACAAACAAATCGGATAATCCGCCAACACGTATTTGTTGGCGGAAAATTTTAAAGCACGCTATCCCACATTTGTTGGTGGAAAAATCTGACAATTGTCCGATGGAGCATACAGACGGTCATATTTTCCGACAACAGCCCGCCATCACACAATTCCCGTCGGATAATCCGATCGGGTGTATGAGACTTAAGAAAAGGCGCAACCTGGTTTTGCCACAAACATTGCCCCCCCCCCTCCAAACGACAAATATAAAAGAAGCCCAAAAGCAATGACTTTGGTGGAGATGCGCTGAGCCAGCAGCTGAGATCTGGTTGTAATATGGAATGTGATCTCATCTGGAAAGTTAGTAGAGATCAGCAAACTGTCAGTGAGCCAGAAATCAGCCATCCTGAATTCAGACACTGAAGAGCGCCCCCTTTCTGGCAGGCTGGACGTTACAGCACATCTCCCCCATTGTACACAGCACATCTGTACTCATGTCACACACACACAACTCTATAGAGATTCAAGACACCGGCCTAGGCCTGCTGACACACAACGGCCTGCAGCCGCCCCTCCGCACCTAGCGCTATCCCATTGTTTACACCGTGCCATGTTGATAAACAGCCCACCCACAAGCGCAGACAAAAGACTGCAATATACACACTTCATCCTCGGCCCCGTCCCGGAAGCACACGCACGCCGCCCGTTTCTTGTACCCATCCCGGTCATACGTCCGGGTCTGGCTGTTCTTCAGCTTCATCGGTAATCGCCGGATCCGAACGGGCTAAAGGACCTGTGCTGACGTCACGATCAGTTGACTGGCCACGTGGGTGGGCGGAGCTAGAAGCCTGTCAGTGGGCAGAGGAGCTGCACCGTCATTGGTCACCGCTAGGATTATTTCCGCTCCTGTTCTGGGATTGGCCTACCCAGCCCTTCGTCCTGTCTACTGAATACATTGTATATCTTTTGTCTCCGCTCTGCAGTTGTCGTTTATATGTTATTACTTGATTCTTGGTTATCTACTAGTATTTTCTCCCTGCCATTTCTACAAGGCAGCGGCTGCAAGCCTGGTTATGGCTGCCTGAGTTAATGATGGAGAACAGACACTCCCAAGACCTGTCATGGCTGACAGGATTGTGAAAAAATGAAAAGGCTTCTCTTATTGACACATACAATCTGAGTTGTTAACTGTAACCACTTGCTTCCCAAGCTTATTATGACGCTTCTCTCCTACATGTTAAATGTGTTCTTTTATTTTCTATAAAATTACTTAGAACCCCCAAAACATTATACTCAGGGCCATCTTTAAGGCAGGGCAAAGGTGGCAGCTGCCCTGGGCCCTGTCATTGTTGTGGGGCCCAAAGTGCTGCTACTAATGCTGCCCAGCTCGTGCGCCCTATTGTTGTGTACAGATGACTCACCTGCAGACCCTGTGTTTACATGTAAATAACCATCATTCATATGCAATTAACGGGAGCATTCATATGTAAATAGCGGCAGCCGGCGGCATTGATATGTAAATAAAGGTGGCATTCATATGTATATCATGCTCCTCTGCAGTGAGATGATGTGCTGTAACCTCTAGCAACCAACCAGTATTACTGTACAGTAATCTCTAGCCACTTCCCTACCGCCCATAGTAATATGACGTCCACAGATGGGATCTCCCATCCTGGGTGGACGTCATATGACGTCCTGGGCTTTGAGGGGGGATATCTGAATGATGCCTGCAGCTAGAGGCATCATTCAGATATCCTTTTCTTGTGCCGGCGATTCTGCGCACCATAAGAACGATCATATCGGTGATTCCGCCGCTTGATCATTCTTATAGGCGGCGGGAGGGGACATCCCCCCCTCCCGCCGCCATCCGGTGCTTCTCCGGGCTCTCCCGTGCCATCGGGGACCCGGAGAGAATCGTCCGGCGCCGGTGGTGGGTCACGTGACGAGCATAGAGATAACTGGTGACCAGATGGTCACCAGTCATCTCTATGATTGTCGGAGGCCCGGGCGCGATGTGATGACGTCACGCCCGGGTCCTCAGATGTAAACAAAGCCGCCATTGCGGCTAGTAAGTATGAGATCAGTGAATTTTTTTTAACGATCTCATGCTTTCCAGCCTGGAGGAGAGATGTGGGGTCTTATTGACCCAGCATCTCTCAATAAAGAGGACCAGTCACACACATTCCTATTACAAGGGATGTTTACATTCCTTGTAATAGGAATAAAAGTGATCAAAAAAAAAAAGGAAAATAAGTGTTAAAAAATAAATAAAATAAGTAAAATAAAAAAATAAATAATAATAAAAAAAAATTAAAACGCCCCTGTCCCCGGTAGCTCGCGATCAAATGCGAATGCACACATAAGTCCCGCCCACATATGTAAACGCCGTTCAAACCACATATGTGAGGTATGGAGATTTTTAAGTACAGAAGTTTGGCGCCATTCCATGAGTGTGTGCAATTTTAAAGCGTGACATGTTAGGTATCTATTTACTCGGCATAACATAATCTTTCATATTTTCCCCAAAAATTGGGCTAAATTTACTGTTTTGTGATTTTTTAATTCATGAAACCATTTCTTTCCCAAAAAAAGGCGTTTGAAAAATTATTGCGCAAATACCGTGCAAGAAAAAAAGTTGCAATGACCGTCATTTTATTCCCAAGGGTGTCTGCTTTAAAACCATATATAATGTTTGGGGGTTCTGAGTAATTTTCTAGCAAAAGAATGATGATTTGTACATGTAGGAGAGAAGTGCCAGAATAGGCCCGGTATTGATGTGGTAAAAAAAGCCCGGTGTTGAAGTGGCTAGCAACCAATCAACAAGCAGAAATCATGTGCTGTAACCTCTAGCAACTAATCAGTGAGCCGTAATGTGTGCTGTAACCTCTAACAACCAGTTAGTAAGTGGTAATGATATGCTGTAACCTCTGGCAACCAATCACAATCGCTGCCTGATCTGATACAGTAAACTGATTTTAAGTCTAGCTGACATTTATTGTATGTCTTAGAGCACGTGGAGATCGAAATTGAATGGGGGGGGGGGGCGGCCAATAATTTTTTTGCCCAGGGTCCAATCAATATTAAAGACGGCCCTGATTATACTGTATATATTTTTTAAGCAAAGGCCCTAGAGAATAAAAAGAACGGTGCTGCAATTTTTTTATGTCACACAATGGGGGTTATTTACGAAAGGCAAATCCACTTTGCACTACAAGTGCAAACTACAAGTGCAAAGTGCACTTCAAAATTGCACTGAAAGTGCACTTGGAAGTGCAGTCGCTGTAGATCCGAGGGGGACATGCAAGAAAAATGAAAAAACAGCATTTTAGCTTGCACGTGATTGGATAATAAAATCAGCAGAGCTTCCCCTTATTTCAGATCTACCCCTCAGATTTATAGCGACTGCACTTCCAAGTGCACTTTCACTGCAATTTCAAGTGCCCTTCGTAAATAACCCCCATTATTTGCACAACGCTTTTTCAAACACGATTTTTTTTGGGAAAAAAATACTAGACATGTGCACTGCCGAAAAATTTGTTAGTTTTTGCTTTATTCGTTTTTTGTTCTTCTTATTCGTTTTTGGGGTCATTCGTTAACAGTAGTTACCTAGAAGAGTATGCTGTCCAGTTCTGGGCACCAGTGCTCAGGAAGGATGTACTGGAAATGGAGCAAGTACAAAAGAATGGCAACAAAGCTAATGAAGGGTCTGGAGGATATTAGTTATGAAGAAAGGTTGCGAGCACTGAACTTATTCTCTCTGGAGAAGAGACGCTTGAGAGGGGATATGATTTCAATTTACAAATACCGTACTGGTGACCCCACAATAGGGATAAAACTTTTTTGCAGAAGGGAATTTAACAACACACGTGGCCACTCATTAAAATTAGAAGAAAAGAGGTTTAACCTTAAACTACGTAGAGGGTTCTTTACTGTAAGAGCGGCAAGGATGTGGAATTCCCTTCCACAGGCGGTGGTCTCAGCGGGGAGCATCGATAGTTTCAAAAAACTATTAGATAAGCACCTGAAAGACCACAACATACAGGAATATACAATGTAATACTGACATATAATCACACACATAGGTTGGACTTGATGGACTTGTGTCTTTTTTCAACCTCACCTACTATGTAACTATATGTAACTATGTAACTAACTAATAATAACCAACTATTAAATTATAGGTATTGGAATTTCCTTTCAAATTCGGCTGTTAGTGAACGTAACAAATAAAAAAATGTATCCGAAGTTACGAATTTTACTGAAAGAGCGAATGCCGCCTCTAAACAAATGTAATGGAACAAATTAATAAATAATAATAAGTTTTTATTATTATTATTTATTATTATTATTATTAATTCATTCCATTCTGTTTGTTTCGATACGGCATTCATTATTTCGGATAATTTGTAAGTTCGGATAAATTCGTATTCGTTACGTTCACTAACAGGCAAATTTGAAAGGAAATTCCAATACCTATAATTTAATAGTTAGTTATTATTAGTTATTTCAGATTTGCAAATTTTACGAATATTTCAATTTACAAATATTCTGAAAAATTTGTTATTCATTCGGATATTTCTGAATTAACGAATTTATCGAAATTCGTTAAACGAATTCCGAACGAAACTGATTGCACATGTCTAAAAAAATACACATTAAAGCGGAGGTTCTGCGTGGCATACTTTTTTTTTTTTGTTATTCATTCTATGTTAATACCTTAGCAAAGTAATTACTCACGTCCGCCGCTCTTTAAAACACCCCCCGTCCGTTTTGCGGTAAAAAAAGAGTTTATAAAACTCTTCCTGCTTTTTCCATTTTGCTTGTGGGCATCTTGAAGCCCACAAGCATATCCTTCCGGGTAGAGATGAATGCCTCTCTCCCGGCATTCAGCGCTGGATCTCGCGCATGCGCAGTGTTGACGGCGAGCAGCGCCGTCAACACTTCCTGGTTTCCATGACAACGTGCCTAAACATTTAAACGAACGAATAAAAATTACCTTAAAAAAACAAGTAAAATATATTAAAATGAATGAAAATATATATACATTGAACATATATGTATAAAATTTAAATTGCTTACCTTATCAAGTAATTTGCGAACAGATATCTATAATCGAATTTTTCGTTCAGATGATTTGTATGCCGTCCTTTACCTTGTGTCCGCAGATGTATAATGGAAAAATACACCTGCGTTCCCTTATCTAAAATGGCGGAATTAGATCCGCCCCCGTCACATGACCGGCTAGACGAGTCACGTGACGATACACTTATCGTGAGATCTGACTCTAAGGAGGGTACATTGTAGTCCTTGGAAGCAGGACAATTTGCTTCCAGGATCCACTGCGAGAATAGGAGCATAGTAAAGGACACAAAAATAAAAGATACTAAATAATTGCGCCCCCCTTTCTTAGTATCACTCTGCGCTAAATAGAAAAACCACAAAGCTAAAAAGCACCAGAAAAAAAGTAAAATAATAAAAGTGAAACAATAAAATCTAAAAGAACAGCAGCTGCTAAAAGATAGGCATAAAATATAAAAAGCAGTATATAAAAACTTAAAATAAAAAGTTCAGAATAAACTGCAGCAGCGCTACGGACAAAAGTTCAAATGTACGTCTTCTTTATAATCCAATTTATATAGGTGGTGTAGATAGTGAATGAAGGATGTGGTTATAGCTGGTTTAAATCTTGGTTCCTGTGCTCCTTATCACCAATATGTGTTTTCACCACGTGGGGGGATTAGGGTCCCCTAATGGGGATGCACTCACCAGATATTAAAACAATAAAGGCATGTGTAAACCATCCTTCTTTAGTATGTTCTGTCTTCTTCTACTGTACAGGCACTTTTGTATTTAGGCAGAGATGCACTCCTAGCCCATCAGGGATGTCAGTCTTCTGGTACAAGACTCTATGATCTGTGCGGGGAACACGGGCACATCCACCGGCCACCTCCTCCTCTCTACCCAGCACACGCACAGCCAGCTCCGGACATTTGCCAAATGTCCGGAGCTGGCTGTGCGTGTGCTGGGTAGAGAGGAGGAGGTGGCCGGTACCAGAAGACTGACATCCCTGATGGGCCAGGAGTGCATCTCTGCCTAAATACAAAAGTGCCTGTACAGTAGAAGAAGACAGAACATACTAAAGAAGGATGGTTTACACATGCCTTTATTGTTTTAATATCTGGTGAGTGCATCCCCATTAGGGGACCCTAATCCCCCCACGTGGTGAAAACACATATTGGTGATAAGGAGCACAGGAACCAAGATTTAAACCTTCATTCACTATCTACACCACCTATATAAATTGGATTATATAGAAGACGTACATTTGAACTTTTGTCCGTAGCGCTGCTGCAGTTTATTCTGAACTTTTTATTTTAAGTTTTTATATACTGCTTTTTATATAGTAAAGGACACGCCTACTCCCGCGGGAGTAAATCCGGAAGTAAGAATAAATATATAAGATAAAGGCAAAACTACTTAAAAAAAAAAAAAAAAAGGTTAGTGCTATTATTTTTTAGATGATAAGAGGAAATAATGATCTTAAAGTTAAATATGTGGGTGAACCTCCGCTTTAAAGTGATATTAAAGCTTCGCGTTTTTTTTTTTTTTTTAACCACTTGACCACTGGGCACTTAAACCCCCTTAATAACCAGACCAATTTTCAGCTTTCGGTGCTCTCACACTTTGAATGACAATTACTCAGTCATACAACACTGTACCCATATGAAATTTTTGTCCTTTTTTTCACACAAATAGAGCTTTCTTTTGGTGGTATTTAATCACTGTTGGGTTTTTTATTTTTTGCGCTATAAGAGAAAAAAGACTGAAAATTTTGTAAAAAAATGATTTTTTTTTCGTTTCTGTTATAAAATTTTGCAAATTACTATTTTTTCTTCATAAATTTTGGCCAAAATTTATACTGCTACATATCTTTGGTAAAAATAAGTACAAATTGGTGGATATTATTTGGTCTTTGTGAAAGTTATAGAGTGCACAAGCTATGGTGCCAATATCTGAAAATTGATCACACCTGAAGTACTGACGGCCGATCTCATTTCTTGAGACCCTAACATGCCAGATAAGTACAAATACCCCCCAAATGACTCCTTTTTGGAAAGAAGACATTCCAAGGTATTCAGAAAGAGGCATTGTGAGTTTTTTGAAGTTGTCATTTTTTCCCACAATTCTTTGCAAAATCAAGATTTTTTTTTCTCTTTTTTTTTTTTCACAAAATTGTCATATTAGCAGGTTATTTCTCACACACAGCATATGCATTCCACAAATTACACCCCAAAACACATTCTGCTATTACTCCCGAGTATGGCGATACCACATGTGTGAGACTTTTACACAGCGTGGCCACATACAGAGGCCCAACATGCAGGGAGCACCTTCAGGCGTTCTGGAGCACCAAGGCCAATTCTGACATTTCTCTCCTACATGTAAAAATCATCATTTATTTGCTAGAAAATTACATAGAACCCCAAAACATTATATATGTTTTTTTAGCAAAGACCTTAGAGAATATAATGGTGGTTGTTGCAACTTTTTATCTCGCACGATATTTGCGCAGCAATTTTTTAAACGCGTTTTTTACGGAAAAAAAATGTTTTGTGCTTAAAAAAAAAAAAACAGTAAAGTTAGCCCAATGTTTTTGCATAATGTGAAAGATGAAGTTACGCCGAGTAAATAGATACCTAACATGTCGCCCTTAAAAATTGAACACACTCGTGGAATGGCGCCAAACTTCGCTACTTAAAAAATCCCCATAGGCGACGCTTTAAATATTTTTACTGGTTACATGTTTTGAGTTACAGAGGAGGTCTAGGGCCAAAATGATTGCTCTCGCTCTAACGTTCGCACCGATACCTCACATGTGTGGTTTGAAAACCGTTTTCATATGTGGGCGGGACTTACGTATGCGTTCGCTTCTGTATGCGAGCTCACGGGGACAGGGGCGCTTTAAAAAAAAATAAAAATTTTATTCTTCATTTTACTTTATTTATTTTAGTTTGACATGTTTTTCCGCCCTAAACATTTTTTTGATCACTTTTATACCTATTACAAGGAACGTAAACATCCCTTGTAATAGGAATATGGCATGACAGGTCCTCTTTACAGTGAGATATGGGGGGGGGGGGTGTCAATAAGACCCCACATCTCACCTCTAGGCTGGGAAGCCTGAAAAAAATACAAAAAAAAAAAACAACAATCCTGGCTTTGATCGTAGCGGTGAGTCGGTAGAAGCACCGGAGGGCGGCGGGGGGGGGGACATCCCCTCTCGCCTCCCGTAAGAATGATCAAGCGGCGGAACAGCCGCTATGATTGTTCTTATGGTGTAGGGAATCGCCGGCTGAAAAAGCTGATATCTGAATGATGCCTGTAGCTGCTCCCATCATTCAGATATCCCCGCACAAAGTCAAGGACGTCATATGACGGCCGGAGGGCGGGAAGTGGTTATTGCAGAGTATTGCCGGGCATTGCGGAGTATTGCCGGGCATTGCGGAGTATTGCCGGGCATTGCGGAGTATTGCGGACTATGGCAGGGTATTGCGGTGTATGGCAGGGTATTGCGGTGTATGGCAGGGTATTGCACGGGTATTGCACAGGGTATTGTGGAGGGTATTGCACAGGGTATTGTGGAGGGTATTGCAGAGTATTGTGGAGGGTATTGCAGAGTATTGTGGAGGGTATTGCAGAGTATTGTGGCGGGTATTGCAGAGTATTGTGCAGGGTATTGCAGAGTATTGTGCAGGGTATTGCAGAGTATTGTGCAGGGTATTGCAGAGTATTTTGCAGAGTATTTTGCAGGGTATTGCAGAGTATTGTGCAGGGTATTGCAGAGTATTTTGCAGGGTATTGCAGAGTATTGTGCAGGGTATTGCAGAGTATTGTGCAGGGTATTGCAGAGTATTGCACCAGGGTATTGCAGAGTATTGCACCAGGGTATTGCAGAGTATTGCACCAGGGTATTGCAGAGTATTGCACCAGGGTATTGCAGAGTATTGCACCAGGGTATTGCAGAGTATTTCGCAGGGTATTGCAGAGTATTTCGCAGGGTATTGCAGAGTATTTCGCAGGGTATTGCAGAGTATTGCACCAGGGTATTGCAGAGTATTGCACCAGGGTATTGCAGAGTATTGCACCAGGGTATTTTGCAGAGTATTGGCAGGGTGTATTGCAGAGTATTGGCAGGATATAGCACAGGGATGGCTGAGCAGGGATGGATGGATGGATGGATCTGTGACTGCAATTGTCACAGATCCAGCCCACAGTGCTGCTGCTGCCATCCGCTCCCCCCCCCTCCCCTCTCACACTGTACCGATCGGTACAGAGAGGGGAGGGAGGAACCGGCGTCATCAAATGACGCCGGTCTGTTTACAAGTGATTGCTCCGTCATTGGACGGAGCGATCACGTGGTAAACGGCCGCTATCAGCGGCGATTTACCGCGATTCGTGATCCGCCGGGTCCTCTGGACCCGGCGGTCACGGAGTTTCCCGTGTGCGCGCCCCAGGGGGCGCGCGGGAGCGCGATTCTGGGAGGACGTTATATAACGTCCTCCCAGAGTTAAGCAACCACCTTGTCGACGTTATTTGTCGGCAGGTGGTTGTTAAGTGGTTAAATAACAAACATGTCATACTTACCTCCACTGTGCAGTTCGTTTTGCACAGAGTGGCCCCAATCCTCCTGTTCTGGGGTCCCACGACGGCTCTCGCGGCTCCTCCCCACATTAGATAACCCCCTCTGGGAAGCTCTCTCCCGAGGGGGTTACCTTGCGGGCGCGCTCCTGTGTCAAACACTCAGCGTCCATAGACGCAGAGTGTATGACTCGGCCCCTGACCCCCAGCACTCGCGTCATTGATTTGATTAACAGCAGCGGGAGCCAATGGCTGCGCTGCTATCAATCTATCCAATGAAGAGCCGAGAACCCGTGGAGAGAGCGACGCGGGATTGCGCCCACGGAAATTCGGGGCTCAGGTAAGTAAAACAGAGGGGCTGGGGGGCCGGACACTGCAAGGTGTTTTTTCACCTTAAGGCATAGGATGCATTCAGGGTGAAAAAACACATAGGTTTACAACCCCTTTAGTAAATTTTAGTGAACACAAACAGAAAATATATTCCAATTTCTTGGATAAAATAGGCTGGGTTCACACTATGTGTGGCCGCAGGGCACAGCGGGGTGTCCCCTGCATCCCCGTTCACCGTTTCAGGACTCTTCTGCTGTGCGCTCTGCGGCCGCCCCGAAGATGTGTGAACCGGTTTCATTGAGAGACGGTCACAGTCTCCTGTCATGCAAATTGGATGCATTCAATTTGCATCAGTGTGAACCCAGCCTATAAGATGATGTTACACCAAGTAAATAGATACCAAACATGTCACGCTTTTAGACCGCCCGCCGTCGTTTTACGTTGCTACTTTGAAGAGGAATACTGTAAAGGTATGTACTTACCGAGGCCGAGATGCCGAGAGTGGTTCACCTTTGCGACTTGACGCACTCCACCCCCTGGAGTTGAGACAGGGAGTGGATGGCGAGAAGCGGCACCGGCTACCGGCAGGTGGTGGGTACTTTTAGACGGTCCGGTAGTGTTGAGTAGACTGAAGAAACAGGCTTCAAGCGGGAACTAGTCGGATTGGTAAAGTTCAAACAGCAGGAGATAATGGAAGCCGGTGCAGGTTGAGTCCGGGTTGCAATTGCAAGGTAACAGTCCCGGCTGGGGGTCTAGCACAGTAAAAGGCAACAAGTCCAGAGAATACCGGGAACCAGGCAGGAGTTCAAAGGAAACGCGGAAGTCCAAAAGGTACAAGCAGGAGGTCAAGGATTGTAGACAAGCAGCAGATCCGAGTCACAGGCCGAGGGTCAAACACAGGAGAAGGCAGAAGTCCGTATAGCAAGCCGAGGGTCAGGTCCAGGAGAGAGATCAGAGGAGTCAAGCCAGTCCGGGTCACAAGGAGATTTTCAAGATAGTTTTCCAGAGTCTTGGGTATACAGGAAAGCTGACAAACCAGCAACTTGTCAGTGCAACTGGATCTCTTTAAATAGGCCCGCCTGGATTCCTATTGGTGCGCCGCCGCGCATGCGCGCGCGCCGCTGCGTCGGCGCGCGCACCCGAGGACGTAGAAGCGCCGTCCCGCGCACGCGCATGCGCCGAAGCATCATTCCGCCGCGCGTGCGCATTGGGCGCTGATTGGCGCCGTTGGACGGATTTCCCTGACAGTGCCCCCCTCCTAGGGGCGGACTCCGGACGCCCAGACTAGACATCAACTCGGGATGTTCCTGGTGAAAGACTCTAATTAGGCGGGGAGCATGTAGGTTCCTAGATGGTTCCCAAGAGTTGTCCTCTGGGGGATACCCCTTCCATTTGATTAAATACTGCAACTGCCTGCCTCTTTTCCTGCAGCCCAAGATAGATTCCACCACATACTCATCTTCACCATCAACCTCCACAGGTGGAGGAGGTGGCTCATCCCTTCCCGGGAAGGAGCTGGAGACTACTGGTTTCAACAGAGACGTGTGGAAGACCGGGTGTATCCTGTAGGAGTCGGGCAGTGCCAATTCAAAGGCCACAGGGTTGATTACTCGCTTGATTTTAAAAGGGCCTATAAATCTTGGTCCCAATTTCCGTGAAGGGATCGGTAATTTGAGGTTGGTGGCGGAGAGCCATACTTCCTCCCCAACTTTGAAGACTGGATTTTCCTTCCTACCCTTGTCATAGTATCTCTTGTAAGACTCCTGGGCGTTTTGCATCATTTCCTGGAGTCTCAGAAAATTAGATTGAACAAAGGCTATCCGATCTTGAACAGCAGGAACAGAGCTCTCCGGAATGTCATCAGGGAGGAAGGAAGGATGGAAGCCAAAGTTGGCCCAAAAAGGAGTTTGACTGGTGGCTGAATGCACCGAGTTGTTATATGCAAATTCAGCGTAGGATAATAGGGAGGACCAATCGTCTTGTGAGGCTGAGCAAAAACAACGGAGATATTGTTCTAGGGTTTGATTGGTTCTCTCTGTCTGTCCGTTGCTCTGGGGGTGATATGCCGATGATAGGCAAATATTGACTTCTAAAGATTTGCAAAGTTCCTTCCAGAATTTCGACGTGAATTGAACGCCTCTGTCAGAGGTGATGCTCTTAGGCACCCCATGGAGCCTGATTATCTCCTGAAAGAAGGCTTTGGCTGTATCTGCAGCAGAGGGGGGTACCGATCATGGGCACGAAGTGTGCCATTTTGGAGAGGCGGTCAATTACGACCAGAATCGTGGTAAAACCTCCAGAGGGCGGTAGATCTACAATGAAGTCCATGGACACATCTGCCCACGGACGTTCAGGGATAGGCAAAGGTTTGAGTAGTCCCCAACTCTTGGTTTTGGGTCCCTTATACCGTTGGCAACGGGTACAGGAGGCAACATAGGACTTGCAATCTTGTCTCCAACCAGGCCACCAGAAGGAGCGAGAGATTAGTTCCATGGTTTTTTTGGTTCCAAAGTGACCAGCTAGTTTGTGGTCGTGGAAAGTTTTCAGAATCAGTTGCCTTGTTTCCAGAGGGACGAAGACTTTACCTTGGGACCAGAGCAAGTCATTATGCTTCTCTAGGGAAGAGGTTACTTGGTCAGGACAATGCTTAGAGGCGGCTTTTATGGAAGTTAGTAGATCAGCCTGTGGAATGAGCAGAAAGTTTTGTGCTGATAGGATGGTACTTGGTTCCTCTGCTTGAGGGGTCTCGGGAAACATCCTAGAGAGTGCATCCGCCTTCACGTTCTTGGAACCGGGCCTATAAGAGATATGAAAGTTAAACCTGGTGAAGAAGAGGGCCCATCGGGCTTGTCTGGGTCGAAGACGTTTTGCTGTTCTCAGATATTCTAGATTCTTATGATCCGTGAATATCATGACAGGGTGAGGGGCTCCCTCCAGAAGGTATCGCCATTCTTCCAGGGCGAATTTGATAGCTAATAGTTCCCGGTCTCCGACGTCATAATTACGTTCTGGAGAAGTTAATTTACGAGAGGCAAAGGCTACTGGATGAAGAAGGGATTTGGGGCCCTGCCTTTGAGAGAGGATGGCCCCAGTGGCTGACTCTGAAGCATCTACTTCCAGAGTAAATGGCAGTAGCGGATCTGGATGCTTCAATACAGGTGCCGATGTGAATGCATTTTTTAGTTTATCGAAGGCATCCTGAGCTTCCGGTGACCAGTGAAAGCGGTAGCCCTGGCGTGTCAGTTGGGTTATAGGTGCCACAATAGAGGAGAACCCCACAATGAACCTCCTGTAGAAGTTGGCGAAACCTATAAACCGTTGTACCCCTTTCTTGTCTGTTGGGGCTGGCCATTCCTGGATAGCTTTGACTTTCTGCGGGTCCATTGCGACCCCATTGGTAGAAATAATAAATCCCAAAAATTGCACAGTGGTTTTCTCAAAGTCACATTTCTCGGCCTTGAGGTAAAGTCTATGTTCTCGGAGAATAGTGAGGACCTTGATGACATGGATTCGGTGCAGTTCAAGGGAGGACGAAAAAATAAGAATATCATCTAAGTAGACTACTAGGAAGTCGTCCAAGTGTTCACGGAAAATGTCATTGACCAGGTGCTGGAAAGTAGCTGGGGCGTTGCAAAGCCCGAATGGCATGACCAAGTATTCAAAATGACCGAACCTAGATCTAAAAGCCGTCTTCCATTCGTCTCCAGCCCTGATCCGGATGAGGTTGTAGGCCCCTCGAAGGTCCAGTTTAGAGAAGATCCGAGCTGATCGGAATCGTTGGAACAACTCCGGGATGAGAGGAAGCGGGTATCTATTTTTAATAGTAATTTTATTTAATTCCCTATAGTCAATGCAGGGCCTCAGAGTCCCGTCTTTTTTTTCAACGAAAAAGATACCGGCACCGGCTGGGGAAGAAGAGGGGCGAATGAATTTATTTTCCAGATTTTCCTCAATGTAAGACTTGAGGGCCTTCAACTCAGATTCGGACAAGGGAAAGATGCGGCCGAATGGAATTTTGGAGCCAGGCAGAAGGTCAATGGGACAATCGTAGGGACGATGTGGAGGTAGGCGGTCGGCCTGCTGTTTGTCGAAGACGTCCTGGAATTCTAAGTATGCTGATGGAACATGTGGTAGGTTATCCGGTTGAGGGGTTAAAGTAGCACAGACAGTGGGAAGTGCGGGAAGACAGTGTTGGGAACAATATGAAGAAGTGAAGTTAACTTCCCTTTTGGCCCAGTTTATATGAGGCTCATGTGCTTGTAACCAGGGGAGGCCCAGGATGATGGGAAACATGGGAGATGGGATGAGGTCAAATCGAAGGTATTCTTGGTGGCCTGAATCCGTGATAGCAAGGATGGGTTTTGTTTCTTGCGTAATTACCCCTGAACGAGGCAGGGATCCATCCGCCAGACGAACCTGAAGATAACGGTCCTTGGTTTGCAGAGGAAAGTGAAGTTGGGAAGCAAGTGAAGAGTCCAGAAAGCAGCTGCAGGCTCCTGAATCAATAATCGCCGGTAGGCGGGTTGCTCCTGTTGGTAGCTGTAGAGAAATGGAAAGAACAACATAAGTCTGTGGTAAGCCAGAAACTTGGTAGTTCAAAGTGTCTTTGAGGGTACACTTACTAGGTCTCACTGGGCAGCTCCGAAGGAAATGGCCAGTACCCCCGCAGTAAAGGCACAGATTGGCCTGACGTCTGCGCTGTTTTTCCTCAGGAGAAAGGGGAGGACGAACCAGACCAAGCTGCATGGGTTCAGGCTCGGGAGGAGAAGATGCTGTAGGAACTTGGATGGGTGGGTAGGCAGGAGCTGATCGGGGCAAAGTCCAGTTTGGACGGGTAGTCTGGAAACGCTCGGAACGCCGCTCCCGCAGGCGTCTGTCAAGCTGAGTGACAGACTGGATCAAATCTTCCAGAGTAGTTGGAACGCCAATCCTGGCCAGCTCGTCTTTAAGAGCCTCAGACAGTCCTTGGCGATATTGGTATTTAAGGGCCGTCTCATTCCAGCCAGTGTCAGCTGACCATTTCCGGAATTCGGCCGTGTAGTCCTCCACCGGCCTTCTCCCCTGGGTTAAACTGTGGAGAACAGACTCAGCTGTAGCTGATCGCTGAGGATCGTCATACAGCTGCGCCATACTCTCGAAGAAGGTGTCCACGGAATCTAGTATGGGGCTGCTTTGCTCCATCAGGCCATGGGCCCAGGCCTGGGGTTCGTCGGTTAGAAGGGAGATGACGAACCCCACCTTTACCACTTCTGAAGAGAAAGTCCTGGGTTGAAGGGCGAAGTAAAGAGAACATGCATTTTTGAAAGCCCGATATTTCTTACGGACGCCAGAAAATCGCTCAGGCAGGGGGACCCTGGGTTCAGGGGTAGCCATTACTACGGTGGGATTTGCCTGATTTTGAGACGTGGAGGCAACATTGGCAACGGTAGCAGCTGGTGATGCTGGTCCTGTAGCTCCAGTAAGTAGCTGAAAGCGGCCATCCATTTGGACATAACCTTCTTGTAATTTCTGAACCGCATCGGTTAGTGCGGTGACTTGCTGACATAGGGTCTCGAACGGTGAACGCACCCTGTCGGCCTCAGACATCTGGCTGGTTTGTACTGTAAAGGTATGTACTTACCGAGGCCGAGATGCCGAGAGTGGTTCACCTTTGCGACTTGACGCACTCCACCCCCTGGAGTTGAGACAGGGAGTGGATGGCGAGAAGCGGCACCGGCTACCGGCAGGTGGTGGGTACTTTTAGACGGTCCGGTAGTGTTGAGTAGACTGAAGAAACAGGCTTCAAGCGGGAACTAGTCGGATTGGTAAAGTTCAAACAGCAGGAGATAATGGAAGCCGGTGCAGGTTGAGTCCGGGTTGCAATTGCAAGGTAACAGTCCCGGCTGGGGGTCTAGCACAGTAAAAGGCAACAAGTCCAGAGAATACCGGGAACCAGGCAGGAGTTCAAAGGAAACGCGGAAGTCCAAAAGGTACAAGCAGGAGGTCAAGGATTGTAGACAAGCAGCAGATCCGAGTCACAGGCCGAGGGTCAAACACAGGAGAAGGCAGAAGTCCGTATAGCAAGCCGAGGGTCAGGTCCAGGAGAGAGATCAGAGGAGTCAAGCCAGTCCGGGTCACAAGGAGATTTTCAAGATAGTTTTCCAGAGTCTTGGGTATACAGGAAAGCTGACAAACCAGCAACTTGTCAGTGCAACTGGATCTCTTTAAATAGGCCCGCCTGGATTCCTATTGGTGCGCCGCCGCGCATGCGCGCGCGCCGCTGCGTCGGCGCGCGCACCCGAGGACGTAGAAGCGCCGTCCCGCGCACGCGCATGCGCCGAAGCATCATTCCGCCGCGCGTGCGCATTGGGCGCTGATTGGCGCCGTTGGACGGATTTCCCTGACAAATACCGTTGTTATGGTAGCAGTTAACTTTCATAACCCCGGTATCCTCTTCAAGAGCAGGCGGTCCGCTTCAAGACAAAAGTGGTCTCTGCGGCGGATTCACTGCCAGATCACTTTTATTGGCGGTGGGAGAGAGTGACCTCCGCCGCTTACCGGAGCCATCAGTAGCGGCGGAGGTGATCGCGTCCTCTCCCTAGGCTGACATGGAGACAAGTGAGGGAAAGATGGCCCCCAGCCGTCTCCATATCATTGCAGGGCGGAAGCAATGTCAAAACTTCAGTTCTGTCCATTTTTATTTTTTTATTTTTTTCAAACGACAATTTTTTTTTGTTATTGCATTTTAGTGTAAATATGAGATCTGAGGTCTTTTTGACCCAAGATCTCATATTTAAGAGGACCTGTCATGCTTTTTTTCTATTACAAGGGATGTTTACATTCCTTGTAATAGGAATAAAAGTGACCCGTTTTTTTTTTTTTTTAAAAAACAGTGTAAAAATGTAGAATAAAAGGTAAAAGAAATAAGAATTTTTTTTTTTAAACGCGCCCCGTCCCGCCGAGCTCGCGTGCAGAAGCGAAAGCATATGTGAGCAGCGCCCGCATATGAAAACGGTGTTCAAACCACACATGTGAGGTATCGCCACGATCGTTAGAGCGAGAGCAATAATTCTAGCCCTAGACCTCCTCTGTAACTCCAAACGTGCAACCTGTTGTATTTTTTAAACGTCGCCTATGGAGATTTTTAAGGGTAAAAGTTTGACGCCATTACACGAGTGGGCGCAACTTTGAAGCGTGACATGTTGGGTATCAATTTACTCGGCGTAACATTTTCTTTCACAATATAAAAAAATTGGGCTAACTTTACTGTTGGCTTATTTTTTTAAGACCGCTGCGCAAATATGGTGTGGCAAAAAGTATTGCAACGACCGCCATTTTATTCTCTAGGGTATTAGAAAAAAATATATAATGTTTGGGGGTTCTGAGTAATTTCCTATCAAAAAAAAAACAAACAGTTTTTAACTTGTAAACACCAAATCTCAGAAAGAGGCTCTGTCCTTAAGTTGTTAAAAAATTTCATGCTCATGGAATGGCAACAAACTATTGTACTTTAAATTATCCATAGGTGACTGCCAGTGCCACCAGTGCCCCAAGCCACCCACGGGGAGGGGGGGGTTGGTTGTATTGCCAGTCCCGTGTGTCGGGGGGTTTAATGCTGACCTATATACCCTATCTGTAATGCTGCCCTATATACCCTATCTGTAATGCTAACCTATATACCCTATCTGTAATACTGCCCTATATACTGTATCTGTAATGCTGCCCTATATACCCTATCTGTAATGCTAACCTATATACCCTATCTGTAATACTGCCCTATATACTGTATCTGTAATGCTGCCCTATATACACTATCTGTAATGCTGCCCTATATACCGTATTTGTAATACTGCCCTATATACTGTATCTGTAATGCTGCCCTATATACTCTATCTGTAATGCTGATCTATATACCATATCTGTAATGCTGACCTATATACCGTATCTGTAATGCTAACCTATATACCCTATCTGTAATACTGCCCTATATACCGTATCTGTAATGATCATTGTGATGGATCTCGGATACCCCAGCTGAACACCTCCGCCAGACCTGTGACTCCTGTCCTCCAAACGCACCCGCAGCCGGCAGACTCGCCATAACCAGCCCTTTACCCCCCAATCAGGAGGCAAACCACACAGGTGTTAAGGGTTAAACATGCAGAGCATAAACCTGTTTATTAGGTACAAAAACATACACTTTTAAACACAGTTAGGGACACTCCCCTTAGCCTTGTCATAGAGGGGGTAGGGGACAAGGAAAAACCAATGGAAATGCGACACTTGTATATTCAAACAACTACAGTTGAAACACACCAAGGGATTATGAAAAGCAGGCAGCCCCTCCTTACATCTTTTGTTTACGCGCCATGACCTAACATAATTGAACACAGTAACAAGAGGAGGGATGGGGGAGAAGGGATGCAGCTTACATAGAGACCTCATTACATTATCCCAATGCCATTTTGTCCCCAAGTCTCTTGCTCTCTGCTGGGCCATAGTCTGTAGGTAGGAGGCCAGCCCATAGCCCCCTCCAAAACACAAAGTGACAGTGGGTTTTGTCACAATCATCTCCTGTATCCTATGTGCAGTCTCTGATCATCTGCTGTATCCTATGTGCATGGGCGTCCACTGAATTTTTTTCAGGGGGGGGCATCATTAGGTCATCCATGCTCAGTCCCTTTTTGACAATGTCATGAAGGGGAGGGGCTTGTGGCCATATTTTGATCTTTATGAAAACAGCCTATACTGTATAGGTTGTTTTCATCAAGATCAAAATATGGCCGCCCACAACACAGATATATTGCAATACAAAAAGTTGTACACAGTGGTGTCGTGGCACAGGCACTGCTGTTACCTGTAGTTCTTCAGCAATAGGCCCAGGGCAGGCACTGCACGTACCTGTGGGAGGAGGAGGCGGCGCCACGCCGGCCGGATCGACATAGGCACAACATACATTTTTTACACAGGCAGAGGCAGGCTGAGGCAGCAGCCAATCACGGAACAGCCAGGTCACGGTGATGTTAAGAGGCCTGAGCGGCAGAGCCAATCCGATGCTCGGGCTGGGGGTGAGGAGGGAGGGACGGATGTGTAGTCGGATGTGTAGTCGGAAAAGACTCAGAGCAGCCCCAGCCCCCAGGCCAGTAGCAGACTTAGAAAAAAAAGTCCACGGCTGCCGTGGAGGCCATTGCAACACAGGGGGCAAGTGTCTTCACTCTGACTTCAACACTCTTACGATTCCAGGGGGGGCAATTGACCCCCCTTGCCCTATGGAGCAGACGCCCATGCCTATGTGCAGTCTCTGATCATCTCCTGTATCCTATGTGCAGTCTCTGCTCATCTCCTGTATCCTATGTGCAGACTCTGATCATCTCCTGTATACTATGTGCAGTCTCTGATCATCTCCTGTATCCTATGTGCACTCTCTGATCATCTCCTGTATACTATGCACAGTCTGATCATCTCCTGTATACTATGTGAAGACTCTAATTATCTACTGTATACTATGTGCAGTCTCTGATCATCTCCTGTATACTATGTGCAGTCTGATCATCTCCTGTATACTATGTGCAGACTCTGATCGTCTCCTGTATACTATGTACAGTCTCTGATCATCTCCTGTATACTATGTGTAGTCTCTGATCGTCTCCTGTATACTATGTGCAGTCTCTGATCATCTCCTGTATACTATGTGCAGTCTCTGATCATCTCCTGTATACTATGTGCAGTCTCTGATCATCTGTATACCATGTGCAGTCTCTGACCATCTCCTGTATCATATCTGCAGTCTCTGACCATCTCCTGTAGTAGTTCTGCAGACTCTGACCATCTCCTGTAGTATGTCTGCAATCTCTGACCATCTCCTGTAGTATGTCCGCAGTCTCTGACCATCTCCTGTAGTATGTCTGCAGTCTCTGACCATCTCCTGTAGTATGTCTGCAGTCTCTGACCATCACCTGTAGTATGTCTGCAGTCTCTGACCATCTCCTGTAGTATGTCTGCAGTCTCTGACCATCTCCTGTAGTATGTCTGCAGTCTCTGACCATCTCCTGTAGTGTGTCTGCAGTCTCTGACCATCTCCTGTAGTATGTCTAGCACTAAATAATATGCACAACCCTTTGGTGTGTCAGGGGTCCCCAAAATCTCAGCAGTTGGACATACTGGGATGTAGTCTCCAATTTTTCCCAGGGTCCAATCAATACTAAAGATGGCCCTGTGCCCTGCAAAAGGCTGCATCGCTTCCTCTGCAAACATGCCCAGGGCTGGAATCAGCATAAGGCAGCCAACTTAGGATGCCAGGATAGTGGAGGTGGTAAAATCCGAACCCCAGCGCTTCCTCTGTGTCTCCTCAGCACTCTCCAGTGCTTCCTTGGTGCTCCCTTCTTGTAAGCCCTGTCACTCCAGCACTGCCGCACTGCCGCACTGCCGCCATCTCCCCGAGCACTTTCCAACATTCCTTCCCTCTCCCCTATGGTTCTGCAGTGCTGGCTGAATAAAAAATAAAAAACAAACAAGGTGGACGGGGAGCATCTATATTGCCGGGGCGGCTGTTGCTTACAACAGCTGGTGGAAAGGGAGAGCATTACCAAGCCTCAGAGATCCAGTTGGAAGGGATGCAGGCAACAGGAGGGGGAGATAATTTGGCAGGTTTGCCACAAGGGCTTGTGTGCAGGGACTCAAGAAAGGGTAATAAAGTGGCAGGGAGGTTCAAGGGTGGGAGGAAGGGGAGGTTGTGGTCGGAGCCAGCTTAGTATGCAGCCTGTTTCAGTTGTTTTTTGCATGCCACTGTCCAGTGTCCCCTGCAGTGACAGAGCAATCTGTTTCAGACAAGCGGCAATTTTTTTCTGACATGTTGGTGCTATATCTTTTAATTTGATGTCATAAGTTGCACTAGAAAATACAGCTGGATAAAACAAAAACTGTGTCTGTCTTCATTTCAGGCTGCAAAGCAACAAAATGGGATTATTTTAAAGGGGGGATTATTTTTTATACCCACTGTGTGTAATTTATTTATAAAGTTAATTTTAATTGCTTTAATTATTTTTCTCATTACGGGCGTAAGTGAGGCCTCATGTCCAAGTTTTTCCTAAGGCCTCACCAAGCCTAGAGCCACCTCTGAGTACACCCCTCACATTTTTGTAAATATTTTATTATATCTTTTCAGTGATAGCTACACTGTATAGGGTACTTCTCCCTGTACTGCTGTCAGAGAGGCAGCGGATTGCTGAGCCACTGCAGGAGCGGGAACATGTTACATGTTCCACCCTAGAAATAGCAAACTGGAGCTGACCAATCCAACTGAAAGCTTTCCAAATGAGTTGTAAAAAGCATGCACCGTGGCTCTTACACAGAGTGAAGCCCATGGACGAGGACCACTCCTGCAGGTCCAAGAGATCAATACACATTTAAACACTTTCATTGGATGCCATTTGACACATTTATGACAAGACAAATGTCACCTTTTTTAATAAAAAAAAATAATGTTCCACAGTTAAGTTTATTTATAATAATGAGGATAGGATGGAGCACTACAACAGCAGCTTGTGAGATGTAAATTATAAACAAAATAAATAAACAATAGTTCAGTATGTCTAGAGGCAAAAAGCTCCTAAGGCCAGACCTGTGATAAAGGTTCTGGTTAGTGTCAGTAGCGGCAGCCAGCTCAGGAGAGCAGAAGAAACTCTAAAAACATGAGAAGAGGGGAGAGATAGATCAGCGCCACTCTAAGTGCAGGATGTGGATTAAAAGCAATTTTTATTTAATTCAGGTCAAACTCACATTTGAGTGGCCATAAACAAGCATTTGTTAATGGATCCTTGGTGGTCCTTGGATATCCTAGGTGCTCCCTTGATGTCCAGTTGGGCAGCAGTCATTGAACAGTCCCCGGCCGCTCTGGTGGTCTTTCCAGCTCAGAGGCTGGATTGTCTCACAGCAGGCACATCAGCACTCTTGGACAGGGGGCGTAGTAGATCTTGCGTTCGGAGCATCTTCATCAGGCATCAGGCACGGGAGCACCTAGGATATTCAAAGATCACCAAGGATCCATTAACAAATGCTTGTTTATCGCCACTCAAATGTGAGTTTGACCTGAATTAAATTAAAATAGCTTTTATTACACATGCTGCACTTAGAGTGGCGCTGCTCTCTCCCTCCGCTCTTCTCAAGTTTATTTATAAAGCTGTACCCATTATTGCAATTTCAACAGATGGAAATAATGCAGGGAAATGCACCGTTTAAAACAGGGGTCTCCAAACTTTCTAAGCAAAGGGCCAGTTTACTGTCCTTCAAACTTTAGGAGGGCCGGACTGTGGCCAGTGGGAGTAGAAAATTCCTCAGACTTGGTGGTCAGCAGGAGTAAAATAATTACATAATGCCCGTGGGCAACAGCAGGTATTCCATCGTTGGTATCAGTGGGAGAAATGGTGCCCCATCGTTGGTATCAGCGGGAGGAATAGTGCCCCATCATTGGCATTAGCAGGAGTGATAGTGTCCCATCTATGGCCTCAGCGGCGGGAATGGTGTCCCATCTATGGCGTCAGTGGGGGGGAATGGTGTCCCATCTATGGCGTCAGCGTGGGGAATGGTGTCCCATCTATGGCGTCAGTGGGGGGGAATGGTGTCCCATCTATGGCGTCAGTGGGGGGAATGGTGTCCCATCTATGGCGTCAGTGGGGGGAATGGTGTCCCATCTATGGCGTCAGTGGGGGGAATGGTGTCCCATCTATGGCATCAGCGGGGGGAGTGGTGTCCCATCTATGGCGTCAGCGGGGGGAGTGGTGTCCCATCTATGGCGTCAGCGGGGGGAATGGTGTCCCATCTATGGCGTCAGCGGGGGGAATGGTGTCCCATCTATGGCGTCAGCGGGGGGAATGGTGTCCCATCTATGGCATCAGCGGGGGGAATGGTGTCCCATCTATGGCGTCAGCGGGGGGAATGGTGCCCCATCTATGGCGTCAGCGGCGGGAATGGTGTCCCATCTATGGCGTCAGCGGGGGGAATGGTGTCCCATCTGTAGCGTCAGCGGGGGGAATGGTGTCCCATCTATGGCGTCAGCGCGGGGAATGGTGTCCCATCTATGGCGTCAGCGGGAGGACTGGTGTCCCATCTATGGCGTCAGGGGGAGGAATTGTGTCAATCTATGGCATCAGCGGGAGGAATGGTGTCTTATCTATGGCGTTAGCGGGGGGAATGGTGTCCCATCTATGGCATCAGCGGGGGGAATGGTGTCCCATCTATGGCGTCAGTGGGAGGAATGGTGTCCCATCTATGGCGTCAGTGCGAGGAATGAGATCCCATCTATGGCGTCAGTGCGAGGAATGAAGTCATACTTGGGGGGCTCACCCTAAAAATGCTATACATCTAAGATGGTGCTGCTTTAAGACCAAAGACAGTACAAAACAGATTATAGCGCACACATGCAAAAATGACATTTATCCTGCAAGGCTAGTTAAAAACACCTGAACATATACATAAAAATGTATACGGGGGTTTGGTCACACTATATGGTCATATAGTGCTAAGCCTACAAACTGCGACAAAGTACCCCGAATTTCTTTGAGTGGGAGGAATGAGGTCCTATCTATGGCGTCAGTGGGAGGAATGAGGTCCCATCTATGGCGTCAGTGGGAGGAATGAGGTCCCATCTATGGCGTCAGTGGGAGGAATAAGGTCCCATCTATGGCATCAGTGCGAGGAATGGTGTCCCATCTATGGCGTCAGGGGGAGGAATTGTGTCAATCTATGGCATCAGCGGGAGGAATGGTGTCTTATCTATGGCGTCAGCGGGAGGAATGAGGTCCCATCTATGGCGTCAGTGGGGGGAATGGTGTCCCATCTATGGCGTCAGTGGGAGGAATGAGGTCCCATCTATGGCGTCAGTGGGAGGAATGAGGTCCCATCTATGGCGTCAGTGGGAGGAATAAGGTCCCATCTATGGCATCAGTGCGAGGAATGGTGTCCCATCTATGGCGTCAGGGGGAGGAATTGTGTCAATCTATGGCATCAGCGGGAGGAATGGTGTCTTATCTATGGCGTCAGCGGGAGGAATGAGGTCCCATCTATGGCGTCAGTGGGGGGAATGGTGTCCCATCTATGGCGTCAGGGGGGAATGGTGTCCCATCTATGGCATCAGTGCGAGGAATGGTGTCCCATCTATGGCGTCAGGGGGAGGAATTGTGTCAATCTATGGCATCAGCGGGAGGAATGGTGTCTTATCTATGGCGTCAGCGGGAGGAATGAGGTCCCATCTATGGCGTCAGTGGGGGGAATGGTGTCCCATCTATGGCGTCAGTGGGAGGAATGAGGTCCCATCTATGGCGTCAGTGGGAGGAATGAGGTCCCATCTATGGCGTCACTGGGAGGAATAAGGTCCCATCTATGGCATCAGTGCGAGGAATGGTGTCCCATCTATGGCGTCAGGGGGAGGAATTGTGTCAATCTATGGCATCAGCGGGAGGAATGGTGTCTTATCTATGGCGTCAGCGGGAGGAATGAGGTCCCATCTATGGCGTCAGCGGGGGGAATGGTGTCCCATCTATGGCGTCAGCGGGGGGAATGGTGCCCCATCTATGGCGTCAGCGGCGGGAATGGTGTCCCATCTATGGCGTCAGCGGGGGGAATGGTGTCCCATCTATAGCGTCAGCGGGGGGAATGGTGTCCCATCTATGGCGTCAGCGCGGGGAATGGTGTCCCATCTATGGCGTCAGCGGGAGGACTGGTGTCCCATCTATGGCGTCAGGGGGAGGAATTGTGTCAATCTATGGCATCAGCGGGAGGAATGGTGTCTTATCTATGGCGTTAGCGGGGGGAATGGTGTCCCATCTATGGCATCAGCGGGGGGAATGGTGTCCCATCTATGGCGTCAGTGGGAGGAATGGTGTCCCATCTATGGCGTCAGTGCGAGGAATGAGATCCCATCTATGGCGTCAGTGCGAGGAATGAAGTCATACTTGGGGGGCTCACCCTAAAAATGCTATACATCTAAGATGGTGCTGCTTTAAGACCAAAGACAGTACAAAACAGATTATAGCGCACACATGCAAAAATGACATTTATCCTGCAAGGCTAGTTAAAAACACCTGAACATATACATAAAAATGTATACGGGGGTTTGGTCACACTATATGGTCATATAGTGCTAAGCCTACAAACTGCGACAAAGTACCCCGAATTTCTTTGAGTGGGAGGAATGAGGTCCTATCTATGGCGTCAGTGGGAGGAATGAGGTCCCATCTATGGCGTCAGTGGGAGGAATGAGGTCCCATCTATGGCGTCAGTGGGAGGAATAAGGTCCCATCTATGGCATCAGTGCGAGGAATGGTGTCCCATCTATGGCGTCAGGGGGAGGAATTGTGTCAATCTATGGCATCAGCGGGAGGAATGGTGTCTTATCTATGGCGTCAGCGGGAGGAATGAGGTCCCATCTATGGCGTCAGTGGGGGGAATGGTGTCCCATCTATGGCGTCAGTGGGAGGAATGAGGTCCCATCTATGGCGTCAGTGGGAGGAATGAGGTCCCATCTATGGCGTCAGTGGGAGGAATAAGGTCCCATCTATGGCATCAGTGCGAGGAATGGTGTCCCATCTATGGCGTCAGGGGGAGGAATTGTGTCAATCTATGGCATCAGCGGGAGGAATGGTGTCTTATCTATGGCGTCAGCGGGAGGAATGAGGTCCCATCTATGGCGTCAGTGGGGGGAATGGTGTCCCATCTATGGCGTCAGGGGGGAATGGTGTCCCATCTATGGCATCAGCGGGGGGGAATAGTGTCCCATCTATGGCGTCAGCGGGGGGAATAGTGTCCCATCTATGGCGTCAGCGGGGGAATGGTGTCCCATCTATGGCATCAGCGGGGGGAATGGTGTCCCATCTATGGCGTCAGTGGGAGGAATGGTGTCCCATCTATGGCGTCAGTGCGAGGAATGAGATCCCATCTATGGCGTCAGTGCGAGGAATGAAGTCATACTTGGGGGGCTCACCCTAAAAATGCTATACATCTAAGATGGTGCTGCTATAAGACCAAAGACAGTACAAAACAGATTATAGCGCACACATGCAAAAATTACATTTATCTAGTTAAAAGGCTAGTTAAAAACACCTGAACATATACATAAAAATGTATACGGGGGTTTGGTCACACTATATGGTCATATAGTGCTAAGCGACAAACTGCGACAAAGTACCCCGAATTTCTTTGAGTGGGAGGAATGAGGTCCTATCTATGGCGTCAGTGGGAGGAATGAGGTCCCATCTATGGCGTCAGTGGGAGGAATGAGGTCCCATCTATGGCGTCAGTGGGAGGAATAAGGTCCCATCTATGGCATCAGTGCGAGGAATGGTGTCCCATCTATGGCGTCAGTGGGAGGAAAGGTGTCCCATCTATGGCGTCAGTGGGGGGTATGGTGTCCCGTCTATGGTGTCAGTGGGGGGAATGGTGTCCCATCTATGGTGTCAGTGGGGGGAATGGTGTCCCATTTATGGCATCAGTAGGATAAATAGTGCTCCATCTTTGGTTTCAGTGCCAGGAATAGTGCCTCATTGTTGGTGTCAGTGGGAGGAATAGTACCATAAGGGCCAGATAAATGTAAGCAAAGGCCACAGTTTGGAGACCACTGGTTTAGAAAAAAAAAATTCACTGAAAAGCTTCTAAACTTGTTCAAAATCGTCAAAGTTAGTCAGTAAGATGACCAAACTTAACACAAGCTGTTGTATGTGCAGTAATTAAATATATAAAAGAAGAAACCTCCGCGCTAGCTGGGTAATGGTCAGTGGAGTAAAAAATCGGGGGGGGGGGGGAGGAAGGGGATGGAACACTGCAGCAGTCACCGGGGGGTCTGATCCAAATAGACAATGATAGATAAAGTAAAAAGTGATGGTGGCTGCGCTGTGGTTAAACTAATGTGAAAGAAGTGAAAAAGAAAGGCCTGTGGGTCGCTTGGGTGAAGCTAACTAGTTAGCAAATCTAATGTGAACCAAACAAATGCAATAAACGTAGTGACATCAAACATACAACATAAACCATAAAGTGCATGTACTAAGTGGACAACACATAGGTGCAAAATTATGATGCAAAAAAATTGTATAAACGATGATATAGACACTTGAAAAAAATATCATAAACCAGAAAGGCCTAATCATGTGTCACTCAAAGTGGTAGATACATGAAACATGTGCATATGGTATATGTGACTAAACAATGAGTCTCTGGAGTAGCAAAAAATGTCAAAAATGTAAAAATAAGAGCAAAACAGTGAATTCCTGAAAAAATTAAGTCCAATTTGTAACAAGTCCCGTCACCAGCAATTATAAAGTGCTTAAAAGAAGGCTTCAGTGCAAATCCACCCAGTGCTCACAAGCAGCTTACCTCCCCGCTTGGAGGGGACAGCATGAAGTGAAACTCCTATTATGGACAATGATGCAGCGTGCCGATGGGACATGTACAAAAAATAAAGTGCATATAGTGTAGGTCTGTAACCACTGGGGCGTTTATTAAAAAGATATAAAAACACTCACATCTCATGGGTAAACAGGGGTTGCGGTATCCTACGAGCGCCGAGCTCGTCTCCTCACGTCCAGCTGTCGGTGTATCTGTGCTAAGTCCTAACGTGTGTCGTCATGTCACATGACTTCATCCTCTTCATAATTTTGAACCTATGTGTTGTCCACTTAGTACATGCACTTTATGCTTTATGTTGTATGTTTGATGTCACTACGTTTATTGCATTTGTTTGATTCACATTATATTTGCTAACTAGTTAGCTTCACCCAAGCGACCCACAGGCCCTTCTTTTTCACTTCTTTCATATTAGTTTAACCATGTGCAGTAATTGTTTTTCGTATCTGCTTTATTTCTTTCCCCTCATTCTCTTTTCTCACTTAGGTTTGACATTGCCACTTTGTCAAATTTGCATAACAAATTGCTTTTCACTTATGTGGATTCAAATGAACAGACTTTTCTACTCTAAAATATGATGTGCATGAGGACTGAAATGTACTTGTTTTCAATTTTATACAGAAAGAAAACGTAACACGACTTGGAAAGGACTCAGCATCTGACAGCACTGAAGTATAAAATTTATGCGAACACTTGCTGCTTGACAGGTGAAGCCATATATTCATGTGCTGTGAGCCACAACTTGACATGGCTTGCCAAGTGTATTATTTTTAATTAAATTTGTATATAAAAGCCATATCATTGTATTCCAGAAATTAGAGCCAGTGTTTCTCTAGTATGACATCAAAAATGTCTAATGTCGCGTACACACGGTCGGAATTCCTGAAAAAGTCAGATGTGAGCTTTTCGTCGGGAATTCCGACCGTGTGTATGCTCCATCGGACTTTTGCTGTCAGAATTCCCGCAAGCAAAAGTTTGAGAGCAGGTTCTCAATTTTTCAGACGGAAAAAATTCCTATTGGAAGAACCGTTCGTCTGTATGCAATTCCGACTGGAAAAAAAAAACACGCATGCTCGGAAACAATTCGACACATGCTCGGAAGCATTGAACTTCTTTTTCTCGGCTCGGCATAGTGTTGTACGTCACCACATTCTTGACAGTCGAAAGTTCCGAGAACTTTTCTGTGACCGTGTGTATGCAAGACAAGCTTGCGCGGAATTCCGTCGGAAAACCATCCAAGGTTTTTCCGACGGGAAAATCGATCGTGTGTACGCGGCATAAAGGTAATTTATTAGGTACTATGATAAGGACCGTGCCATTATGCAAATGTTGACTTTATAAAGAAAAGCAACATTTTCACACCTTCCATTTTCATCAGCTTTGTTGGTAAATACTAAACTGTTTGGAGCAGTAAGCCTTTCCATGTAACATCTTCTGTCATCTGATAGGAAATTTTCAGTTTTATCAAATAAATACTCACCATAATTTTCCTTTCCTTATGGACTCCATGGCATCATGCGCTTGGGTAACCCCGCCCTCGCTCCTACCCCATAGGCAGGGCCTTTGCTACCACTAGGCAAACTAGGCAGCCGCCTAGGGCGCACTGCTGCCTAGGGCGCCCGGTCACTGTTGTTACTACTCTCTTTTCTCTGCATCAAGCAACTAAGTCTCAGCATCAGCAGGCAGCCGCCACTCCATTCGCACATAGTGTCAGAGGTGAAGTGGCGACGGAGGACTGTGTCTGTGTCCTGACTCCCAAATGAATGGAAGCAAGCAAACATTCATTGATGAGCACTGGTAGGCTGCATTGATGGGCACTGGTAGGCTGCATTTGATGGGCGCTGGGGGGGCTGCATTTGATGGGCGCTTCATTAAAAGGGTGGGGTATACATGGGCAGGGCAAAGGGGGTGGAGTCAGGGGTGGAGCCAAGGGGCGGCAAAGTGAGGTTTCGCCTAGGGTGTCAAAAATCCTTGCACCAGCCCTGCCCATAGGACCCCACTCCCATAAATTCCCAGGCTGAGCCAGAGACTGCGTTCCATAATTAGCCTACTCATGACACTAGGAGAGAACTCCTGCTGCCATGGAGTCCATCAGGAAAATAAAATTACGGTAAGTATCTGAAAGAAAATGTTCCCTTTTTCTAACAGACTCCATGGCAGCATACGTTTGGGAACTAACTAGCCCAAAAAAAGCAAGGGTGGGATGCCGAACAAAAATAAGGTTTCCAACATAGCACTTAGCCAACAGAAACTCTTTTGATAGATATTAACAGTATAAGGAAGTTAGCTACACCCCACAATGAGCCAGAACAGCCTTAAAGGAAGACATGTCACCCCCCCTACAAATATTCCTGGATCTCTTTCACAGGAAGTCCACAAAGCCTACACACTCCTGGTTGAGTGTGTGGTCACTGCTTCCGTAGAAATCAGGCCCTAAGCTCTATAAGCCTATTGGCTAGCTGGAATGACCAATCCAGCGATGATTCTGGATTATATCCCCATCCCCCTGGTTCTGCTAGAGAGAGTGACAATATGTCCCAAACAGTGGCGGCTGGTGAAGTTTTAGGATGGGGCCCCTCCCACTTCCCATAAGCCACAACCCTTATAGAATCCACCCACTCCGTCCCCTGTATTCCACTCATAGTGTCAGCATTATACACCAGGCTCTGCACATCATATACCAGGCTGCACATTATACACAGGGCTCTGCACATCATATACCAGGCTGTATATTATAAACAGGGCTCTGCACATAATATACCAAGCTGCACATTATACACAGGGTTCTGCACATCATATACCAGGCTGCACATTATACACAGGGTTCTGCACATCATATACCAGGCTGCACATTATACACAGGGCTCTGCAAATCATATACCAGGCTGCACAATATACACAGGGCTCTGCACATCATATACCAGGCTGCACATTATACACAGGGCTCTGCACATCATATACCAGGCTGCACATTATACACAGGGCTCTGCACATCATATACCAGGCTGCACATTATACACAGGACTCTGCACATCATATACCAGGCTGCACATTATAAACAGGGCTCTGAACATCATATACCAGGCTGCAGATTATACACCAAGCTCTGCACATCGTATACCAGGCTGCACATTATACACAGGGCTCTGCAAATCATATACCAGGCTGCACATTATACACAGGGCTCTGCACATCATATACCAGACTGTACATTATAGACAGCGCTCTGCACATCATATACCAGGCTGCACATTATACACAGGGCTCTGCACATCATATACCAGACTGTACATTATACACAGGGCTCTATACATCATATACCAGGCTGCACATTATACACAGGGCTCTGCACATCATATACCAGGCTGCACATTATACACAGGGCTCTGCACATCATATACAGTACCAGGCTGTACATTATACACCGGGATCTGCACATCATATACCAGGCTGCACATCTACCAGGAAGTCGGCACGGCGCTGCGCTAATCATAGGCAGGGAGACATTTCCCGATCTCTGCAGCTGAGCATCGGGACAATGTCTCCCTGCCTGTGATTAGCGCAGCGCAGCGCAGTGCCGACTTCCTGGCGGGCTCTGCACGTGGAGTATGCGAACACGCCAGAACTTATCCCTACACATCATATACCAGGCTGCACATTATACACCGATGAAGCTTCAATTTGTTTTAAAACCCCGACGATATCTGGAGATCACAGACTAGGAAATGGTTTAAACTTGCATTTTAAGTTCTGACTTTATTAACCCATTGTATAGCCTCTCTACAACATTAAATGTTAGACGACAGGGGTTGCATTTAAAAGGTAATTTCGCTTTTGATAAGAAAAAAATTTAAGTACTACACTACATTTTGTATTTTTACAATTACAATTACCTATGTAGTTTCATCTGCTGCCCGCTATGACTCATAAAACTGGCAAATGTCTAAACATGGTGTACGGGTAGGGTGTTGTTTTGTACACGGTCAATGTACAGAACACCAACTGTGTTATGTAAGTTTCAATACAAGCAATAACAAGTAGGGATCTGCAATGACATTTGCCAACTTACAACCTGGAAATATGCTTTGTTTTAGGTCCAAATGCAGGCAAAAATTCGGGCCCGATTCATCCCTGAAATGGAGAACAGGGATGCACCGGACCCCTGCTGTGAGCCTCTCTGCACAACAGTGTGAATCTAGCCTGAATGGGGCCTTAAACTTACTCTGAAGCATGAATCGGACTGATGGTATATCAAGCACAGAGACCTGTGCTGATCGCTTAGGAATATGGCTACATGAGATTACAAAGGGCTCCGATTAAAGCTTAAAAAATACTGGCATTTGACATTTTTTTTCTCAGCCTGTAAAAGCACCTGTATGTTAGCTTATGTGTCCATGTGCACACAGGCGTTTACAGACATATTAGAAGCAGAGCAATTACAGTCTGAAAAAAAAAACCCCATGGAAAGCACGTTTAGGAGAGGAGGTGAAGCGCAGAAAAAAGCTAAACACACTGAAACGCTAGACACATTTAGGCGCATTTGAGAGGTAATGCATTTAAATAGCCAGAACAAATAAATATTTTGGCCAATAGGATACATTTACGATAAAATGCATGACGCGCCTGCAGTGGACTTTTCTCCTGCCAAGAGTTCTGATGTTTAGAGGAGCAAAGCAAACACCCTGTGTGCATGAGGTCTATTGGGTAGATTATGAAATTTTATGGACATTAGACTATTATTAAAGAAGTAGGGAATCCGCGCTCAGGAAAACACCAGACAGAGGTTGCAGCCCCCCTAATAACTCCCTAGGGAGAATAGTATATATAATAAAAGAATGGGGTGTTGGCGCTACCTCCCACTATAGAGACCCACCGGGTCTAAGTGATCTCAAGTAAATGTATAAGAACAGGCTGTACTGAGTTCCCGGGTCTGTACACCTACGGTGCCCATTATGAGGGGTTCCCACCATCCCTGTACTGAGTTCCTGTGTCTGTACACCTACTTTGCCCATTATGCTGGGTTCCCACCATTCCTGTGCAGAGTTCCTGGGTCTGTACACCTGAGGTGCCCATTATAAGGAGTTCCCACCATCCCTGTACTGAGTTCCCAGGTCTGTACACCCGCTGTGCCCATTATGAGGGTTCCTCCCACCATCCCTGTACACCTACTGTGCCTATTATGAGGGGTTCCCACCATCCCTGTACCCACCATCCCTGTACTGAGTTCCTGGGTCTGTACACCTGCTGTGCCCATTATGAGGGTTCCCACCATCCCTGTACTGAGTTCCTGGGTCTGTACACCTACTGTGCCCATTATGAGGGGTTCCCACCATCCCTGTAATGAGTTCCTGGGTCTGTACACCTGCTGTGCCCATTATGAGGGTTCCCACCATCCCTGTGCTGAGTTCCCGGGTCTGTACAACTGCTGTGCCCATTATGAGGGTTCCCACCATCCCTGTACTGAGTTCCTGGGTCTGTACACCTACTGTGCCCATTATGAGGGGTTCCCACCATCCCTGTAACGAGTTCCTGGGTCTGTGCACTTGCTGTGCCCATTTTGAGGGGTTCCCATCATCCCTGTGCTGAGTTCCTGGGTCTGTACACCTACTGTGCCCCCCCATCTGTCTACTAATCTCTGCATTCTTATCTCCCATCAGTACAACTCTGCCCCTAACTCATCATCTGCTAACCTCTGTCCCCCAAACCCCTACTTTGCTAACCTCTGCAATCCAACCCTTCCTTCCCATCCACTCTGCACCTCTGTACACCACCTCTGACTGCACACCTCCTCTGCTCACCTCTGCACCTCAAGCCCCCCTTTTTGATTACCTCTACATGCCCCCTATGCTCACCTGTATGCTGTCTAGGTGGGCGGCATGCAGCGGATGGGGCATAATTTGCATATGAATCGCGGCGGCCGGTCTAATTTGCATAACAATGCCCGCGCGATTTACATGTGAACAATGTTAATTTAAGAACAATGCCTTTTGTTTCTCTATAGCAGCTGAACAGGCAGGGGAGAAAAAGGAATGTGTACAGACTTGCATTACATGGAGAGAGGTGAAGTAAAGTTGGAGATTAAAATGCTGCTTTACAGTCTCTCAGGAGTCAGGACACAGTGATAATAGCCCCTTCTGCCCCCCTCCCCCCTACAGTCCTGGCATGTAGAAATGTACCTGAAGATTTCTGTGTAATCCCTCTGTGTGCACTGCTGGATGCCGAGTCTGTGTCACAGGGATGAATGGAGCTGTCTCAGCTCCCTGTCTGCCCTGACCAGTTCTCTTCTGCTCGTGATTTCCCCCTCACTTACTGAAGGAGACAGGCAGCCTGTGAGCCAATGACGCTGCAGGTCTGATTAAAGCCCCACCCTATGGACCCAATCAACTACAAGCACTGGAAACCCAATGCTAGAGCCTAGAGGTGGCGTTTTCGTGGCTACAGGCTTTGCGCCCCGAACACACTCTAAACTACGCCAATAGAGCTTCTTAGCCTCAATCACGTGTTTACACAAGGGTCATGCCTCCAATAGCACCCCATGTCCGGCGCCCTTAACACACCCACTTAAAGGGACACTTTAAAAAAAAATTATTTTTTATTTTTTAATAAGTAGCTTTTGGGGGGGGTGGCGCCCCTGCGCTTCCTATTGACGGGCCACCACTGGTCCCAAAACTCTGAGCAAAGCTGTAGCTTGAGAGCATGCTCAAAGTATCCCAATAGCCATGGCATAGAACCAGATATCCTTGGTGGTCCTGCATATGGGAGGAACAAATCTTTTTTCTCATAGGATGCCGAAGATATCCTCAGATTGCCACCCAGTATGGATACAAACACTCCCCATACTAGGCAGAATGCCAACAAGGATCCCTCATGGCAAAAAGGCCCAGATCCCGGCAAACCTCCTGCCTGAGGAAAAAAGAACCATTAGAGAGGCTGCCTTCATGACCGTACCTTTACCTAAAACTGGACGAATTTTGAGTATAGCCTCAATTAGGACAATATAATCAAAAGAAAAAATTAGTGCCATCATCCATAATAATGGATGAAGGAAAGGTCTAGTGAGCAACGGGTAATGGTTGCTAACACCATACTAACCGTAATTGATCAGTAGGAAAAGGAATTGGATTTTTCTAGACACTGATGGAGCGACACTGAAGTCATACAAAAATATATTTATTACATAAAAAAGAACAAAATACAGTTACATTAAAACCATAAGTCGACCCCACAACAATGGAATAGCATACGTAGGTAGCGAAGCCACCGTCACCGTCTATTTGGAGTGGAGAAGGCAATAATCTCAACCGGTTTCGCGGTTAACACCGCTTCTTCAGGAGGGTCTATACAATACATAATTAAAAAGTATAAATGAACTAGCAGAAAACATAAGCAAACATAATACAAACAATGTAAATTTATTCAATAACATAAATAGCCAATGTCATGATATCTGCTCACCATAAGACGTTCAATGGAACACATGAATGCCTGAAATTACCCCCAGCGGCAGACAAGGGGGACAAAAAATGGTGCTGTCTGATAAGAATAAGTAAATGATTATGCTATAATAATAATATTATAGGTTCTATATTAAAGGACACCCGGAGTGACTAGAGCCTGAGGAGGGAAGTGGAAGGGAAAGGGGGGTGAGAGGGTGAGGGAAGGAAAAGGAAGGAAAAGAAGGGAATGGAAATAAATAATATTGAGGAAGGAGGGAGGGAAAAGGGGGGGGGAAGGGGAAAGGCGGGGGGGATTGGGGAGAAAGGGGGAGGGGGAAAGGGGGGAAAGGAAGAGAAAATGACACCAGGAAGGAAAGGAGGGGGGGAAGGGAAGAAGGGGGGATGGGGAGGGGGGAGGGAAGGAAGAGGGAATGACACCAGGGAGGGAAAGTAAGAGGAAGGGAGGGGGGAGGGAAAAGTGACGGAGAAAAAAAGGGGGGGGTGGGGTGGGGTGGGGCCCGCCCCAGGGGAAGTAGGGAAGGTAAGGGGGGCAGAAAGAAGGGAAAAAGGGGGAATGGGGGGGGGAGAAAGGAAAAGGAAGGGGGGAGGGGAAAAAGAGGGGAGGGGGGAGGAGAAAAGGGTAGGAAGGGAGGGAAGGAGAGGGAAGGGGAACCCAGTGTAGGAAGCCATAGGATCGTTGGGAACCCATACCTATTATGTTTAAGAGGTAGACCACCACCACCAAACTTAATAATGGTTAGTCTTACCTCAATAAAAAAACAACTAGTCTCACTGCGCATTTTGACATTTGCCCGATGGCATGGGCCAGGTCATGACTCATAATTTATGGCCTGGCTTTCTTCCCCTCCTAGGAGGGAATCCCCGATCCTCTATACTGTAATTTGGTGATTACTATCAGAATTATATTCGATTCCGGTAGTTATATTGTTAAAACCAATGTTTATTTATATGTTTATTTTGTAACGTGTAACCTTTATATTTTGTACAGGCTCTGTCTAATTTTTCCTCTCAGCTGACGGGTCACGTGACACGGTGAGTGCCTTTCTATTGTCCATTGGCGGACATGTTCCCCTTCCGGGTCAGGGTGACCTTGCGTCATCCCGTCCCAGCGCCGGAATACCTGGCCTCACGGCCATTGGGTCTTCAGACGCGCACCAGCGTAGTAGCTCAGTGCTCCGCTGTGTGTGGGAGGGATGGACCCCGTGACGTCACACGCCGCTCGCGGCGTGGGAGACGGCGGGGTTGGGGACCACATTTAAACGGCTTGTTTACAAGCCATTGATGTGAGTGGTGCACACTCTCCCTGGGGTACCATATACCCAGATTTACTGCGAAGGTAAGCGGTGGCTGCTATCTGTACTTTGTACCATCATGGCGTCTGGCTTTTTGTCTTTTTTACTATGTATAATTCCCTTCCCCTGTTCCTTCCCCTTTTTTCTCCCTTTTTGTATAGCCTCCTTGCCTTTTAAAAAAGGACCCATTGACGCTTGTCCTAACTAGGCCATCCTCAACGGCTACCTGGCAGTTATCCTTGGCTATTTCTTTAGCCTTATATGGTTGTTTATTACCCAGTGAGACTAGTTTGTTTTTTATTGAGGTAAGACTAACCATTATTAATTTTGTGGTGGTGGTCTACCTCTTAAACATGATAGGTTATGGGTTCCCAACGATCCTATGGCTTCCTACACTGGGTTCCCCTTCCCTCTCCTCCTACCCTTTTCTCCACGCCCCTCCCCTCTTTTTCCCCTCCCCCTTCCCTTTCTTTTCTCCCCCCCCCATTCCCCCTTTTTTCCTTCTTTCCGCCCCCCTCACCTTCCCTATTTCCCCTGGGGCGCCACCCCCCCTTTTTTCTCCGTCACTTTTTCCCTCCCCCCTCCCTTCCTCTTACTTTCCCTCCCTGTGTCATTTCCTCTTCCTTCCCCATCCCCCCTTCTTCCCTTCCCCCCCCCTCCTTTCCTTCCTGGTGTCATTTTCTCTTTCTGTTTTTTTTTCTATAAAAAAATAATAAACATGTTATACTTATCTCCACTATGTAATGTTTTTGCACAGAGCAGCCCAGTTCCTCTTCTCTGGTTCCTCTTCATTGCTCCTGGTCCCTCCCTCCTGTTGAGTGCCCCCACAGCAAACAGCTGCTATGAGGGCACCTGAACCGAGCCACAGCTCTGTCCCCTCTCTCCTCCTCATTGGCCAACTGACTTTGAGCCAATGGGGGCTTAAGGACAAGTCCAACACAAAGTTACCACCAGAAGACACGACACGCCCCCAAGGACACACCCAATCATCATGATTGACTATACCCCTTAAGAACACAGCATCCTCCAATGACAACTTCATGCATACGGCTAAGCTTATGAAGGCCACATCAACCAAATATGTGACTAATTATGCTGGAAAACCTCCTCCTCATAAGTGCCTAATCTGACATCCTGCAGTGTAGGTAGAAGTGTCCCGATTGGGGTTTAAACTGAATAACCAAGTGCTGCAAGGTGCTGACCACTAAGACATTCTGCTGCTCTGTCCTTCTGTTCAGTTTTCACCCCTCGAGAATGAGCTTCTAGGTTAAACATTATAAGAAAAAAAAGGCAACATTCCTTTGGAAGTGCTAAAATACTTGCATTGCAGGTACCACTGCGGGATCTTACATTTTAGGCATCCTAACAGCCTTACAAAAGGAAGGTACAAAGACCTATAGATCATCCTCATCCTCCTTTTAGGAATTGTTTGAAGAAGGTTAAACTGGCCAATTGACTGGTGCTGCAATGTAAAAACTTGACATTGTCAGAGCAGAGAATCCTTGCACAGGGAGAGTTACAACAGACTCCTTTAGAGTGTCTTGACTACCTGTGGCAACCTGTTGGTTTCTGTCATCTTCCTCCATGTATTCCTGAACAAGCAGCACAATTCATACAGGATTTTGCCTGCAAAGCCACGAGCACCAAAGACCCAGTTTACGGTGTGCATAATACATACAGATCTGGAGACCTACATATTTAGGACCTTTATAAGAGGAGCTGCCGGCACCTATACTGCCAGTTTCAGAACACCTGTGCATTCCCTTGCAGCTGTGGCGTCCCAATTGGTATCAATAGGACTGTCTGCATGGGGATGCATGAAACATCAGTGCATCCCTCTGCAGCTAAACATGGCCCTGTAGTAGTATGCCCCGCATAAACAAGGCCGTAGGCTTTGTTTAGACTTACGGTTGGGGAGGTGGGCAAAAATGCACGAGGGAGCTGCATTTCTTCCACCCCCCAACCACACCCTCAAGTGCCAATGGGCAGCAGATGGGGGTGTTTACATGCTGGGACTGCGATGTTTTGTGCCTGTGGCAAAGTTGACCAAAGATGGGTGGCGTGGCTTGGACAAGGCGGAGTGAAGACACTCGCTGCTTGAGCTCCTGACTCCAGACCCGTCTAACGGGGCTGATATGCCTGTGTATCATCTTCTATTTACCTAAAATGAGCTACCGTAAACGCAAGAAAACCAGGGGATCATCCAAGGCTTCTCCAGCGGCTCCGATCAGCCGATTCTTCCAAGATATAAACCGATCTGTCTTGGAGGAGACACATGGCGGCAGAGGGCTCGAGGCCTCGCTCTCACCCTCTATGTCGGCCTCGCAACAGTCGGTAACCAACTCGCTGGCTGGGGGTGCCAGTCCTCCTTGACCCATCGTCCAGCAGCCTGCACAGCTCGGGAGCCTCCACACAATCATCCCAGGTTGAAGCGGACATCAGGGCCCTACTCCACGCCCTTCCTACAAAATTGGACATGGAGGCACTGGTGCTAAGGGTGGAGGAACAACATTGCAGCGATTTCCTACAGCTCCGCCCTGAGGTTCATGTCCTAGATGACAGAATATCTAAAGGGGAATTGGAGACGAACGCACTGGAGTTCCATGTCTCCGAGCTGGAGAAAGACCGCACAACCTATTAGGACCAACTGGCGGAGGTACAGCTCCATCCAGAAGACTTGGAGAACCAGAGCCGTCACAACAACCTTCGTATCCGGGGGGTTGCCAGAGGCAAACGGCCCAGAAAACCTACAGTATACTGTCCTGGCAATCCTACAGAAAGTGTTATATGCTGACCCACCTGCCAATATGGAATTCGACCGGGTGTCCAGGCCCTCGGCTCAGGATCGCCCCCGGAATGTGATCTGCCATATACACTGCTACAGCCAGAAGGATCTGATTCTCTAAATGGCATGGTCTAAAGGCACGATTGACTTTGATAGGGCCCCTATCTCCATCTACCCGGATGTGTCTAGGGCTACGCTGCAAAGAGCACTGCCGAAGACACTGCTGGAGCCGCTGCGTCGGGCAGCGGTGCCTTACCGCTGGGGTTTCCCACTCCAACTAACTGTTTGTAAGGGCGGCTCCTCATTCACTTCTCTCCTACCAAGAGCCTCCGAAGAAAGGATTGGTATTCCTGAAACATGTTAGGCTAAGGTAGTTGATTTTCTTGTTCGGAAAATGTATACAAATGTCTGAATGTTCCCTATTTTCTGTAATTTATGTATGTTGTGTAACTTTATCAATGTGCTAAACACACCATTGATATTTTCATATATTTTTACCCAAGAAAAACCTTTTTCTAATAAATGATATATATTTTTATAAAAATTGTTCTCTTTGCCCTTAAAAGTCCCACTGTTACGCCCTTTTGGGTTTATTTCCACTATTAGCCCTGGTTCCACTGGTGCGATTTGACATGCGATTTGACATGTCAAATCGCATGTCAAATCGGCGCAATTTGCCGCAAATTGCGGGCAATGGCACCATCCTAATCGGTGCGACGCCGCATCTGCGGCGCTGCACCGATTACAAAAAGTCGTTTTTGTACTACTTTTTGCGATTTCAGCCGCGATTTACATTGACATCTGTTTCAGATGTCTTTGAAATCGGGGCTGAAATCGGGACTGCCAGCGGGAGTGAAATCGTGCGAGTTCAGCTGAACTCGCAGGCTTCACTCCCGCAGCCCCAGTGTGAACGTCAGACATAGGAGTAAGTCACACATGTGCAAGTCACAAGCAAGTCTCAAGTCTTAACCTTCAAGTCTCAAGCAAGTCCCAAGTTACTGTGACGAAAAGCAAGCAAGTCAAGTCGAGTCCCTGCTAGAAGTCAAGTCATTTATTTTGGTCAAGTCACAAATCAAGTCAAAATACTGATCTACCCCATACTGTATAAAAATAATAGGAGGGATAACAATAAATAATATTGGTTATGTGCCCATGCCTCACTGTGCCCATGCCTCACTGTGCCCGTGCCTCACTGTGCCCGTGCTTCACTGTGCCCGTGCCTCACTGTGCCGTGCCTCACTGTGCCCAATGCCTCACTGTGCCCGTGTCTCACTGTGCCCATGCTTCACTGTGCCCAATGCCTCACTGTGCCCAATGTCTCACTGTGCCTATGCTTAACTGTGCTCGTCAGTCGTGTACCTGATCGGCGGCATCCCGGCGGCCATTCCAGTATTCCTCCTCGTCTGTGATAGGCGGAACACTCAATTTCCCAGCATTCAGTGTTCCGCCTATCACGGACATCCGCTCATCCTCATAACACAGACGAGGATAAGAGGATGTCCGTGATAGGCTGAACACTGCCTGCTGTGAAATTGAGTGTTCCGCCTATCACAGACGAGGAGGCGCGGCTTTTGAACACTGCAATGGCCGCCGTCTGTCTGCATGACACGCTGATCAGGTAGGCAGACGGCGGCTTGCGGTTAGTGGTGCCAAGTCATTGCAAGTCATATAGCCCAAGTCTAAGTCAAGTCGCAAGTCATTAGTGACAAGTCAAAGTCAAGTCGAGTCATTTATTGAATTCTGTCAAGCAAGTCGCAAGTCCTCAAACAGGTGACTCAAGTCTGACTTAAGTCAAGTCATGCGACTCAAGTCCCCCACCTCTGGTGAACGTGGGCTTAGGGACGGTGGCAACACCTGAGGAGAGATTTTCTTTAATCTCTTTCCTCTATGTGGTTCATTCCTTACATTCACTCTGAGATGCCATTCAGATCTCCCTGACCTTTTCGCCTTCCTGGACATGGAGCCATCTGCACTGCCAGATTGGCTGCGCCCACTGTCTAGCAGAGATCCTCGCTTTTCCACACGGGTCACTAGATCTGGTTTGCCCTGCTGTTCTTCCAGGCGGAGGAGAGAAGACCTGACCCTCGATTCGAATACACAAGCCTGAAATGTGAGTTTGGGATGATATGACTCTTATGCCTCGTACACACGATCGTGATTTCCGACAAGAAAACCGCATTTTTATTTCAGCAGGAAAACGGCTGAAATTTGTCATGCATACACACGGTCACACAAATCTTGGCTGAAATTCCGACCGTCAAGAACGCAGTGACGTACAACACGTACAACAAGCCGAGATCAATGAAGTTCAATAGGCAGTTCGGCTCTTCTGCTTGATTCTGAGCATGCACGTTTTTTTGCGCATCGTAATTGCATACAGACGAACGCGATAGGAATTTTTTTTTCTCTCATGAAAATTGAGATCCTGTTCACAATCTTTTCTTGGTCGGAATTCTGACAGAAAAAGTGTGATGGAGCATACATACGGTCAGAATTTGCGACAAAAAGCTCACATCACACTTTTCTCTTTGGGAATCGCGATCGTGTGTACTAGGCATTGGTGCTCCTTCCATTGGGCTGACCAGGGCCTGTATTGACTTTCTGTTTTGTATACTTGGCCTAGCTCAAGCTTTTGCATTTTGCAGAGAATATGAATGATAACACAAAAACTCTTCTTTCACTCATGGTTAGTGTTTGGCTGAAGCCATTTATTATCAATCAACTGTGTTTTCTCTTTTTAAATCATAATGGCAACAGAAACTACCCAAATTACCTTGATCAAAAGTTCACATATCCCAGTTCTTAATACCGTGTATCGCCCCCTTTAACATCAATGACAGCTTGAAGTCTTTTGTGGTATTTGTGGATGAGGCTCTTTATCTTCTCAAATGCTAAAGCTGCCCATCCCTCTTGGCAAAAAGCCTCCAGTTCCTGTAAATTTTTGGGCCGTCTTGCATGAACTGCATGCACGTTTGAGATCTCCCCAGGGTGGCTAAATGATATTGAGGTTAAAAGACTGAGATGGCCACTCCAGAACCTTCACTTGTTCTGCTGTAGCCAATGACAGGTCGACTTTGCCTTGTGTTTTGGATCAATGGGGGTTATTTATGAAAGGCAAATCCACTTTGCACTACAAGTGCAAACTACAAGTGCAAAGTGCACCTGAAATTGCACTGAAAGTGCACTTGGAAGTGCAGTCGCTGTAAATCTGAGGGGAAGATCTGAAATGAGGGGAAGCTCTGCTGATTTTATCATCCAATCATGTGCAAGCTAAAATGCTGTTTTCTATTTTCCTTGCATGTCCCCCTCGGATCTACAGCGACTGCACTTCCAAGTGCAGTTTGCACTTGTAGTGCAACGTGGATTTTCCTTTCGTAAATAACCCCCATTGTCATGTTGGAATGTCCAAGTACGTCCCATGCACAGCTTCCTGGCTGATGAATGCAAATGTTCCTCCAGTATTTTTTTGATAACATACTGCATTCATCTTGCCAACAATTTTGACCAAATTTCCTGTGCCTTTGTAGCTCACACATCCCCAAAACATCAGCGATACACCTCTGTACCTTTCATCATAGGTCTTGTTGACTCCTCTCCAAATATATTACATTTTTTATTTTATTTCAGAAAGAGAATCTCAAGACATCTTCCAAACATCATCAAAATAACATAGTAACCATGCCCCAACAACAGGATAATAAATACATTTCAAAACTTAAGTTCATAAGCATAAAAAAACACCTATTTCTCAAAATATCCATCTCCCCTTGGTCATGAACTTAAAAACTCAACCTTATCCAAAAAACTCAAATATCACATCGCCCCCGTATAGTGGTAAGATATCTTCCCCTCTCTTCCCTTCCATTTCAACCAACCCTACCAACAAACATTAAAAAAAAAAAGAAAAAAAAGGAAACCTCCCCCACCCCCCAATACATTTCCCCCCTCTCTCCCCACATCCCCCAGCGCCAGCTAGCAAGTATGTAATACTTCTCTAAGCTGATCAAATTTTTAGAATCCAATGTCTCCATTCTCAACTGGTGGGACCCTCATCTATGAGAGTCTCTCCCTCAAAATGTAGTGTTTATGGTTGTGGCCAAAAAGCTAAATTTTGGTCTCATCACTCCAAATGACTTTGTGCCAGAAGGTTTGAGGCTTGTCTCTGTGCTGTTTGGCATATTGTAAGCGGGATACTTTGTGGCATTCACGTAGCAATGGTTTTCTTCTGGCGACTCGACCATACAGGCCATTTTTCTTCAAGTGCCTCCTTATTGTGCATCTTGAAACAGCCACACCACATGTTTTCAGAGAGTCCTGTATTTCACCTGAAGTTATTTGTGGGTTTTTCTTTGCATCCCAAACAATCTTCCTGGCAGTTGTGGCTGAAAGTTTACTTGGTCTACCTCACTGTGGTTTGGTTTCAACAGAACCCCTCATTTTCCACTTTTTGATTAGAGTTTAAACACTGCTGATTGAAATTCTCAATTCTTTGGATATCTTTTATATCCCTTTCCTGTTTTATACAGGTTCAACTACCTTTTCTCACGGATCCTTTAACAATTCTTTTGCTTTCCCCATGACTCCGAATCCAGAAATGTCAGTATAGCACTGGATGAAAGATGCAAGGGTCTGTCTGGAGTCCAGAAACACATTGACCTTTTATACACACACACATTAATTACAAGTAAACAGATCACAGATGAGGGTGATTACTTTTAATAGCCTCTCAAACCCCTTTGTGTCAACTTGTGTGCATGTTATCAGGCCAAAATCACCCGGGTATGTAAACTTTTGATCAGGGTCATTTGGGTAGTTTCTGTTGTCCTTGTGATTTAAAAACAGTAAACACAGTTGATTGATAATAAATGGCTTCAGTCAAACACTACCCATGAGTGAAAAATGTTTTTGTGTTATCATTCATATTCTCTAAAAAAAGGCCAAGAAATCATTAATTTTGCAGGGTATGTAAACTTATGAGCACAAATAACCTATACATAATTTATCGTACCCCTCACAGCTAGGGAGAATGTGGTTCTATATAAAGTATTCTGTATAGCCACAGGGGGGATCCTTCACTTTGTTGAGTTACAGTAAAGAGCTGCCTAACTGCATATAAAATCTTAGGATAACATTGGAGCTTTCTTGGGTCTTGGCTTTTCATGCTACATCCCTGGAATTATAATCACACTATATGATCACTCCTGTCCAGGAGCAAATGTTCTTTGTGGTTTTGGGGGAGGGTTACCGAGGCAGATTCCTTATCCTTCAGCCGGGGATCAGACACTCTCTGACTCTCGTCTCTGGGCCCCCCTACCTCCTCTCCTAGGACCCCACGGGTCTACTTCACCTTCCCCTCCTCACCCACATATCTCCCCCTTCCTTCCTCCTTTGGCCATCCTGGTCTCTTCCCCGGTCTCCTTCCTTGCTAGGCAGGCCTGATCACACTCTCCAGTGGACTGGCTGGGTTTTCGCCCCTCCCAAGAGGTAGAGGTGCTGCAGTCACATTCCAGTTATAATATTTGAATAGTTCTGTGTTATTATGCCATCTTTCCTGTGGGGATGACCTCCCCTTAAAAATTGTAGTAGTCTGCATTGTTGGGTGAATGTATTATATGTATTTTTCTCCTACTGATACTTTCTAAAGCCAAGGGTAGGCTCACGGGCCATGCTATACCGTGCTCTGAGGCGTTCAGGCTGGGACATTGGTGTCGGCATCGCCTGCAAGCAAAAAATATCTTAAAAAACGCTCAATTATTGTTTACAGTTTCTTTTTCATGGTGCGGGTCGGAATAGGGAGCCTCTGACCCGTGCTGTGTACAACTGCTTCCCCCACATAGGGTTGCACCCGCTCAGTGACTCATTCTTCTTTTTGGGTTTGGGAGGTGCTCTGAGATTAGGTCTCCCCTACAGCTTACTAGATTTCTGTGACTCTCTTGTCTCTCTGTCCTTGCTTTCTTCTACCCCTCTATTCTTAGACTTATTACAGTGATCCCAAAGGAGGGTAAGGATCCACTATACTGTCAAAATTATCATCCGATCTCTCTTTTAAATGTGGATCTAAAAATATTCACCAAAATGCTTTCCATACGTCTGATGGACCTGATCCCGCAACTGAGCCACTCCGACCAAGTATGATTTGTCCCTACGAGGGAGGCTCGAGATAACACTACCAAGGCGATTAACTTGATTCATGGCACTCAAATACAGAAGACCCCACTGTTAATTCTCTCGACAGAAGCCGAAAAGGCGTTTGACAGGGGGAGTTGGCCCTTCCTGATGGAGACTCTCCACTGGGTAGGCCTGAGGGAACGGATGATGAATTGGGTCCAGGCTATATATTCTTGTCCTTTGGCCCAAGTTAAGGTACACGGACATATCTCTGCATTATTTGTGATAGCAAACGGGACAAGACAGGGGTGCCCCCTGTCTCTTTTTGATCTTCATTTTGACCCTTGAACCCTTTCTATGATACATCAGAGAAAACCCAAATATTTCAGGCCTGCGAATAGACGCCACTCTGTCCCCAAAAATTGCGGCGTTTGCGGATGACTTGTTATTCTTCCTGACCAACCCTGCTTTCGGAACTGAAGACCTATGAAGAGCTATTTTTCTTCCACGTCAATTATCAGAAATCAGAGGCACTGGATTCGTCTTTGGAGACCTCCTTAGCTGCACTGCTCCGAGTGGATTTGCCCTTTAGGTGGGCTACATCCCACTTTTAATATTTGGGTATCCTCACCCCAGTCAGTCCTTTTTTCACCCTGGTCATGATAAGGGACCTGTCACACCTCCATGGAGGGGTCAAGAGACGATCACTTCATGATGGGAGGAGGTTGTGTATGATATCATGTGATGTGTATTTGTTTCAGAGTGGCAGATGCGGAGGTCCACTACATGCCGAGTTAGGCTGGTGGGCAACCCTATCCGCACAATTGCAATACAGCACTTACTATGCCAATGTGACATAATGACTATAGTTTTGTGGAACGTGCGGAGCTTGAGTGATCCACTTAAGCGTACCATGGTATCCACTTCTATTAGAAAACATCTCCCGGCTGTGTGTGTTTTGCAGGAAACTCATTTGACTTCAGATACTCTGTCGTGGGTGGGCTGGGCGTATCACTCCACTCACACAAAGGAATGGCTTCACCAGAAGATTAAAGTTTTGGAATGGCCCAGACTTGAAGCAGATTGAAAAATCTGTGGGGTGATCTGAAGAGGGCTGTGCACAGAAGATGACAGATTGAGTATTTTTTGCAAAGAGTGGGTAATTATTGCCAAGTCAAGATGTGCCATGCTGATAGACTCATACCCAAAAACACTTATGTGCTGTAATAAAATCGAAAGGTGATTCAACAAAGTATTAGTTTAAGGGCGTGCACACTTATGCAACCATATTTTTTTATTTTTTTTACTTCCCTCCACCTAAAGAATTTTAGTTTGTTGTTTAATTGGAGTTGTACAGTTTACGTGTCACATTTAAAAAAAAAAGTGGTGAAAAGATTTGTCTCCCCCCCCATCACAGAAACCTGACATTTTAACTGGGGTGTGTAGACTTTTTATATACAGTGGCCAGTGGGGAGGTGGTTAAAGGCAACATTCAGGTCCACAACTATGCTTTTAAATCTCCAGTGTTCAAGTGCTAGGGTGCAGATAGCTGAACCCAAAACATTAATCCTTTAATTGGACAATGAAATTGATAAGATAAGCTAGCAAGGTTTTGGTATACTGCAATATTTTGCACATCAGTCAAAAAAAATAAAACTAAAATAAACAATATTTGTGAGAAATAGTTATAAATAAAGCAATTTGTAATTTGGTTAAGCATAGCTTATATTTGCTTTAACCACCATTATGTTGGCAGATTAAAAAGTATTTTTGTGTATTCCCTTTTCTGAGAAGTAGTCTAGTCTTTTTTTTTTTTTAACAAATGGGTCCCTGGCAGCTTTAAGCCATAATATACCAGTATGCACTGCATACTAGTACATTATGACAGACAAACAAACCCCTCCAGTGCTGCGCTCTCCTTTGTCCCTGGCAACTTCAATCTTCCTTCCAGGTTTGCGACAACCTTCAGCCATTTGATTGGCTGTGCCAGGGCGATGTCACTCCCGCGCACAGGAATCACATCGCAGTGGCACACAGAGAAGGCTGTAAATGTGGTCCAAGCAGTGCACGTGCAGCAGAGGCACTCGTTGACAAGCAGGGAGATTTATGACAGAAGACACCTCGAGGGTCTCTTCTGTAAGACCCCTTTCACACTGAGTTTTAGCAGCACTTTAGCAGTTTCAGCGGTGCTTTTCAGCCGCTAGCAGCCAAAGGGGTTAAAAACACCTGACTTGCAGCGCTTCCAAAACACTTTCCAGGCACTTCAGATGCGCTGCCCATTCATTTTAATGGGCAGGGTGTTTTGGGAGCGCTGTATACAGCACTCCCAAAGATGTGGCCTTTGAGGCTGGGTTCACACTGATACGACACTCATCCGACTTTCATCCTACTTTGCTCTGCGACATCAGTCCTACATTGGTCCAACATTCATGAACAGGATACTACTTTGATCCGACTTTGTGATAGTCAGACTTGTCCTTTGACCAATCAAAACAATCCCAGGGTGAGATAAATTCCTTTTACTGCTGCTATAATCACCATGTCAGATGGTTAGGACAAGGATCCTACTTTGATCCGACTTCAATGATATTCAATGGGCTGAAGTCGGATCAAAGTCTTACAGGGAGCATTTTCAAAGTCGGACCGACTTGTGTCGGACCAGTTAAGCCGGCTCCCATAGGGAAACATTGATTTTCACACGTCATGGCGACATGAGCTCCTAATGTTGGAGCGTTTGTCGGACCAGTGTGAACCAGGCCTTAGGACTTTTTGCAACACACTGTAATTAATGGGAGGAGGTTTTCAGGTGTTATTTCAAGGCTATTTCTAGGATTAAAATGCCAGAAAACAGCCTGTGTGAAAGGGGTATTATAAAAAGCCTGCATGTCAGCGAGTTTCGTTAAAACTGACTTTACCACCACTTTAAAATTTGATCATGACCAATTGTGTAGTTCGAAAGCTATACTAGACAACACGCTACAGACAGCTCTTAAAAGCTGCATGCACCAGGACTAAAGCCCGTAACACACTAAGAAAATCAGGTGAACATTTTTCAAGGAACGAGCGTACAATTTTCTGATAGTATGTACGCAACTTTCAACAGCCGATACCAACCTAATAAGATACAACCTCCTAAATTTTTCTCATACTGGACCAAAATTAACTATTTTTGTTTAATGTGTACTGCTTTCGTACAAGAAAAATCTGAAACAAAAGACTGCGCATGATCAGAAACCATAAACAAAAGAGAAGCCACTGTCGTACATTTCTTTCTTTGGTTCCGACTTGCTGTAAAACAGTGCAGGCATACAAAGTACAAGCATACCTGCAGTAGCCCCTTAACACCCTACTGTAATGGCCAAATCTTGGGCCATGTTCACAGGCAAAAAAAAATTAAATTCTTGCCAGAGCAAGGGGTTTTACCATTCAGTTTATCTACATTAACACAGAATAATTTTTTTTTTTTTTTTAAATAAAGTATTAAAAAGGACTAATTAGTAAATGTATCAATGCTTCCTGTACCAGTTTGAATAAGTAACATAGCATGAGGGTGAGAGAATCAAGTACAGTAAACAAGTAGAAGCAATTCAAAATCTGAAACTGTTGCAATTAAAAGTATAGTATACTATAGTTAAGGCGGCCACAGATGGTTTAAATCTTGGCCCGATCAGCAGGAACTAGCCGAGATTCAAACCATGTATGGGAAGGCTAAATGTACCCAAAGTTGATCGACCGAAAAACTTGGGTACAACCAGCCTGCCGGATTTTACATAAGATTATTGCTAGAGACTATTATAGCTGCTAGTAATAAATCAGTGTTCTCCTGGCAGGGCAGCTTCCTCCACTCCACAGCCGAGAGAACACAACGGCTCTGGCAGGATTCCCCTGTCAACACCGACTGTGAAAGAAATTCACTCAGTCTATGACCGGCCTTAGCCTGGTTGAAGTAAAGACACAATTCCATCCAGTTCTACCCACACGCAAATCAAAAACCTCCATATACCCAATCCTATACCTACAGTTGATCCAGAGGAAGGCCAAAAAGAAACCCACACTAAAAGTATGGTCGGATTTGCTCCAGCATGGGAAAGAAAATAACGAAATCCTTCCTACTCTCTCAAGAGGCAATCCGATATTAGTATCCAGTGTATTCTGCACATTTAAGAAACCAGGCCAAAAAAAGGCAGACTTATTCACGAGGCGTGACCAGGATGTGAGTGTGAGAGGAAGACGCTTCTCCTCCCTACCTCTGTACACACCTCTACTACAGGTGCAGCGCTGATGGAGACCGCTGAGACGCGAACCCACAACCTCCAAACCCTGTGCCAATAAACCTACAACGTGCAAGCTGTTACCCTCCACAGAGCCTGCACCTCTACCAAACAAACAAATATTTCAAACACAAAGTAGCATTTGCAGAAGGAGAAAGTGCAGGTAGAATGCTAGCCCAACTAATTAAAACAAACGCACCCAGCTCAATAGTACCGGCGATAAAGGTAGACGGGGGTAGAATCACTTCCCAAAAATTAGAAATAATTGAGCTGTACAGATCCTCATAATAGTTCTGAAAACTCTCTAAGCAAGAGGAAAGAAGAGAAGAAATGGATACCTTTTTTGGAAGGTTAACGATTCCTTTAATCTCGGAGAGGGACAGAGCAGAGCTAGATAGACCTATAACTTTAGAAGTACAAAGTGCAGGACAGAAATCCCCGGGACCGGATGGTCTCCCGGTGGAGACCTATCGATACTTCGGGAAAGAACTGCTCCCGGAACTCACAAAGGTTTTAAATAGCTCTATAGATAAAGGAGAACTCCCACCATCTATGTTGGATTCAACTATAATAGTCATCCATAAGGAGGGAAAGGATCCACTGGACACTTCATCATATAGACCCATCTCCTTGATAAACACAGATGCAAAAATATTGTCGAAGGTCTTGGTGGTGCATCCCGACCAAATCGGGATTTATCCCAGGAAGGGCCACCTATACAAATATAAGAAGAGTCTATATGAACCTTCAGATACCAACAGAGGAAGACGAAAAAAGATCAATTGTCTCACTGGACGCCACCAAGGCCTTTGACAATGTAGAACGGAAATATCTGTGGAGAGCTCTGGGTGAGCATCAGGTAGGACCGATCTTCATGAAATGGGTCAAATTGTTATAAAAATCCCTTTTTTTTTATTTATTTTTTTATAACAGCTTACCTGTAAAATCCTTTTCTTGGAGTACATCACGGGACACAGAGTGACTTAGTCATTACTAATGGGTTATATAGATTACCTTCAGGTGCTGGCACTGGCAACTTCCAAACCGGAAGTGCCCTCCCCTATATAAGCCCCTCCCATCCGGGAGCACCTCAGTTTTGTAGCAAAGCAATAAGTGTCCCTAAAAGAGGGGTGGGAGCTCTGTTTCCCGTGATGTACTCCAAGAAAAGGATTTTACAGGTAAGCTGTTATAAAAATCCCTTTTTCTTTTTCGTACATCACGGGACACAGAGCGACTTAGTCATTACTAATGGGACGTCCCAAAGCAATGCCAAATGAGGGGAGGGATACACTATACATAAGCTGGGCGCCATCAGGCATGAGGATCTTTTGCGGCCTGCAACACACTGTGCCCAAAGGCGACATCCTCCTGACTTCTAACGTCTACCTGGTAGAATCTAGTAAACGTGTGTACTGAAGACCATGTTGCGGCCTTACAGACTTGAGCCAGGGAGGCCTGGTGATGCACTGCCCATGAAGTTCCAACTGCTCTTGTGGAGTGCGCCCTAACTTTGAACGGAGGCGGTCTCCTTCTCAAGCCATAGGCTTGTATTATGACCTGTCGAATCCACTTGGCTAAAGTAGATTTTGATGCTGCCTGACCCTTTCTGGGGCCTTCCGGCAGAACAAACAAAGTATCCGTTCTACGAATCTGAGCAGTGGCTTTTAGATAAGCTTTAACTGCTCTTACTACATCCAAAGAATGCAATAACTTTTCCTCTACCGAACTAGGTTTGGGAAAAAAGGAAGGAAGAACCACATCTTGGTTCAAATGAAACCTCGATACCACCTTAGGAAGAAAGGCTGGATGAGGACGTAATACTACTCTGTCCTTATGGACAACCAGATATGGCTCCTTACAGGACAAGGCGGCTAATTCCGATACTCTTTTAGCCGAACAAATGGCTACTAAGAAAATCAATTTCCTGGTGAGAAGAACCAAGGAAATGTGCTGCAATGGTTCAAATGGTTGTTTCTGTAGAACCGACAGAACCAGGTTTAAGTCCCATGGACATATGGGAATACTAACCGGAGGGCTAATACGCATCACTCCTTGTATGAAAGCTTTGATTAATGAATGCAAAGCCAAGGGCCTTTGAAAAAATATTGACAAGGCCGAAATCTGACCCTTGATAGTACTCAAGGCAAGCTTCCTATCTACAGCCCACTGTAGGAAGTCCAGAATCCTACCTATTACGTACTTACGCAGATGCCATTTCCTGGCTTCACACCACGCGATGTACGCCTTCCAGATCCTATAATAGATCTGCCTGGATACCGGCTTCCTGGCATTGATCATGGTAGATACCACAGGATTAGGCAGCCCTCTCTTTCTTAGAATGTGGGCTTCAATAGCCAGGCCGTCAAACCCAGGACTGGTAAGGAAGGGTGGTATATCGGTCCCTGCGAAAGCAGGTCCGGACGATGTGGGAGGGTCCAAGGACTCCCCACTGACATTTTTACGATCTCCGCGTACCATGCTCTTCTGGGCCACGCTGGAGCCACCAGAATCACCGGTTTCTTTTCTACCCTGATTCTGCGGATTAATCGCAGTAACAATTGTGGCGGTGGGAATGCATATATCAGTTTGAACTGATCTCAAGGGAACACTAGGGCATCCGAGCCGCAAGCTAGGGGATCCCTTGTGCGAGACACAAATCTGTCCACCTTTGCGTTGAATCTGGATGCTAGCAGATCTACATCCGGTGTTCCCCACCGCTGGCATATTGCCTGGAAAACCTCGGGGTGAAGAGACCATTCCCCCGGGCATAATTGCTGGCGACTTAAAAAGTCCGCTCTCCAATTTTCCACTCCTGGGATGAAAACCGCGGATATGGCTGGGACATATCTTTCTGCCCATTCCAGGATGCAATTTGCTTCCCTCTGGGCTGCACGACTCCTGGTGCCACCCTGATATTTGATATATGCCACTGCTGTGGCATTGTCTGATTGAATTCTGACAGGGGACCCTTGGAGTTTGGATGTCCATGCTACTAGGGCATACCGGGCTGCTCGTATCTCTAAGAGATTGATGGGCAGGGCCTTCTCTGCTTCTGACCACTTGCCCTGGAGAGACCATTGCTCCAGTACTGCCCCCAGCCTATGAGGCTGGCATCTGTAGTGACCACCTTCCAAGAAACCAGACTGAAGGGTTTCCCTTTTTCCAGATTCTGGGGCACCAACCACCAATGGAGGCTCTTGCGAACGGAAGGGGACAGGGACATTGGTAAGTCTAAAGCCTGAACTTTTTTGTTCCAGGTTGACAGTATGGCCCTCTGCAAGTTCCTTGAATGGAACTGACCGTAGGGTACTGCTTCGAATGAAGCCACCATTTTTCCCAGCAGCCTCATGCACAGGCGTATGGATGGTTTTCTTTTTGTACCCACTAAGTGGGTCAAATCTTTCAAAGACGACACCTTCTCTGGAGGTAAGAAAATCTTTCTCTGATTTGAATCCAGTCTTAGCCCCAAGTATTCCAGACTTTTGACTGGTTTTAGGGCTGACTTGTCTCGGTTGATAATCCAACCGTGAGATTCCAGATACTTGATTGTCTTGTGAACGACCACTTCTAGTTTTTTTCACTGAGTGGTCTATCAGCAACAAGTCGTCTAGATATGCCATTATCGTTACACCTTGTGTTCTTAGATTGGCCAATAGTGGGGCCAGAATTTTTGTGAACATTCGTGGTGCTGTGGCCAGACCGAAAGGTAAGGCTCTGAACTGAAAATGGTGCCCTTCTACTGCAAAGCGTAGAAATTTCTGGTGGGCCGGAAAGATGGGAATATGCAGATAAGCATCCCTTATGTCGATTGAGGCTAACCATTCCTGCCCTTGTAGGGCGGTGGGCACCGATCGGATTGACTCCATCCGAAAAGTCCTGATATGTAGGAACTTCTTTAGCCCTTTTAATTTAATATGGGCCTCACGTCCCCATTTGTTTTGGGGACTGTGAAAAGGTTCGAGTAAAACCCGAACCCGCTTTCTTCCAAGGGAACCTTCATGATTACACCTTGGAGCAATAGTTGTTCTAGTGCCAGAAGGAGGGATCCTCTCTTTTGGGGATCGCTTGGCACGTTTGACCTCATAAAATGGGCAGGAGGAGTGTCTTAACTCCAACCTGTATCCCAGACTTACTGCAGAGATCACCCATCTGTCTCTGATGGTGTCCTGCCAGGTCTCTGTGAACAACTGAAGTCTTCCCCCTACCCGATTGAGTGGGGGCAACTGACTTGGGGGGAGGTTTTGTACCTCTCTTGACCCAGGGTTTCTTGTTACCCTGTGATTGTCCCTGATTTCTGCCTCCTGGATTTGACCGCGGAGGCCGTCGGAACTGTTTCACAGCCGATGTGCCAGGGACTGGAGAAGTAGGCCTCTTAAAAGAAGGACTTCTACCCTTGTTCTTAACTGGCAAGAGTGTACTTTTACCGGCAGAAATTTTCTGGATATACTTGTCCAGATCTTCTCCGAATAAGCGTTCTCCATGAAATGGGAAGCTAATCAGCAATTCTTACAGGGAGCTTCAGCAGACCAGTTTCTGAGCCATAGAAGCCTACGCATATGTCTACAGACAGCGTAAAGCGGGAGGCCTGCTGGATTGTATCCTTTATGGCGTCCACCGCAAAACACAAGGCTCTAGGTAGGTCAGCTAGGGCAAGAGCCTGCTGATCTGGTAAGTCTTTTAAGACTTGTTTCAACTGATCCTTCACTGCTTGGCAGACCCCAATCGCTGCTACTGCAGGTTGTGTCACCATGCTTGCTGTAGAGAAAGCAGATTTTAGTAAAGACTCCAATTTTTTTAGCTATTGGGTCTTTGAACATTGGAACATTATCTACTGGACATGTCAGTGATTTATTCACACAAGAGATGGCTGCGTCCACTGTAGGGACCCATCATTTTTTTCTTATGAACTTATCCTCCCTGGGATAGATCACCGGAAATCTCTTGGGAGGAGTAAATATTTTATCAGGATGCTCCCAATCCTGGTAAATAAGCCCTTACAATAAAGGGTGGGTTGGGAAGAAACAGACAGTCTGGGGGGCTTTCAGCGACCCCAGCGAGGAGACAGTAGTGGTTGATGGCTCCGCAAGAGGCATTTTAAATGCTGATCGGACCATGTTAGTCAGAGACTGAACCCATAATCTTTCAGCATGTGATGCTGAGAATGGCTCTTCCACTGTTGATTCCTCTATAACAGAATCAACCTCATCCTGATCCCCTTCAGGTAGGTCGATCCCTGTATGGGACTGTTGCTCTGCTAACAGGTACTCTGAGGGAGGAGACGGAGATCGAGCGCTCTTTCCCTGTGACAGGGAAGCAGCGATCAATGTTGACAATCTCTCTTCCAGCCCTCCCAGAGCTGAGGAAAAAAACCTCCTGTTACATACACAGGAGCAGGTGAACTGAGGACAGCCACAGTACCAGGTACTCCTGAGGGTGCTCTACGGTCACTAACCTCTGATTCTTCAGGGGAGATTGGTGCAGCCGAAGCATGCCCAAGATCCTCAGAGCCCGATGGAGACCCCCTATGCTTCCTGGGATTTTTAGTCCCGGAGTTTTTAGACGGCATATTCCTAAGCCCAAAGCTGAGGTATTCCAGCCGAAATACACCACTTACTGACAATAGTCTAGCACAATTGCTGCTATAAAAACAGTTGGTGTCTACTAATGTGCCTTTCGATGGGGATGCCTGCATCAACCGCTTGCTGTATGCCTTTTTTAAATGTTGCCAGCTCTGTCTCTGCACTCCATAGCCAGCTCACAACACATAATTGTGCCTTTTAACATGCTGGGACGCCCGCACATGCGCAGAAGCGCTGCGGCGCGCACAGAGCGTCATCCCCCAAGCTCCGCCTCCTTTTCCAGCTCACCTCTATATATAGAGGCACATGCGCCTTCGGCGCTCTTTTTTGAAAAAGGAAACTAGGGACAGGAGACAGGGCCCTTTTGCCGCAGGCCGGGGGATGGACGAGCATTGCAACATGGCAGAGGAAGCAGTTTCCCACAAGAGAACTCACCATCTGCCTGGACTTGACTGATGAAAAGAAAAAGTCCACATGACAAGAAACGTTCCACAGCGGCCTCTAGTGGATTAACACAGGTACCGCGGTCTGTCTATTTTTTTTTCCTTGACCACTATTAAAATTACTACATTTTTTAGTAGTTACAGACATGCAGATATTTAGCGGGAATACCGTTAGGTAACAGGCAGAAAGACATATTAGGCTTGGGGGTCCCCTAATAGAACCAAGTTCCTGGGGGGCCCCCCCACTTACCGTTTCCCCGCCGCAGGACTCTGTTTGGTCCACAGAAGCCCAAACTTCACCTCTCACGGCAGGCATTGTAATTAAACCTTTAGGGACCGGGTTCCCAAGGATTCCACTCCCCTGGACCTGTATAGCACCCTGCACAGAAAGCATCTTAGTCGTGGGTATGACCAGAGCTCTGGATCCCAGGGTTCAGCTCTCCTAAGAGAAGCATTACAGGCAAAACCTTGCTCTTCTCTGCAAGGCCCGGGTACCGACCGTTTAGCTATGAAGCTTTTTTGGTTGGATCCGGAATAGCTTACTGAGGCCCAAAAGAACCTGTACGCAAGCTCAGTGAAAAACACGTTACTTCTTGGCCAACACCTTAGACACTGGCAAAAAACTGAGGTGCTCCCGGATGGGAGGGGCTTATATAGGGGAGGGTACTTCCGGTTTGGAAGTTGCCAGTGCCAGCACCTGAAGGTAAACTATATAACCCACATAGTAATGACTATGCCGCTCTGTGTCCCGTGATGTACGAGAAAGAAAACCAGAAGCAAGAGTGAAAGTGAATAATGCTCAATCTAAGAGGTTTCGATTGCAGAGGGGAACGAGGCAGGGGTGCCCACTGTCCCCCCTCCTATTTGCCCTCGCAATCGAGCCTCTAGCAATAGCCCTTAGGTCGACCCCGGAGATGAGAGGGTTTATGAGAGGGGAGATAGAGGAAAAAGTAGTATTATATGCGGACGACCTCCTCCTACTAGGGGACACCCCGCAATCATTGAAAAAAGCTATGGAAAATGATAGGGAATTTTGGAAGCTTTGCAGGCTTATCAATAAACTGGGGAAAATCTATGTTGCTCCCAGTGGACCCGCTTATAGACCCTTTACCACAGGAGGCTACACAAATACAAATTACAACTCAGATAAAATATCTGGGGATAAATATATCTAAAGACCCTAATCATTACATTGTAGATAATCTGATACCCTTGCTTAATAAATATAGGGGAAAAAGTAAAATATGGAAACGTCTCCCACTTTCAGTGGCAGGCCGCTGTAGCTTAATAAAAATGGTCTGGATGCCACAGCTTCTCTATGTCCTACAAAACTCCCCAGTATGGATTTACAAAAAATGGTTTCAAAATATAGAAAGTATATTCAGAGAGTTAATCTGGAAAGGGGGGGTAGCAAGAATAAAACTAAACACACTACAGAGGACAAAGCGGGAAGGTGGAGTGGCACTCCCACACCCATTCAGTTATTTTCTTGCAGCCCAGATTCAATACATGAGGGCCAGCAATATGGAAGGAGGAGAAATAAAAAGGAGAATATTAATACAGAACCTAAGTCACGATACCTTAGTAGAAGCTGTGGAATCGGGCTCATTCCCTATGAACTCCCCCACCTTAGACCTTATGATTAGAACATGGAAAGAAGTGAAGAGGGTGCTGGGATATAGTGGCATTAATGAGTATACCCCTATATGGGAGAATGTCAACTTAATTGAAAAATACAGAAGATGGGAACAATTAAGGAATGGGACAGACAGGGCATAAAACATATCTCCCAACTGTATCAGGATGGCACACTAAAAACTTTTCAGACATTGAAAGAACAATATAAACTCCCAAATAAATCTTTCTATAAATATCTGCAGATAAGGCATGCACTAGCAAAACAATATAAAGGAGTAGTAATGACCTGGAGCAAGATACCTCTCTTAAAGGAAATCATTAACACAAAATCATCTAAGGGTTTAATATCAAAAAGCTATCAATTTTTACATAAGGGGAGCCAAGAAGAAACCCAAGGTCAAGCAGATAGGAAGAAATGGGAAAAGGACCTGGGTAATCTGACTAAAGAACAATGGGGAAGAATCCTGGAGCTCGCCCCGGCGGTCTCACTGTCCCCCTCTCAGAGGATGTCCCACCTTTTTTTTGCTAAACCGAGTATATTATACGCCGTATAAACTTTTTCGCTTTGGGCTTAGACTAGACGATACTTGTCCTAGGTGTGGAAGAGAAAGGGGGGACATGATACATATGTTTTGGCGATGTCCGAAACTCTAATCAGTACTGGAGGGAGGTAGTGAGAAAAATAGAGCAGATTTTTGAGGTACATATAGTTAGATCCCCTACAATGCGTACTGGGCTGGGTGGAGGGAGAGGGGACAAATGACAACACCAAGTTAGCTATCATAAGATCCCTATTTCAAGCTAGGAGGCTGATAGCGCAGAAATGGCAATCAGTCTCCCCACCATCTAGCAAGGACTGGGAGCAAAACATGAACTTAACATTATTAAAAGAAAGGACGACATATATTAGACAAGGAGCACTAAAAAGATTTGAAAAAAATCTGGAAACTGTGGCAGGAGAAAAAACACGAATTAAATGGAAGGAAAGATGTTGAAGATAGGGAGGGATGAGTGGGAAGATGGAAGGGGTGAGAATGAGGGATTAGGGAAATTCAGTGGAGGGAAGGAGTATGAAAGGAGCGGTTCGAGGTCTAGGGGAAGAGGGGTTGGTTTTAAGATGATATTAATTATTTGTTTTGTATGGGAAGTGGGGGGAGGGGGGGGGGGGGGAGGATTGGAAAGGGGATTGAATGCATTATGAAATAGAAAATGGTTTAATAAAGATATGAATGAAATGAAAAAAGAAACCAGGCCAAAAATCTAATAAAAATCTGAGCTGGCCAGAACCAGCTTGAGGGAGTCTATTCCACATATTCACAGCTTACTGTGAAGAAAACATCCTGTATTTGGGGGTTAAGCTCTTGGCGCCAGCACTTCCCCTTACGATGCTGGGAGACAGGGCAGGGTTTAGGATCACTTTCCGTTAGCCGCCAGTAACGATGCCGGGAGCAAGCAGGGTGCATGCTCTCGGCACAGCTGTGTTTACACCAATTTATGCAGGTATGTGGCTGCTCGGCACCAAGGCCCATACGCTGAGAGGCCACATATTTGCATGCGGACAGCGCCAAGGGGTTAAATCTTTTTTTCTCCAAAGAGTGCGCCCTTGTCCTCTACATTAGGTTCACTATATGGACCACTTTTGTATTTATACAAGTTGATCATATCCCCCCTTAAAAAGGGGTTTGTAAAGGTTCGTTTATTTTCTAAATAGGTTAAAGCTAGTGCATTGTTGGTTCACTTACCTTTTCCTTCTATTTACCTTCTAAATGTTTTTTTTCTTTGTCTGAATTTCTCACTTCCTGTTTCTCCTCACTAAACTTCACACCATCATCCGAGTGGTGTGGAGTCAGCCAGAACAGCTTACTGAGGAGGAACAGGAAGTGAGAAATTCAGACAAAGAAAACAAATATTTAGAAGGGAAATCTAAGGAAAAAGGTAAGTGAACCAACAATGCACTAGCTTAAAGGAACCCATTTAGAAAATAAAAAAAACAAACCTTTACAACCCCTTTAATCTCCTCAAGAGAATAAATTCAATTCCTCTAATCTTTCCTCGTAGCTGAACTCCTCCTTGCCTATCAGTTTGGTTGCTCTTCTCTGCACTTTCCCAATATCCTTTTTGTGAACTAGACTTGGGCAGAGCGATTCATTTTAGTGAGTCAAATCATTTGGATCAGTTCAGTGAAATGATGCGAATCACTGAATCGACTCATTTCTTCAAAACTAAGATCATCACACACAGCTCATGATTCAATAGACTCATTGTGAGCAGTGAGCTCTCTACACTGAGTCATTCATAGATTCAAGAGTCATGCTGCTGGCTCGTATGCACAGAGCATTTTAAAATACAGAATGATTGTGTGCTCTCTATGGTTTAGGCTGGGTTCACAGTGCTGCGTTCAGTGCAAATCGCATGCAATGTCTGCGATGCCAATTCAGCCATACAGATTTGTAACCTGAATTTGCCTCACAATTTGAATCAAAGTCATGCAGGACCCTTTTTTGGTCCACACCAGAATTGAATCACATGGGTGTTCACACACCCATGCGATTCGATTCCAGTCCGAAATCAGTTTGCACTGCAATATGCAAACCGATCTGGGGGTGTCATTAACTTTGTAATGGCACTTCTAGCTGTTTGCAATCGCATAGGGCAGTGTGAACTGCCTGCATGTCAGGTGCGACGCGCAAACTGCAGGGTTTTTCTGCATGATCGAATTGTGAACCGAATCTCATTCAAAGACTTCACAGCAGCTCATGAATAGAACGTGACCTGGCGAGTCACTGGCTCACACACAACTCATGAATCTAATGCGCTCAGATGAGTCACTTATACATTCAGGAGTTATACTGCTCTAACTCACTAGTTCACACAGAACGCAACGTGCTCACATGAGCCACTCAAACAGTAGTTATACTTCTGGCTCACACAGGCAGCTCATGTTACAAAACAGAATATTGATACTTGTGTGCTCTCTTCCTGAGTGAGACATTCACAGACTGGACTTAACTAGCTGCTGCCTACCTCACACAGACATCATACAAGAGAACCTTGTACTCAGTGATTTATTCAGAAACTTTAAGTCTTGATGGCTCACATGATCATATTATAGCCAATTTTACAAATCATGAGCTGAGGCTGCTGTTTTTTCAGAGTCCCTACACATCCTGAAAGGGGAGGATCTTTGACAATGAAATGAACCAGATTCACTTTCATTATTTGATTCATTCAAACTCTAGTGAGTTGATTTACCGATTCGATTCAGTAGCCAAGCCTATTGTGAACTGGTGCCCAAAAGTGAAATGCATATTCCAGATGAGGTCTTACTAATGATTTGTACAGTGGCAAAACGATACCTCTTAATACAAGAAAGGATATTGCTCTTTGAAAAACGTAGCTTGGCATAATAAAAAAAAAAAAAAAAAAAAAAAAAGAGATATATATATATATATATATATATATATATATATATATATATATATATACACACACACATATACATACACACACGGATTTATGGCACTTTTTTACTAGTAATGTTGGAACCAGTGACATGACAGTGACCAGAGCTAAAAAGCCACTGTATAAACGACAGTCAGGGAATGGGTTAACACTAGGGGGCGATTAAGGGGTTAAGTGTGTCCTAGGGAGGTGTTTCTAACTGTGGGGGAAGTAGACCGACAGAGTACAGAGAGATATCGCCGTTCCTGATCACTAGGAACAGACGATCTCACTGAACTCTCCTGTCAGAACAGGGATCCGCTTTGATTACAATGGCAGGACCCTGTTTTGCCTGAGGAGCGATCGTGGGTGGCCGGCGGACATGGCAGCCGCAGGAACGCATGCATCGGCTCCCTCGCTGTGCAGCTGGCAAGCGTCCACAGCAACTCGTGCATGGAACGACGTACGGGCACATAGTTTCGCACAATAGGGCCGCTCTGCCGTGGTATATGCACGGTGGGCAGTTCTTAAGTGGTTAAACAATCAGAATGTCTCCAACTTACAAGCCGACCTCAACACAAAGGATGTTATTGCATCTTCTGCACAGAATCTCTGCCCACATGGCCGCGTCATTTATACACCAGTTTCCTGTGAATGACTTGAACTATAATTTACAGTCAGCCTTTGTGGCCGATGGGATGGTCATTTCAAATGCACTGTGAGATTACTGATGAGCAGCCTCAGTTTACTCACAAGCCTTGCAGCTTGTAGACAGCCAGCACGCATGATCCGATTAGGGGTGCAATGCTTTCCAGGCTCCTTTGGGGGAAAAAGGGTCAAATACGTTTTTCCTGCAAAAATGTGCATTTATTAATTTTTTTCCCCCCCAAAAGAGTCCAACACTGAACCTTTGGAAACACCACAAAATAACCTTAAACCAGAGCATGAATCACTCACTACTCTGAATAGGGTCTTTTAGCCAGTTTTCTATCCATTTTACTAACTGAGGTTTCCAAGCTTTTACCTTACACGTGTCACAATTATAAAAGATTATGCATTTGTACTCCAAAACAGCAATTAAAGAAAAAAAAAGTAGTGCCAAAATAAGTTGTGTCTCAAAAATTTATTCACAAATGAAATTTGAAGTGCATCACTGGGGGGGCTGCTGTCCACGACCACGTCCAAATCCTCCTCTCTAAACAAAAGTAAAAATGGAATAAGTTTAAAACCGGGAGGTACATTACACAAGGTCATGCTTGATTTGTTGATGAATAGTTTACTTACAAACTGGAATTCTGTAGCAGCTCCAGCACCAGCCTCAGCCTTTTTATCAGAACCAGCTGTAATATAAAGAAATGAAAATTAGGAACAGGGCAAATTTTAAGAACGGCACCTTTTATTTAGGTATGGGCAAAAATACAAATGCCCAATGATCTGACAGAAGAAATCAATTCTCAATTTTCATTCAAATTTCATACCATTAGTGGGTTGTGGCAATGGCCGATTTTCGTGTGGCCATTGAAATTGAGTGAACAGGCATGTTGGAAAGTTGCCGAAAAATGCAAATTTTCTGATCAATGATGGGCGAATTGTGCGAGAAATATAATTGAAAAAAAATGCGCATGAGTGCAAGAAAATAAAATTCCCAGAAAGAAAAAGCAGATTCCCAACCACGAAAATTATTTTCTGTAGCAACATGGGGGTGAAATTTAAGTCTTTGTTGGTCTCATTTCAAAATCAAATGTTGGCACCATTGAATCACAGAATTTCTAATTTTCGAAAGAAAATTTGTTAGGAATTCAACCCATGTGCATCAGGTTATTGCACTGAACCGACAATGCTTCTAACATCTACATATTATGAAGATGCAAAAGTTCCAGTAGAGAACTCCGAGCAGGGCCATTTGGGATTTCCTGTGCAGCAAGTGGCCCAGTTGTGAGCTCAGAATCCAGCATATTTCTGCATTTACAGTGTATTTAAAGCAATTAAAAATTAGGAAGTTTGCATGCACTGCATGGATGTAATAAATATGTAGTTTATGTAATTATTTTACCCACACATACAGCCGTGGCCAAGTTGAGAATGACACAAATATTAATTTTCAAAGTCTGTTTCAGTGGTTTTAGATCTTTGTCAGATGTTACTATGGTATACTGAAGTATAATTACAAGCATTTCATAAGTTTCAAAGGCTTTTATTGACAATTACATTACGTTTATGCAAAGAGTCAATATTTGCAGTGTTGACCCTTCTTTTTCAAGACCACTGCAATTCGCCCTGGCATGCTGCCAATCAACTTCTGGGTCACATCCTGACTCATGGCAGTCCATTCTTGCATAATCAAAGCTTGAAGTTTATCAGAATTTGTGGAACATGGAAATGTTTTTCATGGGATGAAGTTAATTTTCATGGCAAAGAGGGACTTTGCAATTAATTGCAATTCATCTGATGACTCTTCATTACATTCTGGATTATATGCAAATGGCCATCATAAAACTGAGGCAGCGGACTTTGACAATTATTAATTTTCACATTCTCAAAACTTTTGGCCATGGCTGTACACATACAACAAAAAAGTTACATTACATTATGGGTAGACTACGTTTGGGGGGGGGGATGGGATTTTGCTTACGTCACACCCCAAATACAGGTATAACAACATGTTGCAAAAGTTGGACTTGGCCACACACTTACGTGGAGCAGCACTGCGTCTGTAGGTATCTCGGTCTGTTTCACCACGGGACAAGCGGGCAGGACGTTCACCCTCTAAACCTAAAAAGAAATCAGTGGTAAGAAACATGCAACCATCTTTAAACAGAAAGTAAATGCCTGATTCATGAGAAATATTCAGTGTGGAGGGGGTTATAATGCATCTGACTTTAAAAAAAACAAAGTGGGAGGGCAGTTTTTAATAACGCATCAATACACACATTAGGTCAACCTGCATTGACATACAAAGCAAATTGAATTCGCAAAGTGGTAACCACCTGACAATGAACACAGACATGCATTTCCATTGAGTTTAAAGTGCATCAGAAATTATGTCACGTTATTGACAATTTGGAACTCTCGCTAATCTGAAACGTGTAACCCCATTGGAAAAGCCTTTACAAACTTCTACTTTTATTTCTGACCATTGTTCTGCACTTTGTGCTGCGTCACGACCAAGATTCTCACAGGCCCAACTTATAAGTGGACCTCGCCAGACCTACACCTTGTTGAACAATACTGGACAGAAATCAAAAACACCTGCAAAAATCAGTCAACTCCTCTAGGGATAGGATTATTCACTTAAAAGCTTTTTCACCACAGCCATTTCACTCCTGCCATACTGCATAGACTGAGCCTATGCCAAGCGACTGTTTTGAGGCTGTTGGGCAACTGACTTTTTGCATTGTGTGTGGAACTGCCCTGTCATCTCGGCTTTCTGGTCTGAGGGGATAACATTTCTACTGCTTTGGGTTTACACAAATCTACTACATCCTAAAAACGGTTTACTTGGGATGATAAAATATGTTTGTTTGTTATGTATTTGCTTTTACGCTAAAAAAGTAATTCTACTGACATGGAAGGGTAATTCTACCTTCTCCATAGACACATGGAAGAGATTGAATAATGGCAATCTCCATTATATAGGATGACTTTTAGGCTGGGTTCACACCTATGCGAATTGGATGCTGCTTTCTCCACATCCAATTCACATGACAGGAGATGTGAACCCGGGTTCCATAGAGAGCCAATCACAATCGCCGCTGCAGAATTGGCTGTGCGTCTTTGGCTGTTTTTAGGGCCAAAATTAGGCCCTGAAATGGAGAACAGAACGCACAGGACCCCAGCTGCGAGTTTCATCAGTCGGAGGTGTGAACCCAGCCTCAAACTCAGGAAGAAACCAGACCTTTGATAGTGTGTGCAATCATTGGGTTAAAAGTCCCCTTACCTCTTCAGATCCAGGATTTTAATAGCATTTTTTCTCTTCTGTATAGTTTACTCTGACATATGCGGTACCCCTTATGCAACTGCCATTGTATTACCCTTATAAAGGCTATATATGAATATAAGAGTATTGTTTTTCACTAGAGTTCAATTGAGCGGTTGTGTGTGTGTTATTAAAGCGGTGTTCCAGCTGCGATTTTTTTTGTTTTGTTTTTTTTTTTTTTAAAAGTCAGCAGCTACAAACACTGTAACTGCTGACTTTTAATAAGGACACTTACCTGTCCAGGGAGCCTGTGATGTCACCCCCCCCCCTCGCCATCCTAGCGAAGGGGAACAGGCAGTGAAGCCTTGCGGCTTTATTGCGCATGCGTGAGCACAAGTCGTGCTTTGTGAATGGGCGGCCGTCTTCTGGGACACAGGTCCCAGAGGACAGCGCGTCCCATTTCCCAGGAGGCAACGGGAGAATGAGACAGAGGAGCTCCGCGGAGAAGGAAGGAAGTGGCAGATTAGGAAAACTGCCTAGCAACAGCCATTTCTGGCAAGTAAAAGAAAAAAACATTCAAAGTTTTGTAAAAAATTAAAAAAGGAGTATTTTAATGTTAAATTTTTTTTAGGGTGGACCTCCGCTTTAAACTGTCTGGAAAACTCGAAGAGACCTTCCAAAAAAAAAAAAAAGCCTGTGCCATCTAAACACAACAAAAAATTAACTGAACTCAAACATTTTCTATGTTAAAGGGAAAATGTAAAAAAAAAAAAAAAAAAAAAAAAAAAAAAGTTATTTGTGCCCAAGCAGTCCTTTAACCACTTAACGACCGCTCACTGTATATATACGTCGGCAGAATGGCACCGACAGGCACAGTCACGTAGAGTGTACGTGATTGCCTTTGTACAGTTGGGGGGTCCAATCGGACCCCCCTCCTATACAGTGAGCGGTGGCTAAGTGTCCGGGAGCGTTCCGGGATGAGGGGGCAGCCATTCGTTTCTGGCCACCCCCTCCCGGCGAATGGAAATGCCCCCTCTGTCTGTGTCAGACAGAGGGAGCAGGAGGAAGTGATCTCATCTCTGGTGCGGCGCTCACATATACCGAGCGCCGTACAAGAGAAGACATCAGGTCAGTGCACACAACACTACACTGACACCAGGACACATAGGGACATAAATCACCCCCCCAGCCCCCAGTCAGTGTCACTGATTGCAGTGACCATTTATTTAGTGATCACTGCAATCAGTGACATTTGTGACTGTAAAAGTGTCACCAAAGTTTAGTCTTAGGTCCAGTGTAGCCCCCTAATAAAGGTTTAACCCCCTGATCACCCCCCAGATAACCCTTTCACCCCCTATCACCACTGTCGCTAAGCGATCATTTTTCTGATCGCTGTCTTAGCGTCAGTGATGCCGATCGGCAGCCAGTAATTTTTTTAAGGTTCGCCGCATGTTTTTATAGCGTCAGGTACCCCAATATATTATCTAATAAAGGTTTAACCCCCTTGATCGCCCCCCAGGTAACCCTTTCACCACTGTCACTAAGCGATCGTTTTTCTAAACGCTGTCTTAGTGTTGGTGATGCAGATCGGTAGCCAGTAATTTTTTTTAGGTTCGCCGCATGTTTTTATAGCGTCAGGTACCCCAATATATTATCTAATAAAGGTTTTAACCCCGATTGCCCCTAGTTAACCCTTTCACCAGTGATCACCATATAAGTGTTACGGGTGACGCTGGTTAGTTTGCTTTTTATAGTGTCAGGGCACCCGCCGTGTATATAACCCAATAAAGGTTTAACCCCCTGATCGCCCGGTGGGTGATATCAATTAGGTTTTAGCGTCAGAGAGGGTCTGCGTCACACCCCAGGCAGCGTCAGGTTAGTGCCAGTAACGCTAACACCCACGCGTGAAGCATACACCCCCCTTAGTGGTATAGTATCTGAACAGATCAATATCTGATCTGATCAGATCTATACTAGCGTCCCCAGCAGTTTAGGGTTCCCAAAAACGCAGTGTTAGCGGGATCAGCCCAGATAGCTGCTGGCACCTGCGTTTTGCCCCTCCGTCCAGCCCAGGCCACCCAAGTGCAGTATCGATCGATCACTGTCACTTGCAAAACACAACACACATAACTGCAGCGTTCGCAGAGACAGGCCTGATCCCTGCGACTACAGTGCTGTAGGAGGTGATTTCACCACCACAGTTAAAAAAAAAAAAAACGCAAATATGCCAAAGCATTGGGGCAGCGGAGCGTTTTTGCTCCTAATGCCGCGTACATACGGTCGAAATTCCGACGGAGGCTTGCCCGTGGAAAAGTCCGACCATGTGTGTGCGGCATAACTTTTTTGCGGGAGGATGCCCCCATGCTTCGGCATATATAAATGGTGCGTGTATGCCCATCATTAGAAGTGGGTGGATGAAGGGCGGTATTCTAATGGTGGGCATACCCACCGATCAATCTCTTTTTTCGTTCAGCCAACTGGCTGCATGAAAAAAAAAAAAAAGATTACAATACATGTCCAACAAGGACCAGCAACGTACTGGTATGTTGCTGGACTTTGAATGTTTACACCAGAATGATGCCTGCGGGTTTAGGTATCATCTTGGTATCATTCTTTTCAGCCTGCGGCCGGCTTTCATGTAAAAGCAATCCTAGCGGCTAATTAGCCTCTGGACTGCTTTTACAAGCAGTGGGAGGGAATGCCCCCCCCCCCCGGATATAAAAAGCGCCATTGGGAAATTGGGAAAGCATTTTATCACACCGATCTTGGTGTGGTCAGATGCTTTGAGGGCAGAGGAAAAATCTAGGGTCTAGAAGACCCCAGTTTTTTCAAAAAAAAAGAGTACCTGTCACTACCTATTGCTATCATAGGGGATATTTACATTCCCTGAGATAATAAAAATGATTAAAAAAAAATACTTGGAAGGAACAATTTAAAAAAAAAAAAAAAAAAAAAAAAAAGCACCCCTGTCCTGCCCAATGGCGAACGCAAGCGTCATATGTAAACAGCAATTGCACCATGCATGTGAGGCATCACCGCGAAGGTCAGATCGAGGGCAATCATTTTAGCAGTAGACCTCCTCTGTAAATCTACTGGGGTAACCTGTAAAGGCTTTTAAAAATGTATGTAGTTTGTCGCCAATGCACGTTTGTGTGAAATTTTAAAGCATGTCGTGTTTGGTATCTATGTACTCGGCCTAAGATCATCTTTTTTATTTCATCAAACATTTGGGCAATATAGTGTGTTTTAGTGCATTAAAATTAAAAAAAGTGTATTTTTTAACCCAAAAAATGCGTTTGAAAAAATCGCTGCGCAAATACTGTGTAGAAAAAAAAAATGCAACACCCACCATTTTAATCTGTAGGGCCTTTGCTTTAAAAATATATATATAATGTTTGGGGGTTCAACATAATTTTCTTGCAAAAAAAATAAATAATTTTTTTCATGTAAACAAAAAGTGTCAAAAAGGGCTTTGTCTTCAAGTGGATGTAAGCTTCCTAATGTTGTGTATAAAATGCCAGAACAGTTCAAAACCCCCCCAAATGACCCCATTTTGGAAAGTAGACACCCCAAGCTATATACTGAGAGGCATGTCGAGTCCATGGAATATTTTATATGTTGACACAAGTTGCGGAAAAACGACAATTTTTTATTTTTTTTGCACAAAGTTGTCACTAAATGATATATTGCTCAAACATGCCATGGGCATATGTGGAATTACACCCCAAAATACATTCTGTTGCTTCTCCTGAGTACGGGGATACCACATGTGTGAGACTTTTTGGGAGCCTAGCCACGTACGGGACCCCAAAAACCAAGCACCGCCTTCAGGCTTTCTAAGGGTGTAAATTTTTGATTTCACTTCTCACTGCCTATCAGTTTCGGAGGCCATGGAATGCCCAGATAGCACAAACCCCCCCAAATGACCCCATTTTGGAAAGTAGACACCCCAAGCTATTTGCTGAGAGGTATTGTGAGTATTTTGCAGATCTCGCTTTTTGTCACAAAGTTTTGAAAATTGAGAAAAAAATTATATATATATATATATATATATATATATATATATATATATATATTTTTTTATTTCTTCATTTTCAAAAACAAATGAGAGCTGTAAAATACTCGCCATTCCTCTCAGCAAATAGCTTGGGGTGTCTATATTCCAAAATGGGGTCATTTGGGGGGGTTTTGTGCGATTTTGGCATTTTATGGCCTTCGAAACTGTGATAGGTAGTGAGGAGTGAAATCAAAAATTTGTGCCTAGAAATCCTGAAGGTGGTGCTTGGTTTTCGGGGTCCCGTACGCGGCTAGGCTCCTAAAAAGTCCCACACATGTGGTATCCCCGTACTCAGAAGCAGAAAAATGTATTTTGGGGTGTAATTCCACATATAACCATGGCATGTGTGAGCAATATATCATTTAGTGACAACTTTTTGCAATTTTTTTTTTTGTCATTCAATCACTTGGGACAAAAAAAAAAAAAAATATATTCAATGGGCTCAACAGGCCTCTCAGCAATTTCCTTGGGGTGTCTACTTTCCAAAATGGGGTCACTTGGGGGGGGGGTTTGTACCGCCCTGTCATTTTAGCACCTCAAGAAATGAGATAGGCAGTCATAAATTTAAAGCTGTGTAAATTTCAGAAAATGTACCCTAGTTTGTAAACTCTAACTTTTGCGCAAACCAATAAATATACGCTTAGTAAAAAAAATGTCAATAAAAACATGTGGCTGAATACATTTTGGCCTAAATGTATGACTACAATTGAGTTTATTCGATTTTTCTTATAACAAAAAGTAGAAAATATTTTTTTTCAAAATTTTCGGTCCTTTTCCGTTTATATCGCAAAAAATAAAAATCGCAGAGGCAATCAAATACCATTAAAAGAAAGCTCTATTTGTGGGAAGAAAAGGACGCAAATTTTGTTTGGGTACAACATTGCATGTCCGCACAATTTACAGTTAAAGCAGCGCAGTGCAAAATTCTGAATTCACCTCTGGTCCTTTAGCTACCAAATGGTCCGGGGCTTAAGTGGTTAAATAAAATGTACCTTTGCTCAGGAAAAATAGAGCACTTTCCAGTACATGTGCGCATCTAGGCACCCCTGTGTCTACACAGCCTCCTAGCTATTTATCTGCAGTGTGAGATTAAGCAATGATCAGGTCAGCCTCCAGTAAGCAGGGACAAGTAAAGCTCTGCCTCTACCAAGATGGCCACCTCCACAAAAAGACAGTGCAGAGCAAGGCATGGCAAGTCAGTAATCGGGGAGAGATCAGCTTTATGGAGACCACAAGTAATGCTGGCGATTAGTCCCTTGCCCTGCAGTCTACAGAACAGGACAGGACTGTAGGGCTACAGAATACGCTCTTCCCAATCAGAAAGGGTCTGGGGGGCATTTTTAGTCAACAGAGAAGGCTGGGGACCATGTAACTGATAGAGTGCAACAGAGAGCACAGGGTTTACAGAAATCAACTTAAAAATGTGACTTCAATAACATACAATTAAAAATTAGATTGGATTAAAAGGTCAAATAAACTTGCCAGTTCATGCACAACTGTTCAACCAGAACACATTCTTGACTCAAAATCTTAAAAAACGAAGTTTGTCTCAATGCACAGAAGTGCAAGTGTTCCAAAATGCACATGCAGTATTATGGAGTGTTAAAGTGTACGTCAACTCAAGACAATGAACTTCCTTTTGGTTTGTTTAAATGGTAGTAAATTCCTACATTTGATTTTTTATCTACAGCTTACTTTTAGGTAAAAATTAATATCTCCTAAATGCGGGGTTTAGACATTTCAGTGAGTAGCAGCCGTTGACGTCACCAGCGCATGCGCTCTGAAGGAACTAAATGCCTGTGCCGTTTCTTATAAGGTTTGTGCCGTGCTTGCAACTCCTGCACACATGCACGGGAGTGACATTGTGGCTCCCCCATTTAAGAGGGCGCAGCCCACAAACCCAGAAAGACCGATGGAAGCCTGTGCAGTGGTGACAGCACGTTGCTGGAGGGCGTCATTTATAGGCAAGCATTCATAATGTGCCAAGATGCATACTAGCACATTATGCCTGTACCTTGCAGAGGGATTATTTAAGTTTAGTACCGATTTAAAACATACCATTGAAATAGTTTTGTTCCATCTGCGCACACACACATACATACATATATAAAAAAAAAAAAAAAAAAAAAAAAAAAAAAAAAAGGATTCCGACAGATCTGTGATGTTCTTTGCACGCTTATCTTTAATGTTTCCATTAGTTAGGACTACAGTAACCCCCCGTCCCATGTAATGGAGAAAAAAGGAATTAAAGCGTAGTTCCAGCCAAAAGAGGAGGCACCGTTTGGCTGCCTCCCCCCTTAAAGTGACACATTTGGAACTCCACTTTAAGTGTAGTCACCCTGGGTCAGGAAGCCTCCTGGCAGGATCATTGAATAAAAAAAAAAAAAGACAAAATACGGCCATATCTAATGACTGGTAAGCTGCAAGATTACATTTTTGTTCTTGGGTCTACTCTAGATGCACTTTAATCAGTTTCATGACCCTTGAACCGAGTATTACGGTATATGTTGAAATTCACCAAAGACCCTGTTGTTCAAATCCGTAGGTCTCCTTTGCCCAACCCTTGCATTTTCCAGTGCATGCATTGTACCCATTTTGCCTACATTAGCAGTCCAACTAGCATTCTATTACCTTTAGGTCGTGGTCTGCCTGTCTCAGGACGACTCCTTCTTAGAGTTGCAGGAACAATCTCTGGAGGAAGGTGTAGGAAATCCCGCAAGTACTGGATGCCTTCATTTGTCAAGTACCAGTAAAAGTGACGCCAAGCAAACTGCTCCTTCACATAACCTCGAGACTTCAAAGACTACAGGGAAGAAAAAAGAACAAAAAAAAAAAAAAAACAACCAGTATGGATTAATAGTTTAAAAATGCCAATTTTTTTTTTTTTTTAAATTACACACAAAGAAAAAAAAAAAAAAAAAAGGTTTAAATCATTCCCAATATTACTGATAAGCAAAAATAGCTTTTAGCAGAATTGCAAACATGCAAGTTCTCACTTCCCACACAAGCTTGACAACTATCATGACGAACACAAGGTTTACACATGTTCTAAGAATATTTCCCCCTCGCTTACCTGCATAGCCTTCATGACATGGAGGTTAGGTACATTCTTGTCTGCCAACTCTGGATGCTTTGGCATATGCACATCCTTCTTTGCCACCATAACGCCCTCCTTAAACAGGAGCTCATAGATGGCAATACGGTTTTTCTTGGGCATCAACATCTAAAAAGGGAGAGAACGCACAAAAAAATCAAACATCTGAAAGGGTCTTAAAATATTAGCACTGCGTAAATATGAAAAATAACCACTGCAATAAGTAGACCTGTGTATCCTCATTTACAGTAAACGTATCACAAAAGATATATGTGGGCCATCATTGCCGATGTCTCTTTAAGCCCTGGTTCACACTGGTGCGATTTGACATGTCAAATCGCATGTCAAATCTGCAATATTTGCCGCAAATTGCGGGCAATGGCGACCATCCTAATCAGTGCGACTACCGATTTCAAAAAAGTAGTTTCTGTACTTTTTGCGATTTCGGGCCGCGATTTACATTGACATCTGTGCAGAAACTTGCACAGATGTCCCTGTAATCGCGGCCGAAATCGGGACTGACAGGCAGGAGTGAAATCGTGTGAGTTCAGCTGAACTCGCACGGCTTCACTACCGCAGCCCCAGTGTGAACCTGGGCTAAATGCTGGTTGCCTGCTGTCCAGGCGCCAACATCAATACGTTAAAGGGTAAGTTCACCTTTGAAAAACGCATTGCACCTTTTTTTGCAGGGGAAAATCTTTTTTTTTAAAGGAGAGCATTGCACTCACGATCACCAGATTGCAAGTTCAACCTCAAGCTCCTGCAGACTCTCGGGATAGCTGTCTGCCTGTACCTCTGATGCAGGCACCTAAGAGCAGGAAGATCAATGAACTACCAGGAGCACTCACCTCACAAGCGCCCTGGCAGTTCACAGAGAACTACAAGCTCTCAGCCGCAATGGCCGACTGTACGTACACCGCTCCTCCACCACTCCTGCCCATTGAAATTAATGGGCAGCACGGCCGAACCGCTGCTGCAGCGGTGTTTTGTGGTGGTTTTAACCCTTTTCGCCTGCTAGCGTGGGTTAAAAGCGCCACCCTAGCGGCCGAATACCCCCCGTAAAAACGACGGTAAAGCGTCGCTAAAACTAGCAGCGCTTTACCACCGATGCCTCGGTGTGAAAACGGTCTAAGTGATGAAGAAACACAGCACTCCCAACACTCGGCACTGCTGGCCCCACATCTAGGAGGACCATGCTGTCATCCTACATCCTCCTCTTCCATCTCATGTCCCCCTCCAGTCCATACAACAGTGGTCGCTGTTCCCCAACTCATAAGACCAATGAGAAGGGACTTAAACACAAAAGGGGGGGCGCCTCCAAAGTAGTAGAAACAGGGATAAATCAAAAGCAGATAAACAATTGTTAAAAAAAAAAAATCATAACGGTCAGATAATTGTGTACATGGTAACAATAGGTGCTTGGAGCAAATAAAAGGTGGAAATGAGCACATAGATGGCAAGGTCCACACAGCCAGGTCGAGTGGATGGATGGCTCAGACCCTGGATCTCCTGGGGGGGGGGGGGGGGTGGGGGGTGTCTCGACAGGGGACTGAGCTGGTGACAGCCGGGGAGACCTGAATGAGACAAGCACAGACTCAGAGGGGACGTCAGATGCTGGCGGAAGCGCTCCGCAAAAGATACAGTAGTGGGGGCACCGGAAATCTGGAGACCAAGCAACCAGAAAAAAAGCCGACAGTATAACTATAATACAAACTGGGAGGATGCCTACTCGGTCCAGGACTACATGACCATATGACCTGAAGGGGTCAAACCCCGAAATATGTAGTTCTGGACCATGTCTGCATCCTCACAGTTTTGATTATAGATATCCTGTATCTAACAGCTTTTTTTCTGGCTGCACGGTGCCCTCATTGTGTGTATCTTTTGAGTAGCACTTCCGCCAGCATCTGATGTCTCCTCTGAGTCTGTGCGGGACTCCTCCGGCCCGTGAGCGGTCTCTCCTTCAGGTCTCCCTGGCTCCATCCCTCGTCAAGACCCCTCAGGAGATCCAGGGGCCTAGTCATCCATTCGACTTGGCAGTGTGCACCTTACCATCTATTGAGTTATTGAATGCTCCTGTACCACTGGTGGCTAGCAGCAGCTGTCCCTGGTTTTGTTTACATTCATCTGTCAGCGGGGAATATATGGCATCATCAGTTATCAAGGACACAGCGGCCCCGCTCCTTAACAACCGATAATTGCTGTGTATATTTCAGTTGTCAGCGGGAGAATACTGCTGACAGCTAAAATAACAGAGCCAGCAGGTATCGGTTTTAAGTATCGGTGCATTTGCACGAGTATTGATACTCATGCAAATGCTTAGTATTGGCACAGATACCGATATCCGTGCAACCCTGATAAAAAAAAAAAAAAAAAAAAAAAAACACGTTATAGCAGCCCAGATCCTCTTCTCAGGTCCCTCTTCTGTGCTCCTGGCCCCTCCCACCTGTCGAACACCCCCACAGCAAGCAGCTTGCCATTTAGCACCCAAACCAAGCTGCAGCTCCATGTGTCCATTCAGACAGAGCACTGGTTCAGGCCCGCCCGCTTGGCTAACTGACTGACAGCAGCGGGAGCAAATGGCGCTGTTTCTCAGCCAATCGGAAGGAAGACAGCGGAGGAATTTGTGCACATTTCTGGATAGAGATGAGACTCAGGTAAGTCTAAGGGGGTGCTGGGGCGGCTGCTGCTGCAAACAGAACGCTTTTTACCTTATGCCTTTACAACCACTTTAACACGACACACGTATTCTTCACTAAGCAGCCAATATTTCTGGGCTGAGCGTTCACGCTTAGTACCGAGGTCAAGCGGTAAAATTTGATGCTGGTGGGACCAGCGCCCAATCAGGTGACAGCCTGCAATTTGCTTGACTGATCTTTCCTGTACCCCAACATCCAGAATTTTTACAAGAAACGCCAGGGCAGGTAGGAAAGGGTTAATGCAAGAATGGCTTTGACAGAGGAAGGCCTAATGTACACGGGAGATTTTACAACCTTTCCTGAACGATTTAACTAAACAGATAGTAACCCATGTTTAAAAACATTTGTTTTGCCACGTTTATGTTTTTTCTTTTAATAGTCAAAAATTTAAAAAACGCCTGTAAATAAAACACGGCTTAGCGGCAGTTACCACGTTTACAAGCGGTTACAGGCATTTGGCGTTACAAATGCCTCTGAACATCCGTCCTGAAAGCTTTTTTTTTTTTTTGCTTTCCAAAAAATGGTTTTAAAAACTCAACTGCCTAGAAACGACTATAAAACGACTCAGTGTACCTGTACTGATAGGATAACAGGAGAGTTCAGGGGCAGCTGGAGAAAAAAAAAAAAACACAAAGAAAAAAACAATGCCCAACTGCTCCTAAACATCCGTTTACCAGCAGTAGTGTACATGAAGCCTTAGGAAGTTTATAATCCGTCTAGTATTTTTTCTCTCCAATTGGGGAGACATGCCTTAAAGCGGAGCTCCACCCTAAAGTGGAACCTTCCGCTCATCGGAACCCTCCCCCCCTCCGGTGTCACAATTGACACCTTTCGGGGGGGGGGGGGTGCAGATACCTGTCTAAGACAGGTATTTGCACCCACTTCCGGGAGTCCTCTCTGCAGGAAGCATGTCACTTCCCGCAGAATACCCGTTGTGTTCTGGGAGACACTCGGCTCCCAGAACACACAGGGACCAGTCAGAACGGCGCGATGCGCCGTAGGGAACCGGGTCGTGAAGCCGCAAGGCTTTACTGCCTGGTTCCCTCACCGAGGATGGCGTGGGAGCAGCAGAGTGATGAGCGATTACTCGTCCTCTGCTGCGGACATCGCTGGACTCCAGGACAGGCAAGTGTCCATATATTTAAAGTCAGCAGCTGCTGGCTTTTAATATATATTTTTTTTTCGGCGGAGCTCCACTTTAAAGCGGAGTTCTGCAGAAAAAAAAAAAAAAAAAAAAAAAAAAACAAACCACACACAAAGTCAGCAGCTACAAATACTGCAATATTAGGACACTTACCTACCCAGGGCACCCACGATGTCAGCTCCTGAAGCCAATCTGTCCCTCGGGTGCTGCCGCCTCCATCTTCGGTAAGGGAATTAGGAAGTGAAGCCTTGCGGGACCTGTGTGTGTCTCCCAGAAGACAGCGTGGGGGGGGCCAGACATGGCGTAGATCGCCGCAGCAATCTATGCCCGGAAGTGGGAGCAAATACCTGTATTAGACAGGTATCTGCTCCCCCCTGAAAAAGGTCCCAAATGTCACACCAGAGGATGGGGGGGGGGGGGGGGGGGGGGGAGCAGATTCCAAAAAGCGGAAGTTCCATTTTTGGGTGCTACTCCGCTTTAACTCCCTGCTCCATAATCAAAAAACAGGAAGTGAGGGAAATCCTTGACAGTCCACAATGGAGGTTTTTCTCCCTATTTCGGTTCTGGTGTAATTATATATAAAAAAAAATCTACAGGTGTTGTGATCACTCTCTAAAAGAAAAAAAAAAGTTTTGGACGTTACACTTTAATAAACACTTATCAGGATCTTATGCATGAAGGTCACTTTAACCATCGTTGAAATTGAATGATATGCTTTTCATGCCCAGCATATCGAACACAAGTTTTCCCCTCTTATGCCTTCTAAAGCCTGATAAAGATCACACTCCTTCCTGGGAGAACTGCTCTCTGTGCACGCCATATCCCCCTACTCCAGACTGCACACTCTCACTACTACACTACAGACTACACACACATTCCTTCACCAAAATTGTAGCAGTAGAGCTGAACACATAGGGTACAATGCAGCCAGCAGAGCCGGGGAGCCGCCTGTGGACACAGCAACGAGTAGGCCGCACCAGACGCCCGAGCCCTACCACCACCACTTGGCTCACTAAGCACATCTCTTCCTACTCATAGACGCACAATATTCAGCGCCTCTGTCCCTTCTGAAAGACTTCTACAATACGCGAGGGCACCCGACCTGTACGGGGAACGGATGGCCGAGAAACACAACGGATTCGAAATACGCCAGTAGTCGCTCACCTTTGCAGCTTTCTCGGCAGCCGAGCAGGAAAGGAAAGAGCATGCGCAGAACGAGCTACTTCCCTCTGCCTGTAGGACCCCAACTAGGAAGTCTAAGGCACTGCCTGACTAAAAAAAAACATAACGTGTTTACATTGTGTGCGAAAGTGCTTTATATTCATGGGTGGCTATTGCATACTAAACTATATCAAGGTGCAAATTATGGATTCACTTTTCTTCAAATTTAAAAGGAAAGCTGGGAACAGTGTTTGTGACTAAGGAAATATTCCAGCAAACCCTAGTTGGTATTTACGTGGTTGGGAACTGTCACAGGGCTAAAAACACAATCATTAACAGCAATAAGCTTCAACATCTATCTATATATATATGTATAATTTTTATTTTAATCTTTCTTTAACCACTTCAGCCCCGGAAGATTTTCCCCCTTAATGACCAGGCCATTTTTTGCGATACGACACTGCGTTATTTTAACTGACAATTGCGTAGGTTGGCCAACGCTGTACCCAAATAAAATCGATGTCCTTTTTTCCCCACAAATAGAGATTTCTTTTGGTGGTATTTGATCACCTTTTTATTTGACCTGATTTTTGTTTATTGCGCTATAAACAAAAAAAGTGACGACAATAAAAAAAAAATATATATATAACGGAAAATTTATTACCAAATACTTACCGTAATTTTCCTTTCCTGATAGACTCCATGGCAGACTACGTGTGGGTTAATCCCGCCTCCTCTCCACAGCTATAGGACCCCTTACCCATAAATTTGAGCTGACCTCCACAGACAGGTGTTCCGTAACTAGCCGACTCAAATTTCAACTCTCATATTTTTAATTCATGGGTGGGAACTCCGTCTGCCATGGAGTCTATCAGGAAAGGAAGATTACGGTAAGTATTTGGTAATACATTTTCAGTTTTCCTGACAGACTCCATGGCAGACTACGGGTGGGAAATAACTAGCCAATCCACACGGGAGGGTATGCTTGAACAAAAATATATTTTATTCTTTCCCGTCTACTGACAGGATTTTTCGAACAAAATTAACAGAGGAAAGGGAAGCAGGCTCAATACAATAATGGGACATAAATGTATTAATAGAAGACCACGAAGCTGCCTTGCATATCACTTCAGGAGCCACGTGTCGAGCTGCTGCCCATGAGACTGCCATGCCTCTGGTGGAATGAGCCGTCACCTCCTCTGGAGGAGCCAAGCCCTTCGCCTTGTAGGCCTGTTGAATAGATTGAACGATCCAGGCTGCTATCGTTCTGGAGGAAGCCCTCTTTCCTTTGTTGCTGCCACTATGTAACAACAGCAGGTAGTTCGAGCTTCTAAAAGATGAAGTGACTCGCAAGTATTCTTTCAGAGTCTCACCAACATCCAAGGGATGAGCATCTGCTGATTACGGAGAATTGAAAGTAGGAAGGACTATTTCTTGATTCTCGTGAAAAACTGACCTGACTTTTGGTTTGACCCAAGCATGGGAATAAGGACCACTCGATCCGGGAAGAAAGTCAAAAAGGGTTCTTGACAACCCAGGAAGCTTATTTCTGAAACCCTTTTGGCTGAAGTAATAGCCACTAGAAAAGCCAGTTTAACTGATAAGTTCTTAATGGAAAGATCCTTGTTGTTGAGTGCTGAAAGAGCATCAAGGACAAGCGTAAGATCCCATTTGGGGAATCTGGGTTTCCTCTGAGGCCTGATTTTCGATGCTCCCCAAAAGAACTTGTCAGGGAAACGGTCGTAGGAGAACTGGCAATAGTGCCAGTACTGGTAATGGCCGCTTCCAGCACATCCCTGTGCGCATTGCTGCAAGCGGCACAAATAGGCGCACGCACATGCGCAATGGAACCAACGGGCGCACACACATGCGCAATGGAACCAACGGGCGCACGCACATGCGCAATGGAACCAACAGGCGCTTGCGCATGCGCGGGCGCGTCAATCGGCGCACACAACAGATGCAGCCACTTGCTGGCCTATATAAGGCTGCCACTGAGCCCATCTCATTGCTTGATGGTCCTCCGCCTTCCTGTGTTCCTGAGACTCTGTTAAACTGCTGTTTGGATTCCCTGTTGTGACCCGGCTTGTTCCTGACCTGTCTGATCTGCTCTTCTGGTTTGACCCCCTGGCTTGCCTTACTGACTTGTTGCCTTCTCCTTCACCTGATCCCGGCTTGTTCCACGGACTTTGCCACAGTCTTCTGTTCCTGCCTGTTTCCTGTTACCAGACCATTGGCTTGTTTCCGTTCCTGCAACCTGCTTCTTCCTCCTGCTGGATATACTGGGTTTGACCCCCAGCCTGGCTGCCACTACTACACCTTGAGCGGTGTCCTGCATCCACCGGTGTTCTTCAGGATCCCACCAGCTCTGCTCTCCTGGACCCATCTGGCAACCTGTGCTTCTCTGGGCACTACACCCTCTGTACCCAACCTCAGAGGTGTACTGCACTCAGCCGCAAGGGGAGCCCTCTCGGCATCTCCGCCTTCAACTAGGTACGTGACAGAACTGTTGAACCAGGGGATGAGTTGCCCATGACGTTCCCGAAAAAGCTGATAAGGCTGAAACTTGTACTCTGAGGGAACTGATCGACAAAGGAAGATCCAAGCCTGATTGGAGAAAACTCAAAATGTCTTGAACACTAGGATTTCTAGATGATTTTCCTGCAGAAGTCGTGAAGTTGACAAACCTGGCCCAGATTCTATTGTAAGTTTTGTTTGTGTTAGGCTTTCTGGAGCTCATAAGGGTAGAGATTACCCCTGAAGCACACCCAAGAGACTCTAGCCTCTCCCTCTCAAGAACCAGACCATTAGTCTCAGTATCGCTGGACAAGGGTGCAGGGTCGCCCCCTGAGAAAGAAGGTCCGGCCTGAGAGGAAGAGGCAACGGGTCCCGGAAGCTCATTAGGTTCAGGAGAGGAAACCACAGCCTACTCGGCCAATATGGTGCTATTGTTACCACTTCGACTGTCTCCAACTGAAGCCGCTGTAGGAATTTTAGCATGATCGGAGGTGGAGGGAAGGCATATGCCCTGTTTAAATCCCACTGACTCGTTAATGCATCTACTCCGAAAGCTTGACTGCACGGACCTCGAGTGTAGTATCTGTCGATCTTGTAATTGCAGGGGGATGCAAACAGATCCACCTCTGGATCTAATTCCAACGATAGGATCCACTTGAATGTTTGTGGATGCAGTGACCATTCGTTGTTGTCTAGATTGCTGCGTGACAGGAAGTCCGCTTGAATGTTCTGCTCCCCTGGAATGAAGACTGCTGTCAAGTTGAGCAGATTCCTCTGAGCCCAGGTCATGATGGGCTCGACCTCTTGGAGAAGGGCGGAGCTCCGAGTGCCCCCTTGTCTCTTCACGTATGCCACCGCAGTGGTGTTGTCCATTTTGAGTAGGACCGACTTCCCTTTCAGGAGGTGGGAAAAGGCTTGAAGGGCACACCATGCCGCACGTAGCTCCAGAATGTTTGAACCTGGAGTGTGGAGACGGGCATCCCATTTGCCCTGAGCCAGTTCTGCCCCACAATGGGCCCCCCAGCCCGCATTGCTGGCATCGGATGTAACAGTCACCCATTGGATGGGAGCAAGGGAGTGGCAAGTTAACAAGTTCTTGGTTTGAAGCCACCAGAGGAGACTGTTCCTCATTGACTGTGTTATCCGGATCAACTGATTGAGATCGTCCGACCTCCACTGCTGGAGGAAACCTGACTGAAAAAGACGAAGTCTCCACATCGCCCATTTGATCATAGGGGATGTGGCCACCATCGTGCCGATTATCTTCAGGCACTGTGACGCCCTTAGGTGTGAGGAGTCTAGGGCTAAGGAGATTCTTTCCCGAATGATCTGTATTTTTTTCTTCCAGAAGAGAGATGGTATTCTCTATTGTGTTGAATTAAGCCCCTAGATATATTAGGCACTGGGTCGGATCTAGCTGACTCTTCTCCCGGTTTAGGAGCCATCCGAACTCCAACAGTGTAGAGATCACCTGATCTTTGTGGATCAGCCACTGCTGCTTGTCTTGGGACAGTACTAGTAAATCGTCCAGATAATGATACAGATGCACACCCTGTATTCTGATAAGGGACACAACTGCCAACAGCACCTTGAAAAAGACTCTTGGAGAAGTCGTTAGCCCGAACGGAAGACAAACAAATTGTAAGTGCTCTTGTTCGACCTGGAACCGAAGATATATGTGAAAATCTTCCGCCACGGAAACATGAAAGTACGCGTCCTTTAGATCTATTGAGATCAACCAGTCACCTGGTTGAACGACTTTTTGTATAGTTGAGAGTGACTCCATCTTGAACTTCTCGTGCTTTATATACCTGTTTAGAAAGGTGAGGTCTATAACTGGGCGCCAAGAGCCTGTTTTTCTTCTGTACTAGGAAGAGGGGGGAGTATACCCCCTGGAATTCCTCGTCCTTTGGCACGGGCACCACTGCTCCTTAATCTTTCAGGACATTGACATATGAAAGAAGAACTTGTTGTTTTTCTTCTGATTGAGGAAGAGAAGTTTGCATTGGTCTGCATGGAGGAATCTTGGTGAAGGACCATGTGTGGCCTGTTGAGACCGTTTTGATGGTCCAATAATCTGAGATCGAGGCCACCCAGATGTGTCGGAAGAGGCGTAGGCGAGCCCCTACCAGACCTGCCTGGGCGGGCCCAATCTCAAAAGGACTTGGTTGGCTCACGCCCACCGGACGTCTGTTTCTTGCCAGACTTTTGAAAGGAAGTTTGCCCTCTATTCCAGTTCCAGCTTCTCTTAAAATCCCGTCCGGGTTTATAGGAGCGTGCCTCCCTCAAACGCTCTGTACTGCGTCTCCGTTGAGGTCTTCTCTGGTTAAACGGGCGCCTGTCCTGGGGAAGGAAACCCGACTTTCCGCCTGTAGCTTTTGAAATGGCGTTATCAAGTTTGTTCCCAAACAATGAAGTCCCTTCAAAGGGAATTTTGCACCACGCCTGCTTGGAGGCTGGATCAGCAAGCCAGGGGCGTAACCACAATGCTCGTTTGGCCGTGACCGAAGACAACATTGATCTGGCCAGTAAACGGATGAGGTCAATTGATGCTTCTCCCAAAAAGGCGACAGCCAGTTTAAGTTCTTGCACTGCTGAACTTTGTGCCAATTCCTCCGAGACACCTTTCTGGACGGAGTCTACATTTTCCACCCAGGCCTCCATTGCTTTGGAGGTAACTGCAAGGGCTAAAGATGGTTTGCAGGCCGTTCCGGTCAGGCTATATATTCTTTTGAGGTCTTTTTCAATCTTTTGATCCAGACCATCTTTAAAAGATACAGCATCATCTAGCGGGAGGGTGACATGCTTCGCTAGGCGCATTACTGCAGCATCTACGAGGGGAGCATTTTCCAAATGCTTAACGTCCTCAGATTTAAAGGGATACAGTCTAGAGGTTTTGCTTAGCATAGAAACCTTCTTATCTCCCTTGCTCCATTCTTCCTCAAACACTCCTTTCAGCTCAGAGGGAAGTGGGAAATTGGAGCGTTCCTTCCCCAGTTGCTTAAACAGTTTTCTTTGTTTCTCTGGGGGGGCAGTGGTATCTTCCAACTTCAGGGTTTCCTTCACTGCCATGATCAGTGGAGAGACTAAAGCGTAGTCGGATCCCACCGTAGAGTCATCTCCCACCATCTCGTCTTGCGAGGAATTATGGGAGGAATCATGGGGCTGGAATTGGCCTGGATCCTCCTGGGCCTCGTCAGCCAAGGAGCCAGACAAGGTGGTGGACTGGCTCCTCGTGTGGGGGGCAACTATTTCCTTCATAGATTGCTGTACCACACTTTTCAAAAGAGACTCGAGATTCTGTTTTTCGGTCTCTTTCTCACCGACCGCTCGGGCATAACATGGGTCGCATAGCGATTTGCCCTCCGGGATTCTGGTTTTACATCCCCAACAGGCTCTGTGGTCAGAGCGACTATCACGGTGGTGGTGGCGGTGACTAGAGGAGGAAGGGGAACGTCTCCTATGTCTAGAAGGGGTATGTGAACGTCCCCTATGATGATGGGTCCTAGAAGTAGTGTCGCGTCTGGACCTGGAGGATGAGTGATGATGCGGATGCGGCCTGGCAAGGTCCCTGTCTTGTGACTGATGAACTGATATAGCTGGGCTGTAAGAGATAATACAGACAGAGGGAGGGGGAGGAAGGTGGACAGGATGTAACTGTTAGCAACCACCAGCAAAGGCACAAAAGACACCAACCCCCTACCCACTCCGCACATACCTTGTGCGGGATGGCTGGCCACACGGCAGTGAAGATGAGTCCATGATGAGGGAGACACAGAAATCCGTAACTACACTACCTAGACTAAGGATAAGCAAATCAATGCAAGGAAGCACACAAAAAAAAGTTTTTTTTTGTTTTTTTTTAAAAACTGTCCCTTTAAGAGACACTAAGCATTACAAACATTACATTGCAAAAGAAGTGCTTACCCCGTCCTGGTAGTATTGAGGCTCCGGGAGGCTGCCGCTATATGCCCACAGGTTATCCCACCTGTATAGGGTTCCTCAGCGGTTTAAATAAACCGCCGGAATGACGTCACGGTCGGTCCCGCTGCGCACATGCGCCGGGGGGACCAGACCTACTGCGCCTGTGCGGCCCCTGACCCCTCCGCCGCATCGCGCATTCGCGAAAACCAAGCCTCGGTTTCACCGCGGCTCGGCGCATGCGCAGATGCGCGGCGGACCGGGAACCAGGAAGAGTTATGGCGTCCTGGAGCGCAGAAGCGTTCCACATGCCGCAACACACAAGGAAATGAGACAAGGTATACAAAACAACATACATACACTTGTCTGCCATGAGAGAAAAGAGATGAACAAAATCTTCAGACCTTGCCAGCCGAGGGATTCCTGCGACATCCGATCCGGTACTCTGGGCCACATCCCTTCCACCATAGGGGTATTTTCCAGCCCTGTAAGCACTCACCCGCTCATAGCTGGGCCCTGGGTGCACTGCAGTAACAGTACCAAGCAATCCACAAATCCTGGACATCGCACAGAATCGCATGATGAAGGTCCATGTGAGGAGGACAAAAAAGGAACACCTGTCTTTGGAGGTGAGCTCAAATTTATGGGTAAGGGGTCCTATAGCTGTGGAGAGGAGGCGGGGTTGACCCACACGTAGTCTGCCATGGAGTCTGTCAGGAAATATATATTTCTTTTTTTTTTTTCCGCTATGATACATATCCAATAAAAAATAAAAAAAAATTCTTCATCAATTTAGGCAAATATGTATTCTGCTACATATTTTTGAAAAAAAAATCCCAATAAGAGTATATTGGTTTGTGCAAAAGTTATAGCGTCTCTTAGTGCAAATATTTAATAGCTACAGCAACATGTAATTTCCACACTAATGCCGCGTACACACGATCGTGATTCACGGCATGAAAAAAAATGACAAACGAGGGAACGGCATGTTCCCCCACACACGACCGTTTTTCCCGTCATTTTTTTCTTTGACGAGAAAAACGACCGTCTGTGGGCTCCGCGGCAGTGTCTCCCTATGGGAAAACTGCCGCGGAAAAAAATGATGGAAAAAACGATGAGAAAATTTAGAACATGTTCTAATTTTTCTCGTTGTTTTTCCTGCCGTTTTTCTCAACGAGAAAAACGACATAAAGCCCACAGACGATCGTTTTTCTCGGCGAAAAAAAAAAATGCCGTTTTTTACGTCGAGAAAACCGGTCGTGTGTACGCGGCATAAGGCCCCTTTCACACGAGACGGATCACTAATGATCCGCCCCGTGAACCTCTGCTTGCTCAGAGGGGATCGCTCTGTTGATCCCCACTGAGCCGGCGGATAACAGGGCGGTACCCGCACACTGTGCAGGGACCGCCCTGTCAGATCTCTGCTCTCCCCTATGGGGGGATTGGATGAACACGTCTGTCCGTGTTCATCCGATCCGCTCCGCAGACGGATAGAAAAATAGGAATTTTTCTATCCAGAAAAACGGAGCATTGCGGACACGGAGAAGATCGGGTGTCAGCGGATGTTTCATCCGCTGACACCCGCGATCTCATAGGGACCAATGTATATCCCTTTTTCATCCGTAAACGGATGGATGAAAAAGCGGACATACGGTCCGTACGTGTGAAAGGGGCCTTACATCTAAGTAATGGATGACAAGTGCCCAGGGAGTCAAGAGAGTGGAGCCTCCTGAGTCTGGGACTCGGTGGTTCCTGGCAGACAGATCGGATGGAAGTCACTAAACAGAGAGGTCACGGTGTCCGGTGGAAGGAGACCGACCAGCGATCTCGGCGTGCGGGACAAGGTGGCTCAAGCCTGTCAGCTGGTTCGTGGTGATATCATTAGGACATGATGTCACCACGAACCAGCTGACGGGCTTGAGCCACGGCTGAGAAGTATCGTGTTAATTGTTTGCTACTTTTTGCTTCTAAAGATGTCAGTAGCCCAGCAAATAGAATAACAACTTTTCTTTTAAATCTACTGCACTATGAAGCCTTCCTTTTTCCTCTTTTAAATATCCTGCATGAGCTAATCCAGTCCTGGAAAAAAGGATTTCACGGAGTTCACTACAGCACCTGGAACTGGAAAGTGGAGGAGAGGATCGGGTTGGACGAGTGAGCTGATCGGTCCGTGACCAGATTGATCCCTCCTGTATGTGCCCATATGATCTCCATAATAGAGATCCTACAGTTCTGGTAAGCAGCCTGTGTGGCTAATTTTATTATTGCCTATTATTACCTGGCTGTCGTGTGAAAAACAGTATCATCACCTGCATTTTTTACCTAAGGATCCATCTATCATCCATCCACATTGAATATCATTTGTTATGGACGTTTAATGCAGTCAGTTTGTTTCAGTGTTTGTTTCACATTAATTCTTGAGAAGGATTTATATGATACATTCCCAGTGCTTTCAATTTTATTATGTGAAGGACGCACATCTGATATATTTGGTTGCACATGTTTTTTTTGTTTTTTTTTGGGTTGCGCAATTGTTACTATTTTTTGCACAGAACGGCGATCTGCCTTGTTTACATAGGCAGATCACCATCCTGTCTCTCTGGGGAACAATCACAGGTGGCGGGCAGACCTGATGATTGCCCTCCCCCTCTATCCAATCAGCGTGCGCACCCCCAGAGGCTACCGCACGAAGTGACGTAAGGGTACGTTGTTTCGCGCAGCCGGGCCGCATTGCCGCAGTAAATGTGCATAAGGCAGTCTGGAAGTGGTTCACTACTTGCCTACTAGGCACTTCCTGCCCAGGCCAATTTTCAGCTTTCAGCGCTGTCACACTTTGAATGACAATTGCGCAGTAACACTGTAACCAAATTACAATTAAAAATTTCAGTTTGTTATAAAATTTTGCAAACAGGTAATTTTTCTCCTTCACTGATGTGCGCTGATGAGGCTGCACTGATAGGTGAGACTGATGAGGAGGCATCAATGGGCATTGATTGGCAGCACTGACGAGCACTGATTGGTAGCACTGGTGGACACTGTTGGGACGATGTCCCTTTAGCCCAGGTTTACACTGAGCTGCGGGAATGAAGCCATGCGAGTTCAGCTAAACTCGCACGATTTCACTCCCGCATGTCAGTTCCGATTGACGGCCGGCACCTGTATTGAAACACCAAGGGCATCAATGTAGGATGCATTGATAATGCATCCATATAAATTATGTAATTTCTAAGTATGGGTGGACCGGCTAAAAGTCTGCAATGATATGTCCTTCAGTATGTATATAATGGTATTTTAATGGCTATTAGCTAGTGGAGTATATTTTTCAAGTTGTTAACAGGGTGAGTAGAGTATGAGAGTTGTATAAGAGGTGATGAAAGTGATGAAAGGGATGTGCCATGGGGTGGGGTAGGGAGAGAAAAAAAAAAATAATTGAATGGAAATGATGGTGTATGGAAGCAAAAATAAAACCAAAAAACACAAAATGAAAACTAAAACTAAAAAGTGGAATGGGATGTGAACGAATGAAAGTAATGATGATGGTGTGGTGTGTGACATGTGTGAAAATAGTTTGGTGTGATGAATGTAAAAAATTTAAATTAAATGGAGTGGATATTATGTGTTGGATGAATGTGTGTGTGTGGGTGAGATGGGAAGAGTGAAGGTGAGGATAGAATGTGATTAAAAAGGGATAAAAAACATTGTGTTCAAGTGTGTTGAAGTGTGGATTGGCGCACAACATCTACAATCCACAATACTATTTTGGAAGTAAATTCCATTGGTGTTGGGAGGTCCTGGGCTCAGTATAAGTGCCAAGGAAACCGGCCAACACCACGGAAGGGACTATAAGTGGTTATAAGTTGTTCAAAAAGTATTACTGGTTGGGCCTATGGCATAGAGCCCAAGTAACCTAGAAGGGAAAAATCGCAGCCAGCCTGTGTGGGGCTGGTGTACTTACATTTTACAGACTGATTTGGTCGTCCACATAGGAGGGGCTGGGGATCAAGATAAGATCCACACAGTTCCCTGGTTATATGGGTACTGCCCTTAATTAGGGGGGAGGGGATGTCCTATGGTGATCAGCAAGTGCCCCGCCTCCGTTCACGCGTCACCCTCCAGGGATAACCCTGCCGCAATGGCGGTCCTCCCTGAGTGACTTCCTCAGCGTCCCGGAAGGACTGGGTGTCCCCGACCACTGACATCTCCTCCGCTGCAAATGCGTGATGTCCTGACGTCACGCGCGTGCGCAGAGAGCCGCGCACACACGGACTGCATAAGGACATCCAGAGGAGATCAGGGACGCTGCCGGCAAAGGAGGGACGCCCATAACAGGCAGGCGGAATACAAATCCGCCACCCGATGAGCATGATGGGAGCACAGAGCCCTGTGCTCCCCACCCCCTGCCGGGAGGACGCACAGGTGTGTGGCGCCCGCACTCCATGGGGACTTGGGCCAGGGAGGCGGCAAGAAAAACCCCAAAAAAGCGTGAGTGGAATGACCCATAATGGGAAACTGTATTATGTTAACACATAGTGTGTGCAAGTACAAATTGCACAGCACTACTATGTGAACAAAAATATTCATATGTTATATTACCAATGTTGCAATAATAAATTGGTTAGTATATGTGTTGTTAAACTAGAGCTGGGAGTTGGTGGTTGGAATCCAATGCTAACCATTAAACAATCAAAGGATTGTATTGGGAGACATGTTAATGTCTCTCAGCAGTAATCTGCACTGAGACAGTACTCAGTTTACAACGGGGGAGTGGATTGGGTTATACTCCAGTCCCCCTACTGCGATCAATGAAACTGTCTCATCATATTGGTCACCTTGAGATTCCCTCATGGGATTCAGACCATATTATGATGCCTAAATTGGGTTAGCAGAGGAACCATCAATACTGCATAGCTCGAGTCTTCACTCTCATGTGTCCAGGGAGGGATGGGGTGTTTAACCACCCAAAATGATATGGAATGGGAAAGACACATTTATTGGGAGTGAATGGCGCTGTGCACCCCGAAGAATACATGGAATGGGAAGTTTCCCCATGAGGTTTTTTAGCAGCAAAATTCAAAAATGGTGTAGAGGAGTGTGTGTTAAAAGAATATATTAAGTATATAAATACATTAAATACAGTCCTAACAATTATATACTCCGGTGAAAAAATGTAAAAAGAACCACACAGAATTACAAACACAACATTGCTATACAGTTTTACATTTCGCATGCATCTGTATAAGTTACTGACGCGTCTCGATCCCGAAGGATATTCTTCAGAGGTTGGTGGATTGCTGTAAGAAAATGGAAAATTGTATACTCACCTTTCCGTAATTTTCCTTTCCTGTCGCATCTTCATGGCAGCATACACCTTTGGGGGTTGTGGCTCCGCCCACACAACCTGATAGGACCGTTTAGCTATTAAGCCCAGAGTGGGCCACCGCCCAGGTATTCTAGTATATATATACCTCACCTCAGACGGGTGGGCATCTGTATGCTGCCATGAAGATTCGACAGGAAAGGAAAATTACGGAAATGTGAGTATACAATTTTCCATTTTCCTGTCGCATCATGGCAGCATACACCTTTGGGTGAATAACTCGCAGACTGGGTGGGTCTGAGCATAAAGAAATTTTTTTATTTACATGGAATAGAGGTGCTGGACTGAATAATTGCTCGTCCAAACTCTGCCGTGGACAATCTGGCAGAGTCCACCTTGTAATGAGAAATAAAGGTATTCCTTGAGGACCAGGTCGCTGCTCGGCAAATAGTTTCCGAGGACACTCTGCAGTAGGCCGCCCAGGAGGTCGCCATTGCCCTTGTAGAATGTGCCTTTAAGCCCTCAGGTATTTGCGTTTGACTCAGTGAATAAGCCTTTTTGATGATCTTCACCAGCCATGCTGCGATGGTGCGAGAGGTTGCTGCTTGACCTCTTCTAAAGCCGTGTGGGATGACCAGGAGGTTTTCCGACTTCCTAAGGTTGTTTGTTGTTGACAGGTAGGTTAGAATGTTAGTTCTTACATCCAGCGGATGTGGATCCCCTTGTTCTGTGGAGAGAGCAGGAAGGTTAATCTCCTGATTGAAGTGGAAGGAGGATGACACCTTCGGAATAAACCGATCGGATGGTCTTAGGACTACTTTATCTGGGTAGACAATCAAGTATGGTTCTTTTGCAAGTAGAGCTTGCATCTCTGAGACTCTCTTGGCCGATGTAATTGCAATTAAGAAAGTGACTTTGAGTGTTAAGTCCCATAAGGAGATGTTTTCTAATGGAAAGAATGGTTCGTGTGATAGAACTTCTAGTACGACCGAAAGATCCCAAGTCGGGAAGGAAGGCTTTCTGGGAGGCCTTATCTTTAGGCAGGCCCTCTGGAACTGAATAACTAGGGGCTCTTGCGCCCACTTGATTCCTGTCATAGCTGATAATGCTGACACGTGAACTTTTAATGTACTTGATCCAAGGCCTTTCTCTAGGCCTAACTGGAGAAACTCAAGGATTTGCGCAACTGTTGGAGATGATGGGTTCCAGTTTTGTTGCTGTGCAACTGAGAGAAACTTCTCCCAGATCCTCTTATAGGTACTGTTGGTGGTGCATCTTCTGGCTTGAAGAAGAGTTTCTACCACATTTTGGGAGCAACCTTGGTTCAAGAACCTAGCCCTTTCAATCTCCAGGCTGTCAGATGCATCCTTTCCGGGGATGGATGAAGAAGTTGCCCCTGGGAGAGTAGATCCGCTGCTGGTGGAAGCGGTAAGGGTCTCGCTGTATTCGGCTGAAGGAGAGTAGTAAACCATGGTCGTCTCGGCCAAAAGGGAAGGACTGTTATCACTGTGGAGGGTGACCTCTTGAGCCTGAGAAGAAATCTCGGTATGAGAGGTGTCGGGGGGAAGATGTAACCCAGATGGAAGTTCCACTCGTGTTGTAGGCAATCTGTCCCCTCCGCTAATGGGCAGGGGGTTCTTGTCAGGTACCTCCTGCACTTTGCATTGTTTGGAGTCGCTGCCAGGTCTATATCCAGCATGCCCCAATGTCTTGCTATGAGGGAAAAGGCTTGGTGACTCAGAGCCCATTCGTTGTTGGAAGCGAAGTTTCTGCTTAGCGCGTCGGCCAGTTGGTTCTGGGTTCCTGGGACATACATCGCCCTTAACCCCGATAGATTCACTTGCGCCCATTCGAGGACTGGGCGGACTTCCTGCATCATGGATCGGCTTTTGGTGCCTCCTTGCCTGTTGATATAGGCAACTGCTACCCTGTTGTCCATCTTCAACAGGACTTCTTTCCTTTTCAGGAGGGGACTGAAAGCTAGTAGAGCCTGGAAAGCTGCTTTCATCTCTAGGATTTTCGATACCACATTCTGTGTCTCGAAAGACCACCGGCCTTGGACTGCGAGATGCTGGTAGTGTGCTCCCCAGCCTTCCCTGCTTGCATCTGAAGTAATCACCTCCTGGGGAGGGGTAACTATGCGTTTGTACCTTTTTAGGTTGTGCAATCGGGTCCACCACCATAGTGATTGTTTGACCTTCTTTTGGATGTTGATTCGCTGAGACATCGATACCCCGTTCCACTGTCTCAAAAATGACATCTGGAGAGGTCTTTTGTTCAATTGGGCCCATTGGACCATAGGAATGGTTGCTGATAGCGACCCCATGATGCTGAGACACTCTCTGGCTGGGAGTGTGTTGGATAAGAGTAATCTCTTTGCCCTCTGGATTATGATGGGAATTTTCTCTTGAGGGAGTTGTATGGTGTTGAGTCTGGTATCCAGTTCTGCCCCCAGGAAGACCATTCTCTGAGTAGGTTGGAGATTGCTTTTCTTCCAGTTTATCAGCCACCCAAATTTTTGCAAGGTGGATGTTAGAGTGTCTTGGTGGAGTAAAAGAGACTCTTGGTTGTCTGCAAGCAATATGATGTCGTCCAGATAATGGTGGACTCTCAATCCTTGCTCCCTTAGTAGAGCTATCGCTGGTAGCAGGACCTTGGTAAATGTTCTGGGAGCGGTAGAAATCCTGAACGGAAGACTTTGAAACTGAAAGTGTTGGTGGTTTACCGAGAAGCGGAGAAACTTCTGGAATGCGGTGTGAATGGGAACATGCAGGTAAGCGTCCTTTAAATCCACAGAGAGCATCCAATCGCCGACATTTATGGCATAGAGGATTGACTGTAGACTTTCCATCTTAAAAGTCTCCACCAGGATTGAGCGATTGAGACTTTTTAGGTCTAGGACAGGGCGCAAATCCCCGGTCTTTTTCTTTACCAAAAACAGAGGGGAGTAGAAACCTTTCCCCCTTTGTGGAGGTGGGACTGCCACTATGGCCTGTTTTTGGATTAGATCTTGAACATATTCTGCCAATATGAGCTTCTTTTCCCTGGATGTTGGAATTCTGGTTTTGACGAATTGGTCTCTGGGAGGTCGATTCTTGAACCTCCATTTTTGTCCGTCTTGGACAGTAGCCACTGTCCATGGGTCTCTTATTATCTCCGCCCAAACCTGCTTGAAGTCCTTTAGTCTGGCTCCTACTACAGCTGGTTGGGCGGACGCATCTTCAAAAAGACTTCTGGTCCCCCGGGGTAGGGGTCTTGCACTTTTGGAGTTTTAGGAAGGATGACTGTGGATTCTTCCAATTTTTTCTGTACTCTCTGCCGGACTTATAGGACTTTGCCGCCCTGTATCTATCTGGGAGGTTCCGTCTGAACGTAGGTGGCCTTTGTTGTCTAGGCCTTCTGTCTGAAGGAATGAGTCCATACTTTCCGCCGGTGACTTTTGAAATGGCCGAGTCCAGCTTCTCCCCGAAGAGGTTTGAGCCGTCAAATGGGATCCTACACCAGTTGGAGTTTGAGGAGGGGTCTGCTGACCATGGTTTTAGCCAGAGTGCCCTCCTGGCCATCACTGAGCTTAACATTGCTCTGGATGTTGACTTTATGATGTCTACAGAGGCTTCTGTGACAAAATCGCCTGCAAGGCTGAGTTCCTGGAGAGCTGTGATTACTCGCTCTTGTTCCACGCCTTCTGCTACCAACGTCTCAGCGTTGGAGGACCAGCTTGAGATAGCCCTTCCCACTGCTGCTAGCGTTATTGCTGGTCTGCAGGCACCACCTGCGGATAGGTAGGCTCTTTTAAGATCCAGATCGATCTTTCTGTCTAATACATCCTTAAATGTGACCGCATCTTCTATTGGAAGTGTTATGTGCCGGGCTAGGCGCATCAGGGAGGAGTCTACCACTGGTGGTGTTACTAGTGGATTGACACTGGATTCCTTTAGCGGATACAGTTTGGCAAGTCTGTTGCTGAGACTGGTCTTCTTCTTAGGTTTTTGCCATCATCTTTAATTAAGTCTTCCAGTTCTTCGATAAATGGGAAGGTTTCTGGTTCTTTTTTGGGATTCGGAAAATATTTCTTCGCTTTTTGCTGAGTTTCTTTTTCCTCTTCCCATTCTATAGCTTCCTTCTCTGATTTTATGAAGGGTTCTATAAGTGAGAAGTCAAACCCGGTGGATACCTCCAAGTCCTCATTGTCAGATAGGGGTTCTGACTTTTTAGATGTGGAGGGAGTCGCAGGTGAAGTGCCTTGCACTGATCTGCTTGATTCAGATTCTGCGATTTGCAGGGATGTAAATGTAGCCGGCTCTCTGCTTGTCTCTCTCTCTCTAGTTGCTTCGTCCAAGCATGTGCGACAGGCCAGCTTGTCCGGAAGTGCTATGGCACCGCAAACCCAGCATGAATTCCCTGATGGATGGGAACGCTGAGGGGGAGGAGAGCGTCTGCGTGAAGGAGACCTCCTGTAGGAGTGTCTGTGCCGTGAATGGGATTTTGAACGGCTTCGTCTTGTGCGTGAGCGACTTCTACCGCGATCTGAGCGGCTTTGTCTATGGCTTGGGCTCCTTCTAGATGGCTCTTGTCATCTTGAATCCGACGATCTGGCCGACCTGATAGGGCTGTCCAATTTAGACAGCATTAGTGACAGTCTCTCTTTTTCAGTCTTCACTACTTACCAATCTTCCCCCCCCCCTTACCTATTAGGCTGGTGATGGTCTACCTGGGGCAGCGACCTCCATGAGGAGTGATATAGTCCCCCCTACAACAGATAGTAGGAAATGAGCATGCAGGCAGTAGGTAAGGTGAAACCCAGTAAAGGAAAAAATTGATCCAGGAAGCTTACCTTAAGGAAGAGACAGCAGTGCAATCTATCCCACCGAAAACGCTGTTGACAGGTGCAGTGTTCAAGAGAAAAAACAGCAGAAAGGATTTGGTTTTTAAAACTGCCACCGTCGCCCAGTGATGACGTCATGACCGCACATGCTCTGTAGCGTCGTGAGCGAGCCGGCGCCATCTTGGAAACTGGCATACACAGGGAATTACATTGGAGAGCCTGAGGAATACCTAATTAAGGTCTGTGAAGAGCTGGCAGTTATCGGCCGGGATGCTTGTGGGACTACAAGGCTCAGGTTAGTGAAAAAGGGTGCACAGAAGAGCTGGAGGTCGCTGCATAATAAACCTATTTAAGCATACCTCCCAACTTGTGATCTCCCCTCTCCCCTGCAAACAAAATTTGCCGCGGGATATTTGAATTTTTCGTCCTCAAAACTAACAGATTTCTCCGCTGCCCTGCCGCCGATCTCGGGGGGGGGGGGCGCCTATCGCGGGGGGGTTACCTTGCTCGTAGTTTCTGCACTTCCTGGCTGTGCCTGCTCTGCGGGATTAATACAGCTCTCCCCCCTCTCACTTATAGGAGGGGCCTGTGTGGGACAAACCCGCAGAATCCGTGCCTGTTGGGAGGTATGATTTAAGGTTTGTAAGAAAGAAACTGGCACATACCCCTGAGACCATCAGAGTGGGGTTCCTTCCATAGAGCTCATTTAGAGGCTGTACAGGATAGGACTTCCACCCAGGAGAGGCTAGAACCTGGCTGGGGCGAAGCGGTAAGGGGGTTCTTCATCTTTGATGTCCTTGTCAGGTCTTAGGTGAGGAAAAAAAAGAGAATACCTGGGCGGGGGCCCGCTCTGGGCTTAATAGCTAAACGGTCCTATTAGGTTGTGGGGGCGGAGCCACAACCCCCAAAGGTGTATGCTGCCATGATGCGACAGGAAATATATGTAGCAAGTTTGAATTCTTTACCTGGGTATGTGCCCGATGATAAGGAATACAGGGTATATAATTACCAGTCGACTGTGTGTTAAAAACAATGTTTCTAACCGGAGTTCCACTAAAAATACTTCAAAGGAATTCAGCAGCCTCCCAGCCGTTCGACACCCAGGAGCAGGTCGCCGCCAAGGCATGTGCGACCTACAAGAAGTCATATTGGAGGGGGAGAAGCCCTTCGGGGTGCGCACATGGATGGACGGCCGGCACCTATATTGAAACACCAAGGGCATCAATGTAGGATGCATTGATAATGCATCCATTATACTGAGCCCGGGACCTCCCATCACCAATGGAATTTACCTCCAAAATAGTATTGTGGCTTGTAGATGTTGTGCACCAATACACACTTGAACACAATTTTTTTTATCCCTTTATAATCACATTCTGTCCACACCTTCACTCTTCCCATCTCACCCACACACACATTCATCCAACACATAATATCCACTCCATTTAATTTTTAATATTCATCACACCACACTATTTTCACACGTCACACACCACACCATCATCATCATTACTTTCATTCGTTCACATCCCATTCCACTTTTTAGTTTTCATTTTTCATTTTGTGTTTTTTGGTTTTGTTTTTGCTTCCATACACCATCTTTTCCATTCAATTACATTTTTTATTTTTATTTTTTTCTCTCCCTACCCCACCCCATGGCACATCCCTTTCATCACTTTCATCACCTCTTATACAACTCTCATACTCTATTCACCCTGTTAACAACTTGAAAAACATACTCCACTAGCTAATAGCCATTAAAATACCATTTTCCTGACATGCTCCATGGCAGCATACGTGTGGGTTGGCCCCGCTTCCATAACTACCCAATAGGACCCCTCCCTATAAATTTCAGCTCCGGGCTCTCAGCCGTGTTCCTTTTTTGTCCTCCTCCGAAGGACTATATGTTTTAGTTCTCCTACCTGAAGACGATTGTTCCTACGGTCAAGATCGGCCGACGATATGGTGTCTCATCCCTCCGTTAAGCCTTGACTGTTAAGCAGGGTATGGAGTGTATGGCAGAGTAGCGCTGAAGAGCTGGATTATATCTTCCATTGGAGAGATAAGCGCGCACAGGCCTGATTACCTAGCAGTGTGCAGCTGGCCATTATCTGCTGAAAGCCCGATGTGTGTATGGATGCGGTGTCCCTGGCCGAATCAATCGTAGGTAAGCTGTATCGCCTTCATGGCAGCAGTGTTTTTGTTTGTTGTATGTCTTTCTGTTTCATTTGCAATTTTTTCTTCATTATTAAACATGCCCAGCAAGCGGCTGGTTCCCTGTGCGTTCCAGCCGCCGCTCCCACTTACTTCCGGGTTCATCCGCGGTCTGCGCATGCGCGGCCCGGATTGAAAGCGAGGCCTGGTTCACGCAGCGCCAATTTTAAAAGCCCAGGGAAGCCTGTAGATGCCGTAAATGATCGTGGGCATAGCGGCGACTTCCCTGAGCACCTGCAGAGCTTACCCCAGGTAAGTTACAATTCAGAAGGGTCTGAATTTTTTGCTTTGTTCCTGTCATTGAATCTGACGTTGCTTTCCCACCTGCAGTGTTTCCTGAATTATCATGGACTCTTCACTGCCTCCCGGTGGCCAACCCTCTTGCAGCAGGTAAGATTGGGAAATCTTTCCTTTTATTCGGCCTGCTGAGGGGGGGGGGGGGGGGCGGGGAGACCGGGAGAGTGGAGTGTAGGGCATTATTGTGACTTTTTCTCTCTCTCTCTCTATGCTTGTCTTTCCCTTTCTCAGCCCTTCTAGGTCTGAACAACAGAGTAGTTCCCGCAGACGCAGCGGGTCCTCTAAATCACACCACCGGCACTCCTCTTCTGGCTCTAGACACCATGATACTTCTAGATCCGGACGTCCCAGTAGAGACAATCCTCACCCCCCTTCATCTCACAGCAAGAGGTCAGAGAGACCATGTTGGGGGTGCAGGGCTCCGGTTCCTGCCAGCAAGTCCCTTTGTGACCATTGTTTTACAAAAGCAGCCAATGAGAGAGAAGGTGCAGATAAACACCTGGAAGCATTGGTTAAGCGGGTCGTAAACGAGTCGATACAAGAGAAAGATGCTAGAATGCAGCATGATTCTCCTCCAGACACACTGATTCCCTCGTTAGAACAGGGACAGGTACATGAGACTCTGGAAATCTCTCAACCCAGCCATCCCTCAGCTCCTCCCTCAGAAAGTGGTTCGGAAGTGGATGATCCTGGGATGGGGTTTGATTATGCCTTAGTTCCTGCTTTAGTGAAAGCAGTAATGCCCCATACACACGATCGTTTTTCATGCCGTTAAAAATGCCATTTTAAAAAATGGCCATTAAAAATGATCGTGTGTAGGCTCCAGAGCATTTTTAACGACGTGAAAAACGGCCATTAAAAATTCCGGACATGCTCTCTTTTTTCACGTCGTTTTTCATGTCGTTTTTTTTAACGACGTGAAAAACGATAGTGTGTATGCTTTCACGACGTGAAAAAAAACGCGCATGCTCAGAAGCAACTATGAGACGGGAGCGCTCGTTTTGGTAAAGCTAATGTTGGAAATGGAGATGGCACATTCGTCATGGTGGAATTAATAGCATTGTTTTAATGCAGCGCATTCCGTTCTTCTTTTGATAATGCTTTAAAATTACCCTCTTTTGATAATGACATTGAGAGTTATGCCAAACTTGTTTCTAAAGTAATTCCAAATTGCTCTAATGATTATAAAATATTATTTATAAGCCGCACCTCCCTCCTAAATAATACTAATAATAATAAAATAATGTAATTCTCCTTTTTTCTTTAAATTTTATTTTACTATTGTTGTTTTTTTTTGTGGCCTTTTTTTTATTATTTTGGCTTAAATTATTCTTGTGTAAAGTTACCACAACAACCTTCCAAATGTGTCTCATTTGGCCTCAGGGAGGTTTGTGTCCCCTGATAATAACAATAATATAATTTGAGATGTCCCTGCCTGCTCCCTAGCAAGCTCTCTTTTGAAATACAAATCACATAGTCAAGTATTTTAAGGGCACTAAAAAATTTTTTATTTCAGAACATTAACAAATTAAAGTGGAAGGCAGCACTGGAGAGCCTGCTTGCATTTGTGCATCCCTTTGACCCCACAACAACCATCCAAGATGTCCAAACCAAAATAGAGATTAGATCCCCCAAAAAAATGAGCCCAATCTTGTCTTGAGCTCCCAGAGGTCAGGAGCCACAGCAGATAAGTCCTATATGTCCCCAGTCTGTGGTACTACAGCAGACATTATTTTCTCCTCTTCCTTGTAGCCTTCTCTCCAGCCTTCTCTGCAGCCTTGGTTGGTTTCTTCCTTGGAGGCTGGGGATCAGGAGGAGAGGTTGTGGCAGGAGGAGTAGTAGGAGGAGGAGGAGGAGGTGGAGGAGTAGGGACAACCTCCGTTATGTCCGTGTACCTAGTGAGTTCTCCCAGCACGCCCTTATTGATGACTTTCAATAGCAGGGTCTCACTGAAATTTTTTTGCTGCAACTCCATTTGCCCTAGTTTGTGGGCGAGGACTGCGGCAAATCCCTCATCAACAGAGGGTGCCTCTCTGAGGGCCGCTGTTGCTTCTCTGAGGAAGGCCCTGGTTTCCTCCTCCACCTGCCTACCTCTCCTTGGCCCTTGTGGTTTAACTACCAGGGGAGGCATCTGGGCTCTTGTGCTGGGCCAAGCCTCCTCCTGGGTGCCACTGGGCCCAGCCTCCTCCTGGGTGCCACTGGGCCCTGCCTCCTCCTGGGTGCCACTGGGCCCTGCCTCCTCCTGATCCCCAACATCACCCTCTTCCTGGCTCTGCTCTGGCTGTAAAAAAAGAAAGGGACATTATTTATTTTGCCACATCATCATTCACAGACATTGTTCACCTCTAGACATTGTTGAAATCAATGCCAAAAGTTATGTCATTTTCATTGATTCCGCATCCTGGTTTTGTTGTCGTGTGCACATAAAATTAGGCCACTACTGTATCTTGCTCTTCACAAACTTTATTGGTAGAAGTGTACATACCTTTAACAATACTAACATCTATTTAAATTCTACAATTTTGTACGATATAAATATAGATATCAATACTTTACCTGGCTCCATATCTCCAAATCTGCCTCCTCAAGGCCCTGATCTTGATCCTCAGAGGAAGCCAGAGCAGGGTTGACAGGAAGGCTGGAGGACTGGCTGCAAGGAAGGCTGGAGGGTTGGGTACAAGGAAGGCTGGATTGACCTCTGGGGGGAAGGGTGGAGAGAGATTCCCGCACTTCCAGCTGGTCATCCAGAAAAGCAAGCTTACTGTAGTACCACAGACTGGGTTTATAAACCTTATCTGCTGGTGCACCTGACCTCTGGGACCTCAGGACCATAGTCCTCTGGGTCCTGTATGTCCCTCTGATGGTCGCAATTTTGTTTTTGACATCTTGGAGAGTTGTTGTGGGTATCTTTGTTTGCACAAATGCAAGCAGGCTCTCCAGTGCTGCTTTCCTGGCGTCTTTATTTTTATTACCGCCACTTTTTGTTTGCCATAATATAGGGAGCTCTTGCCATTTGTCGATGAACTCCCCCATGAAGTCTGGGTTTTTAAAAGTATTCATGATATCTGTAAAAGCGAGAAACCAAAAAAAAAATATATTTCAGGCAACATTCCTCAACTGTGCATTGTCTACATATTTTGAGCACACAAATCTCCTCGTCTGATGAACCTCAAAAAGTAAAATTGTTAGGTACCTTGGTCACGACGTTCGTTGCTAACTCCCTCTCCCGACAAATGAACGTATTTCCCAGACATAGATCTTCACTTGATATACACAGCGCATGCGTGAAACTCTGCACGCTTTCCCCGCCCCTGACGTTCGATATTGTACTTTCCCCGCCCCTTCTCGCTCGTAGTGCTGAACAAAACATGGCGGAGACACAGGTGGCTGAGATTACCTCTACAGAGGATGAAATTACAGAGGAGCCCAAATCAAGACCCAGGAGATATAAGGCATCCAACATGTCATTCGAGGAAATGGTGGAGATGGTCGCCATTTTAAAGAAGGAGGATTATGATGCCAAGCATGGTCCGTATAAAAGGCCTAATCTGGTCAAGTCCAGAATTATGGGCAAAGTGGTCAAAAGTCTTCACAAAAAATTTGGGGTGTGCAGAACGAAGGAACAGCTCAGAAAACGATGGTCAGATCTGAAGTTGCGGGAGGCCGACCAATATAAAAGAATCAAGAAAGTTATATTAAAAAGTAAGTATTTTTTTTTGAGTTTCCATGGTACATATTATTTTCTTGTATTCTGTCGTGTATTTTTAACTTTCATATAGTACACTGAAAGATACCATCTTTCAGGTTCATCCGCACAGTAAACGGACGTATTAAACCTCTTTCTCCGTACAGTTCCTCAAACGATGTTTTAGGATCATCCAGTGTGAACACCCATGTATTTTGGTTTATTTGGGGGAGTAAATTTGGGCCTCACTTATTTTTTGTGTGCTGATCCAAAGGACATTTGTTCGTTTGAAAAAACGATATGCATGGTAATGTTAAAGGGAGTGAATGCTCAGCAGCTGAGGAAACATCTGAACGCAGTAGTACAAGTGTGGGCCTAAAGCCAAAAAGCTTGAGGGTGTCACACACAGGTGATCCAGTGTAGATACTTTGGGGTGTTACAATTTTTAAAATTTGTGTTCAAAATGTATATGCTCTGGTTTGGGCTATGTATCCAATCATTTGTCCCGGTTGGCACAGGGGGTACAATTTAAAATGGAGCATGCTTCAAAAGAATGATTACAAAGTTTTTTTTCATGTTTCTTATTTTAGCAAAATTGAGTCGCTACTAATGAAACTATTCCTTTTATTTCAATCTCCCTAGGGATTCGAAAAGCTACCTCAGATGAGACGAGAATTGCAATACCTACAACAATACCCCCAGAACCCCAGGATGGAGAGGAATGTGATGTTGTGGAAGTGGAAAGTGGCACCACCACAGGTCAGAGAGAAACCAGACACATGCATGTTAAATAGATGTAGGCCTACATATTCTATCCTACATATTTCTTTTTACATTTAGGTGCAGTTCTGGCCGAAGACCCCAATAAGTTGACACATCACAGTGCCCAGATCCTGATCCAATACCTGATGGTCTGCTGTTGTGACCTCGAAAAAATTAAGGGAGACTTGCTAGAGATCAGGGCAAATACAAAGCGGGTGGAGGAAAGGCTCCAAAATATCATGGCTGTGCTTGGGCGTGTCTAATGTTTTTACACCAAATAACGTTTTACTTGCAGAGTTTTCTATGTTTTTTTGTTATTTTACCCTTTAATGACTAGCACATGTTTAGCTTTTTCAAAATTTTGACAAATATAGTTTGTTTATGCATGGCTGGTCATGCGTTTTAATACACCCGAAATTAAGGGAACATCCACATTTCTAAGGAAGTTGCCCACCTAAACAAAAAAAATAAAGGTATTTTTACATAACAAATCATTGTGGCTTCATTATGTAAATGTGGTGCTGAGTGAACTAATCAATGTTTGGTGTTTACACTGACAATGAAGGCTAATTAAAAGATTGTTTAATCCACATGGCAAAAGAAGTGCACTAGGTAAACCTACCAGAAACATCAAACATTATACAATAAAAAATACAAACCAATCTTTACTCAAGAAAAAGTTTTATTTTTTTGGTATAAAATTATTATAGATTGTCTGGCATTTCAATGGCCCCCCTACCCATAAAATAGTCCACATATTGGTTACGGACCTCACGTCCGGTTGGGGGGGCCAAGCCAGGACGGCCAGGTTCCAGGGCCACCAAAGTTTCTGCATTGATTAAAGAGGCCTCAGGCCCACTCAAAGATATATAACTCGTTGAATGCACCCTTAGGAAATTATGCAGCACACAGCACGTCATAACCACATGGTTCCATTTGTATGGGGCAAGGTGGATGGAGGTAAGGAAGAGGCGAAATCGGCTGGCCATGATCCCAAACGCATTTTCCACCACCCTTCTGGCTCTGGCCAGCCGATAATTGAAAACCCTCCTCTCAGGGGTGAGGGTGCGTTGCGGGAATGGCCTCATCAAATGGGGTCCCAGGCCAAACGCCTCATCCGCCACAAACACAAAAGGTAGTCCCTCCACATTCTGCTCCGCTGGTGGCAAGGCCAGCAGATCCAAAAGGAGCCGTTCTCCAAACTCCGTCTGGGCAAAAACTCCTCCATCAGACATCCTGCCATTCTTGCCAACGTCCACATAGAGGAACTCGTAGGTGGCCGACACCACTGCCATCATCACGACGCTGTGGAACCCCTTATAATTATAATAAAAGGATCCCGAATGGGGTGGTGGGACGACCCGAACATGTTTGCCGTCGATGGCTCCTCCACAGTTCGGAAAGTTCCATCGCTGGGCAAACTCGGAAGCCACATTCTGCCATTCATGTGGCGAAGAAGGGAACTGTGGAATTAAAGAAATAACAAATTAATACTTGGAGCCAGAAACATTGAAAGCTGATTTCATACACACATTCATGGCCAACATTGGTAGAAACTGTTAAAAAAAAAAAAAATTGGAAGCAAGAAAAAAAAAAAAAAAAAAAACATTATGGGGGGGGGGGGGGGTTGAAGATGAGTTGGGAATATCACACATGAAGGCTGTAGCACTCTGTATTGAAGATAACAAAAATGAAACATTCCTAGGCAAAATTTAGGGTGCGTTTTGGGTAAAGCACTACGATGGAACATATAATAAAAAACATGGAAATGACTAGGCAAGGTAGGTATGGCCCCAGGATGCATGCTGGTGAGGTTAGGTAAGCCAAATTTACAGGTAGGCCTCAAACCCCAAACTTTAAATAATAAAACATGGGGAGAAAGGGGACATTCCCTGCAGCTAAGAATCATGTGAATTAGGGACTGCAAATAAAGCAAATTAAAAATATCCAAAAATAAAAACCATACAATGTGAATTTTTGAAGAAGAACACTTACCTTAATATAGTCCTCCTGCAAAACTTGAAGGATGGCAGAACAAGTCTCTGGTATAATGATCCCCAGAGCCTGGGGGGATATGCCTGTGGAGAACTTAAGGTCCTGCAGGCTTCTCCCAGTAGCCAGGTATCGCAACGTGGCGATGAGCCTCTGCTCAGCACTGTTGGCTTCCCGCATAACGGTGTCCTGCCTGGTAATATAGGGGGACACCAAAGCCAACAGCTGCTGAAATACGGGGTCAGACATCCTGAGGAAATTCCTGAAATCATCAGGATTATTCTCCCTGATCTCCCGCAACAAAGGCATGTGACAGAATTGGTGCCGCTGGAGCAACCAATTCTTGGTCCATGAACTCCTCCTGACCCTGCTCATGGCATGGAGTCGGGATACAGCATGAACCCCTGCACCAACTACAGCACGAACTCTACGACGAGTACGTAGTCGCAACATGGCTAGATAACGGTCGGCTGAACAGAACAAACTAGAAGAACGCACGGAAGAACAGCAAGGCCTATGAAAGAACAAGCTGAAAAACACGAACGTGCAGAGCAGGCCGCACTGAATAAACAGATACGAACTGACTACAAGCAGTGCTAAACAGATACGAGCCCACAGGCGCAAACTGAACTCCCGAAAACGATCTTCAAAGCACGAAGACTGAAAAGCGCGAATCGTCTCTCACCAAACTTTTACTAACACGCGGTAACACGGAATTAGCAAAAGCGTCCCAAAGGGTGGCGTCATTCGAACGGAACTTCCCCTTTATAGTGCCGTCGTACGTGTTGAACGTCACTGCGCTTTGCTTGATCGTTTTTTTTAATGATGGTGTGCACACAAGGCAGGCTTGAGAGGAAACATGAAAAAAAACTAGGAGAAAAACGTCGGTTTAAAAAATGACATTAAAAACGATCGTGTGTACGGGGCATAAGAGAAGTTCTGAATTGGGAAGATCCAGTTATATCTCCTCCCAAACAAAGGAAACTTTTTAAACAGCTCAGTAAGGAGCGACATTATTTCCCGTTTGTCATGGAAGTGGGTGCCATTATCTCAGAAGAATGGGGTAAAATGGACAAGAAAAGTTCTATGCAGTCAAAAATTGCAAAATGATATCCTTTTAAGGAAGAAGAGGTAAAACACCTTGATTCAGCTCCCATGGTTGATGCAGCTTTAATGCGTTTGGTTAGATATGTAACTCTTCCTCTGGAAGATACGGTCTCATTCAAAGATCCTCTGGAGAGACGGATTGACTCGGACCTGAAGCAAATCTATCTGACAGCAGGTTCAGTCTGTAAACCAATTCTGGCTTTAGCAGCTATCTCAAAAGCCCTAGAAGCATGGTCAGACAATGTGGATGATTCCCTCAGAAGTATCTCTGAAGAAATGGCAAAAAGCTCTCCTATTCAGGAAATCAGGCTAGCATCTGCCTTTTTGGGGGAGGCCTCTATTGATGTTATTCGCCTAGTGGCTCGAGTAATGTTGTCAGAGGTTACCGCACGCCGTGCTTTATGGCTCCCTCCCTGGTCGGCGGATCCAGCTTCAAAGCAAGCCTGGTGCTGCATTCCCTTTGAGGGCTCCTCTCTCTTTGGCAATAAACTCGATAATGCTATTTCCCGGGCCACGGGTGGTAAGTCGGGGTTCCTCCCTCAAGACAGGCGTTTGCAAAACCAGAAACGCACCTTTTCGAGGGCACAGAATACAGATCGTGCAAGGGAAGCACGCAGCTACAGACCTGGTCGTGAATTTTCAAGGACCTGGAAATCCAGACAGTCCTCTTTCAGGAAACCAACTAAAAGTACTCCGTCTGGTAGTGGGGAGTCTATGAAGTCTTTTTGAAATTGGGCCCGTTCAAACATGTCAGGTGGGGGCACGTCTCCTCCACTTCCGGCATGTTTGCGCGGCCTCAATTCAAGATTTTTGGACCATCAAGACGGTCTCTTCAGGCCACACGTGGGTCTTCAACAGCACCCCCAGGCTCAGATACATACCCACAAGTCTTCCAAGTGCAGAAGAAAGGAAACAAGTCTTACTAAGTTACGTAAGCTCTTTATTAACTCAAGGTGCAGCCATTACTGTTCCAGAGGGTGAACGAGGAGAAGGCATGTACTCCCCATTGTTCATGGTACAGAAAAAGAACGGTACCTGGAGACCAGTAATAGACCTAACGCATCTCAACCGATTTATTCGGAAAGAAAGATTCAAAATAGAGTCACTATTGACAATCCAGCAGTCAGTCCATCCAGGAGATTGGTTAGTGTCAATAGATCTGAAGGACGCATATTTTCACGTTCCAGTGGCTGCAGACTATCAAAAGTACCTCCGCTTTGCTGTAGGCGATCAACAGTTCACCTGCCTACCTTTTTGGTCGCACGACATCACTTCGGGTGTTCTCCAAGGTTCTGTTAGCCATTGTGGCTCTGCTCCGAGTGAAAGGAGTTCATATTCATCACTACCTAGACGACCTCTTACTTCTAGCTCAAGAGAGATGTCAACTCTTGGAACACAAGAATCTAGTAATTGCCACTCTCCAAGAATTCGGGTGGCTCCTGAATTTGGAGAAGAGTCATCTCATTCCAAAACAGTTCCTTGTGTTTCTACGTGCTCTCTTCAACACAATAGACGGCACCATTTTGTTGCCCGAGGAAAAGATTGCAGCAATCCGGGACAGGATCCGCGCAACACTTGCTTCCTCTCACCTGTCTGCTCTTCAATGCCTGAAGGTAATTGGCACCATGACAGCCACCATCCCTATGGTGAGGTGGGCTCAGTGGCACACTCGCCCATTCCAAAAAGGGTTCCTCCAGCAATGGGACTCCCCCAGCAAGAGTCAGCGCATCAGGCTCACTTCATCCATGAGAGAATCTCTTCTTTGGTGGCTTCAGGGGAAGAATCTCCGCAACTTTCACACAATCCGTCCCATCACTTGGATTACTCTAACTTCGGATGCCAGCAATCAGGGGTGGGGCTCTCATTGCCTGTCGGAAATAGCCCAGGGCAGGTGGAACACACCATCCCAAGGAATTGTGTCCAACATACTGGAGTTGTGGGCTACCTTCCAGGCGCTCATGTCCTTCCGTCATCTGTTGACAGACTCTTCTGTGATGCTCAGGATGGACAACACAACCACAGTTGCTTACATAAGGAAGCAGGGTGGTATCCGCAGCTGGTCCTTACTCCGGGAAGTAGAACCAATCATGACCTGGGCCCAGAAGTACCTATGCAACATCTCTGCAGTGTACATTCCAGGGGTCCAGAATGTACAAGCGGACTTTCTTTCACAAACTCAAATGAACAACAACGAATGGTCTCTACAAATAGAGGTATTCAATTGGCTTCTAACTCTGGGAGTGTCTCCAGAAGTGGATCTGTTTGCGTCCCCATGCAACCACAAGTTGATCAAGTATTACTCGAGGTTTCGGGATCCCCAAGCCTACGGGATAGATGCTCTCACAGACCGGTGGAGATGCAGCCAGGCTTATGCCTTTCCTCCAGTACCTGTGATACTTCAATTCCTTCACAGACTCAGAGTGGAGAGAGTAAAAATCATAGCAGTAATTCCGTTTTGGCCCAACAGGCCATGGTTCTCCCTCTTGACTTTACTCAGTTATCGGGACTCAATCCCTCTACCCCTCAGACCGGATCTCCTATCTCAGGGCACAACGTTGCACCCATGCCCAGCTCATCTGCACCTCAGGGTATGGTTCTTGAGAGGGGAAGAAGCCATGTCGACTCTCCTTAATGCTAGAAGAAATAGCACCAACAAAGTTTATGAGCGTATCTGGTCAAAATTTACAGATCATATGTCTTCCAGGGCTAATTCATGTAATTCTCCAGAAGTCCAGGGTGTACTTAGTTTCCTACAAACAGGTTTGGACTTGCCTTTAGCAGTAAGCTCTCTTCGAGTTCAAATCTCAGCCATCTCAGCATTTACGGGAATCTCTTGGGCCAATCATCCCCTGATTCGCCAGTTCTTTAAGGGTGCTGTCAGACTTAGACCACAGAGAAAACCGAGGTTCCCCAAATGGTACCTGCCTCTTGTACTGGACTATCTTACCACACTCAGCACAGATCCTGAAAAACCTCTTTCAGCAAAAGATCTTACTCTCAAGACCGTCTTCCTAGTAGCAGTCACCTCAGCTAAAAGAGTGTCTGATATCAGAAATTTGGGTTCAAATGAGCCTTTCCTGACCTTTTTCCCAGATAGAGCAGTATTAATTCCCTTGCTGGGTTCAAACCCTAAAGTTACATCTATCTTTCATGAAAATCAGGAAATTGTATTGCCCACTTTTGGAACTTCTGAAGGTCAAGATGTTCATCCCCTTGATGTGGGCCACACATTAAGTCAATACCTGGAAATGACAGAGTCTTTCAGACAAACAGACTTTCTTTTCATTCTTCTTCATGGAAAGAACAGAGGAAAACGGGCCTCAATCAGATCTATTGCGGCATGGATAGTTCAGACCATCCAAAGCGCTTACAAAACAAAAGGTTTGGCTCCTCCGGAGGCAGTAACTGCGCACTCAACCCGGAGCATCTCTGCTTCTTGGGCAGCCTCTCGTCATGTCGCACCTGACGTTATTTGCAGAGCGGCCTCTTGGTCGTCTATTAATACTTTTGTTTCCCACTATTGTTTCGAACCAGCTGCCTTATCATCACTGAATTTTGGTTTACAAGTTCTGTCGGTTGACAGTGTTAAATAAATTTATTTTTCTTGCCTCAGCATTTTGCCCACCCGGGTGTGTTTGGCGAGTTATTTCCCACACGCATGCTGCCATGGAGCATGTCAGGAAAACTGAAAATTTACTATCAAATACTTACCATAATTTTCCTTTCCTGATAGGCTCCATGGCAGCAGGAGTCCCTCCCAATGCTTGGAGTAGGATAGTTAAGGAACACGGCTGAGAGCCCAGAGCTGAAATTTATAGGGAGGGGTCCTATTGGGTAGTTATGGAGGCGGGGCCAACCCACACGTATGCTGCCATCGAGCCTATCAGGAAAGGAAAATTACGGTAAGTATTTGATAGTAAATTTTCCGTTATATAAGTACATTCATACTGAAGGACATATCATTGCGGACTTTAAGCCGGTCCACCCATGCTTAGAAATGACATAATTTATATGGATGCATTATCAATGCATCCTACATTGATGCCCTTGGTGTTTCGATACAGGTGCCGGCCGTCCATCCGTGCGCGCCCCCCGAAGGGCTTCTCCCCCTCCAATATGACTTCTTGTAGGTCGCACACGCCTTGGTGGCGACCTGCTCCTGGGTGTCGAACGGCTGGGAGGCTGCTGAATTCCTTTGAAGTATTTTTAGTGGAACTCCGGTTAGAAACAATGTTTTTAACACACAGTCGACTGGTAATTATATACCCAGTATTCCTTATCATCGGGCATATACCCAGGTAAAGAATTCAAACTTACTACATATACAGTCAGGTCCATAAACATTGGGACATCAACACAATTCTAATCTTTTTGGCTCTATACACTACCACAATGGATTTGAAATGAAACTAAAAAGATGTGCTTTAACTGCAGACGTTCAGCTTTAAATTGAGGGTATTTACATCCAAATCAGGTGAACGATGTAGGAATTAAAACAGTTTGTATATGTGCCTCCCACTTTTTAAGGGACCAAAAGTAATGGGACAGATTAACGATCATAAATCAAACTTTCATGCCGTGTACACACGATCGATTTTCTCGATGGTAAAAAAACAGTTGAGAAAATCGACAGGAAAAACGAGGAACGGCTTATTCCCCTACACATGGCCCTTTTTCCTGACACTTTTTCTCTTGATCGAGAAAAACAACCGTGTGTAGGCTCCCTGGCAGTGTTTCCCTATGGGAAAACTGCTACGGAAAAAAATGCCGTGAATCACGACGAGAAAAATTAGAACATGTTCTAATTTTTCTCATCATGATTCATGCCGTTCATGTCGGGAAAAATGATGAACAGCCCACACACGGTCGTTTTTCTCATCAAAGAGAAAAAATGAAATTTTTCCCGACGAGAAAAATGGTCGTGTGTACGCGGTATCACTTTTTAATACTTGGTTGCAAATCCTTTGTAGTCAATTACAGCCTGAAATCTGGAACGCATAGACATCACCAGACGCTGGGTTTCATCCCTGGTGATGCTCTGCCAGGCCTCTACTGCAACTGTTTTCAGTTCCTGCTTATTCTTGGGGCATTTTCCCTTCAGTTTTGTCTTCAGCAATTGAAATGCATGCTCAATCGGATTCAGGTCAGGTGATTGACTTGTCCATTGCATAACATTCCACTTCTTTCCCTTAAAAAACTCTTTGGTTGCTTTCGCAGTATGCTTCGCATCATTGTCCATCTGCACTGTGAAGCGCCGTCCAATGAGTTCTGAAGCATTTGGCTGAATATGAGCAGATAATATTGCCTGAAACACTTCAGAATTCATCCTGCTGCTTTTGTCAGCAGTCGCATCATCAATAAATACAAGAGAACCAGTTCCATTGGCAGCCATACATGCCCACGTCATGACACTACCACCACCATGCTTCATTGATGAGGTGGTATGCTTTGGATCATGAGCAGTTCCTTTTCTTCTCCATACTCTCCTCTTCCCAGCACTCTGGTACAAGTTGATCTTGGTCTCATCTGTCCATAGGATGTTGTTCCAGAAATGTGAAGGCTTTTTTAGATGTTGTTTGGCAAACTCTAATCTGGCCTTCCTGTCTTTGAGACTCACCAATGGTTTACATCTTGGGGTGAACGCTCTGTATTCACTCTGGTGAAGTCTTCTCTTAATTGTTGACTTTGACACACATACACCTACCTCCTGGAGAGTATTCTTGATCTGGCCAACTGTTGTGAAGGGTGTTTTCTTCACCAGGGAAAGAATTCTTTGGTCATCCACCACAGTTGTTTTCCGTGGTCTTTCGGGTCTTTTGGTGTTGCTGAGCTCACGGGTGCGTTCTTTTTTTTTAAAGATGTTCCAAACAGTTGATTTGGCCACACCTAATGTTTTTGCTATCTCTCTGATGGGATGTGAACGAATGAAAGTAATGATGATGGTGTGGTGTGTGACGTGTGAAAATAGTGTGGTGTGATGAATGTAAAAAATTAAAATTAAATGGAGTTTATATTATGTGTTGGATAAATGTGTGTGTGTGTGGGTGAGATGGGAAGAGTGAAGGTGAGGATAGAATGTGATTATAAAGGGATGAAAAAAATTGTGTTCAAGTGTGTTGAAGTGTGGATTGGTGCACAACATTTACAAGCCACAATACTATTTTGGAGGTAAATTCCATTGGTGTTGGGAGGTCCCGGGCTCAGTATAATGGATGCATTATCAATGAATCCTACATTGATGCCCTTGGTGTTTCAATACAGGTGCCGGCCGTCCATCCGTGTGCGCACCCCGAAGGGCTTCTCCCCCTCCAATATGACTTCTTGTAGGTCGCACATGCCTTGGCGGCGACCAACTCCTGGGTGTCTAATGGCTGGGAGGCTGCTGAATTCCTTTGAAGTATTTTTAGTGGAACTCCGATTAGAAACAATGTTTTTAACACACAGTCGACTGGTAATTATATACCCTGTATTCCTTATCATCGGGCACATACCCAGGTAAAGAATTCAAACTTACTACATATATTTCTTACGGCAGACCACCTATCCTCTGAAGAAGATCCTTCGGGAAACGCGTCAGTAACTTATACAGATGCATGTGAAATGTAAAACGGTATAGCAATGTTGTGTTTGTAATTCTGTGTGATTCTTTTTACATTTTTTCACCAGAGTATATAATTGTTAGGACTGTATTTAATGTATTTATATACTTAATAAATTCTTTTAACACACACTCCTCTACACCATTTTGCTGCTAAAAAACCCCATGGGGGAACTTCCCATTCCATGTATTCTTCGGGGTGCGCAGCGCCATTCACTCCCAATAAACGTGTCTTTCCCATTCCAGGAATTCCTTGCTTGGCTGGATAGGAGCATTAGAAGGTCGACAGAAGGAGCATGCTTTTTCTATGCCAACAAGGCACTGTATTGGAGAGGTATCAAATGAAGTTGAGCGAACAGGATAGCTTTGAAGGAGGCCACCATAAGGTCCAGGAATCTCATGGAAAATCTCATGGAGGGGCATCTCTTTGATCTCAAGTACTGATCATGAGTTCTGAGAGAGATGGAGAGCATTTTTTTTCTCTTGAAAGGATATCTACACACTTCCTAAGATAAGAGATGGTTCAGAGCATTCTGCAAGCCTGACTGTCCCTGGGAAGATTTTGATTGATTTGAGAGAAGAGGTGAGGGGGTAGAGTTTTGAACTCTAGTTATCTGCTTATCCATCTGAGACTGAGCTCTGAGTGGTTGAATTTTAGTATCAAGGTTGAACAATTTACACTGTAATGCCGCATACACACAACCGTTTTTCATGACGAGAAAAAATAGGATTTTTTACTCACCGTAAAATCCTTTTCTCTGAGTTCATGGACCGACACAGCTTCTCTATTGACATAGTGGGTATTATCCGTTAATTAGGAGTGACTAGGCAGAAAACTTGTAAAAAAGTGTTGCATCACACCTTCTACAGTACCGCCCAGGGGGCGGGCCCTCTGGTATATCCCCTCACTTTGCATCTCGCAGATCAGTTTGTCAAAAAGCAGATAAACTTAAAAGGAGGGGTGGATGCTGTGTCGGTCCATGAACTCAGAGAAAAGGATTTTACGGTGAGTAAAAAATCCTATTTACTCTTTGGTTCATGGACCGACACAGCTTTCTCTATTGACATAGTGGGACGTCCCAAAGCATTGTCGGAGAAAAAACGAGGGGTGGTAACAGCATAGAAAATAAACTTCACCCCAAACACAAAACAGCACTTCTCCAACGGAGGAGTTGCAACTCTAAACAGCCGCCTGCAAAACTTTGCGGCCGAAAGAGGCATCCGAAGATGCACCTACATCAACTTTGTAGAATTTTGTGAAAGTGTGAGCGGATGACCAAGTCGCCGCTTTACATAATTTGGAAACAGACGCTTGATGTCGGAAAGCCCAAGAGGCACCTATTGCCCTGGTCGAATGTGCCGTGACCGGAAAGGGGGGTGTTTGACCCTTTAAGGCGTAAGTCTGGATTACTATCTGTCAGATCCACCTATAGATGGTGGCCGATGAGACTGCTAGGCCCTTCTTGGGACCAGCCACCGAAGCAAACAGGGAGTCTGACTTCCGGAACAGGGAAGTAGCAGATAGGTATACTCTCAAAGCTCGGACAACGTCCAAGGAATGCAACGCCGACTCCTTAGGATTCGACGGATGAGGTCACAAGGATGGAAGTACAATGTCTTCGTTGAGATGAAAAGCCGAAACGACCTTCGGAAGAAAGGAAGGCTGCGGCCGCAGCACCACCTTATCATTGTGGAAAACCAAATAGGGAGCCTTGCAGGACAAGGCTGCCAGCTCAGAGACTCGTCTAACTGACGCAACAGCCACCAAAAAGACCACTTTCTGAGAAAGTGTCAACAGGGGAATATCTCTAATATTCTCAAACGGTGCCTTCTGAAGCACCGAGAGGACCAGGTTCAAGTCCCACGGAGGTAGCGGGGGACGGACCGGAGGGGCCACATGTCGAACCCCCTGCACAAATGTACTCACGAGAGAGTGAGTCGCAAGGGGTCGCTGAAAAAAGACAGCCAGGGCAGATATCTGTCCCTTAATCGTACTTAAGGCAAGCCCTTGGTCCACCCCATGCTGTAAAAACAGCAGGATTCTGGAAACCAAATAAGTACACGGATGCCATTTAATTTCCTTACACATGGACATATAGGCCTTCCAAGTGCGGTGATAAACCTTCCTAGAGGACGGTTTCCGAGCACTTCTCATAGTAGAGATTACTGAATCTGATAGGCCCCGGTCTCTCAGTATCTGGTTCTCAATAGCCATGCCGTTAAATCCAGTGACCGTAAAGCAGGATGTAGTATGGGACCTTGCGATAGCAGGTCCTCCCGTAGTGGTAGACGCCAGGGGACGTCTGTTACCAGACGTACTAGATTGGCGTACCAAGGACGCTGAGGCCAATCTGGAGCGATTAGGATCATTGGAATTCCCTCTGCCTCTACTCTGCGGAGCAGAAGAGGAAGAAGTCTTAAGGGAGGGAAGGCATAGATTAGCCGATACTGACCACACAATGCCACCAACGCGTCCGTTGCGTCTGCCCATGGGTCTTTTGACCGGGCCACAAACCTCAATACCTTCCGATTGAGTCGGGAAGCCAGAAGATCTACGTCTGGTGTGCCCTATCTTTGGCAGAGGAGCTGGAACACCTCCGGGTCTAAGGACCATTCTCCCTGGTCCAGCATTTGGCGACTCAGGTAGTCCGCCTGCCAGTTTTCCACACCCGGGATGTACATGGCCGACTCCTCTCTGCCCACTTCAGGATGCGAGCGACCTCCGATGCTGCATCTGAACTTCTTGTTCCTCCTTGATGATTGACATATGCCACTGCTGTGGCGTTGTCTGACTGGATCCTGACTGGCCGCCCTTGCAGCCTCTGAGACCATCTGAAGTGGTACAGCCTGATCGCCTGGATTTCCAGGACATTGATCGCCAGGCCAGATTCCTCTGGGGTCCAGCGACCCTGCGCCGACTGAACACCCCAGACTCCCCCCCAACCTGTAAGGCTGGCGTCCGTCGTGATCACTATCCAACCGGAAGAAATGACTTCCCGGCCAGAAGAGCCGGTGCTGTCAGCCACCATACCAGGGATCTCCTGACTAGGTGGCTTACTCGGATTTGATAATCCAGAGATGATGGGCATCTGTTCCATCTGGACAGAACTTCTTTCTGTAACACCCGAGTGTGATATTGAGCATATAGGACCGCCTCGAAGGAGGCTACCATGAGGCCTAACACTCGCATGCAAAAAACGGAGTGACGACCAACTCTTGGAAGTCAGCTGCCGCACTGCAGCCCGAAGGGTCTGCAACTTTTCCACAGGTAGGAATACTTTTGCCTCTGAAGAATCCAGAATCAGCCCCAGGTACACTAGGCGTTGAGTCGGCACCAATACTGACTTTTGCGTGTTTAATATCCAACTACAGTCTCGAAGAGTCTGACAGGTAATGGACACGCTTACCTCTACTTCTGAGCTTGAAGGGGCCTTCAGAAGAAGGTCGTCCAAGTAGCACACGATAGCGATACCCCGCTGTCTTAGAAGTGCCAGAATCTGAGCGAGCAACTTGGTGAACGTCCTGGGTGCTGAAGCAAGGCCAAACGGGAGGGCCACAAACTGATAGTGGTTCTTCCCGATTGCAAATCGCAGAAACCTCTGGTGTCTGGAGTATATGGGAACATGCAGGTATGCGTCCTTGATGTCCAAGGAGGCCAGAAAGTCCCCCTGATGGAGCGCAGTAACTACAGATTGAACCGTCTCCATCCGAAATCTTTGTACCTTCACAAAGCAATTGAGGGCCCTGAGATCCAAGATTGGATGAACCCCATCATTCTTCGGCACAATGAACAGATTTGAGTAAAAACCCTGACCCCGTTCCTGTTCTGGAACTGGAATAACTACCTCGCCTTCCAGCAGACCCTGGACCGCCCCACACAGGGCCTCCCGACTGGTCGGTAGTAACTGGAGATTGGAGGTGACGAATCTGTCCGGTGGACAAGAGAGAAATTCTATCTTGTAGCCTGAGGAGATTACTTCGCAAACCCACCTGTCGGAGACTAGAGCTGTCCACTGAGTCGCGAATTTGCGAAGACGTCCCCCCACCCGAGAGCTGGGTGGGGGCGGACCTTCATGCGGATGCAGATTTGTCCGCAGGCTTGTTGGGTTTGCGGGACCAAGGACGCTTTGTCGGCCTGGGGTCTTTTCCCTGTCGCCCTAGGGGGACGAAAAAAACGCTTGAGTGCAGTAAAGGAGGGCCCTTGCCCTTGGCGTGGCCCCTTACCCTTGCTAGTTTGAGGAAGCAACATGCTTTTACCTCCTGTGGCATCCTTGATGATGTCATCCAGAGAGGCCCCAAAAAGTCTGTCGCCCTTAAAGGGCAGATCCAACAGGGCCTTCTTGGAAGTCTGGTCCGCAGGCCAGCCCTTTAGCCAGTACTGGGCGGTACTGTAGAAGGTGTGATGCAACACTTTTTACAAGTTTTACAAGTTTTCTGCCTAGTCACTCCTAATTAACGGATAATACCCACTGTGTCAATAGAGAAGCTGTGTCGGTCCATGAACGAAAGAGTAATGCAATTTTTAGATTGGTCGTGAAAAACGGTCGTGTGTATGCTCCATAGCATTTTTCGCGATGAGAAAACTGCCCGAATTTTTTTTAGAACCTGCTCTATTTTTTCTCAGCATTTTTCACGTCGTGAAAAACGGTCATGTGTACGCTTTTACGAGGGGAAAAAAAAAGTATGAGACGGGAGCGCTCATTCTGGTAAAACTAGCGTTCAGAATGGAGATAGCACATTCGTCACGCTGTAACGGACTGAAGAGCACGAGGCTGAAAAGCGCGAGTCGTCTCTCACCAAACTTTACTAACACGAGGATCAGCAATTGCAGCCCAAAGGGTGGCGCCATTCGAATGGAACTTCCCCTTTATAGTGCCGTCGTACGTGTTGTACGTCACCGCACTTTGCTCAAGCGTTTTTTTTTCATGAACGTGTGTATGCAAGGCAGGCTTGAGAGGAATCACAACAAGAAAAACGTCCTTTTTTTGCATGACATGAATAACGGTCGTGTGTACGCGGCATAAGATTGAGAAAGTTTCAAACACAGACCCAGTTTTCTAATTGCTGTAATATATACTTTTTAGGATTGTGGGGCTGCAGTAATGTTCTAATAAACAGGGTGACCTTGTCTTACCTGACCCTGCTTCAACTGTCAGTGTAGGTCTGCCCTTGAAGGTGTCTTCAGGGTCTGGAGTCCATAGAGATGGACCATGACCCTGTATCGCACCCTGCGGCTAATTACAAACGTTGCCAAGATGAGAGTCCATGCAGGATCCAGTGCCCAAAGCAACATTACAGGCCGTCCTCATGGTTTGGTGTTCAGGTACAGCTCCCAGGCTTTTACTGAGGTCACACAGATCTGCACGCACTGTTCCAATGGTTGTATTAAAGGACAATAACGAGTTGATTGAAGAATCCAAAGATAAAACAAACTAGTTAAAGTGGTTGTAAAGGCAGAAGGTTTGTAATTCTAATGCATCTATGAATCAAGATAAAAAGCCTTCTGTGTGCAGCAGCCCCCCTAATACTTACCTGAGGTCTCTCTCTGTCCAGCGATATCCATGAACGTCTCAGCCGTCTGAGATTCTCCTTCCTGATTGGCTGAGACACAGCAGTGGTGCCATTGGCTCCCGCTGCTGTCAAAGTCAGCTAGCCAATCAGAGGAGAGAGGGGGCAGGGCCGGGTCCGGGCTCCGTGTCTGAATGGACACAGGGAGCTGTGACTCAGCTTGGATCACAAAAGAGGGACCCGAAAAGAGGAGGATCAGTGTGGTGGGATTATAGGTGAATGGCCAGGGGAATTTCCTAAAAAGCTTTGCCAGTGTCCAGTCACCTGAAGATACTATCCTATAACCCAGGGTCTATGGATTTTCAAGCCTGTGTCCTGTCTTCTACGATTAAGATACTATGGATAAGGAAATTCACAGGCATGCCTATCATCAGCTAGTGTAGGGCTGCTTCAAGTGCTTCAGAAGTTCTGTATACAGGGAAGAAATCTGCTAGTTTTCCAGGCACCCAAAACCCAGCAGGAAATGCAGCAAAATCTGTTACAGGAGACACTACTACATCTATCTTTAAAAAAGTCTCCTCTCCACAGATCCTTATAGTTGTAGAAGAGTACCTCTAGCCCAGCTGAAAAATGCAGAAAAAACAAGGCACTCCAAATTAATCGGGCAGGCAATCGCTGCTGTTCTGAAGGACTATCGAAAACAAGCTACTGGCAAGTCCAATTTTCCCTAAACATCTTTCAGGACAGTACCTGAGAGGGTAAAACGAGAGCTTACCATCTGAAGGTGACAACAGCTTGTAAAGCCTTCCTGACCAAAAGACTGGTCTCTAGCCAACAGGCCTGAACTATAGTCTATTCCCAGACAGGGTACCCTTCAGATGAACTGCCAACCACTTTCTCTCAGGACACAACCTGAAAAGAGCATAGTCTTCCCAGAGTTCCTGTAGTGTTCCAGCCATGCCAGAGGAAAAACTAAAACTGAGATTCTGTGGGGAGGAGTCTCCTTTTAATCATCGATGCAACAGAATTTCCTATAACGAGTTGGAGGAGCTTCTTAGGTTGCGGTCCTGAAAGACGATTAGAGAAAAATGTTATATGTTGTTACAAAATATTCCCGGAAATAAATCTTGAGATAGCTTTTCATATGTGAAAAAAATAGGATTTTTGTACTCACCGTAAAATCCATTTCTCTGACGTCCATGGACTGACACAGCTGGATACTGTAAACGTGTGGGTATATGTCCCTGCTCGCAGGAGAAGATCTAGGCAGAATGTTAGATTGTTAGAAACATACATTCTAGAACAAACCAGAGCTGAACAGCCCCGCCCAGGGGAGCAGTCCCCCCGGACATTACCCTCCCACCTGCAGCTAGCAGCCTCAGTTCGTAACAAAGCAGTACAAACCTTAAAAGGAAGGGTGGGTGCTGTGTCAGTCCATGGACGTCAGAGAAATGGATTTTACGGTGAGTACAAAAATCATATTTTCCCTGATCGTCCATGGACTGACACAGCTGGATACTGTAAACGTGTGGGACGTCCCAAAGCAGTATCAGAAGGGTGGGAGCAGTAGTAAAGGAACAACCAAAACTTCACTCCAAACAAGCAGAGCTCCTCAACGGAGGAGTTGCAACATTAAACAGTGGTCTGCAATGCTTTGCGGCCGAAGGAAGCAGCCACATCAACCATATAAAATTTTGAAAAGGTATGAACGGACGACCAGGTCGCCGCCTTGCACAATTGTGCAACCGACGCTTGATGTCGGAAGGCCCAGGAAGCACCAATTGCCTTGGTGGAATGCGCCGCAACCGGAAAGGGAGGCGCCCGCCCCTAAAGGGCATAGGCCTGTATGACGGTCTGCCTGATCCACCTAGAGACGGTGGCAGACGACACCGCTCGGCCCTGTTTTGGACCAGAGACAGACTTCCGAATGGAAACAGTAGCAGACAGGTACACCCGTAAGGCTTGTACCCATCTTAATGTATGAAGCGCAAACTCTCAGGGATGCGATGGGTGAGGACACAAGGACGGAAGAACAATGTCCTTCTTAAGGTGAAAGGCCGAGACCATCTTTTGAAAAGAAGGACGGTCGTGGGCGCAACACCGCCATATCCTTATGGAGGACCAAGTAAGGCGGCTTGCAGGACAAGGCTGCCAACTCAGACACCCGTCTAACCGAAGCAATGGCCACTAAGAAGGCCACCTTCCGGGACAAGGTCAAGAGAGGAATCTCTCTGATATTCTCAAAGGGATGTTCTTGGAGAACCGAGATGCATCAAATTCAGATCCCAAGTAGGGAGAGGAGGCTTGACAGGGGGGATCACATGGCGAACCCCCTGCACAAAAGGTGCTAATAAAGGAATGGCCCGGTAGCGGTCGTTGAAAAAGACAGCCCAGGTCGAAATCCGACCCTCAAAAAGGTATGCAAGGCCAGCTTTTGGGTCACACCACGCTGTAAGAACAGCAAAATCCTGGGAACGGAATACATCCGAGGACGCCACTCAAGTTCCTCGCACATAGCGATGTAAGCCTTCCAGGTACAGTGAGATATCTTTCTGGGAGGAAGATTCCCTTGTCAACAACATAGAAGAGATGACCGAATACGAGAGAACTCGGTCCTTCAGCACCTGGCTTTAAACAGCCATGCCATTAAAGCCAAGGACTGTAAAGCAGGATGAAGTATGGGATCATGAGACAGAAGGTCCACCCCAATAGGCAGTCACCAAGGAACGTCTGCGACTAGCCGAAGTAGATCGGCGTACCAATGTCGCCGTTCCGGAGCAATGAGGATCACCAGAATGGCCTCAGCCCCTACTCTGCGAAGCAGGCGAGGCAACAACAGTAGCGGAGGGTAAGCATATATCAGGCGATACTGCTCCCACGGGCTTCCAACGCGTCTGACGCGTCCGCCCAGGGGTCCCTGGACCTGGCCACGATCTTGCCACCTTGCGAGTGAGTCGAGAGGCCATAAGGTCCACTTCCGGTGCCCCACCTCCGGTAAAGGAGGTGGAAACACCTCCAGATGCAAGGACCCTTCCCCTGCAATGCACACGGCCGACAGGACTGTCTTGCAGCGAGATGTATGAAAATCCCAAAGAGACTCCGCAATGTATCGGAGAAGAGAGGCCCCAGTGTACAGGGTGCCTCAACTGTTGGCCAATAAAGGCAACTTGACAGAACTTCCATAGAAACTCGGACAGAGGACCAGTACCTCAGCCTCCACAGGTGGCGCAAACCCACCCCGGCACAGAGACCCTAAAGGCTAAAGCAGTTGCAGTGCACCTGCTAGTCGACTGATGGATGAAGCAGAGGCTTTTGCCCAGTCATTGAGCTACAAAAACGCCAGAGACGCAGCCACTAACGGGCGTAACGCTAACCTCAGCCTGGCGAACACAGTCCAAGCCAGCGCTTCTGATCACCACCTTGTGACAATGCTCCATCCAACAGCTACCCATGGATAAGTGCTGATTGTACAAACACATAGTTTATTTTTTTTTTAAACTTGTTTTTATTATAGATTTTCAAATAGACAGAGACACAAAAAACAAAGAAAAGAAAAACAAAAACATTGCTCAGGCGCATACAACATCCTCATAGAACAGGTGTATATCATAAATTATAGCACTACGGGCAGGGCTTCACATTGTATAGTATAGCAAGTGCAAATCAGCTAGGCCTCAAATCACAGCTAAACTCATCCTGCCTCACATATCAGCCAGCAGTTTCCGGTTCTGCCAACCATGCATGCCATATCTTATCGTATTTCAGAAAACACCCCCTATTGGCATATGTGTCTTTATAAAGGGGAAGGCTGGCGTTCACCAAGCGTTTCCACTGTAGCACTGACGGGGGGGTAGGCTTTTTCCAATGCTTGGCAATATTTTTCCTAGCATAAAAGAGCAGAAGGCTTACTAGAATATGTCCAGCAGAGGACGGGACAATAGGTTCAATGATTCCCAAGAGACAAACCTCCATCTTCAATGGAATGGAGGCCGAGGCCACCTTATTAATTAGGTCTAATACCATGATCCAGTATGGTTGGATCCCGGGGCACTGCCAGAAGATGTGCGAGAAGTCGCCTGGGGAGGCGCTGCATCTCCAACACTCCGACGAGTGCGCAGGGTCTATCTTGTTGAGCCTATGTGGGGTGAAATATGCCCTATGTACAATTTTGTACTGTACCACCCTATCACGGATGGATACCAGGGATCTGAAAGGTAGGTCCCAGACATCGTTCCAATCATCTGAGTCTAGAGTAGGGATGTCTCGCAACCAGCTGGACCGCAGCCTGTCAAGGGGCGGGAGAGACACACGGAGCAAATATGAGTACAAATGTGACGTGGGCTTTTCTGCACAGTTAGACCGCAGTGTTCTCTCCAGCTCCGACTGCGCCATGATGCAGGAGGAGCGCGGGAATTGTGCCGCAAATGCATGGGACAGCTGACCGTATCTAAAGAGGTAATAGTCAGGCAGATTGAAATTGGATGAAAGGTCAGAAAAGGGAAGTAGGGCATTATGTGCTACTATGTGTGATAGAGTTTTAACACCATATTTTTTCCACGCATAGGGGTCTGGGAGATTGTAAAGATGTGACAAGCTGGGATTTAACCAAATTGGGGCATTAGGGGAAACTTCTTGTGGTTTACATTTTTCAATGGCCAGGCTGGCCTTCCACGCCCGCAGGGTGGTGAGCATGGACGGGGTCAACAAATAGGGAGCGCGGGGGCCCCGAAAAAGCAGAAATTGGAGAGCTTCCAGCGAACCCACCACTGTGGCTTCAAGCACCGTGGATGGGTTTGTCTTGTCCGGCTGTAATGACCACGCCGCAGTTACCAGCTGTGCGGCGAGGAAGTATTTATAGCAGTCCGGAAATGCCATGCCACCCTGCGTTCGTGGTCTCATCAATGTCGTAAGCTTGTATCTAGGCGGCGACGGCCCCCAGATAAAGGCAGAAAAAATTTGGTTCGGTTTCTGAAAGAAGGATTTTGGGATCCATTGTGGGGATTGACGGAATAGGTATGCAAGCTTAGGGACAATTTTCATTTTTAATATGTTTATTCGCCCCCAGACGGAGAGGGGTAGGTTGCTCCAAGATTTAAATCTGGATTGGGCCTCCAGGAGCACCGGGGTCAGATTCAGCGAAACATAGTCAGAAGTCCTGATGGAGACATGGACTCCCAAATATTTAAATGAATCAACCCATCGTAGGGGAGTCCCGGGTAAAGAGGTGGAATTGGCCTCACGGTCGATCGGAAATAGGAGGGACTTGGACCAGTTAACCCTGAGCCCAGTGACCGCTGCAAAAGTGTCAAGGACTGATAAAGCCCCTTGTAGTGATGGACCTGCATCATGGAGAAAAAGGAGCATGTCGTCTGCGTACAAGGCTACCCTCTCCTCCAGCTGACCCACACGGAGACCTTTGATGTGCGGCGAGGTGCGTAGGGCCTCAGCCACCGGTTCTATAGCTAGGGTGAATAAAGCCGGGGAGAGAGGGCAGCCCTGTCTGGTTCCTCTAAAAAGCCTGAATGGGACAGACAACCCTCCACCCAGACGCACCGAGGAGGTGGGACATTTATAAATTATCTGAAGCCAATTAATGAATACTAAAGGAAAGCTCATTCTACGCAGGGTTTCCCACAGGAAGGGCCATTCGACCGCGTCAAAGGCCTTTTCCACATCTAACGATGCCACCGCCCGGGACCCCATGTTAAAATGTTGGGTATGTATGTTGGTGAAAAGGCGTCGCAAATTAACATCGGTGGATCTCCTGGGCATGAAACCCGTTTGGTCTGGGTCTATCACCGAGGGTAACATGGGATACAACCTAAGGGCCAGGAGCTTAGTCAGAATCTTTAAATCTGTGTTCAGGAGCGCTATGGGTCTGTACGAGGCACACGAGGTGGGATCCTTAGGGGGCTTGTAAATCAACGTCAAATGAGCATGATACATAGAGGTGGGTAGGCTGCCGCTAGACAAACAGTCAGTGTAGAGCTGTGCCAGTAGGGGGGCCAATAGGTTCAGATGTGCTTTGTAGAAGTCTATCGGGAGCCCGTCCGGCCCAGGGGCCTTGCCAGGGGGAAAGGAACGGATGGCGTTTTGAACCTCTAGCGCTGTGAAAGGTTGGACCAAAGTCTCCCTTTCGCAGTCGGAGAGCCAGCCAAGCGCCAACGGATCCAAGAGGGACCGCAGCATCTCCGGCTGGAAATCCGAGGGCAAACCAGAGGAGTATAAACTGGTGTAAATGTCATTAAAGGTCTGCAGAATGTCCGATGGGGAGGAGACCGATCCACCCCCCGGGACCTGTAAAGAGGACACCAAAGTGAGAGGCTGGTCGTGCTGGGCCATCATGGCCAGAAGACGGCCATTCCGATCACCCTGTTCAAATGCTCTCTGTTTGCCTTTGTATGTCTCGAGTCTCGTGACCTCTGCCAAATGTAACTGCAGGTCCCTCTGAGCCGCCATAAGCAGGTCAAAGTGAGCTGGGGTGGGGTCCCTGCCATATATGTCAATATGGTCTGTAACGTTTTGTTCCAAATTCAGAGTTGCAGCTGAATGCTGCCTCTTTATACTCGCAATGGACGATATGTATTGACCCCTAGTATAAGCTTTAAAGGCATCCCAGGTAACATCCGGAGGGGAGGACCCGGCATTGTGGTCCCAGAACTCCGTCAGTAAGGGGGGTAAACTCTCCGAGAGATCCGGGTGGGAGACCCACTGAGCACCCAACCTCCAGAATGCAGCATTCCGGGAAGCCGGGGAGCGGAGAAACACTGCCAAGGGGCTGTGATCGGACAGACCGCTCGGCAGATAGGCAGCCTCCAACACATCCGCTAACAGTGCGGGGTTGGAGAAAGCCAGATCTATCCGTGATGCGGTCTTGTACGATGCTGAATAACACGAGTATGTCCGTGTAGCAGGGTGCTTCCACCTCCAGATCTCCTCCAGACCCACCGCCTGAGCCCAGGCTGACAGGTCTAGACAGTGCCTCTTGGAAGGCGTGGGTCTATCTAGGTCTGGTGACAGAGTGGCATTAAAGTCGCCCAGCACCAGAACTTTACCCGGGCAAAACAGGGTTACCTTTTCTAGCACATCATAGAGTAGACCTGGTGAAAAGGGGGGAGGAATGTATACATTGACAACAATATACCTTTGCGACCATAGTGTGAACACCAATATAACATATTTGCCCTGAGGGTCAGTGCGGACCTCTTCAATCACACAAGGAAAATTTTTGTGAATAAGTATCGATACACCTCTAGCATATGTGGAGTACGTGGCATGTACTGCCCTCTGAATCCATGTTTTTTTCAAAGTCAGGATTTTGCCGCCCACAAGGTGGGTTTCCTGGAGGAGTATAAGTTGGGGGGATTGGGACTTTAAGTACTGGAAAAGAAGGGCACGTTTGAACTTAGAATTAAGGCCCCTGACATTCCAAGAAAGGATGGTAAAGGAAGGAGGCGGGCGATCAGCCATTGGGCATGTATGGCATAAAACAAAGCGGGCGAGCTATACTCACCCTAATGGACCTTGGGGGCGGCAAAACCTATGTTGCATTGCATAGAACATCGACAGCACCCGAGCATTGTACAAAAACAAAACAGAAAAAAGAAAGTAAACCAAAAACAGACACATAAATCACCATTATCCGTGAACTTCCCAGGCACCAAGTGCCTATCCTACTATGTCCCTTCCCTCCACTAAACATGTGGGGGGGCGGGAATAGTCTAGACCCCTAACAAAAAAAACCTATAGATTAGGCGGTGTGAATGAGCTCCGAACTAGGGGCCCCACACAGCCGGAGCCAGCGAACTCACTCCGCTTCTAGGCAATGCCCCAGGGAGTGGTGATATGTGACACCAGCACTGGTCACCAGCTAAGGGAGGGGGGGGAGAGCAGTCTCTAACTTGGTGAGGAAAGTAGTGTGTGTCCAGTTCAGAGCTCTGAGCAAACCGACTCCTGCATAGGAGAGAAAAAACAGAAACCAGGCAATGTTCCATAGTGCAGACATGTTCTGATCCATAAGAGCAGCGGAGGCCACGGAGATCAAACCCAGGGCCAGGGATCTTCCCCCCCGGAAATCACGAGCAGCAATCAATGGCAGTTCAGCAGCAGGGGGGGTGGGAGGATAGCAACCGTGACCCCCCGGGAGGGAAGGGAGAGAAAAAAAAAAGAAGGCAAACAGTGCATCCCACCCCATGAATAAAACAGAAAAACAAAAAACAGGGGTACAAAATATGGGGGGGAACAGGAGGCAACTTGCAGAGTGTCAAATACTTGCTGCTGGGGGAGTCATCTACCGGCCATCCAACCAGGACATCGCCGCCTCCGGATCCGTGAAGAATCTTGTGCGGTCACCATCAATTACGCGAAGTTTGCTGGGATAAAGCAGGCTGAACTTGAGGCCTTTATCTCTCAGGCGCTTCCTAACCTCGGTGAAGCTGCGGCGGCAGTGTTGAACATTTGGAGAGAAATCAGGAAAGAGCATGATGCGGGCACCATTATAGTCCAGGTCCCGTTTCTTCCTGGCAGCTGTCAGGATCCGATCCCTGTCCCTATAATTAAGCAGCCGGAGCAAGAAGGGTCTAGGAGGGTTACCAGGGGGCGGAGGGGTAGGGGGAACTCTGTGTTCTCTTTCCACCACAAATGTGGGAGGCATGGCAGGCAAATCCAGGAGCAAGATCAGGAAGGCCTCAGTAAACTCCGCAGGCCTCACGCCCTCCGCCTTCTCAGGGAGGCCTAGGACACGGATGTTATTCCTCCTGAGCCTATTCTCAGTATCAATGGACTTGTCCTGTAAGGCTTTAACCTGTAGCTGTAAGGCATGGAGTTCCCTAGAGTCTGCCCTGGTAGAATCCTCTAATTGGGAGATGCGGCCCTCTGCTTCAGTGAACCGGGCCCTGAATTTGTCCATGTCATGGTGGATCAGGCTGACATCCGCCACTAGGTGGTCTATTTTGACCATCACTGAGTCCCGACCCTCCCTGATCGCTGCAAGGAGCTCGGCATGAGAGGTGGCCTGGGATGGGGATGGATCGAGATGGGAAGGAGAGCCGGCTGACATGGTCAGATCCCGGGGCCTCGTGGGCAAGATGGTGGCCGCGGACCGGTCGGCTGGTGCCGAGGACGAGCGGAGCTTACCCGGAGACAGCTGGGAGAGCCTCGGGGTGGTGGATACCTTCTTCCGCCCCAGGGTGTCAGGTAAGTGGCTGCTGGAAGGAGGAATCTGCGCTGGAAAACGGTAAGGATTCGGGCAGGAGCGGAGCTCAGCGGTCACACGTCCTCTCCTGTTCACATCCCGGCCACGCCCCCCAAACACATAGTTTATACTATGTATTGCGTCAAACGCGCAAATAGAGTGTGGGAGGACTCAAAGAGCATAATACAACCACATACGGCGTATGTAGTTTAGTATGTGTGGATAAACCTATTAAACAAGTTTATACTGTGCCAGCAACGAAGGCGCGCACATCATCGGGGCTTGGACGTAAACCAGCCACACAGATTGCGTACACAACTGTGTAGGTATGTTAGCCTGCGAATAAACAAATTGCACATGTTTATACTGTGCATAGCGCTGAAAATGCGCACATCATTGGAACGCAGGGGAGAAACCTGAGCACCCGGATGAAACCCATGCAGACTGCATACGCATATCGTGTAGGTATTATAGTATGTGCTCTAAACATTTTGCACAAGCCCATGTGTGCATACCCACGCATACCCAGAGAATGCAATACCTACAATTACTGTGAATGTATTTAGTGTTGTGTATAAACATAATGTGAATGTTTACACGTGTATCGCACCAAAGTCACGCATGTCATGTAGCGTGGGCGGAGACCCGGCGGAAACCCACGCAGACTGCACAGACATACCGGGTAGGTATGTTAGTGTGTGGATATCCCATTGCACAAATTTAGGCTGTGCATAGCGCCGAAGCGCCCATACCAATGGAGTGTGGGAGGGAACCGGAGTACCCGGAGGGAACCCACACAGACTGCATACACATACCGTGTAGGTATTATAGTATGCGTGATAAACATTGAACATGTTTAACTGTGCAGGAGGCCAAAGGCGCACATACCGTCAGGGCGTAGGAGGAAACCGGAACAACCGGAACACCCGGAATAACCCCACGCAGACAGCACACAGATCCCGTGTAGGAATGATAGCATGTGAATAAACATATTGCACATGTTTATGCTGTGCATTTCCATTGGAGCGTGGGGGGAAACCGGAGTACCCGGGGGAACCCCACGCAAACAGTATACCCATACTGTAAACATGTATAGTATGTGCAATAAACATATCTATACTGTGCAGAGAGCCGAAGCGCACATACCATGAGAGCGCGGGAGGACACCGGAGCCCCCGGCGGAAACCCGCGCCGACCCAGAGAGTATAATACATACATACATATACTGTGAATGTATCTGGAGTCGTGCATAAACATATTTTGTACGTTTCTATTGTGTATGGCACTGAAACACAGCATTGGAACGTGGGGGGACACCCATGCAGACACAGAGACCAATAACACATACATACACTGTGAATGTATGCAGTGTAGAGGTATAGGATGAGTTAAAATTATGGCGCAGAGGCGCATAATCTTCTCTGTATCATTCCAACCTGCTTGACTGTGCTGCCGAAGCAGCATGCAGGTAACAGGTAACCTCTGATCCTCAGACCGTGTGTCTGTCAGAGCTCAGAGGGTTCCCCAGGAAATGGTGGGAAACCACAGGTGCAGAGACCCTGCTGTTGCCTCAGGACATCACACAGAAGGCTCACAGGGACTAGAGACATAAATGAATAAAGTCCCCCCCACCATGCTGCACCGACCAGGGGGAGGGAAACACTGTGTACCACTGTATCATCCATGCTGCTCTTGACGCAGCGTGTGAGGAAAACAGTGAGGAAGCTGTGTAAAAGAAAAGCTTGAAGGAACCAAGGGAAACAGCGTCCACCTGAGGTACCTCAGCCACAGCACCCAGCTTGAGAGTGTTCCTCACATCATCAATGAGTTCACTTACAAGCGCCCTGTCATTCACTGACACAGAACTGGAGTCCTCCTCACAAGGGAATGTCCTGTTCATAAACATTAAATATTCAGAGCTAGGGTCCTGAGCACAGTAGCTAGGCCCATATCTGAATCAGAGCACTCCTTCACTAAAGATTTTTGTGGGGAGAGGGGGATTATAGCTCCTTTCGCTCGCACACCGCTTCCATTCTGACAAGGAATGATTCCAGGACTGCCGACAACTGGTCCATAAGGACCGCAGGTGCAGGAAACATATGAACATGTTTAACTGTGCAGTACTGCCAGTTGCCCCAGGCAAGTGTGGAGAGCAGGTGTATCAGACTCCATAACGCCACCCTCTGAGACCTTATACACTATACAGTGAATATACAGTCCACCCACTGGCTACGCTGAGGCTGAGGAGGGGATACCCGGAGGACTCACCAACCCTTAAGGACCGCTCAGTCCTGCTGAAGAAACCGCGCTGTGAGCCTGAGGAGAGTGAAGAATCTGTGAGGAGATTGTGAGGAGATTCGCGCCGCAGCTAAAGGCCGAAATCAAAAGTAAATGCGCGGCGGCTACAAGAAAATGCGCGCCGGCCGCAGCTATAACTGCGCAATTGAACCACGCCAAGATGGCCACCGAGCGCGAAATTCAAAGCTCCAATGCGTGCCAATGGAGCACGCAATAACCACCTCAAACAGCGCTAATGCGCGCACTAATGGCGCACGCAATAATCACCTCACACACCAGAAAAACTGCCCCTCTCTCCAGAATCCACTACAGACATGAGGGTCTAGCCAGGCCAGAGTGACCCCCAAGCACCCCCACAGCACAGCACCAGTACAGGGTGCAGAGAGCAGCATAACAGGGGGGAGACAGGGAGAAACCTCCCATATAAAGAAATACAGCCAGCATGTACTCCCCTGCAGTAGGAGAGACTACTTACCTGTCCCTTTCAGCGACCCACTGGCTTGTTTCAGACAGACCTATCACAGAGCAGTACTGCGTAGCTGTCGGCCCGGTCCACCGCGAGAGATAGTCAGTCAGGTACTGTTCAATCTTGAGAGGACCGCCGGAGCATGAAAGCAACCCCGCCACCCCTGGAGTCATGTCGTGAACTGAGTCTCACGCACACAAGGCGAGGATCAGCACGCTCGATGGTCGGACAGGAAAGACTACGAGGATACGAGTGTACCCAACCTGTTGCCCAGCCGACAGTTGAAGGTCTCAAAAATAAAATAATACAAATCCCAAAGGAATAAAATGTAAAAGTAAAATCTTCCAGGAGACTGGCTCGTGAGAGAGCCACGTCTTCTCCTTCTGCTAGGCAGAAAAAAACTGAGGCTGCTAGCTGCAGGTGGGAGGGTAATGTCCGGGGGGACTGCTCCCCTGGGCGGGGCTGTTCAGCTCTGGTTTGTTCTAGAATGTATGTTTCTAACAATCTAACATTCTGCCTAGATCTTCTCCTGCGAGCAGGGACATATACCCACAGTTTACAGTATCCAGCTGTGTCAAGTCCATGGACGATAAGAGAAAAGAGGTTTATTGATTATTGTAGTCTGGAAACGTTTTCAACTCAATGAGGTCGATCAGATTTCACATTATGTTTTTTTTTGTGCTCCTGTTCCTAAATAAATCATATACATTGGCACTATGGGAATATCAGCAATAAACAACTTTTCCTTTCAGGACATTACTCACCCCTAGATTATGTGACAAGGTGCTTCCTGATTGTGCCAACACGAGGCCAGGAAAGAGGATAGATTTGTGTAATCTCTGACAAGTCAGTCTTTAGTGAACACAGGATTGTCTTTTACCACCCTTTTTAGTGGCCAAAGAGAAGGGTAGAAAAGAAGGATAAGGGGAGCTTACGATTCTGAAAGTGATGGAGGGGGACGAGGTAGTGAGAAAGTGTTAATGGACAAATTTCATGCTCCCAACTTTGTGGGAACAGTTTGGGGATGGCCCCTTCCTGTTCCAACATGACTGCATGCCAGTGCACAAAGCAAGGTCCATAAGGACATGGATGAGCGAGTTTGGGGTGGAGGAACTTGACTGGCCTGCACAGAGTCCTGACCTCAACCCTATAAAACACCTTTGGGACAAATTTGAGCGGAGACTGTGAGCCAGACCTTCTCATCCAACATCAGTGCCTGACCTCACAAATGCACTTCTGGAAGACTGGTCAAACAGTCCCATAGGCACACTCCTAAACTTTGTGGACAGCCTTCCCAGTAGAGTTGAAGCTGTTATAGTTGCCAAGGGTGGTCCAATCCAATACTGAACCCTACGGACTAAGACTGGGATGCCATTAAAGTTAATGTGTGTGTAAAGGTGGGCATCCCGATAAGTGAGGGTTCTAAATGTGTGTAATAGGCTTCCTTGATCATTTCTAAGGCATTACCAGAATTTACTTCTGGGTACATTTTTTCTTTCATTTAGGGTGATAGAAGATTTAAGAATGTAAATAACAATTTCCCCTGTGTATTTATCTGCTGGTAGTGGAGTTCTAATGCAATTGTACAGTGTGTTCACATTCCTTAACAACAAGGTATCTAATCCCTATCTATGTTAAAGGGGTTGCTCCACCGGAAAAAAAAAAATTAAAAGCCAGCAGCTACAGCAGCTGCTGGCTTTTAATATTTGGACACTTACCTGTCCTGGAGTCCAGCGACGTCCGCAGCAGAGGACGAGCGACCGCTCGTCGCTCTGCTGCTCCCTCCGCCATCCTCGCTGAGGGAACCAGGAAGTGAAGCCCTGCGGCTTCATGCCCGGTTCCCTACGGCGCATGCGCGAGTCGCGCTGCGCCGTTTTGATTGGTGCTCCTGTGTTCTGGGAGCCGAGTGTCTCCCAGAACACCAAGGGAAGTCTGCGGGAAGTGACGTAACTCCCGCAGATTCCCGGAGACAGGACTCCCGGATGTGGGTGAAAATACCTGTCTTAGACAGGTATCTTCACCCCCCTCCCCCCTGAAAGGTGTCAATTGTGACACCGGAGGGGGGGGAGGGTTCCAAATAGCAAAAGTTGCTATTTAGGGTGGAGCTCCGCTTTAATGAGAGAAGTGGGAAAAAAACAAGGATTGGGACTTTCAGATACCAGAAATTATTATAAATATGTAGAGGTATCTGAAAGTCCCAATCCTCTTTTTTTCCACTTCTGTGGGGTTCTCTAGTTGAGATCTAAATCAAGGAAGACTAACTAACTAACTAACCTAATTATTTTTTTATTGTAGCAAGTACACAAAGGGAGGTATAGAGTCAAGGGTGTGCCATCCTCTATTATAAATCAGGTCATCCATACAAAATTTTAGATGGGTTGTTTTCCCATGTGTGTGCTTTCCCAGAAATGAGGTTGGCATAGTAAGCACATTACTGCCCATTACTGTGCCCTTCATTTGCAGGAAGGCTTGGTTTTGAACAGGAAGGCAGTTGTGTTACAATGAGAACCTAGTAGTGCATCCATTAGGAATTCGGATTGAGGTGTGAAAGGGACAACCAGATGTTAGCTGGGTTCTGCTCATAATGCTTTAGTATATTCAACAAATGTAATGAATTGCAAATATAGGACGGAAGGGATACAATTATCTGTTGTAAAAATAATCTGTATATTCAGAAAGGTCATTGTTTTACCTATGGGGGGGATAAAAAATAAATAAAAAATCACTGGTAAGGCTAGCTATGGAGACAATTAAGGGTCAATGTGGTAGGGTGTCTACATTAAAAAAAAAAAAAATTACGTATGTGAATTTTTGTTCTTTTTTTTAACCACTTCAGCCCCGGACCATTTTGGCTGGTTAAAGACCAGGCCCCTTTTTGCGATTCGGCACTGAGTCGCTTTAACTGACAATTGCCCGGTCGTGCAACGTGGCTCCCAAACAAAATTTACATCCTTTTTTCCCCCACAAATAGAGCTTTCTTTTGGTGGTATTTGATCACCTCTGCGGTTTTAATTTTTTGCGCTATAAAAACAAAAATAGAGATATTTTTAACTTTTTGCTATAATAAATATTCCCAAAAAATATATAAAAATTTTTTTTTTCCTCAGTTTAGGCCAATACGTATTCTTCTACATATTTTTGGTTAAAAAAAAAATCGCAATAAGCGTTTATTGATCAGTTTGCGCAAAAGTTATAGTATCTACAAAATAGGGGGTAGTTTTATGGCATTTTTATTAATATATATTTTTTTACTAGTAATGGCGGCGATCAGCGATTTTTATCGTGACTGCGACATTATGGCAGACATATCGGACACTTTTGACACATTTTTGGGACCATTGTCATTTTTACAGCGATCAGTGCTATAAAAATGCACCGATTTCTGTGAAAATGACACTTGCAGTGAAGGGTTTAACCTCTAGGTGGCGCTGTAGGGGGTTAAGTGTGACCTAATGAGTGATTCTAACTGAAGGGGGGCGTGGCTTGGCATGTGACATCACTGATCGTCGTTCCCTATGACAGGGAACAGACGATCAGCGACACTGCCACTAGGAAGAACAGGGAAAGGTTTGTTTACACTTACCTCTCCCCGTTCTTCAGCTCTGTGACCCGATCGCAGAACACCGGCGGTGATAGGGTCATGGAGCTTCGGACCGGGTCGCAAGCGCGCCGCAGCCGGCGCATGTGACCCACGGACAGGTTCTTAAAAGAGGCGTACCTGTACACCCTTGTGCCTGTCCGTGCCTTTCGGACGACGTACATTGTCACGCGGCGGTCCTTAAGTGGTTAAGCAAGTACTTTGTCTAATAGTTGTTTTAATTCTATCTTGTATTCTGTTAGTGGTTATTTTGTCAAGTTTACTGTATGTTGTGGTATCTGAAAGGAGTCATTTTACTTCTTTTATGTTATCACTGTTTTGTTTAGCAATGCCAACCCCTTTGTCTGCTTGTTTTAGAACTATGTCGTGATTATCCATGAGCTCTCAACGTTAAAAGAGAAGTATGGGTTTCCTTTTTTTTTTTGCTTACATCTATTCTATGTGAGCTGCTGATTTCTATAAACCCTCCCAGCCTTCTCAGAAGTGTCCCCATTCTGTTAAAATTGAGATAAATAGCTGTGGGAGGTTCTACAGTCTTTCATACAGCATCATCCAGACAATGGTGTGAATATAGAGTCTGGATACACCCCCTTTCCTGTCATTTTGCTTGATTGATGTCGGCTCTCCTCCCTCTGCTTGTTTCTGAGACTTCAAAGAGGTAGCTGCTACCCCCTCCCTTTCCCTCCTCCCCATCTATCAGCACAGCCACATCTCTTAGGGGAGTGAGGACAGAGACAGGGGTGTGTTGGTGGAGATGTTCACACCCCCTGAGAACTTTTTAAACTGAAAATGGACCGTTTTTGCCAGCAGAAGGAAAGTTCATGTGCACATGCGGTAAAAACTAAAAGAGGTAGGAAAAAAAGATTAGCTGATATGTACTAGTTATTTAACCCATCCCATACTTCTCCTTTAACATTTTTTTTATTGCTCTGTGATGGGGTAAATTCTCTCCACTCCACGTGCAAGATTTTTTTCACAACCTAGCCACATACTGTAACAACAAAAAAGACAGAGAGGGGAGCACAGACCTAGTGCATAAACCATTGCTTTATTAATGTAATAAATGGTAAGTATTATTCTCACAATGAAAAAATTATCAGAACCCTCCCTAAGGTGCCCAGATCCCAGCGCTCAAATAGATAAATAAATGATCTGCATTAAAAGCTGCTATTATATAAAAATGAAGGTCATAAAAAATATATGCGTCTTAAAAATATAAAATGCATTAACAGCGCTATAAATGGAATACAAATTTCCACAAACTACACGTTTCCATATATTGCAGTATAAAACACGGTATAAAATATTCCTCTAAATCTAAAAACAGAGGAGATAAATGACAATAACTGTATAGGCCGGTAAAGGAAAAGAAAGGAGATATCAAAAAGTCCCTTTCTGGTCTTGAAACTGAGTAAGCAAAATAAATGTTCATCCAAATCTTGTGCAACACAGTTCATAATAACAGAAGGCTGGAATATGCTGTGTGCAACTTATCCATTCAATCCCTTCCTTGCTTGCACTTGTGCACTCCCTTATGGGAATCTACTCACCAGATGAGTTGGTAAAGGCCTGTAGCAAGATCTCCCTAGATGCTGTGGTAGAAAACTCCCTGGATAGGCGATGATCCTGTTGTCAGCCTGATTGCATGCAGCCGTGCAGGTCAGAGGATTTTTGAGTGTAGCAGTGCAGGCATGTGAAAATAAAAAGGGGTATGCACTACATAGTGTAAATCCGTTTATTTAAACATAAAAATTCCCCCGCATACAAGAAATGCTTACAAGATAAAAGATCAAAAAAGGCTTGTCACAAACCGCTTGGCATCCACTCACTTGCGGCAGCGCTATCACGCTGTGTGTCTGCTCCTGTGAGTCCCGGGTTAACGTCAGCTAGTATGGACAACTAAGTCACGTGATCACCCTGACTAGTTTCGTTATTACGTCTTCAGAGGGCGTCAAGATTTGGATGAACATTTATTTTGCTTACTCAGTTTCAAGACCAGAAAGGGACTTTTTGATATCTCCTTTCTTTTCCTTTACTGGCCTATACGGTTATTGTCATTTATCTCCTCTTTTTTTAGATTTAGAGGAATATTTTATACCGTGTTTTTATACTGCAATATATGGAAACGTGTAGTTTGTGGAAATTTGTATTCCATTTATAGCACTGTTAATGCATTTTATATTTTTAAGATGCATATATTTTTTATTATACTCACAAGATGACAAAATGTAACAAGCGCATCACATGTTGGCTCTGTGGAAGAGGCTAGTCCTAAAAACGCATTAGCCTATAGGATTCTCCTTCTCCTACCACATGAAAATGATGCAATGTGGACATAATGACACTGTACGATGTGATGCGCTTGTTACATTTGTCATCTCGTGAGTATATTACTTACTGTTTATTACATTAATAAAGCAATGGTTTTAGGATAATGCACTAGGTCTGTGCGCCCTCTCTGTCTTTTTGTGGTTTCAGTTGTTCCAGACTTCCCCAGTGTTAAGATGGCAGCAAGACGAAGTGCATCTATACAAGCCAGGACTGAGATATAGCCTACTGTCGCCACATACTGTAGAGGGGCCCAAAATCGAAGGAACACATTCAGGCTTTCTGGGGATAGAAGTTACCATCTAATTTCTTGACTACCTATAATATTTGTGGAGACCCTGGAGTGTCAGGACAGTAGAAACACCCACAAAATGACCAAATTTTGAAGAGTAAACACCCCAATATATTTTTAAGAGGCATGGAGAGTCTTTTTAAGACTATTTTTTGCAACAGATTTATGAGGAAAGCAAATGCAATTTTTTTTTATTTATTTTTTTACACAAAGTTTTCAATTAATTAAGATATTTCCCACACACATCATAGGCATACTTAGAATTACACCCCAAAACACATTTTGCTGCTCCTTCAAAGTATGGGGATAACACATGTGTGAGCTTTTTCGCAGTTTTGAGTATGTACCAGACATTTTATCTTGTGTATCACACAAATCAACCAACTGCATTAAAAACAGTGTACTGTAATGGTCACCTCTTTAAGAGTGGTCAGGATATAGCTTAATGTACTGTCACCTATAGCAGTTCCCGTTTCTATAAGCCAAGCAAACATGCCGATTTGTAGATAGCTGCCCTTAGGAATGTCATATTCACTGGCCAATAAGTACAGGATCCCAAAGAAAGGAAGGGGAGGAAGGAAAAAAAAGGTCCTGTAGTTCCAGGAGTGCAGTTGTTCGCAGGCAATGGCTATGACTGGGGTCTTGCAGGAACAAAGTCAGTCAGATGTGTCAGTTCAGGTAGCGACATAGTAAGAAAACAGGCAATGTATCAGTGCAGGCAGAAATGTGGTCAATAAACAAACCAGGGTGAGTATAGGCGGCACAGCAGAGGTTAGGCGGTGATCAGGAACACTGTTGCTAGCATACACTGGTCTGGTGATACTGGGACTGGTGTGGCAGTGATCCGGAAAAATGTTGCCGCCTGCACTAAATCTAGGGTGGCAGCAATAGGGAACACTGTTTCTAGCTACGCTGGTGTGGTGGTGATTGGAGGCACTGTGACTGATTGCACTCTTTAACAAGTGAGGATGGGGACAGAAAAACCTTGCAGTTGACCTGCAGTTTTACTGCTCCAAATCCACTACTACCTTTAGCTGCAGAGGCCAGGGATGTATACATCGTTCAGCTGTGATACTTTGCTTTTGCAGTTATGGAGGAATCATGCACGCCTTCCGATTGTGACCAATTTAAGAGAAGAGGGGTGCTTGTGCAGGGTCCAAGGGGTAAAGCAGGTGGTGAGGATGGGATACAATGCCTTCTTCCCACCACCTGTCAAATGATCTCTGGAGAGCAATCGAAATACAGATCGCTCTTCAGAGAGCACTGCCCATGTGAACAAGTCTTTAAGCCTCATTCACAGGGAGCATATACATCCGTGCCCTGTGTGACAGCCGTGTTTACCCAAGTGTTCTGTGCGCGTAGTTCCACCCCAATCAGTCAATTTGGACAGACACTGCTCCCAATGAAACATCCATGCATTTGCTCCATCCCACTTGACCTGAATGGAACACCTTTTCTTCCCCATCTGGGTACACTTGGCTGTCACATGGGACACAGATGCATATGCCGCATGGGAACAAGGCTTTATGGCGACACTGGGACTGGTGTGGCTGTGATCAAGGACATGGACCGTTTGCACTTATACTGCTGTGGCTGTGATGAGAGACAATTACTGATGACACTGACATACAGTGATATCAGAACAGCCAGTCATTTTACATAACTGCCACAGCAGTACAATGTCACTATAGTGATATTGCACTTGTTCTGGTGACTGACTGTATGTATGTAAAAAAAAAAAAAATACTGTCACCGGATTAGTGCACTGTACTACTGTGGCTATTGATCAGAGACACTGACTGGTGAACTAACATACAGGGTTAACAGTCAGCGTCTCTGAACAATAGATACAGCTGTTTTTTTTTTAAACGAAACCCTTAGGGTCCTTTCTATCATAAAAACTCTGCTCGTCAGTTTTGTTACATTTATCTTGTTAACTTTTACCATGTTAAAGAGGAGCTTCAGCCCCCCCCCCCCCACCAAAATTTTTTAAGTCAGCAGCTACAAATACTGTAGCTGTTAATATTAGGACACTTACCTGTCCAGGGATCCCGCAATGCCAGCAACCCAGCCGATTTTTCAATTGGTTCTTGGGTGCTGTCACCACCATTCCTTGTAAGGGGAAATGGCGGTGAAGCCTTGCAGCTTTACAGCCGGTTTCCTACTGCGCAAATCGCTTTTTTAAATGGCGCAGCAGTAGGGGAAGGAGGAAATCTCGCTGCGGAGTAAACAAGTGGAGCTTCCCTTTTTGGATGGAGCTCCGCTTTAAGCATTTTATCTATGGATAGCTTTGTGGATGCACTTTCTCAGCCTGTGAGCAATTTTATATATTAACCAAAGTTTATTTTGTACTTATATCACACAAAAAGTAAACAGGACAAAATACATCCTAATAAACCTCTAAATCCACTGCTGTAGTTCTATTTTTTTTAAACTTACAATGCAATGTTCTGCTTTCAAATAAAAAAGTCTCCCTACAGGAGATAACTAGTTGATAATGTTGTACATCACACAACTAAAAGAAACACATTAGGTTGAATATACAAAAACACGCTTCAAAGCATAGGATGTTGTTCACATCAACCAGAGTCCAGTTGTCCATTTTCGGATAATCTTTTTAGAAATTGTTCAGCTTTCACCACTCTGTCATGTGTGTAATACATACTGTAAAGTCAGGATTATTATTTTTGTTCTGCTACTTTCCTTAGTGCATTTTGCAGGGACTTCTTCATAAATGTCTGGTTAGCGTTAAGTGCACTAGTTAAAGGTCCAAGATGAGCCAACTGAATCTGAAACAAAAACAAATAAATATTTTATTATTTTTAATGTATACAAGCTGTATGTTGTTGTAATAAGCCTGCAATTTTATCATTCAATTACAATGCCACTTACTGCTGAAATGAGCTTTAAATCAGCTACTAGAAAATTACATCTTGTTAAAAGCAGGCAACTCACATTTAAAAAAGCTTATGTGTTAAAAATAGGTTCCAGTTAAGAGCAACTTTAGCTATTGCTCATCAGAATTATGTTGACAATTTTTAAAGCTTTTGATCGCAGCAAAAACAACAAAACAGATCTGGAAGACAAGAAGATCCTACAACCAACCATTTTGATTAAACTGATTGTAAACCACACAAAAAGGAAGTCCCACCATGCATGGTGTTATGTTTTACAGTTACCATTCATGGTTAATTGCATTCATAAATCTGGTAATTTTTGGAATCTACAGCTGGTTCAAATACCCTGAAATTTACTATGTGTATGTAATGATAAATCAATCATCAAAAAAGTGAAAAGCTAAAAAAAAAAAAAAAAAAAAAAAAGTGTATGAAACAAGCTTTTAAAAAATTGATGAATTTCAGGTATGAATATTTTTACATAGTTACATTTGCCCAGCTTAGACCAACTTAACTAGCATATACCATACCTGGCACATCCCCCTGGAAGCGAGAAATCACTGTAGTAGGCACCGCTACTGCTTTACCTTTGGTTATACTTTAAAAGATGTGGGGATATGTAATATTTGGAGCCTACCTATTTATATGTATTTGTACATAAACATTTCCATTTATATACATCAAGTCTTAATATACCGTATTTATCGGCGTATAACACGCACCGGCGTATAACACGCACCCCAAGTTTAGGAGGGAATTTTAAGGAAAAAAACTTTTAGGAGGGAAATTCAAGGAAAAAAAAAAAACAAAACTTACATTTAAATGCAGCATGCAGCCTTGACAAGTGTCCATCTGCAGCCTTGCCCAGTGTCCATCTGCAGCCTTGCCCAGTGTCCATCTGTCCATCTGCAGCCTTGCCCAGTGTCCATCTGTCCATCTGCAGCCTTGCCCAGTGTCCATCTGTCCATCTGCAGCCTTGCCCAGTGTCCATCTGTCCATCTGCAGCCTTGCCCAGTGCCTTTGCAATCTTGTCAGTCTCAGCGTTTTTTTAAATTTGGCGCCGATTTCTGTGGAGAGGAGCGAGCGGGGCCGAGTGTCCTTCGGCTAGACTCGGCTCCTCTCGCAGTCCCGCCCATCTCCACTGACTGCGCCGCTGACGGAGAAAGCCGAGTGTACTTCGGCTAGACTCGGCTCTGCTCACAGTCAGGGGCAGGACTGCGAGAGGAGCCGAGACTAGCCGAAGTACACTCGGCTTTCTCTATGTCAGCGGCGCAGTCAGAGATGGGCGGGACTGCGAGAGGAGCCGGGTAAAGCCGAGTGTACTTCGGCTTCGGCTCCGCTCCTCTCAGCAGGGGAATTCGACGGAGTATCGGCGTATAACACGCACCCACGATTTTCCCCTGATTTTAAGGGGAAAAATGTGCGTGTTATACGCCGATAAATACGGTACATCAAATCTGTATATCAATACCATCACAAGTTGCGCTTATTAAAACATAAAATGATGTTTTGCAGACATCATTTAAAAACTCTTACCAGGTTAGGTTTGCTAGTCAGGAGAACCAATAACAATTTGGAAAAAGTCACAGACTTTGAAAACTTCTCAGCAGCTTCACATAGATAGTTTAAAAATGGGTCAAACTCTGACGGACAGAATTTATCCTGAAAGAAAAACAAAATATGGGAAAAAATTTGGTAACAAAAAAATGGGATTGTCTGACCAAGTAAAATCTTTCTTGGGAGTCTAACCCCAGGACAACAAAATGTTAGTTTATACTGCTGCCCACAGGAAGATTGGACACAAAAAAAAATAAAGTCTCTAGGCCAGACTAGGATAAAACCCTCCCAGTATGCCTCAGTTTGTAGAAAGCCATATCAAATCATGATCATAAAACACAGAATGGGGAGACCAGTGTTCCTCAATGGACTCTAAGCGCTGATATAGACACAGGCGCGATTTCATTGCGATTTACTTTATAGTCTATGAGAGTTAATGCGCACTGAAGTCATCAAAAAGTAATGCAGGAACTATTTTTCAAATCGCACCAGTTCAAGTTGCACGATTTGTAAACTGCATGTCGCACCGATGTGATCCAGGGCCAAGATAGGGAATTTACTGTGAGTACAAAAATCCTAATTTTTCCTTTCTCATCTATTGAGGGACACAGGAAGTCATGTCAGGACATCCAACAGCAGTGGAACAGAGGGGCTGGCAACCGCAAACAACCACTAAAAGGCCCAACAGAACAAGACTGGAGATGATAGAAAAAAGCAAGACCCGATGGCAAGAAAGTATGGGAGACCAAGTTTGATGCCAGAAGACCAATACAATACTCACACTGGTAAGGAGGTACTAAATGGGTCGGGGGGGGGGGGTCATATGCCATAACATGGAATGGGTCTACTTGAGCCAATCATAAGATGTAATAAAAAACAAACAAACACAAAACTTCCCAATGGGGGAAGGACTCCCTTCTCTGTGTTAATACCTAGGTTGTAACTCCTCCCCAAGGACAGGGATTGGCTGGAGGAACCGGAAACTATGTACTTGTAAGGAAGGCCAGAAACTCCCTAGGCTGGGGAAGGCTCTACATCTCAATGTGCCTGATCCACCAGATCTAAAAAATAAATAAAGGAGGTACATGGCTGGAAGGACAGCCAGAGCCAACATCCACTTCATTAGGAAGGGGACCAACCAGAGAGGAATCCTGAAAACAACTTGGTTTAGAAGAAACCAATGAGTGGAACAGAGGTCCTTATACCCCTTTAGAGAACCAAGATTTGATGAGTCAGCAAGGCCAATACAGCAGGTACAGAGGGTTTCCTATACAGAGAGTAGGCAAATCTCAAATAAGCAAGGAGTTAAACAGATCAGATAGAACTAAGGACCAAGTTATCTGCAGGGAAAGGGCACCCATGGGGCAAGCTTTGAAGAAAAACCTTGTCTGAAAATAAATAGCCTATTCTTAAAACAATAAATATGCACTCACATTTACAAGATATTAAAAAGTGTATCAATAAATCTCCAGCAGTTGGCGACCTTCCAGATCGTCAATATTGAGCAAGCCCCTCTGGGAGGATGTGATGTAAGGTGTTTGGAACCAGAAAGTTAACCAGGGTAACCCCATGAATAAGACTAAAAAGAGACTCTTTATGTAGTTTATCATTCTATTGATTGTTATTTTTTGGCACTTGCACTAGTGCCCCCTTTTCTTGCACCTGTGTATATTTAGGGCATTAATCTATTTTAGTTCCTAAAAACAAGGAAGCTCCAAGTGCTCGGCCCGCACTGCCTACTCACAGTGAGTTTTCAGAGACGGGGTCACACCTGGGTTTGTACCACAGTTATGAACCTAGATCGCTCTGCTAACACAGTATACTCAGGTCTGGAAGGTGCCACAATGTAGAGCCCAAAAGGTCACATTCCAGGCTAGCCCCACACATCTGGTCAAGCGAGTCTAGGTACAGCATTCCAAAAGTCCAGTTTAGGAAAGAATGGATCAAGGAGGCTTGATCCAGATAGCTGCATAGAAAGACCAGTTCAGCAATGATGTAGCAGGAACTTTAACTGGGGGGAAAAAAAAAGTAGCTAGAAAAAAAGGTTAGCCTTTTCCTTAAAAAAAAATAAAGTTCTCCTCGCCATGTTTGGATAAAGAAAAATGCTGACTATGACCCTAAGAACACCATCCCTACAGTCAAGCACGGAGGTGGAAACATGATGCTTTGGGGCCGTTTCTCTGCTAAAGGTACAGTACGACTTTGCTACATTCAGGGGCCAATGGGTGGGGCCATGTATTGTAGAATCTTTGATGAGAACCTTCTTCCCTCAGCCAGAACACTGAAGATGGGTCACGGATGAGTCTTTCAGCATGACAATGACCCAAAACATACCACCAAGGCAACAAAAGAGTGGCTCAAAAAGAAGCACGTTAAGGTCATAGAGTGGCCTAGCCAGTCTCCAGACCTTAATCCTATAGAAAATTTATGGAGGGAGCTGAAACTTCGAATTGCCAGGCAACAGCCAAGAAACCTTAAGGATTTAGAGAAGATCTGTAAAGAGTGGACCAAAATCCCTCCTGAGATGTGTGCAAACCTGGTCATTAACTACAAGAAATGTCTTGTAGAAACGTCTTACCTCTGCCCTTGCCAACAAGGGTTTCTCCACCAAGTACTGTCATGTTTTTCTTGGGGATCAAACACTTATTTTACTCACTGAACTGCAACTCAATTTATAACATTTGTATCATGTGTTTTTTTCTCCTGGATTGTTGGTTGATATTCTCCATCATTTAAAATACACCTATGATACAAATTATAGACCCTGAATTTCTTTGTAAGTGGGCAAACTTACACAATCTGCAGGGGATCAAATAATTTTTTTTCCCCCACTGTAGATTTAGCATCTTTGCCTGCAGGTCCTCTTTAACCTCTGTCTCAGTGGTAACTAGGATCATGCCTACCAATAATCTGACTATACAACCATTTTAGATTTTCTGTAACAAAACCCTTAGTGCCCCCCTTCCTCAATATACATTTATCTGCTAGTATGATAAATTATGAATGAGTGATGATAATCTGATATTGTGGTGGGTCCCCTATAATAGTCTGCTCACCTTTTTGTCAATCAATAAGTGCAGGATAATGATTGCAACTTCAGTACATGATGTATCAAGAATCGGACTGAAAATAAACCAAATAAATATGGATAACCACCATTAATTGTGTCAAACAAGGGGGAAAAAAGTGTTAGGTAAAGGCCAACAGGTTTCTCTCAAAGTAAAAGAAACATAACAGCAGGTTTTGGTATGCATTTGTCTTTCTTATTACCTGAAGTAGTTCCTTAGCTAACAATTATAGCAAGCTTGTGATTCCTGAGCTGAAGCTTCACAGGAATTATGTATGCTTTCTACATAGACAAGGTAGTAATGACTCAAACACCATTGGATGGAATTGCCAAGCCCCTGCCACAGGTTCAAAACTTGGGAGGGGGGGGGGGATTTATAGTTTCACAGTAGGTAAGGCTGAATAAAGACAATAGTCCGTGTCTATAATGATTTCCCTCTATCCCTGTATTTTGTGTTCTTTAAGATGCACATTCAAGAGTCTCCTAAAAATATCCATACTCCCCGCAGCCACCACCAATTGTGGAAGAGAATTCCACATCCTTATTGCCCCGACAGTGAAAAACCCCCTGTGCAGTTTAAGGTTAAACCGCTTCTCCATCAATCTCATTGTGTGGCCCCGTGTCCTCTTACACCCCTTGAGACCGAATCGTTTTTTTCCTATGCTGGGATCGCCATTGAGGTATTTGTAAATCGCTATCATATCTCCTCTCAAGCGTCGTTTCTCCAGCGAGAATAAATTTAGTTTGTAGTCGTTCCTCGTAATTGAGGTCCTCCAATCCCCTTATTTAGTTTTGTTGCGCTTCTATGGACTCTCCCCAGTTCCAGCACATCCCTTCTGAGGACTGGTGATCAGAACTGGACAGAATACTCCAGATGTGGCCTAACCAGAGTTCTCAGCCCTTTTATTCTAAAAAAACAGTTCATCAACATATTTTTACTGAATTGTTTGCCTGGATTTCTTAATACATGGCTATGCCTGCTTGCAGTGAAAATGTTTCAATTAATATAAGCATTCTTAATCACCAGTAATGGACCATTCACACTATGTGCAGTTACCTGCACTTTTCCTCATGGAGAAAAGCAGGTTACAGCAATTACACACAGAATACAATAGCTTTTTGTGCGTCATGGTGAGAACAGAATGCAGTGTTACACTGTGTTTCAGAGCTGTGCGATATTATACAACGTGTTTGCATAACCACTTCAACCACTATGATGTTATGCGGAGTAAATAGATATTCAACATGTCACGCTTTAAAATTGCGCACGCTTGAGAAATAGCGACAAACTACAATACTTAAAAATAGGAGACGATTACATTTTTTTTACAGGTTACCTATTTAGAGTTACAGAGGAGATCTAGCACTGTGGTGCAAACAACGTTTACATATGCATGCGTGACTTAGGTATGCGTTCACTTCTGCGCACAAGCACAGAGGGATGGGAGTGCTTTAAAAAAAAAAAAAAAAATGCTTTAAAATTCTTCTAATAGCAACAAGGGATGACAGATCCTCTTTATGGAGAAATCTGGGGTCTCTCAACCTTTACAAGCAAAAAAAAATAAAATAAAAAATAAGTTTACTTCTGCCCTAGACATTAGTCATGATGTCGCACCAGTCCTCCAAGATCATAGAGTTGATCAGAGACAATCTGGTCTTTGTTCACCTCTATGGCCAGCCGCGAACTGTCAGAGTGTTTCCCAGGCGCTCCGGTAAAAACGATAAGCCCAAGAAACACCAGCGAGCGGCAGGAGGAGGGGGTTCGACCCCTCCCAGTGCTTCTGAAAGTGATCCAGTGGCTAATTAGCCGCTTGGATTGTTCAGGAGAAAGTCAATCCCGTCTGAAGAAAAAAAAATACTGGGGTTAAGGCTGATGGCTTGCAAGTTACAACGTATATATTTATATACACACACACACACACACACACAAAGTTGCGGTCAGCAAGTGGATAATGTCACAACGCTGCCCTGCATGGTCCCGCATGTCACCGCACAGCAAGCGCAGTAACATGAATTAAGTGTTGGTTTCTACAGTTCCTATAAGGTTCTGTTAAAAAGGGGACTATGGGATGCAATACACACACACAAACACACACACACACACACAGTTGCACAGTTCTGCAGCCCAAAACTGCAGGGCAGTATAAACAGTCCCTAAGCCAGACGAAACAAGTTAAACCTATTGCTCACCTAAAACACAGATGCAGCTGATGTGGCTGAATACATTCAGAAACCATTCGACAAAGAAAATCAGCATACACAGTGCCTAACGAAAAAAAGCCATAAAGAAGAGCAGTAAATAGATCCATCAGCTCAACACAGTACCACATTGCTGTCTTTGGACGATTCAAGAACATGTAAATTAGAAACGGGTGCCTACCTGGTTCTGCTTGAATTAATATAGGGCCAATAAGACTACTGCAGGCAGAATAGGCATACTTGTTGCAAAACATAGTAAGTGCTGCAGTGAGTGTACGGGATGCTGGTGAAGTGAGTGAGAGCACCTAGAAGAAACAAAGCTCAAACATTAGTAACGGATTGCAGTATCTGAATTGGTAAAAAAAAATGGGCTCTAAAATGTAATGTAAATGTTTGGGTGTATCAGGCAAAATTATACTTTTGGCAGACTCTCGCACCTAAGAAAAACAACCCCTGTCTGGAAAAAATTTAAAGCGGACCTTGCAGTCATGGCCAAGTGCCACCCTGTCTGAGATTCAAAGGTCTGGCACTCACAGAGGCTGAAATTGGCACTAACAGCAACCTACACAATGCTATTGATATATCACTATGATGGCAGCCTCCATGGCCAATGAAAATATACACAAGATAAGGAGACGTGAAAAGCTGTCACTATAAAGGAAGTATTGGAGCTTTGCCTCCCAGAATGGCTTGAGATTCGGCCATGACAGAAAGGTGTAAGAGGCTGAGGTGCCTGCATCTCATACCTGCAATATTTTACCCCCTCTTCAAAATATTATTCCAGGTCAGTCGTGGTCTACTTACTAGATAATAATATAATAGAGTACCTTAACTGCAGCCCCTGACATCCCAGGGAGCCACACATAATAATCAGTGTTTGTGATGCGAGAAAGGATAGTCTGGCACACTGCTGAATCTGGTCTGAGACTGGTAAAGTGCTACAGGTGTATTTGAAAGCTTCAGAAAACTATTAGACCCCTTTCACACTGAGGCACTTTTCAGGTGCCTTCGTGCTAAAAAAAAAAAAAGCTCCTGAAAAGCTCACGAAATCCTATTTCCATTAAAATCAATGAATTTTTCACACTGGGGCGGTGCACTGGCGCAGCAGTGAAAAAACTCCTACAAGCAGCATTCTTTGGAGTGCTCAAAAGCACCCATCTCCATTGAAATTAATGGGAAGTGCCTCAAAAAGCACACGAAAAGCACTTCAAAATGGTTCGAGTCACGTGACCTTCAAAAAAGCACACCGCTAATGCCTAAAAAGCACCCAGCGTTTTATGGTCAGTTTTCAAGCACCTCAGTGTAAAAGTGGCCTTAGAGATTTGGATAGGTTACAATAGAGACTACTAAAGATCACAACCATTACTACAGTCCCTTTACAAATTGTTGCTCCAACTAAAGGCCACATCATATATATAACAAAGGGCTGCAAGGTGAGCAATAGGGATCCAAGTTCTTTGATGGTCTAGCTCCTGGCACCAAAACGTCTAATTTCTCACCAGAGCTAGCGAGACATTATGTTTAATACAAATTAAATTGCATAGCTTTAGGTCAATAAAAACACACTGATGGAAAATAAATACAGCACACTGATTCAAAATGTTCGCAGTATAGTTCTTCAACACTATCAAAAATACAATAAAAAGCTGTCTTTATAGAATGTAAGGTTTACCCTATCCAGGAAGAGGCTTTTGGCTAGTGACTTGGCATGGGCATAACTAATGTCCGGTGATACTGTATCAAGGTGAACACAGAGCTGAAATAGGCACTTTAGGGAGAGTTGTGCAATGCCCACATAAGAGAAGAGAGTTTCCAGCTGTAAAGAGAAACAAAACAATGGATAACAGCAAAACATCATGCAAGAAAATCAAAGCTACATAATCCATAGAAAAACAAACTATAAAATGAGATTTTCTTGTTCTGTGTTAATGCACAAATATAACACTATTTGAGAGAAAACAGCAGACACAATTCCGTTTGGTAATACTTCCACTCATTCACAAATTAACGCCACTGATATAATTTTCCAGCTGACTGGTATAAATTGAATACAGCAACATCATAACATGCACAAAAACTGATCCCGTCTTTTTAAGACTTGGCTTAAAATCTAAAATTGACTTTAACCACTTAACGACCGCTCACTGTATATATACGTCGGCAGAATGGCACAATCACGTAGAGTGTACGTGATCGCGTTTGTACAGTTGGGGGGTCCGATCGGACCCCCCTCCTATACAGTGAGCGGCCGTTAATCGTTGGGGAGCGATCAGAGATGAGGGGGTGACCATTAGATTTCGGCCACCCCCTCGCGATCGCTCCCGACCAATGAAAATGCTTCCTCCGCCATGTGATGTAAACACAGGCAGGAGGAAGTGATGTCATCTCCCTCGCGGCGGTCTTTTCGATTCCGGCGCCGAGGAGAGAGGAAGCAGGTTAGTGCACCAACAGTCCACTGACACGTAGGTACACATTTCACCCCCCAGTCACCCCCCAGCCCCCAATCACAGTGTCACTGATTGCAGTGATCATTTATTTTACTGATCACTGCTTTTAGTGTCATCTGTGATAGTAAAAAGTTGCAGGGCAGTTAGGTTTAGGCCCCTTTAGGTCCAGGGTAGCCCCCTAACCCCCCTAATAAAGGTTTAACCCCTTGATCGCCCCCAGGTAACCCTTTCACCCCCTAACGCCAGCGTCACTAAGCGATCGTATTTTCGATCGCTGTATTTAGTGCCGGTGGTGCCCTAGATAGCCAGTTATTTATTTTTAGTTTCGCCGCAGGTTTTTAGAGCGTCAGGTACCCCCATATATTATTTTAACCCCCTGATTGCCCCTAGAGTTAACCCTTTCACCAGTGATCACCGTATAAGCGTCACTGGTGACACTGGTTACCCAGTTAATTATTTAGTTATTTAGGTGACCCGTCAGGTTTTTATATAGCGTCGGGTACCCCCATATTTAACCTAATAAAGGTTTTAACCCCCTGATTGCCCCTAGTTAACCCTTTCACCAGTGATCACCATATAAAGGTTACGGGTGACACTGGTTGGTTAGTTTGCTTTTTATAGCATCAGGGCACCCGCCGTATATAACCCAATAAAGGTTTAACCCCCTGATCGCCCGGCGGGTGAGATCAATTAGGTTTTAGCGCCAGAGAGGGTCTGCGTCGCCCCAGGCAGCGTTAGGTTAGTGCCAGTAACGCTAACACCCACGCGCAAAGCATACACCTCCCTTAGTGGTATAGTATCTGATCAGATCTATACTAGCGTCCCCAGCGGTTTAGGGTTCCCAAAAACGCAGTGTTAGCGGGATCAGCCCAGATACCTGCTAGTACCTGCGTTTAGCCCCTCCGCCCAGCCCAGCCCACCCAAGTGCAGTATCGATCGATCACCGTCACTTACCAAACACAACACACATAACTGCAGCGTTCGCAGAGACAGTCCTGATCCCTGCGACCGCTAACAGTTTTTTTTGTAGCGTTTGATATATTTGCTGACGACAGTCGGGTGCTTTTTTTCCTGTGAATCTTACTAGTGTACCCCTAAATTTAGAGCCCAAAATGGCAAGTCGAAGGTACACTAGTAAAGAGGCCTACGAGATTCTGAGCATGACAGATAGTGAAGAGGAGGTCACGTATCTGTCAGATTCAGGCTCAGAATATCTTCCCGTAGAAGACAGTGACGTCAGCGGCCCCACGTCAGATAGCTCTGACGACGAAGTTGAGGTCCCTGCTAAGGTCAGGCGTACCCGATCCCGATCTTCTGAGGTTGTTGAGGAGCAAGAACCGCAGGGCTCTCGTATCATGGAGCAGAGGAGTACTAGCGCCGCTATTCCTTCTGGTGAATTGGCAAGCACCAGCGGCCTAGTACAGCCTGGGCGTACATCCAGCACTGCAGTATCACGTGGTGACGTGGCGAGTCCCATAAGTGCAGTTCAAGCTAGCGAGGTGGCAAGCACAAGTAGTGTCCCGCTGCCACCAAGAAGACAAAGGCAGGCCCGTCGTACCCATAGTGCTCTTCCTGCAGAATTCGCCTATCCTGATTGGGTCCCCACCACTTCTGCAGAACCCGTACTTCCCCCATTCACTGCCCAACCCGGTATTCAGGTGGAAACAGCTGATTTTATGCCAATCGATTATTATTCGCTGTTTTTCACGGAAGATCTCTATAGATCTATTGTGGACCAGAGTAATTTATATGCTGGTCAATTCATCGCCGCTAATCCCCAGTTGCCTTCCATTGCCAAAGATTGGAAACCAATTACGGTTTCCGAATTTAAGACCTTTCTGGGCCTTTCCCTCAACATGGGCACACATAAATTCCCGTCATTGCGTGCTTATTGGTCCACGCACCCAATTGACCACATGCCCGTGTTCTCTGCCTCCATGCCCAGGAAACGATACGAGCAGATTTTGCGGTTCATGCACTTCAACGACAATGAACTTTGTCGTCCACGTGGGGACCCTGAATACGACCGGCTCTATAAAATTCGGCCCCTCATAAACCACTTCAACGAACGTTTTGCAGCCTTGTTTATTCCCGATCAAGCTGTCTGCGTTGATGAGTCCCTGATGAAATTTTCTGGCCGCTTGGCTTTCAAGCAGTACCTTCCCAGCAAGCGTGCCAGATACGGGGTCAAGCTCTATAAGTGCTGTGACAGGGCAACAGGCTATGTATGGAGCTTTATGGTTTATGAGGGAAAAGATAGTCAGGTTGAGCCGGTCAACTGCCCGGATTACATAGGGAGCGCTGGCAAGAGAGTGTGGAACTTGGTGTCACCCTTATTCGGAAAGGGGTACCACTTGTATGTGGACAATTATTACACGAGCGTGCCACTGTTTAGTCACTTGTTTGATCATCAGATTGGAGCATGTGGCACCGTGCGACCTAATCGCCGGGGCTTTCCCCAGCGGCTTGTAGATGCCCGTCTTAGGCTGGGGGAGAGAGCCTGCGTAAAGTGTAATAACTTGCTCGCTATGAAGTGGAGGGACAATAAGAATGTTTTCCTTCTTACCTCCCTTCATGCAGACACGACAGTCCAAATTCCTACGGCGACTGGTGTTGTGGAGAAACCCCTCTGTGTCCACGAATATAACCAAAATATGGGGAGGGGTGGACCTCAACGACCAGTTGATGGCGCCGTATCTAATTGACCGTAAGGCGAGACGCTGGTACAAAAAAGTGTCTCTATCCTTATTCCAATTGGCTTTGCTGAACGCTCATGTGCTATACAGAGCTTCAGGCGGGACTTTATCTCTTCTAAAATTCCAGAATGAGATAGTCACAGAACTCCTGTATCCAGGCGGTTCTGCACCTCACCATCCCCTACCAAATGCAGTAAGCCGGCTGCATGAGAGGCATTATACGCATCTCCTCCCGAGTACCCCTACCCAACGAGCCCCCCAAAAAAGATGTCGTGTCTGTAGCAAGCGCGGATTTAGGCGTGACACCCGTTATTATTGTCCACTCTGTCCTGACAAACCTGGTCTTTGCCTTGGTGAATGTTTTGAACGCTACCACTCAAAAGTGAAGTTTTAGCGTAGGGTACAGCATTTCACAGGGTCTCCCAAGATGCCATTACATTTTGAGAGACCCGAACCATTACAGTTGTTAAAGTTTAAAAAAAAAAACGTAAAAAACAAAACACAAAAAAAAATATAAAAGAAAAAAACCAAAAATAGTTGTCGGTTTATTGTTCTCTCTCTCTCTCTCTCTCTCTATTTTCTCTCTATTGTTCTGCTCTTTTTTTACTGTATTCCATTCTGCAATGTTTTATCATGCTTGCTTTTCAGGTATGTAATTTTTTGTTTTCAGGTGCGCCATTCAACTGCAGCGCGGAATTATTTATCTTGACAGCAACAGCGTTTGCTCCCACGATACATAAAGCCGTGACTCCAGTGCTGTAGGAGGTGATTTCACCACCACAGTAAAAAAAAAAAAAAGAGCATATATGCCGAAGCATGGGGGCAGCAGGGGCGGAGGAGCGATTTTGCTCCTAATGCCGCGTATATACGGTCGAAATTCCGACGGAGGCTTGCCCGTGGAAAAGTTCGACCGTGTGTACGCGGCATAACCTTTTATGCCACGTACATACAGTCGAAATTCCGACGAAGGCTTGCCCGTGGAAATGTCCGACCGTGTGTACGCGGCATAACTTTTTTGCGGGAGGATGCCCCCATGCTTCGGCATATATGCCCATCATTAGAAGTGGGTGGATGAAGGGAGGTATTCTAATGGTGGGCATACCCACCGTTCAATCTCTTTTTTTCGTTCAGCCAACAGGCTGCATGAAAAAAAAGATTACAATACATGTCCAACAAGGACCAGCAACGTACTGGTATGTTGCTGGACTTTGAATGTTTATACCAGAATGATGCCTCCAGGTTTAGGTATCATCTTGGTATCATTCTTTTCAGCCAGTGGCCGGCTTTCATGTAAAAGCAATTCTAGCAGATAATTAGCCTCTAGACTGCTTTTACAAGCAGTGGGAGGGAATGCCCCCCCCCCCCCGGATATAAACAGCGCCATTGGGAAATTGGGAAAGCATTTTATCACACCGATCTTGGTGTGGTCAGATGCTTTGAGGGCAGAGGAAAGATCTAGGGTCTAACCCCCATTTTTTTTCAAAAAAAAGAGTACCTGTCACTACTTATTGCTATCATAGGGGATATTTACATTCCCTGAGATAACAATATAAATGATAAAAAAAAAAATAAATATGGAAGGAACAGTTTAAAAATAAAATAAAAAAGCAAAATAAATAAAAAAAATAATAAAAAAAAGCACCGCTGTCCCCCCCTGCTCTTGCGCAAAGGCGAACGCAAGCGTCGGTCTAGCGTCATTTGTAAACAGCAATTGCATCATGCATGTGAGGTATCACCGCGAAGGTCAGATCGAGGGCAGTAATTTTAGCAGTAGACCTCCTCTGTAAATCTAACGTGGTAACCTGTAAAGGCTTTTAAATGCTTTTAAAAATGAATGTAGTTTCTCGCCGCTGCGCGTTTGTGCGCAATTTTAAAGCATGTCGTGTTTGGTATCCATGTACTCGGCCTAAGATCAGCTTTTTTATTTCATCAAACATTTGGGCAATATAGTGTTTTTTAGTGCATTAAAAATAAAAAAAGTGTGTTTTTCCCCCAAAAAATGCGTTTGAAAAATCGCTGCGCAAATACTGTGTGGAAAAAAAAAATGCAACACCCACTATTTTAATCTGTAGGGCCTTTGCTTTAAAAAAAATATATAATGTTTGGGGGTTCAACATAATTTTCTTGCAAAAAAATAAATGTTTTCATGTAAACAAAAAGTGTCAGAAAGGGCTTTGTCTTCAAGTGGTTAGAAGAGTGGATGATGTGTGACATAAGCTTCCTAATGTTGTGCATAAAATGCCAGGACAGTTCAAAACCCCCCCAAATGACCCCATTTTGGAAAGTAGACACCTCAAGCTATTTGCTGAGAGGCATGTTGAGCCCATTGAATATTTTTTTTTTGTCCCAAGTGATTGAATAATGACAAAAAGAAAAAAAAAAAAAAAAAAAAGAAAGACATATTTTTTTTTTTCTTTTTTCAATTTTTAAAACATTGTGACAAAAAGCGAGATCTGCAAAATACTCAACATACCTCTCAGCAAATAGCTTGGGGTGTCTACTTTCCAAAATGGGGTCATTTGGGGGGGTTTTGTGCCATCTGGGCATTCCATGGCCTCCGAAACTGTGATAGGCAGTGAGAAGTGAAATCAAAAATTTACACCCATAGAAATCCTGAAGGCGGTGCTTGGTTTTCGGGGTCCTGTACGCGGCTAGGCTCCCAAAATGTCTCTCACATGTGGTATCCCCGTACTCAGGAAAAGCAACATTTTGGGGTGCAATTCCACATATAACCATGGCATGTTTGAGCAATATATAATTTAGTGACAACTTTTTGTACATTTTTTCTTTTTTTTTTCTTTCTATCATTATTCAATCATTTGGGACAAAAAAAAATAAAAAAATATTCAATGGGCTCAACATGCCTCTCAGCAAATAGCTTGGGGTGTCTACTTTCCAAAATGGGGTCATTTGGGGGGGTTTGTGCCATCTTGGCATTTTATGGCCTTCAAAACTGTGATAGGTAGTGATAGGTAGTGAGGAGTGAAATCAAAAATTTGCGCCCTTAGAAATCCTGAAGGCGGTGCTTGGTTTCCGGGGTCCCGTGCGTGGCTAGGCTCCTAAAAAGTCCCACACATGTGGTATCCCCGTACTCAGGAGAAGCAGCAGAATGTATTTTGGGGTGCAATTCCACATATAACCATGGCATGTGTGAGCAATATATCATTTAGTGACAACTTTTTGTAATTTTTTTTTTTTTTTGTCATTATTCAATCACTTGGGACAAAAAATAAAAATATTCAATGGGCTCAACATGCCTCTCAGCAATTTCCTTGGGGTGTCTACTTTCCAAAATGGGGTCATTTTGGGGGGTTTTGTACTGCCCTGCCATTTTAGCACCTCAAGAAATGAGAAAAGCTGTGTAAATTCCAGAAAATGTACCCTAGTTTGTAGACGCTATAACTTTTGCGCAAACCAATAAATATACGCTTATTGTCATTTTTTTTACTAAATACATGTGGCTGAATACATTTTGGCCTAAATGTATGACTACAATTGAGTTTATTCGATTTTTCTTATAACAAAAAGTAGAAAATATCATTTTTTTTCAAAATTTTCGGTCTTTTTCCGTTTATATTGCAAAAAATATAAAAATCGCAGAGGCAATCAAATACCATTAAAAGAAAGCTCTATTTGTGGGAAGAAAAGGACGCAAATTTCTTTTGGGTACAACATTGCATGTCCGCACAATTTACAGTTAAAGCAGCGCAGTGCAAAATTCTGAATTCACCTCTGGTCCTTTAGCTACCAAATGGTCCGGGGCTTAAGTGGTTAAAATCATAAGGAGCTCTAGGAAAGCTGCAAGCAGTCATGGTTGCTGAAGGTATAAAAGTGCTATGATTCTTTGCCCCCTGCAGTCTGATCACTCTGAGTGACCAAAGAATGTAACCAATTACTAAGCAAGGATGCATACCTGTAACGGGCTACACAAATCAAATAGTTTGTTCAGCTCTGCTAGAAATTCATGGTCCAGTGACTGTAACATAAGAAGACACAATCGTAAGCTCACTATCAAAAACCTTACCAGCTCATTTCATAATAGGGCAATTATCTCTATCATTACCTCAGTCTCCATGTTAAGGTAAAGGAACTGCTTTAGCTTAGGCACATGAGCCTGAAAAAGATGACAGGCAAAAAAAATAAAAATCTCACTAAATTGCATTATACATCACAATTAAAAAAAAACAAAAAATAAAAAAATAAAAACACCACACACAAGCATACATATTTTTTTTCCCATTAAACCAGAAGTCTGCTATATCCCCCCCAAGTGTGTTATGCCTTAATGTATTAGTATGCACAGCATATTAGTACATCATGGCAGACTTACTGGTCATATGGTGTCCTCCCAGCACAGCGATGGGATCGATCCAACGGGCCCAATTGGCTTCCATCTTCGCCCGGTCTTCTTTCCGGGTCACGTGCCTTCGGCCACTTGATAGGCCAGGCCGCGATGACACCACTCCTGTGCATGTGCACAGGAGTCACACATCACTGCTGCACGGATCGGGGGGCCGGTCGCGGCTGTAAATGTTCGCTGAGCTGCTCAGTGAACAGGACAGCTGACAGGCAGAAGGATGCATTTGTGGCAGAAGAGACCAATAGGGTCTCTTCTGCCATAAACACCCTGCCTGTCAGCCATTTGAAGAAAAAAACGAATTTACTTTCTCTTTATTAAATATTGCATTTCTTTTTTAGGACCTCCCAAAAGAGCGGGACAGCCTAGACTACAGTCCACTGTTCATCTTGTGACTGGCAGCCAACTAAGGCTAAATGTATGGAATCCACAATCTATTATTAAAGACCTCTAGTGCACAGCTGCCCAGCGGTATCCCAAGAGCCTTACAATACATCCGATATTGGTAAAAAAAGACCCCACAACCAACATTGCCGGTGAAAGCACACAGACAAATCTAAATTTTTAGTGCTTATTTGCAGAATGTTTATATTCTATGAACATTTTTTTGGGACTTGCAACAAAGCCTCAAAACAGGCTAGTAAATTTGACTGCTATTCCCTGGGACAACCCCTTCCCTTCTTGTATGTTATAGCCCTGTCTTCTGTGGATGTCTAATTCCTGTCAGTACTGACCCAACTCCTCTGCCCTTCCCCTTACTTCCATACAAAAAGTAGTGGCCAGGGGAGGAGTGTAGCGAAATGCTATAGAGCAGGGGTGCTCATCCTGTGGCCCTCGGAGCCCTCTGATGTGGCCCATAAACCTAAACCAGGGAAGTGCATGCCCGATTGCTTGCCAACACGCCATCCCAGAGCATCAGAGTGCATCAAGACAGTGCTGACAGTGGAGAAAGCAGGCAGCCGTGGAGAGAATAGGAGCTGTATAAGCCGATGCTTCCTCTGTAGTGCCAGTTCCTGTCCCAGATGGAGTGATACCGAGTGCACTTCGCCTGGGACCTTTCTAGCAGCCTGGAGAGTGATGCCAGCAAAAGCTGGAAGAAGAAAAAAAGCTCAGTGTATTAAACAATACATACACTGGGCATAATAGCTTTTGCAATGGGCATATTAGAACTTAGACATCTAATTATGTGTTGTGTGTGTGTTGCACGTTCTGAAAGCACATCAAACCTGCAGGATATAATAGGAGTCTATGGCCAAGTGTAGCTAACCCGCAGGAAAGCCACAGATGCACTGCATTCGTGGATCAGTGTGAAAGCAGCCCAATAGTTGTTAACCCCTTCTATAAGTTCTAATATGCCCATTGCAAAGACTATTAGGCCCAGTGTATGTATTGTTTAATACACTGAGCTTCTTTTCCTCTTCCAGCATTTGCTGGCATTACTCTCCAGGCTGCTAGAAAGTACCCATGGTAGCTGCCTTATAGGGGGCTCAGGGTAATAAGACAAACAAAAAAAAAGTTGAGACATGTTTTTCCACAACCCCCCCCCCAACCACTGGTGTAGTGTCAGGGGCCGCAATGGCGACCTTGCCCAAAGCTCCGGGGGGGGGGGGGGCATGCAGCCTCCCTATCACATTCTGTTTTATTTGGACAGGAATGGGTGCAAGGGTGCCATATACAGGAACTGATGCTCTCCATTGTCCTCCTGCAACTGCTGAAAGCCAGCTTTTCCTCCTCTTCCTCCTGCTGGCATTCAGCCCCTGCAGGAGAAAAAAATGTTCATTATGCTATTCAAAGTTCAAAATTCTGAACCATTTAAATTAATTGTGGCCCACGACCGGCTACCAAATCACTTAAGTGGCCCTTGCTCTTCAAATTATTGTGCACCCGTGCTATACAGTGGCAGCTATGATTCTGCTGACATCACATCTAGGATAACGGCACCCAGCAGTAGTCTCAGGGCTTCTAATTGTCTACACAAGGGAGGCTTTTGAAGATTTAAAAAAAAAAAAAAAAAAAAAAGAGAGCCTAAAATAGGTTAGATGCATGGATGCTTAAATAGATAGTCTGAAGATGAAGTCACTTTAAGCAAGTGGACCTTTACCTCAATAGATGCAGGTAAAACAGCCATCTCTTCTGGGGCTTCTGTATGCGCTTCTTGCAGAGAGCTCAGTGGCTGTGAGTCCATAAACAATTTGTTTGTGTTATCATTTACATGATATGTTTCTTTGTCTTCTATCTGTGGTCTGCTCTCAATATCCATAGGCTGCTCATCTTCCATGGAGACACAGCGATTTTTATACCAGCCTAATTTAAAATGCCCATGTGGTGTCTGATTTAGCTGCTTGCAGAGAGTATACAGACTTTGTGCCACCTCAGCACTTTGTAAAGGAGTCTGAATGCTGCTATCTGTCAGAAAATGTTGCCTCATGTAAAGCAACCAGGCGTCTGAGAAGTCATTTTCTACACTGATGGTCTGCAACCAAAGCTGGATGGCTGGAGCAGGCAGCCGGGAATACATAAGGTCCAGTAGCCTAAATAAGTTCCTTTGTGTTTGCAGGGGAAGCAAGACAAGTTTTGGTTTTCTGAGAATAAACAAAAAATAAATATTAATAAAAAGGAAGTGGATTTCACTGCAGAGTTACACTGATATATGATGCATTGCTCAAAATTATTGCTCACATGTTTTACTTAAACAGAATTTAAAACAAACTCAGACAGGTAAAACCCAATTACTAAAAACTCTCATATAAGCTTTAATATATTAAATTAATATATATTTTTAAATATTTCATTAAAATAACCTGATGATCAGGCCATGAAGGTGCAATGCAAGCACTTCCCTATCAGAGAGTTACAATATTCTATCCCTGTCCCCCAGCTGTTCTCCTGACTGGTCACCCTGTCACATGCCCTGTTAATGAAGACTGCAAGAGGCTGTGCCAACATATATTATTTTGGAATGGTCACTTTCAAGAAACCTGCCATGTGAAATGGGGTGCAGCCTTGACTCCAGTACATGCAGGTAGACAATTGGTGGCTGCAAATAGGATGCAGATCAGCAGCAATGATATGCCAGAAAGGATGGAAAAGGCAAAACCTGTATTTTTGGTAGGAAAAAAAAAAAAAAAAAAAAAAAAAGAAGGAGGAGGGGCACAAATTTATGATAAACAATACTTTAGCAAATTAGTGCCATCCAGTACTTACTCAGGGAAAAAATACCATAATATTAACCACTTCAATACCAGGCACTTGCACCCCCTTCCTGCCCAAGCCAATTTTCAGCTTTATGCGCTGTCGCTGTTTAAAAATGACAATTGCACCGTCATGCTACGCTGTACCCAAACAGAATTTTTATAATTTTGTTCCCACAAACAGCGCTTTCTTTTGGTGGTATTTGATCACCTCTGCGTTTTGTATTTTTTGCTAAATAAAAAAAAAAGACCGAAAATTTTGAAAAAAAAATAAAATAAAGTTTATTTTGTTTCTGTTATAAAATGTTGTAAAGAAGTACGTTTTCTCCTTCACTGAAGGGCACTGATGGGCACTCATGGGTGGCACTGAAAGGTTACAATGATGGGTACTTATGAGTGGCACTGATAAGCGGCACTGATGGGCATCCCTGGTGGGCATTGTGGATGGGCACTGATTGGCAGCTGCCTGGGCACAGATTGGCATTTCCCTGGTGGTCTAGGGGGCATACCTGATGGTCCAGTGCGGTGGCCTTCCCTGGTGGTCCCGGCGGCATCCTGGTGGTCCTGGGCGGGCATCCGAGGAGGGGACTGCGCTACTAAACAATCAGCACAGACCCCCCCCCCTGTCAGGAGAGCAGCCGATCGGCTCTCCTCTACTCGCGCCTGTCAGACGCGAGTGAGGAAAAGCCGATCAATGGCTCTTCCTGTTTACATCGTGATCAGCCGTGATCGGACACGGCTGATTACGTGGTAAAGGCTCTTTACCGAGATCGGTGTGTCAGTCTGACGTGCCGCACCACCGATCACCACGATGCATGGCCCCACGGGCGCGCTGCAGATGTTATCCTGCTGGATGTCATGTGACGTCCAGTCAGGATAACTGAACCACCGCCCAGTCGTCTTTCTACTATAGGCCGGGCAGGAAGTGGTTAAAGACAGAATGTACACATTATCACATTTTTTTGTTTTAATGACAAACATGTTATACTTACCTACTCTGTGCATTCCTCTTCTTTTTGGGTAACTCGCTGGCGGCCCTGGCTCCTTCCCCCTGCCGAGTGCCCCCCAAGATTAAGCCTTATGCTATAGGAGCACTCGAGCAGGCTCACTCCCGATACGCAATCTGTGTGTCTATTCACACAGAGCATGGCTTGGTCCTGCCCCGCCCTCTCCTCATTGGCTCACTGGCTGTGATTTACAGCAGCAATAGACCATGGCTCCTGCTGCTGTGTGAGCCAATGAGGAGGAAGAGATGCAGGAGAGCCGCTGTGCACATCGCTAGATCAAGATGGGCTTTTGTGTGTAAAAACAGGGGAGCTGCACCCAGATTTTTTACCTTAATGCATAGAATGCAATTTAGTAAAAAAATAAAAATAAAAAACTTGTGCCTGTACAACCACTTTAACCTCAATCTAGAAATGCTGGCTGTTCTGCTTCAATATTTTTCAGTCACATATCAGGCATCAAAAGCTGTCAAAGAAGTCAGAAACCTCGATTTGCATACTTGTTTTGGGTCCCATATCAAATCTTTGGGGAGCTAATGTTTAGGCAGAGATCGCCAATCAGTACCTTCACTGAAGCAGTCTTTCGACATCAGTCCAAGATTATCTGCCACAGCAGTGGGTATATGTTCAAGCGCAGGGGGAATATGAGAATTCGGGGTAAAAACACTTATTAACTGACTTTGGAGCCACAAAAATATTGAGAGTATTACTCACATTATCATTTCTCCAGTTGATTCATCCACTGTGGGCACTTTCATGCACAAATTCTCCATTGTACTTATCCAGGGAAAAGGTCCAGGAAAGCACTGCAGAACCCTATGAGCTGCCAAAAAGCCATTTTGGTCATTGCTCAGAGCCTGTAGTAATAGAACAATAGCTCTATCAGGGTCATGGAGGGGGGTTCCTGCCATTGCCTGCTTATAGTTGTTAATCTAAAACAGAAAAAACAAAAAATAGGATTTTTATAACAGCTTACCTGTAAAATCCTTTTCTTGGAGTACATCACGGGACACAGAGCGACATAGTCATTACTAATGGGTTATATAGATACCGTCAGGTGCTGGCACTGGCAACTTCCAAAACCGGAAGTACCCTCCCCTATATAAGCCCCTCCCATCCGGGAGCACCTCAGTTTTGTAGCAAAGCAATAAGTGTCCCTAAAGAGGGGCGGGAGCTCTGTGTCCCGTGATGTACTCCAAGAAAAGGATTTTACAGGTAAGCTGTTATAAAAATCCTATTTTCTTTCTCGTACATCACGGGACACAGAGCGACATAGTCATTACTAATGGGATGTCCTAAAGCAATGCCAAATGAGGGGGGGGATACACCATATATAAGCTGAGCGCTATCAGACATGAGATCTTTTGCGGCCTGCAACACACTGCGCCCAAAGGCGACATCCTCCTGACTTCTAACGTCCACCTGGTAGGACCTAGTAAACGTGTGTACCGAAGACCATGTTGCGGCCTTACAGATTTGAGCCAGGGAGGCCTGGTGATGCACTGCCCATGAAGTTCCAACTGCTCTCGTGGAGTGCGCTCTAACTTTGAACGGAGGCGGTCTCCTTCTCAAGCCATAAGCTTGCATAATGACCTGTCGAATCCACTTGGCTAAAGTAGACTTTGACGCTGCCTGACCCTTTCTGGGGCCTTCCGGCAGAATAAACAAAGTATCCGTTCTGCGAATCTGAGCAGTGGCTTTTAGATAAGCTTTAACTGCTCTTACTACATCCAAAGAATGCAATAACTTTTCCTCTACCGAAGTAGGTTTGGGGAAAAAAGAAGGAAGAACCACATCTTGGTTCAAATGAAACCTCGATACCACCTTAGGAAGAAAGGCTGGATGAGGACGTAACACTACTCTGTCCTTATGGATAACCAGATATGGCTCCTTACAGGACATAGCTGCTAATTCCGATACTCTTTTAGCCGAACAAATGGCTACTAGAAAAATCAATTTCCTGGTGAGAAGCACCAAGGAAATATGCTGTAATGGTTCAAATGGTTGTTTCTGTAGAACCGACAGAACCAAGTTTAGATCCCATGGACATATGGGAATATTAACCGGAGGCCTAATACGCATCACTCCTTGTATAAAGGCTTTGACTAGTGAATGCGAAGCCAAGGGCCTTTGAAAAAATATTGACAAGGCCGAAATCTGACCCTTGATAGTACTCAAGGCAAGCTTCCTATCTACAGCCCACTGTAGGAAGTTCAGAATCCTACCTATTACGTACTTATGTGGATGCCATTTCTTGGCCTCACACCACGCGATGTACGCCTTCCAGATTCTATAGTAGATCTGCCTGGATACCGGCTTCCTGGCATTGATCATGGTAGATACCACAGCATTAGAGAGCCCTCTCTTTTTTAGAATGTGGGCTTCAATAGCCAGGCCGTCAAACCTAGGGCTGGTAAGGAAGGGTGGTATATCGGTCCTTGCGAAAGCCGGACGACGTGGGAGAGTCCAAGGACTCCCCACTGAAATTTTACAATCTCCGCGTACCACGCTCTTCGGGGCCACGCTGGAGCCACCGGAATCACTGGTTTCTTTTCTACCCTGATTCTGCGGAGTAATCGAGGTAACCATTGTGGCGGTGTGAATGCATATATCAGCTTGAACTGATCCCCAGGGAACACTAGGGCATCCGAGCCGCAAGCTAGGGGATCCCTTGTCCAAGAGACAAACCTATCCCCCTTTGCGTTGAATCTGGATGCTAGAAGATCTACATCCGATGTTCCCCACCGCTGACATATTGTCCAGAAAACCTCGGGGTGAAGGGACCCTTCCTCTGGGCCTAATTGCTGGCGACTTAGAAAGTCCGCCTTCCAATTCTCCACTCCTGGAATGAATACCGCAGATATGGCTGGGACATATTTTTCCTGCCCATTTCAGGATGTAATTTACTTCCCTCTGGGCTGCACGACTCCTGGTGCCCCCCTGATGATTGATATATGCCACTGCTGTGGCATTGTCTGATTGAATTCTGACAGGGGACCCTTGGAGTTTGGATGTCCATGCTACTAGGGCATACCGGGCTGCTCGTATCTCTAAGAGATTGATGGGCAGGGCCTTTTCTGCATCCGACCATCTGCCCTGGAGAGACTATTGCTCCAGTACTGCTCCCCAGCCTATAAGGCTGGCATCTGTAGTGACCACCTTCCAAGAAATCGGACTGAAGGATTTCCTTTTTTCCAGATTCTGGGGAACCCACCACCAACGGAGGCTCTTGCGAACGGAAGGGGACAAGGACATTGTAAGTCTAGGGCCTGAACTTTTTTGTTCCAGGCTGACAGTATGGCCCCTTGCAAATTCCTTGAATGGAATTGACCGTAGGGTACTGCTTCGAATGATGCCACCATTTTTCCCAGCAGCCTCATATACAGGCGTATGGACGGCTGTCTTTTTTGTACCCACTAAGTGGATCAAATCTTTCAAAGACAACACCTTTCCTCGAGGCAAGAATATTTTTCTCTGGCCTGAATCCAACCTTAGCCCCAAGTATTCCAGACTTTTGACTGGTTTTTAGGGCTGACTTGTCTCGGTTGATAATCCAACCGTGAGATTCCAGATACTTGATCGTCTTGTGAACGACCACGTCTAGTTTTTTCACTGAGTGGTCTATCAGCAACAAGTCATCCAGATATGCCATTATCATTACACCTTGTGTTCTTAGATTGGCCAATAAAGGGCCAGAATTTTTGTAAACACTCGTGGTGCTGTGGCCAAACCGAAGGGTAAGGCTCTGAACTGAAAATGGCGCCCTTCTACTGCAAAGCGTAGAAATTTTTGGTGGACTGGAAAGATGGGAATGTGCAAATAAGCATCTTTGATGTCGATCGTGGCTAACCAATCCTCCCCTTGTAGGGCAGTGGCCACCGATCGGATCGACTCCATCGGAAAGTCCTGATATACAGGAATTTGTATAGCCCTTTTAGAATTAATATGGGCCTCCCGACCGCGTTTGCTTCGGGACTGTAAAGAGGTTTGAGTAAAACTCGAACCCTCATTCTTCCAGGGGAACCTCCATAATTACTCCTTGGAGCAATAGTTGTTCTAGTGCCAACAGGAGGGACTCTCTCTTCCGGGGATCCCTTGGCACGTTTGACCTAAAAAATGGGAAGGAGGAGAGTCTTTTAACTCCAAACTGTATCCCAAACCTACTGCGGAGAGCACCTATCTGTCTTGATCGTGTCCCGCCAGGTCTCTTGCGAACAACTGGAGTCCTCCCCCCACCCGACTGAGTGGGGGCTTCAATGAATTTAACTTTGGGGGAGGTTTTGTACCTCCCCTGACCCAGGGTTTCTCATTACCCTGCTACTGTCCCTTTTTTTTACCCCCGGGATTTGACCGAGGAGGCCGTCGGAACTGTTACACAGCCGATGCCCCAGGGACCGGAGAAGCAGGCCTCTTAAAGAGGGACCTCTAACTCTGCTTTTAACCGGTAAGAGCGTATTTTTACCGCTGGAAATTTTATGGATATATTTGTCCAGGTTTTCCCTGAATAAGCGTTCACCATGAAATGGGACGCTAACCAGCCATTCTTTACAGGGAGCTTCAGCAGACCAGTTTTTGAGCCATAGGAGCCTACGCATATGTACTATAGACAGCGTAAGGCGGGAGGCCTGATGGACTGAATCCTCTATGGCGTCAACCGCAAAGCCTAAGGCTCTAGGTAGATCAGCTAGGGCAAAGCCTGCTGATCTGTCAAGTCCCTCAAGACCTGTTTCAACTGATCCTTCACTGCTTAGCAGACCCCAATAGCTGCTACTGCTGGTTGTATCACCAAGCAGATTTTCATAAGGACTCCAATCTTTTATCTATTGGGTTCTTGAAGATTTGGACATTATCCACTGGACATGTCAGTGATTTATACATACAAGAGATGGCTGCGTCCACTGTAGGGACCTTCCATTTTTTTTTTTTTTTGATGAACTTATCCTCCATGGGATAGACCACCGGAAATCTCTTGGGGGAATAAATATTTTCTCAGGACGTTCCCAATCCTGGTAAATGAGCCCTTTCAGTAAAGGGTGAAGTGGAAAAGAACAAACAGTCTGGGGGCTTCTAGCGACCCCAACGAGGATACAGTAGTGGTTGATGGTTCCGCAAGGTGCATTTTTAAATGCTGATCCGACCATGTTAGTCAGAGACTGAACCCATAATCTTTCAGCTTAAGATGCTGAGAAAAGGTTCCCCCACTGTTGATTCCTCTATAACAGAATCAACCTCATCCTGATCCCCTTCAGGCAGGTCGATCCCTGTATGGGACTGTTGCTCTGCTAACAGGCACTCTGAAGGAGGAGACGGAGATCGGGCGTGCTTTCCCTGACAGGGAGGCAGCGATAAATGTTGACAATCTCTCTCTAATCCTCCCAGAGCTGAGGAAAAAACCTCCTCTGTTACATACACAGGAGCAGGTGAACTGAGGACAGCCACAGTACCAAGTACCCTGCGGGGTCTCTATGGTCACTTACCTCTGAACTTCAGGGGAGACTGGTGCAGCAGGAGTATGCCCAAGATCCTCCGAGCCCGATGAGACCCCCTTCGCTTCCTGGAAGATTCAGTTCCGGAGCTTCTGGACGGCATATTCCTAAGCCTAAAGCTGAGGTATTCCAGCCGTAATACACCACTTTTACTGAGAATAGTCTAGCACAATTGCTGCTATATCACAGTTGGTGTCTACTAATGTGCCTTTCTAGGGGATGCCTGTATCAACCGCTTGCTGTATGCCTTTAAATGTTGCCAGCTCTGTCTCTGCACTTCATAGCCAGCTCACTACAATATTGTGGTTTTTTTAAACTGCTGGGACGCCCGCACATGCGCAGAAGCGCTGCGGTGCGCACAGAGCGTCATCCCCCAGGCTCCGCCCCCTTTCCCGGCTCACCTCTATATATAGAGGCGCGTGCACGCGCACGCGCGCGGGCACGTGCGCCTTCGGCGCTAATTTCAAATATGGTAACAAGGGACAGGAGCCAGGGCCCCTCTTTGCCGCAGGCCGGGGGATGGACGAGCACTGCAACATGGCAGAGGAAGCAGTTTCCTATAAGAGAACTCACCATCTGCCTGGACTTTGCTCTGCTGAGAAGAAGCTAGTCCACATGACAAGAAAACATTCCACAGCGGCCTCTAGTGGACAAACACAGGTACCGCAGTCTAATATATTAAATATATATAAAAAAATTTTTTTTTTTTTTTTCTTGACCACCATTAAAAATTATTACATTTTTTTAGTAGTTACAGGCATGCACAGAATTTTGCGGGAATACCATTAGGTAACAGACAGAAAGACAAATTAGGCTTGGGGGTCCCCCAATAGAACCAAGTTCCTGGGGGCCCCCACTTACCTGTTCCCCGCCGCAGGACTTTGTTTGGTCCACAAAAGCCCAAACTTCACCTATCACGGCAGGCATTGTAATCAAACCTTCAGGGACCGGGTTCCCAAGGATTCCACTCCCCTGGACCTGTATAGCACCCTGCACAGAAAACATCTTGGTCGTGGGTATGACCAGAGCTTTGGATCCCAGGGTCCAGCTCTCCTAAGAGAAGCATTACAGGCAAAACCTTGCTCTTCTCTGCAAGGCCCGGGTACCGACCGTTTAGCTATGAAGCTTTTTTGGTCGGATCCGGAATAGCTTACTGAGGCCCAAAAGAACCTGTATGCAAGCTCAGTGAAAAACACATGTTTCTTCTTGGCCAACACCTTAGACACTGGCAAAAAACTGAGGTGCTCCCGGATGGGAGGGGCTTATATAGGGGAGGGTACTTCCGGTTTTGGAAGTTGCCAGTGCCAGCACCTGACGGTATCTATATAACCCATTAGTAATGACTATGTCGCTCTGTGTCCCGTGATGTACGAGAAAGAAAACAAGTCATATAACAAGCAAACAGTTTAATAAAAAGCACAGAGCATAATTATTCATTCAATATTATAGCATTTCCAAGCCCCGCTCTAAGGCTCGACTATAGTAAGGTGGTCACTGATTTGACCAAATTTTTACAATTAACTGTGGGACTGTGAAGAAAGCTACAAAGCTAAAAGGAGGCTTAAAAAAGGTAAAATTCTAAAACCTCCACTTGGAATCCGTACAGAGCATGAACCTTTTGCAGGTCACATTTGCAGACTAAATGGTGCCTGGGAGATTAAAAGCTGAGAGTAGTATGCAACTTATATTCACGTTCATGCCCTTCCTTGACCTTAAAGCGGAGTTCCACCCAAAAATGGAACTTCCTCTTTTCGGAATCCTCCCCCCCTCCGGTGTCACATTTGGCACCTTTCAGGGGGGGGGGGGGGGAGCAGATACCTGTCTAATACAGGTATTTTGCTCCCACTTCCGGGCATAGATACCCGAGCCACCCGCGAATATCTACGCCACTTCCGGCACCTTCTCCCCCCCCCGCTGTCTTCTGGGAGACACACAGGTCCCAGAAGACAGCAGGGACCAGTGGGATAGCGCATGCGCAGTAGGGAACCAGGAAGTGAAGCCGCAAGGCTTCACTTCCTGATATCCTTACCAAAGATGGCGGCGGCAGCAACCGAGAGCTGAGGGATAGATCGCGGGTGCCCTGGACAGTTAAGTGTCCTTATTTTAAAAGTCAGTTGCTGCAGTATTTGTAGCTGCTGACTTAAAAAAAAAAAAAAAAAATTGGAGGAACTCTGCTTTAAAATACCAGTCAGAACAACTTGAGGAATCTGCAGCCGGTGCCTCAATCTTTATTGATGTTGACTGCATAAAAATTATGCAGATATAGCCAACATACAGCAAATTTGAAGGGCCCTCAGTGTGTGGGAATAAAAAGCACACCGATAAGACAACTGGCAATTAATCTTGTTGGAGGTTTTGCACCTTGTACACCTAGTGCAGAAATGTGGAATGTTCATAAATCATGCCTAAGGGTTATTGCACAAAACTGAGGGTGCAAAATGTCAAAGATTTTATGTCCGGTGAAAGATGTAAAAAATAGCACTAGATGGGTAAAAATAAAATAAAAAAGTGTCAACTATTTAATAAATGCTCAGTGTGTTAGACAGCGATCATAAAACATTTACAAAATAGAAATGCTCAGCACAATTTTTTTTTAAATGTATAAATATTTTAAAAGACATCAGAAATTGTAACAAAAGATTATGGCAATATAAAGCCAAATAAAAAATGCTATAAACAGATTTACCACACCAGATAATCAAAGAAATTCCAACTGACCTCACGCACACAGACATGCTTTATGCAATGGGTTTTTTTTTAATGTGTCTCCACTGTTCAATCATTGTTGTATCTAAGGAAAAAATTAAAAAGTAATACATGTCAGTAAAACAAACACATTTCAGGTTTTCTACATATACAGTGTGCATCTATAGAAAAAAGGAACGGCTTTATATATAAATCCCTGGTCCCCTGTGATGAAGTACAATATTCTCATGTAACCATTGCCTTCAGTGGAAAGGAGGGGAGCATAAAGTCAACATTTCAAGACTGGGCTTATAATAATCTAGGACTGAACATTCAGATTCTTGCATATCTGTGCAAGCTTACTTATGAAAATGTTACATGTGCCCCTATATTTAGTACCATTTGTGTTTCCTAGACACACAGGTGACTCTGAAGCCTGCAACACATTGGCAGCAGCAATCACAAAAGAAAGCCTCTCACTTACCTGTGGCGTACACTGTTGAATTTGCCTTGCTAGTCACAGAGCAGCAAGGGAGTTAACATCCTGCTGGTACCGCTAGAAAGGGATCAATACTATAGGGATTGGAAAGCAGTCTCTTAGTGATTCCAATGCTGGAGATTCGTCAAGATCACCCGTGTGACATAAGCCTAAAGCTGGGTACAAACAGAATTAAATTCGGCTGGTTCGGCAGGGACCAGACAATTTTTGATCTGTGTGTAGCCCTCTGTGCCAATCATTAGATCAGCTTCCAGGAGGGATACAGAAATCTTTTTTATTTTTTTTACACGAACTGTAGTTGCCGACTTTTAATAGACAATGACCTGTCCCAGGATTCAGCTCTGTGCCATTTTTTCTACCAGTCTTCAATCCCCAGCAATGGCATCTTAACATTGAGCATCCAGCTGTGACAGCTTTCAGCTTCACAGCCAGCTGCACATTGTGCATGTGCAAGCTGTGCTGCGCTTTGTAAATGGTCCTGCAGTCGTCTAGGACCTGTGACGTGTCCCAGAAGCCAGGAGGGGGGGGGATGGTGAGAAGAACTTTCGCTTGTAAGTGGGAATGACTACCACTACACAAACAGGTACCCACTCCCCACCCCCCAAAAAAAAAAATTGACAAATATTGCAAAGAGGGAGGGCGGGGGCTTTAATTCTTCATCATGTGTCAGAGGGTGATAAAGTTGCTGTCATGTGAAACAGGGGGAAAAAAAAATAATAAAAAAAAAAAATGCATGAACACAGCAAGTTAGTTGAAATGCAGTAACTGAGAACTTCAGGTGACCGCTGATTTTCAAGATTCAGACAAAGTATATGAATCCAAAAAAAAAAAAAGAGACAAAAACAAACCTTTCAAATGGACTTCCAATATTCATTCATCCACTGTTGATGGACGTGGCATAAAACACTTTTCTGTAATCAATGTTTCTAGCAATTAAATTCTCTTGGACTTCTTAGGCTTTATACATGTAGGCGCCGTGTCCCATACAGCATGAATTGGCCACTTGTTTATGTGACTGGAACCGTCAGGAGCTGTGTGCGAGCAGCTTAAGTAACTTTATGGTGACACAGCCTTGGGTCCTAAATTAATAGTGTTGGGGGGGGGGGGGGGGTTTCAACAGTCCCAAATGCATATTGAGGAGAATTTATGAAAACGGGAGCAGCCAGAATCTAAAGCAGTTGTGCACTGCAACCAATCCACTTATAGCTTTCATTTTTAAAGCTAAACTGAACAAGCTGAAGATAGAAGCTCATTGGTTGCCATGTACAACTCCTCCAGATTCTGACTGCTCCAGTTTTGCAAGACATTCTTGCACTTTCACACTGGTCCTGCAGCCTCTCCCAGGAGGGCCAAACTTACATAATTCTCACGTAGGTGAGAAATGCAGGAGTGGGAGCAGGTAACTGTAAAGCCTCATACACACGGTAGGACTTCAAACAAACTTTTCCGTGGATTTTTGTTTGAAGGGCGTTGGCCGGGAACACCCATAGCATACACACGGCAAGACTTTTTCTGCAAACTTTCCCAGAATAACATGATTTTTCTGCTCTTTTCCGCCACCCTTTGGTCAACTTCTGCTATTGTTGGTTGATTTTAATATTGGCTCTGGGCAAGTGCGTTTGTACTTTGGACAAAAGTCCGATGGGTTTCTGTACACACGATAGGACTTTGCACCATAGGACTTTTGTTGCCGAAAAGTTTGTCCGTTTGCAGAGCGAACTTTTGTCCATAGAAAACTAAAAAAGTTTGTCCGATGGAGCGTACACACGGTAGGATTTTTTTGAAAACCTGTTCATTTTGAAGTTTGTTGTCAAAAAGTCCTCCCAAGTGTATGGGGCTTTAGAAAAAGGTACTTGCTCCTAGAAAAAAAAAAAAAAAAACTGCAATAATAGTTCAGGGTGGAGGAGGATGAGCTGCGCTTTCACTTTAAGGGCCAATTTACACCATAGAAAACGCAGTCCTGATGTGTTTCAGATGCTTTTCTGCATGCACGTTTTTGACACGTTTGATGCGTTCCAGTGCATTTTTTCCTTCCTCTTTTTTCTTAACCTTAAATAAAGGACATGTGTGTGTTCCAGTGCATTTAGGTGCGTTCCAGATACATTTTACAGTGTTCCAGTACAGGAAAAATGCAGCATGTTCTACTTTTTTTTTCCTGGAACTGCAAGCACTGGTGTGAACTATGCCATTGAAAACCATTAAAAAGTGATTGTAAAGTCTTGTTTAAAAAATAACATAGATGTTATACCTACCTCCTCTGTGCAATTGGTTTTGCACAGAAAAGATCCTCCTCTTCTTGGGTCCTTCTTTGCTGCTTCAGACCCCTCCCTATTGAGTGCCCCCACAATCAGCAGCTTCCTATTCAGACACGGAGCCCCGACCTGGCCCCCCTCTCTCCCCAGATTGGCCGACTGGTTTTGATTGACAGCCGCGGGAGCCAATAGCGCCGCTGCTGTGTCTCAGCCAATCAGGAGGAGTGTCCCAGATGGTTTAGACATTCCTGGACATTGCTGGAGAGAAAAGGGGCTCAAGTAAGTAATTGGGGGGTGCTGGGGAGGCTGCTACACACAGAAGGTTTTTTTTTTTTTTTTATATCTTAAAGTGGAGTTTCGCCCACTTTTACAACTTTGTCTTAAAGGAACTGCAACCCCTCCACCACTCGATTTTGGATATTTTTTTTTCCCACCTTACTTACCTTTTATGAAGTACCTTGTGTACTTCTGCCCCAACGCGTCACATTCTCTTGTCCCGCGCTGCCTTCTGGGACCTTTGCGTGTCCCAGAAAATGATGGGGCCCATTCAGGAAGCACTGCGCAACACACGCATGCGCAGTAAGAAAACCGGCAGTGGAGCCTAAAGGCTCCACTGCCGGTTTACCTCAGTTAGAATGGCGGCGCCTTCACTCGATCCGATGGACTGATCGGCCTCGGGGGGGGCGACATCGCGGGCTCCCTTGACAGGTAAGTGTCCTTATTAAAAGTCAGCAGCTACAGTGCTTGTAGCTGCTGAGTTTAAAAAAAATAGGATTTTTTACTCACCGTAAAATCCTTTTCTCTGAGTCCATGGACCGACACAGCTTCTCTATTGACAAAGTGGGTATTATCCGTTAATTAGGAGTGACTAGGCAGAAAAACTTGTAAAAAGTGTTGCATCACACCTTCTACAGTACCGCCCAGGGGGCGGACCCTCTGGGTATACCCTCTCAGTCTGCACATCGCAGATCAGTTCGTCAAAAAGCAGTACAAACTTAAAAGGAGGGGTGGGTGCTGTGTCGGTCCATGGACTCAGAGAAAAGGATTTTACGGTGAGTAAAAAATCCTATTTACTCTTTCGTCCATGGACCGACACAGCTTCTCTATTGACAAAGTGGGACGTCCCAAAGCAGTGTCAGAGAAAAAATGAGGGGTGGTAACAGCATAAAAACAAACTTCACCCCAAAACACAAAACAGCACTCCTCCAACGGAGGAGATGCAACTCTAAACAGCCGCCTGCAAAACCTTGCGGCCGAAAGAGGCATCCGAAGATGCACCTACATCAACTTTGTAGAATTTTGTGAAAGTGTGAGCGGACGACCAAGTCGCCGCTTTACATAGTTGGGAAACAGCCGCTTGATGTCGGAAAGCCCAAGAGGCACCTATTGCCCTGGTCGAATGCGCCGTGACAGGAAAGGGGGGCGCCTGACCCTTTAAGGCGTAAGCCTGGATTACTATCTGTCGGATCCACCTAGAGATGGTGGCCGATGAGACTGCTTGGCCCTTCTTGGGACCAGCCACCGAAACAAACAGTGAGTCTGACTTCCGGAACAGGGAAGTAGCAGATATGTATACTCTCAAAGCTCGGACAACGTCCAAGGAATGCAACGCCGACTCCTTAGGATTCGACGGCTGAGGACACAAGGATGGAAGTACAATGTCTTTGTTGAGATGAAAAGCCGAAACGACCTTCGGAAGAAAGGAAGGCTGCGGCCGCAGCACCACCTTATCCTTGTGGAAAATCAAATAGGGAGCCTTGCAGGACAGGGCTGCCAGCTCAGAGACTCGTCTAACTGACGTAACAGCCACCAAAAAGACCACCTTCTGAGAAAGTGTCAACAGGGGAATATCTCTAATATTCTCAAACGGTGCCTTCTGAAGCACCGAGAGGACCAGGTTCAAGTCCCACGGAGGTAACGGGGGGCGGACCGGAGGGGCCACATGTCGAACCCCCTGCACAAATGTACTCACGAGAGAGCGAGTCGCCAGGGGTCGCTGAAAAAAGACAGCCAGGGCAGATATCTGTCCCTTAATCGTACTTAGGGCAAGCCTTTGGTCTACCCCATGCTGTAAAAACAGCAGGATTCTGGAAACCAAATAGGTACGCGGATGCCATTTCATTTCCTCACACATGGAGATGTAGGCCCTCCAAGTGCGGTGATAGACCTTCCTAGAGGACGCTTTCTGAGCACTTCTCATAGTAGAGATTACTGAGTCTGACAGGCCCCGATCTCTCAGTACCTGGTTCTCAACAGCCATGCCGGTAAAGCCAATGACTGTAAAGCAGGATGGAATATGGGACCTTGCGATAGCAGGTCCTTCCGTAGTGGTAGGCGCCAGGGGACGTCTGCTACCAGACGTACTAGATCGGCGTACCAAGGACGCTGAGGCCAATCTGGAGCGATTAGGATCATTGGAATTCCCTCTGCCTCCACTCTGCGGAGCAGAAGAGGAAGAAGCTTTAAGGGAGGGAAGGCATAGATTAGCCGATACTGACCCCACGATGCTACCAACGCGTCCGTTGCGTCTGCCCATGGGTCTCTTGACCGGGCCACAAACCTCAATACCTTCCGATTGAGTCGGGAAGCCAGAAGATCTACGTCTGGTGTGCCCCATCTTTGGCAGAGGAGTTGGAACACCTCCGGGTGTAAGGACCATTCTCCCTGGTCCAGCATCTGGCGGCTCAGGTAGTCCGCCTGCCAGTTTTCCACACCCGGAATGTACACGGCCGACAGTGCCGGTACGCTCCTCTCTGCCCACTTCAGGATGCGAGCGATCTCCGATGCTGCAGCTGAGCTTCTTGTTCCTCCTTGATGATTGACATATGCCACTGCTGTGGCGTTGTCTGACTGGATCCTGACTGGACGCCCTTGCAGTCTCTGAGACCATTTGAAGAGGCACAGCTTGATCGCCCGGATCTCCAGGACATTGATCGGCAGGAGGGCTTCCTCTGGGGTCCAGCGACCTTGCGCCGACTGGACACCCCAGACTCCCCCTCAACCTGTAAGGCTGGCGTCCGTCGTGATCACTATCCAGTAAACCGGAAGAAATGACTTCCCGGCCATTAGAGCCGGTGCTGTCAGCCACCATACCAGGGATCTCCTGACTAGGTGGCTCACTCGGATTTGATAATCCAGAGATGAAGGGCATCTGTTCCATCTGGACAGAACTTCCTTCTGTAACACTCGAGTGTGGTATTGAGCATATGGGACCGCCTCGAAGGAGGCTACCATGAGGCCCAACACTCACATGCAAAAACGGAGTGACGACCAATTCCTGGAAGTCAGCTGCCGTACTGCAGCCCGGAGGGTCTGCAACTTCTCCACAGGGAGGAATACCTTTGCCTCTGAGGAATCCAGAATCAACCCCAGGTACACTAGGCGTTGAGTGGGCACCAATACTGACTTTTGCGTGTTTAGTATCCAACCACAGTCTCGAAGAGTCTGACAGGTAATGGACACGCTTACCTCTAATTCTGAGCTTTAAGGGGCCTTCAGCAGAAGGTCGTCCAAGTAACCTGTGATAGCGATACCCCGCTGTCTTAGAAGTGCCAGAATCGGAGCGAGCACCTTGGTGAACGTCCTGGGTGCTGAGGCAAGGCCAAACAGGAGGGCCACAAACTGGTAGTGGTTCTTCCCGATAGCAAATCGCAGAAACCTCTGGTGTCTGGAGTATATGGGGACATGCAGGTATGCGTCCTTGATGTCCAAGGAGGCCAGAAAGTCCCCCGGATGGAGAGCCGTGACTACGGATTGAACCGACTCCATCCGAAATCTTTGTACCTTCACAAAGCAATTGAGGGCTCTGAGATCCAAGATTGGACGAACCCCCTCCTTCTTTGGCACAATGAACAGATTTGAGTAAAAACCCTGACCCCGTTCCTGTTCTGGAACTGGAATAACTACCCCGCGTTCCAGTAGACCCTGGACCGCCCCATACAGGGCCTCCCAACGGGTCGGTAGTAGCTGGAGATTGGAGGTGATGAATCTGTCTGGTGGACAAGAGAGAAATTCTATCTTGTAGCCTGAGGAGATTACTTCGCAAACCCACCTGTCGGAGACTAGAGCAGTCCACTGAGTCGCGAATTTGCGAAGACGTCCCCCCACCCGAGAGCTGGGTGGGGGCGGACCTTCATGTGGACGCAGATTTGTCCGCAGGCTTGTTGGGTCTGCGGGACCAAGGACGCTTTTGTCCTTGGGCAGGCGCTTTATCGGCCTGGGGTCTTTTCCCTGTCGCCTTAAGGGGGCGAAAAAACCGCTTACGTGCAGTAAAGGAGGGCCCTTGCCCTTGGCGTGGTCCCTTACCCTTGCTAGTTTGGGGAAGCAAAGTGCTTTTACCTCCTGTGGCATCCTTGTTGATGTCATCCAGAGAAGCCTCAAAAAGTCTGTCGCCCTTAAAAGGCAGATCCAATAGGGCTTTCTTGGAAGTCTGGTCCGCAGACCAGCCCTTTAGCCAGATCAGGCGGCGTATTGCTACTGCATAAACCGAAGCTCTTGACAGCAGGGGAATAGTATCCACGTCTGACTCGCAGAGAAACTTAAGGCCCTGGACCAACTGGTTGGCCAAAGTTATCTCATTAGGAGGAGCATCTCGCTCCTTTAACCCCTGGAGTAGCAATTTTGCCCATTCAGTAAGTGTCTGAGACACTAGGGCCCCCGCCAATGCCGGGCGTACTGCCGAGCCTACCACTGAGTATAGGTAGCGAGCGAGTGCTTCAGCCTTCTTATCCACAGGGTCCTTGAAAACAGGAGCCCCTTCTACTGGAATAGTGGTGGCTCTATTAAGTCTGGACACCGAAGGGTCCACTATAGGGGGAGAGGTCCATATCTTCAGAAAACTCTCCTCAAAAGGGGTACCGTACTGCAAACCTCTTTGGGGCTGTAAAGACCCTCAGTGGGTTCTCCCATTCCTTGTATAAGAGTTTGTCAAAATAAGACACACAAGGGAACACCTTAGCAGTGCGGGCAGGTTTACGAAACCCAAAGGGGACTGGAGTATCTGCTACTTCTTCAGTCCTTTCCAACTTTAGCGTATCCCGCACTGCAGTAATAAGGTCAGATACCAAAGCCGTCTCGCGTACTGACCTGGACTTGGAGTCCTCCTCACTGTCCGATCGGTCACGGTCTGCAGTCTCTGATGCATCAGAATCTGGACCATGAGCCGTAGCTGGACCTGGTTCTGCATCAGAAATATCCCCAGAAGATTGCAGCGGACAGGGGCGTTTATTACCCCCTGTATTCCCGTGTGCTGCTTCCACCCTGGCAGCAAACGCCTCTAGGATTGCCGACATAGCGTCCATAGACACCTCAGGGACACCAGCTGCTAAATCTGGTGTTTCAGGGGAGAAGACATCTGGCTCAGATGCCATGCTGACCACACGCTGACACTCACAGGGCTCCAGGCAAGATATCAATAGGCCACCCTCCTGCGCTGCAGAGATGCTGGGTTACCCAGAGGACTGACCACCCTGGATAGGTACTGTTATGCTGCGCCTGTGATGCTGTCCCCTTGCTGCTGTGTCAGTCTGCTTCTTTTATCAGCACTTCCTGTGTGAATTTTCGCGCCAGTGTAATGCACCCTAGAGGCCGGAGGCTCTCGCAAAATGGTTGCCAAAAACGTCTGTATGGAAGATAATGTGGGCTCTAAGAAAATGGCCGCCGACAGAAGATAGAGGTCAGGCAGCCATAGCCCACAAAAAGATGGCCGCCGAACGGCAATATCTGCATACAGGGTGGACAAACATGGCCGCCGATCACCTGATAGGGGCCAGTGGGTGTGGCCGAACCACAGGAAGATGGCCGCCAGGCAGTTACAAGAGGCCAAACTTGGCATGGACCACCTCAAAATGGCCGCCGACCGCATGGAGACACAGAAACACAGGTAAGCAAAAATGACATTTCTTTTAAATGTTAGTTACAGCCAGCCCCGCTCCAGTGGGACCCCCTAGGTGACCCCCAGCACCCAGCAACCTTTAGCTAGAAGCCCAGGGAGGAGGGAAAGGCAGGGAGAGAGGGAAGAAAGGGGCCACAACCACTTACTTGATCTCTCCAGGAATGTCCAGCTAAATCACCCAGCCGAGGCAGGGGAGTTTTACTTACCTATCCTGCATGTATTCTGCTGGAAGACATTCCAAACAGATCATCGTCCGCGCACGGAAGGTGACTGTTGGCCAGGCATGCTGTGATTGGACCCAGAAGGGACGATCATATGTATGCCCTGGAGCATGACGCTCACCGGACAGGCTGCTGCGACTCGGCCGTAAGGTCAGCCGAAGCTGAGCGGTCCGATGCAAGCCTTGGAGCGTAAGCTCACCGGCCAGGCTGCTGCGACTCGGCCGTAAGGTCAGCCGAAGCTGAGCGGTCCGATGCAGGCCCTGGAGCGTAGGCTCACCGGCCACCCGTGGAGCGACGGGCAAGTCGTGGAAAACCCAGCGCGTAGCTAGGGTCTGCACACACTCGATGGCCGAAACTGGGGAGACTACAAGGATCGAGGATCCAGCCTGTCACCCAGTCGGCAGTTGATCGAAGATCGCAGGAAACAACAAATGTAGCAAAAAAAAAAAAATAAATAAATAGAGATATATATATATATATATATATATATATATATATATATATATATATATATATATATATATATATATATCTCTATCTTTTTTCCCCGGACCAATGGGCCCGAAGGGAGCCATGTCCTACTCCTTGCTAGACAGCAAAAACTGATCTGCGATGTGCAGACTGAGAGGGTATACCCAGAGGGTCCGCCCCCTGGGCGGTACTGTAGAAGGTGTGATGCAACACTTTTTACAAGTTTTTCTGCCTAGTCACTCCTAATTAACGGATAATACCCACTTTGTCAATAGAGAAGCTGTGTCGGTCCATGGACGAAAGAGTAAATAAAATTTGTAGCTGGAACTCCGCTTTAATGCAAAGAATGCATTAGGATAATAAACAAACATTCTGCATTTACAACTCCTTTAACCACTTCGCGCCCATCATACGACAAATGGCTGCCGCAAAGTGGTTCTAAAATGCCGGGAGCCTGTCATTATACGGCCTCCGCTCCTCCGGCCACTAGGGGGCGCACGAGCGCCGCGCGTGCCCGGCGCATCACTGAGATGCCGATGCGCGTGCCTGGCGGCCGCGATGTCCGCCAGGTATCCCGCGATCGGCCGGTACACAGACAAGGACATGGATCTGTGTGTGTAAACACACAGATCCATGTCGTCAGGGAGAGAGGAGACCGATGCTGCGTCCCTTGTACATAGGGACACAGATCGGTCACCTCCCCCAGTCAGTCCCCTCCCCCCACAGTAGCAATCACTCATAGGGGAAACATTTAACCCCTTCCTCGCCCCCTAGTGTTAACCCCTTCCCAGCCAGTCACATTTATACAGTAATCAGTGCAGTTTTATAGCACTAATCGCTGTATAAATGTGAATGGTCCCAAAAATGTGTCAAAAGTGTCCGATATGTCCGACGCAATATCGCAGTCCTGACAAAAATCGCAGATCGCCGCCATTACTAGTAAAAAAAAATTATAAAAAAAGTCAGAATTCTATCCCCTATTTTGTAGGCGCTATAACTTTTGCGCAAACCAATCACTGTACGCTTATTGGGATTTTTTTTAACCAAAAATATGTAGAAGAATACGTATCGGCCTAAACTGAGAAAAAAATAGTTTAAAAAATAAATAAAAAAAATTGGGATATTTATTATAGCAAAAATCAAAAAATCGAGGTTTTTTTTTCAAAATTGTCGCTATTTTTGGTTTATAGCGCAAAAAATAAAAACCGCAGAGGTGATCAAATACCACCAAAAGAAAGCTCTATTTGTGGGAAAAAAAGGATATCAATTTTGTTTGGGAGCCACGTCGCACGACCGCGCAATTGTCATTCAAAGCGACGCAGTGGCGAAAGCTGAAATTTCGCCTGGGCAGGAAGGGGGTTTATGTGCCCAGTAAGCAAGTGGTTAATGCAGAAGAAAAAATAAATTAAAAAAACACACACACTGGACTGCATGTGGTGTGAACTGGCCCTCAAGTGAAGTTCCACTTTAACCTTCACAGTGCCAAAAGACATCTGCTCAGGACAATATCTGACTTCAGATTAAACTCCTGTCCAAATTGTAAATAAGTTATGGTGGCATCACAACCATGTGACACTGCAAACATGGGGAGAGACAAGTCAAAAATCCATTATTACACCAAGTGTGGTGTGGCACAGCATAAGTGCGACCCCAAAAGGTAATCTCCAAAAAAATTGTTTATAGCAAACCCATGCCGCTTATTTACAATGTTGTTATACATGATGGCTCGACTGAGCACTAGACATGGTGGGCACTTATGATATGAGGACTTGGTTTGTTGTTTGTTTTTTTGTTTACAAACTTTATTGTGTACAAAATAATGGTACAAACATTATGTCATGACATCAGAGAATTACAGTATTTTCAATCAATAATTATAATGATTTATGACAGAGTAACCGCCTTTATTTATTTATGACAACATCTATTACATATAAAAAATAAATGATTCAGTAGTGTTTTGAAATGCAGGGTTGTTTTTGTGTATAAAAGAATTGGATGTGAAAAGGGGATTCTAATATGGGTCTAAAAGGTAGTCTGAATATTTGAACCATAGGTTCCATTTTTTATCCAGTAGGTGCATGGTATTATGCAAGGTATGCAAAGTTTGTTGTTTGTTTTTAGCGTAACACCGTTGTTATGTTTAAGTGATGGGTGGAGGCTTAAAATTGCAATTTTGTAGTAATGTCTCTAACTTTTTCAAGTCCTAATAAAGTTTGCTATAAACTATTTCCTGTCCAAATTGTCCCTAGTTTGTGTGTATGCATGGCTGTGAGTTAGGGACCTAAGATTGTAAGCTCCATCTGGGCAAGGACTGATGTGAATGTACTATATAAAGTACAGCCCTGTGCATACTAGCAGTTCTATATCAATATCTGTAGTAATAATACTAATACAGATATACATCTCACTGTAAAAGAGAGAGTAAATTACAAGTCATTTAGAAAGAAACATTGGCAACATATACAATAAGTCTCATCCAATTGCTACTAATGCATTGGATCCTTAGTTACACACCTCGACAAAGACAGTGGGACAAGTCTGAATTCCAACCTTATATGTACATAAAACCAATGCAATAATAAAGACAAACCTAGATAGTACCTTTACTGCATGTTGCAGCCTTGTCTTCAGTCCTCCAGACATCCTCTATTTAGTCTGGCTTCCTGTTCTGCACAACAGCACTACTTCCGGTCTGTGCAACACCAATACCGGTGTACTGCCGAGCATTGCCCCCCAGCGGATTCTGCCCGCTCTGTACTGCGCAGGCGCGGCGCTTTTTCCGAAAATAGCCGAACATGTAGAGCTGAGAGTCAGCTCTACATGGCGCCTGCGCACACCAAATTGTGCTACACTGCTGACATCCAGGCTCTTTCTTTACCATCCCCGTGGACATGGAGGATGTTAAAAAAAGAGCCAGGAGGCCGAGCGAGCGTAGCGAGCCGAGCGAGCGTAGCGAGGACGTGAGGCCGACTGGCCACTTACATCTAGGTCCACGCAGGCGCCGTGTAGAGCTGACTCTCAGCTCTACACGTTCGGCTATTTTCGGAAGCTCATTGACGTTCGTACTGCGCAAGCGCCGCGCCTGCGCAGTACAGTTGGGGGCAGAATCCGCCGGGGGGACGTTTGTCGGCAGATCACCGGCACAGCCACTTCCTGTAGAGTGAGAAGACTACCACTTGCAGTTCCGTTGACTTTTCATCAGAGCTGATGCTGGGCGGGATTGAATAGCTCAATCCCGCCCAGTTCATCTCTATGTTGCCCAGTCACGCCTACAAGGCAAAGTCTCGCCCCTCCCAAGTCCCGCCCACAGAGCCTTGCTTTCATATATGAAGGAAACATCTTCTTTCCCATAGACCTCCCTGAGTCCTGTGTAATGTTCCTTGGTGTGCTGCAACGCAGGTATGGCACACATTATGAATGAGTTAGTTCCTTCAGGGCTGATGGAGAGTACAAGCAGGTGATACACCAGGGATAAACGTTTACATGGCATCGGTTTTATTTAAAGGGGATCACCTACATAAAAAATAAATAAATGTGTGGGATTCCCCCTTTATTTTCCATGCCAGAACCTCATCCAACAATAATGGGCCTGATATGAATTTAAAGGGGAACTCTGCCACAAATTTAAATCAGTGTGGGGTTCTCCTTTAACATTCATACAAGACCGGCATCCTGTATTAGGGTCTAATATGAATATATAGGGGAACTCCACTGCATAAATAAAAGTGCATGGTTCCACTTTAATATCCATACCAGTCCTCATCCAGCATTACGGTCTGGCATGAATATTAAAGGGGAGCTTTGCTGCAAAAGTAAATACGGGTGTGTGGTTCCCCTTTAATATCCATACCAGACCCTCATCCAGCATTAGGGGCAGATATGAATATAAAGGGGAACTCTGCTGCAAAAAATAAATAAAAATGTGGGGTTCATCTTAAAGCTGAGTTCCACCCATTTAAAAGTCAGCAGCTACAAAAAGTGCAGCTGCTGACTTTTAATAAACAGACATTCACTTTTCCCACAGTCCAGCGATGCGGCCGCCCGAAGACTCACTCCTCTCCGCGGCGCCAGCATTGCCAGTGTGGGCGCCCGGCTGTGGCTTCACAGCCGGGCGTGCACTGCGCATGCGCAAGCCGCCCTTGTTATGAATGTCCGGACAATCTTCTGGGACCTGTGATGTGTCCCAGAAGATTTCTGGGAGGGGGAAGAGGTGAACTTCCGCTCGACGCTGCAGTGTCAGGAGAGGAAGTGGGAGCTGGTACCTGTGAAAACAAAATACCGGCTCCACCCCACAAAAAAAAATTAAATGCCGAATGTGGCTTGTCAGGGGGTCACAAGTACTTAAAGCGGAAGTTCCACTTTTGGGTGGAACTCTGCTTTAATATCCATACCAGACCCTATAGGAGACAGTTGGCAACAAAATGGAGACACTACTTAGAAAAGGGGGGAAGTTAGCGTGAGAAACCATATATATATATTGTCCTACAAAAGCACCAAAACAAAATTCCAAGAGTTATATCAAAGTGTTGAGCTGAAGAAAAGAGAACAGGATCCAAAAATAGAACAAACAGTTGAACCCAGGATCTAAAAAGAGAACAGGATCCAAAAATAGAACAAATACTTAAGCCCAGGATCTAAAAATAGGAGAAAGTGGATGAGCGCCGAGGATCTAAAATTAGAACAGGATCTAAAAATAGAACAAACAGGTGAGCCCAGGATCTAAAAATAAAACAGGATCTAAAAATAGAACAGGGTCTCAAAATAGAACAGGGTCTCAAAATAGAACAGGGTCTCAAAATAGAACAAATACTTGAACCCAGGATCTAAAAATAGAACAAACAGTTGAGCTTTAGAATCTAAAAATAGAACAAACAGTTGAGCTTTAGAATCTAAAAATAGATCAGAATCTAAAAATAGAACAAACAGGTGAGCCCAGGATCCAAAAACAGATCAAGCAGATGAGCGCCCATTGTCTAAAAATAGAACAGGATCTAAAAATAGAACAGTTGAGTCCAGGATCTAAAATTAGACTTTTTGACAATGATTAGACTTGTCCTGACAAAACCCAACCCCCCCCCCCCCCCCCGCCCCTGCACAGCCATTCACTGAGTGTTGCTGCTTCCCCCCTCCCCTGCACAGCCATTCACTGAGTGTTGCTGCTTCCCCCCCCCCCCCCCAGCTGAGATCAGGGGTAATGTGATCATTTATATTTAAATTGTATTGTATTTTTAAATCTATTCAAAAAAGTTTTGCCTTTCACTTGTATTTTAAACTGAATGGGTTGTTTTATAAGGTGATTTATAAGGTGATTGTAAACACAATTCACTACTGTATATGAAACAGATTTTCACTGAAAACACATGCATTGCTAGTGCCATTTAGACACACCTCCCAACTTTAGACCTTGGAAATGAGACACTCAAGGACATGTTGTTCACGTAGCACAGCACTGTGAAAAGCGGGCATGGTTAAAGCGGTTGCATGGTTAAAGCGGTTGCATGGTTAAAGCGGTTGTATACTCTGCTTGGACATTTTTGCCTATAATAAGGCTTACCTGTAGGTGAAATGAATATCTCCTAAACCTACATGGTTTAGGATATATTCACCCTGCATGCAGTTGCTGACGTCATTGGGTGACTTCGCTCCTTAGCTATTAAAGAAATGTCAGATGGAGGAGCAGGCAGTCTGCGGTGAGCGTTCGACAAGGCCGGATGGTATTAACAACCAGCTATTCTTCACACAGAATTTGAATCGGTCAATAATTTTTGGACCGATCTGAATTTCAGTCGTTCAGAAAATTTAGAATTTGTTAGAAAATGAATAAACAAAACAAATTTTAACCAATTTTAATAAAAAATAACTGTATTTATTGGCATATAACACTCACTTTTTTACCCTGAAAATAGAGGGTAAACTGTGCCTGCGTGTGATACGCAGGGGGCTGTGGAACGTTTTTTTCCCTGAAACTTCCCTCCTAAAGTTAGGGTGAGTGTTATACGCCTGTGCGTGTTATACACCGATAAATACGGTATTGACCAATTCAAATTGTGTGTGATGAGTAGCTGGTTGTTAAGCAGCAGGCCCAGAAGCTGGCTGCTGCGTTCTTAACCACTTAAGACCCAGACCAATATGCAGCATAAGGACCAGGCCCCTTTTTGCGATTAGGCACTGCGTCGCTTTAACTGACAATTGCGCGGTCTTGCAACGTGGATCCCAAACAAAATTGGCGTCCTTTTTTCCCCACAAATAGAGCTTTCTTTTGGTGGCATTTGATCACCTTTTTATTTTTTGCGCTATAAATAAGAATAGAGCGTAAATTTTGAAAAAAATGCAATATTTTTTTTTTTTTTACTAATAAATATCCCCAAAAAATATATAAAAAAACATTTTTTTTCCTCAGTTTAGGCCGATACGTAGTCTTCTACATATTTTTGGTAAAAAAAAAAATCGCACTAAGCATTTAATTGGTTTGCACAAAAGTTATAGCATTTACAAAATAGGGGGTAGTTTTATTATTTTTTACTAGTAATGGCGGCGATCAGTGATTTTTTTCGTGACTGCGACATTATGGCAGACACATCGGACACTTTTGACATTATTTTGGAACCATTGTCATTTTTACAGTGACCAGTGCTATAAAAATGCACTGGTTACTGTAAAAATGACACTGGCAGTGAAGGGGTTAACCAGGAGGGGGCGCTGTAGGGGTTAAGTGTGCCCTGATTTGTGTTTCTTACTGTGGGGGGCGTGGCTTAGCGTGTGACGTCACTGATCATCGTTCCCTATTACAGGGAACAGACGATCAGTGACGGCTCACTAGGAAGCACGGGGAGAGGTTTGTTTACACTTACAGTGCCTTGCGAAAGTATTCGGCCCCCTTGAACTTTTCATCCTTTTGCCACATTTCAGGCTTCAAACATAAAGATATAAAATTTTAATTTTTTGTGAAGAATCACCAACAAGTGGGACACAATTGTGAAGTGGAACGAACGCTATTGGATTTTTGAAACTTTTTTAACTAAGAAAAAAAATGAAAAGTGGGGCGTGCAAAATTATTCGGCCCCCTTGCGTTAATACTTTGTAGAGCCACCGTTTGCTGCGATTACAGCTGCAAGTCGCTTGGGGTATTTCTCTATCAGTTTTGCACATCGAGAGACTGAAATTCTTACCCATTCTTCCTTGCAAAACAGCTCGAGCTCAGTGAGGTTGGATGGAGAGCGTTTGTGAACAGCAGTTTTCAGCTCTTTCCACAGATTCTCGATTGGATTCAGGTCTGGACTTTGACTTGGATATTCTAACACCTGGATACGTTTATTTGTGAACCATTCCTTTGTAGATTTTGCTGTATGTTTGGGATCATTGTCTTGTTGGAAGATAAATCTCCGTCCCAGTCTCGGGTCTTTTGCAGACTCCAACAGGTTTTCATCCAGAATGGTCCTGTATTTGGCTGCATCCATCTTCCCCTCAATTTTAACCATCTTCCCTGTCCCTGCTGAAGAAAAGCAGGCCCAAACCATGATGCTGCCACCACCATGTTTGACAGTGGGGATGGTGTGTTGAGGGTGATGAGCTGTGTTGCTTTTACGCCAAACATATCGTTTTGCATTGTGGCCAAAAAGTTCGATTTTGGTTTCATCGGACCAGAGCACCTTCTTCCACATGTTTGGTGTGTCTCCCAGGTGGCTTGTGGCAAACTTTAGACGAGACTTTTTATGGATATCTTTGAGAAATGGCTTTCTTCTTGCCACTCTTCCATAAAGGCCAGATTTGTGCAGTGTACGACTGATTGTTGTCCTGTGGACAGACTCTCCCACCTCAGCTGTAGTTCTCTGCAGTTCATCCAGAGTGATCATGGGCCTCTTGGCTGCATCTCTGATCAGTCTTCTCCTTGTCTGAGCTGAAAGTTTAGAGGGACAGCCAGGTCTTGGTAGATTTGCAGTGGTCTGATACTCCTTCCATTTCAAAATGATCGCTTGCACAGTGCTCCTTGGGATGTTTAAAGCTTGGGAAATCTTTTTGTATCCAAATCCGGCTTTAAACTTCTCCACAACAGTATTACGGACCTGCCTGGTGTGTTCCTTGGTCTTCATGATGCTCTCTGCGCTTTCAACAGAACCCTGAGACTATCACAGAGCAGGTGCATTTATACAGAGACTTGATTACACACAGGTGGATTCTATTTATCACCATCAGTCATTTAGGACAACATTGGATCATTAAGAGATCCTCGATGAACTTCTGGAGTGAGTTTGCTGCACTGAAAGTAAAGGGGCCGAATAATTTTGCACGCACCACTTTTCAGTTTTTTATTTGCTAAAAAAGTTTAAAATATCCAATAGATTTCGTTCCACTTCACAATTGTGTCCCACTTGTTGGTGATTCTTCACAAAAAATTAAAATTTTATATCTTTATGTTTGAAGCCTGAAATGTGGCAAAAGGATGAAAAGTTCAAGGGGGCCGAATACTTTCGCAAGGCACTGTACCTCTCCCCGTTCTTCCTCTCTGTGACCCGATCACAGAACACCAGCGGCGATTGGGTCCGCGATCGGGAAAGGTCACGGAGAAGAGGACCGGGTCGCGACCGGCATGCTCGCGAATCACGGCTGGGCTCTTAAAGGGGACGTACCTATACGCCCATGTGCCCAGCCGTGCCATTCTGCCGACGTACATCGGCGTGCGGCGGTCCTCAAGCGGTTAACAACCAATGACTTTCCCACTGACAGTTGAATTGTAAACAATGGCAGCAATAGAAAATTCAGGGGGGGGAAAAAAACAGCGTGCCCCCCAATCCATACCAGGCCCTTCAGGTCTGGTATTGATTTTAAGGGGAACCCCATGCCAAAAAAAAAAAAACAGCGTGTGGTCCCATCCAAAATCCATACCAGACCATTATAAGAGCATGCAGCCCGGCAGGCCAGGAAAGGGGGGGGGGGGGGTGGGAAGAGCGAGTGCCAGGTCACATGTCCTCAACATAGGAGGGTGGGTGTTTTGGGGTGGGGGGGCTCTGCACCTTGTCCCCCTATGTGAATGAGTAGGAAGTACTATGTACTCCTACCCATTCACCAAAAAAGTGTAAAAAGTGAATAAAGACAGTACACACATTTTTGACAATTCCTTTATTAAAAAATAAAATCAATGTCCCTCCGATGTAGATCCATCGCATGCTGCCCACCCCACCCGATAAAAGAAAAAAAAAAACCTCCAGCCTCATCAAACGCTCCCCATGGAATGCCAGCTCTTCCATCTGACATTTCTTAAATTGCTGAGGGGCGGAGTCACCTGATGACATCAGTGGGTGACCCCTCCCCCTGGTGATGTCACAGACCAGGGCATGCTGGGTCGATGCTGTCACAAGAGGGTGGGGTTACCCTCTGACGTCATCGGGTGACCAAACCCCTTAGCTATTTAAGAAATGTTAAATGGAGGAGCAGGCTGTCCACAGAAAGTGTTCGATGGGGCCAGATTTGTTTTTTATTTTTTCGGGTCTGGTGGTGGCGGTGGGTGGTGTGATTGACGATAGATCAACATAGGGGGACAAGAAGTTGTCGAAAAATCGTGTACTGTCTTTATTCACTTTTTGCAAATTTTTGGTGAATAGGTAGGGGTACCCCATACTCATTCACATATGGGGGGGGCCAGATTCCGATAAACCCCCTGACCACAGACCTGCACAACCATAGCCCAGGGTTGCGGGGAAAAGGCCCTTGTGCTTTGGGGGGGGCAAAGCCCCCTCTGCCCCAAAGCACCCCCCCATGATGAGGGCATGTGGTCTGGTATGGTTCAGGAGGGGGCACTGGCTCGTCTCCCTCTTTCCTGCCAGGCTGCATACTCAGATAAGGCTCTGGTATGTATTTTGGGGGGGGGGACCCCACATGTTTTACATTTTTTATTTTGGCTTGGGCTTGGGCTTAATATGGATTGTGGGGGGGACCACACGCTGTTTTTTTTTCAGAATTTTCTATTGCCAGCACTGTTTTTCTACATTTCAATGTCTTTATTTTCACCTGGTGATCTGGCTAGTAAGCCAGTTATTTTTCAAAAGAACAGGTTGTCCTGCAGAGGTAGCAGTTAGAGGGATGAGACAAACCATATACCACTGACAGGGGTGCTTACAATGATCAGCTTTTACGCAAAACCTTTTTTTCCCCCAAAAGAAAAAAAATGTTTGCTGTAACTGCTTATAAAGTGTTATCTGAAGTTTGGCTTCAATTTGTTTGTATATCCAAATCTGCTAGTACATCTAACACTCCCCTCCTCCAGACTAACAAAGCTGTTGTTCAAAGATGTCTCTAGGTTCCTAATCCTGTGTGGGGGCATTTTAACCACTTGACAACCAGCTACCATTGTTATATGGCAGCAGGTCAGCTCTCCTGCGCAAATCGCCGTAGCTGTACAGTGGCTTGCGTCGGCGACCCGCGATCACATATTACAGAGGCAGAACGGGGGAACTGCCTTTGAAAAACAAGGTGATTCCCCGTTCTGACAGGGGACATGACAGGGATCTACTGTTCCCAGTGATCAGAAACAGGGATCTGTCATGCCCCTTTTTAGCCCATCACCCTACAGTTAGAACATACTTGATCGTCCCCCTAGTGTTAACCCCTTCCCTGCCAGTGACATTTACACAGTAATCAGTGGCTATTTATAGCTCTAATCGCTGTATAAACAGCAATGGTCCCAAAAAAAGTGCCTAATCTTTTCGCTGCAATGTCGCAGTCCCGCTAAAAATCGCAGATCACCGCCATTACTAGTAACAAAAAATAAATAATAAAAATGGCATAAATCTATTCCCTATTTTGTAGATTTTTATTTTACCAAAAATATGTAGAAGAATATATATCGGCCTAAACTGATGCCTAAACTCATTTTTTTTTGGATATGCATTATAGCAAAACTAAATCTTTTGTTTTCAAAATTGTCACTTTGTTTATAGCACAAAAAATAAATACCGCAGAGGTGATCACATATCACCAAAAGAAAGCTCTATTTGTGAGGAAAAAACAAAACAAAACGACATCAATGTTGCTTGGGTACAACATTGCACGACTGCGCAATTGTTAGTTAAAGCAACGCAGTGCCGTATGGCAAAAAATGGCCTCTCATTAAGGGGGCAAATCCTCCCGGGGCTGAAGTGGTTAATACAGGTGGCGAGTAGGGATGAGCTTCGTGTTCGAGTCGAACCCATGTTCGACTCGAACATCGTCTGTTTCGCTTTTCGCCGAATTGCGAACATTATGGGCCGTTCGCGCCAAATTCGAGTGGCACGTCACGGCCCATAATTCACTGCGGCATCACAGTGCATTGCTGGCTGATGATTGGCCAAGCATGCACTATGACCCGCATGCTTGGCCAATCACAGCGCCGCCTGAACAGAGAGCCGTAATTGGCCAAAGCCAGGGTGGCTTTGGCCAATTATGGCTCAGGGGGTTTAGTACACGCTGCACACTATATAAGGCCCCCGGCTTGGCGGCCTTGTGTAGTGTGTTGGAACGGTTTAAAGAAAGAGATTACAGAGAGAGACAGTGTCATTTATATTGAGTTAGATAGAGCAGGCAGGCGAGTCAGTTAGCTGCAGTTACAGTGTGTAGAGGATATATATGCATCCTAGGTGTTGTATATATATTTATACACTGTATTCAGTTTAACTAGATCCGTTCCTGTTATTCTCTATACTGTGACAGGCAGGCATGAGATTGTGCTAGCTGCAGTCAGTGTTTCATTTAGTGTACTGTGTGCTTTGCATAGCATTCACCTAAAGCTTACCTGAATACAGTTAGTGACTAATACTGGTGTTCTCATAATACAACCACAGGCAGAGAGCTGCAAGTATTTTCAGTTAGTGTACTGTGTCCTCTGCACAGTTTTCACCTAAAACTAACTGAAGACAATTGCTGCTTTTCCCATACTAATACCACAGCAGGCAGTTGATTCTGATAGCTGCATTATAATCAGTACAGATTATATATATATATATATATATATATATATATATATATATAGCGGTACCCCCAGTTAAGAGAGCCGCTGGTTTTGTTTTGGGCCCTGTAGTGCACCGCTGTCAACCCCTGGCAATCGGCTCTAACCTCCCGTGGCACAGCTAGTAAGGGGAGATAGGACCGCGTGACCGCAACTCTAGGTGACGCAGTCCTATGGCCAACACACACAGTGATATACTTTAAAACTTCTATTAAAGTAAGTGAAACTGACACCAATGTACTTGACCCAGATATTTTACTGAGGCTAATGGGCAAGTAATAAACAACAGTATAACAAGTTGCAGATCCCTGCAATAAACAGTAATAAAGATAAACAGAGTAATCTGAATAATAAAGTATTGCTATGCAACTCTAGCGCTGCCCTTTTACAGCTACTTCCCCTCATGGGTAGACTAACACCCAGCAATGTCTACCTATGCAGTCAGGCCTGACTGATCTAAATGGAAGTTCAGTGAAACCATATTCGCTAGCAATCTTTCGGTGGTGCACTTGAAGAACAACTTTGTAATCCCAACGAATAGTAAAGATAAAGTATCTGTCTTTAAACAGCTCTCACCACCCGGACAAGTCCAAGTCCGTTTCCTCCGATGATTCGTCTGGGAACAGGAATCCACCGACATCCAAGTCTTCAATCCTTCTGGTGTACTGCAGCAAGGAGGAGAAGATGTCTCTAAGGCTCTGCTAGGCTGGCAGAGGGGCTCTTTGGAAAAGAGCACAAGGCCCAGGCTTCAGGCCTTGTGCATACAGCAGTTCAGCACAGAGATCCTCTTGCTAGGAGAGGGGGTGTCCAAAAGAGGCAGAACAAACCCCACCTCCCCTTTATAAAGTCTCCCTCGGCAGTCTCTGTTCCGGAGCAATGTACCCTGGGTGCTGCAAGATGTACTGGGAGATGTAGTCTCTCTCCTCTGCTTTCACTTCCAGTCAAGTCTCTTCTCTACTTCCTCCCGACTCACCACTAACCTGGAACTTCTCGTCTCTCTGCATTAAAGGGGAACACCCCACTACATACATACATATATATATATATATATATATATATATATATATATATATATATATATATATACACATACATACATACATACATCCCACCTTTGTGCAGCTACATCTCACTGCAGGCCATTAGTATGTCTGGAAGGCAAACAAATAGAGGCAGACAGTCACAAGGCAATAAAAGAGGGCAAGCAGGCTCTGTGTCTAGAGGCAACAGTGCTGGTCGTGGACACGGTGCATCCTCATCAGCACGTGGCCGTGGGACACGCTTGTCCTTCTTTTCGTCAGCCGAAGACTTGGTAGAGTGGATGACCAAGCCCTCCTCATCCTCCCTCACCCAGGCTCAGGGTACTTTGTCTGGCAAAGCAGCCTCTTCCCTCGGCTCAATGGCATCAGTCACTCCTTCCTTAGCCCCACCATGTCCTCCTGAGGAGTCCCCGGAACTGTTTGACCACAGTGTTGGGTACATGCTCCAGGAGGATGCCCAGCGTTTTGAAGGCTCCGATGATGGAACCCAGCTGGAGGAAGGCAGTAACGTGAGCCCAGAGAGAGGGGGTGCCCAACAAGGACAGCTATCTGGCAGTCATGTTTCCCCAGCTGCAGCATATTGCCAGATTTGCTCCAGTGATGAGGAGGGAGGGGATGATGAGGTCACTGACACCATGTGGGTGCTTGATAGGAGAGAGGAGGAGGAGGCACATCTCCAACGAGGCAGGATGCCCTCCAGGGGCCAGCTTATGGGCAGCACACCGACTGCATCACACCACAGAGCTCCGCATGTGCAGGGCGTTGCTGTCTCTGCGCGTTATTCCAAAAGTTCTTTGGTGTGGGCCTTTTTTCAGACGTGTGCAGCAGATCGCACCGTTCCCATTTGCAACATATGTCTAAAGCGTATCTTGCGTGGCCAAAACATCAGCCGCTTGGGCACCACGTGCTTGACCAGACATTTGTTGACCTGCCATGCAGTTCGTTGGCAAGCCTACCTAAAATACCCAAACCAAAGAACAAAGCGGACCTCTCCTTGCTCCTCATCAGCTGGGATCTCCAACCCCACTATACCTTTTAGTCCTCTCTGAAACCTGCACTGACAGGAATGAAGGTGTATAATTAGGTGTGTCACAGTCACAGTCAAGTACTTGCGGGCAATCTCCTTTCGGTACACCGACGTCCGATTGTACCAGGCAAATTTCCCTGCCCCAGCTGCTGCACCGCCAAAAGAAGTTCACTCCCAGCCATCCACATGCCCAGCAGTTGAATGCTAGCTTGGCTAAATTGCTAGCACTTCAACTGCTGCCTTTTCAGTTGGTAGACTATGCCCCCTTCCGTGAGTTTGTTGAATGTGCGGTTCCTCAGTGGCAGGTTCCCAAACAACACTTTTTCTCACGGAAGGCGATTCCGGCTCTCTACCGGCATGTGGAAGGCAATGTCTTGGCCTCGCTGGACAGGGCGGTCAGCGGTAAGGTGCATATTACCGCTGACTCATGGTCCAGCAGGCATGGACAAGGACGTTACCTATTTTTCACGGCGCATTGGGGGACTCTGCTGGCAGCTGGGAAGGATGCAGGACAAGGTACAGTAGTGTTGGAGGTTTGTCATGGAGGTCCTGCCAGAAGCAGGCGTCCTGGTCTTCCTGATTCTCGGTTGCGCATGCTCCGCCCTGCAGGTGGCGCCAGAGGGGCTATTTAACCACTTAACGACCGCCCACCGCCGATTTACGTCGGCAGAATGGCACGGACAGGCAGAATCACGTAGATCTACGTGATCGCCTTTGTGCAGTTGGGGGGTCCATCCGGACCCCCCTTCACTGCAGTGAGCGGCCGTTAAGTGTTCGGGAGCGATCAGGCATGAGGGGGGGGGCGCTCGATTCCGCCCCCCCCCTCGCGATCGCTCCCGGCCAATGAAAATGCTTCCTCCGCCATGTGATGTAAACAAGGCTGGAGGAAGTGATGTCATCTCCCTCGCCGCGGTCTTTCCGTTCCCGGCGCCGAGCAGAGAAGAAGCAGGTTAGTGCACCAACAGTCCACTGACACGTAGGTACACATAGGCACACAAATCACCCCCCAGTCACCCCCAGATCACCCCCCAGGTCACCCCAAAGCCCCCAATCACAGTGTCACTGATTGCAGTGATCATTTATTTTACTGATCACTGCATTTAGTGTCATCTGTGATTGTAAAAAGTTGCAGGGCAGTTAGGATTAGGCCCCTTTAGGTCCAGGGTAGCCCCCTAACCCCCCCTAATAAAGGTTTAACCCCTTGATCACCCCCCAGGTAACCCTTTCACCCCCTAACTTCAGCGTCACTAAGCGATTGTTTTTCCGATCGCTGTATTCGTGTCGCTGGTGTTTTAGATAGGCAGTTATTTTTTTTTAGGTTCGCCGCAGGTTTTTATTAGTGTCAGGTACCCCCATATATTATTTTAACCCCCTGATTGCCCCTAGAGTTAACCCTTTCACCAGTGATCGCCGTATAAGCGTCACTGGTGTCACTGGTTAGCCAGTAAGTTATTTAGTTATTTAGGTTACCCGTCAGGTTTTTATATAGTGTCAGGTACCCCCATATTTAACCTAATAAAGGTTTTAACCCCCCGATTGCCCCTAGTTAACCCTTTCACCAGTGATCACCATATAAAGGTTACGAGTGACGCTGGTTGATTAGTTTGCTTTTTATAGCATCAGGGCACCCGCCGTATATAACCCAATAAAGGTTTAACCCCCCTGATTGCCCGGCGGGTGAGATCAATTAGGTTTTAGCGCCAGAGAGGGTCTGCGTCGCCCCAGGCAGTGTTAGGTTAGTGACAGTAACGCTAACACCCACGCGCAAAGCATACACCCCCCTTAGTGGTATAGTATCTGATCAGATCTATACTAGCATCCCCAGCGGTTTAGGGTTCCCAAAAACGCAGTGTTAGCGGGATCAGCCCAGATACCTGCTAGCGCCTGCGTTTAGCCCCTCCGCCCAGCCCAGCCCAGCCCAGCCCACCCAAGTGCAGTATCGATCGATCACTGTCACTTACCAAACACAACACACATAACTGCAGCGTTCGCAGTGCTTGGTTTTTGGGGCCCTGTACGCGGCTAGGCTCCCAAAAAGTCCCACACATGTGGTATCCCCGTACTCAGGAAAAGCAGCAGAATGTATTTTGGGGTGCAATTCCACATATAACCATGGCATGTGTGAGCAATATATCATTTAGTGACAACTTTTTGTACATTTTTTTTTTCTTTTTGTCATTATTCAATCATTTGGGACAAAAAAAAAATATTCAATGGGGTCAACATGCCTCTCAGCAAATAGCTTGGGGTGTCTACTTTCCAAAATGGGGTCATTTGGGGGGGTTTTGTGCCATCTTGGCATTTTATGGCCTTCAAAACTGTGATAGGTAGTGAGGAGTGAAATCAAAAATGTATGCCCTTAGAAACCTTGAAGGCGGTGCTTGGTTTTTGGGGTCCCGTACGCGGCTAGGCTCCCAAAAAGTCCCACACATGTGGTATCCCCGTACTCAGGAGAAGCAGCAGAATGTATTTTGGGGTGTAATTTCACATATGCCCATGGCATGTGTGAGCAATATATCATTTAGTGACAACTTTGTGCAAAAAAAAAAAAGTTTGTCATATTCCCGCAACTTGTGGCAAAATATAAAATATTCCATGGACTGAACATGCCTCTCAGTAAATAGCTTGGGGTGTCTACTTTCCAAAATGGGGTCATTTGGGGGGGTTTTGTGCTATTTTGGCATTTTATGGCCTTCGAAACTGTGATAGGTAGTGAGGAGTGAAATCAAAAATTTGCGCCCTTAGAAATCCTGAAGGCGGTGCTTGGTTTCCGGGGTCCCGTACGTGGCTAGGCTCCTAAAAAGTCCCACACATGTGGTATCCCCGTACTCAGGAGAAGCAGCAGAATGTATTTTGGGGTGCAATTCCACATATAACCATGGCATGTGTGAGCAATATATCATTTAGTGACAACTTTTTGTAATTTTTTTTTTTGTCATTATTCAATCACTTGGGACAAAAAAAAAAAATATTCAATGGGCTCAACATGCCTCTCAGCAATTTCCTTGGGGTGTCTACTTTCCAAAATGGGGTCATTTGGGGGGGTTTTGTACTGCCCTGCCATTTTAGCACCTCAAGAAATGAGATAGGCAGTCATAAATTTAAAGCTGTGTAAATTTCAGAAAATGTACCCTAGTTTGTAAACGCTATAACTTTTGCGCAAACCAATAAATATACGCTTATTGACATTTTTTTTACTAAAGACATGTGGCTGAATACATTTTGGCCTAAATGTATGACTAAAATTGAGTTTATTCGATTTTTCTTATAACAAAAAGTAGAAAATATCTTTTTTTTTCAACATTTTCGTTATTTTTCCATTTATATCGCAAAAAATAAAAATCGCAGAGGCAATCAAATACCATTAAAAGAAAGCTCTATTTGTGGGAAGAAAAGGACGCAAATTTCATTAGGGTACAACATTGCATGTCCGCACAATTTACAGTTAAAGCAGCGCAGTGCCGAATCCCAAAAACAGGCTTGGTCCTAATGGCCCGAAATGGTCCGGGGCTTAAGTGGTTAAACCTGTCAATCGCAGACAGTCCCTGCTGTCTGCTCTACAGCGTTGAGTACCTGAAAACCTGATCTGAAGACTTACCTGTGTTTGACCCGGCCTGCCTGTGACTTCTCCAGTTTTCTGCCTGCATCCGACCCCTGGCTTGTTGTGACCTCTCCTCTGTCTGATCCCTCTGTACCTTGCTGCCAGCCAGTTAACCGACCCGGCTTGTCTGACCAAGCTCACTGTTCCTAGTTCCGGTCCAGTTTGCTAAGCTGATCCAGTTTGCTGAGTTCCTGTGTTCCTGATTCCAGTCCAGTCTGCTAAGCTGATCCAGTCTGCTGAGTTCCTGTGTTCCTGGTTCCGGTCCAGTCTGCTAAGCTGATCCAGTTTGCTGAGTTCCTGTGTTCCTGGTTCCGGTCCCGTCTGCTGAACGATTCCAGTTTGCTGAGTGTTCCTGATTCCAGTTCGACCTGCTGTGTTCCAGTGTGCCTACCAAGTCTGCATACCTACCTTCACCTTGGTTGATCCTGCCAGGCACTCGTACCCCTCCTACCTCCGCGCCTGCTGTTACCTTACCAGGGGCCGCTGGTGGAGGCCGTAAGGGAGGCCTTCCTCTGCAAGTCCGGGCTCATCACCGCTAGGTACGTGACAGTAGCAGACAGCCATGTCTGAGCCCGAGCAGGGAGCCTCACCTATGGAGGAACTATGTCGGCACCTGGCAGGATTGGCTGAAGCGGTCAAGAACCTCCAGCAAGGCTACACCCATCTGGAAGAACAAGTGCAGATCCTCTCCAACCCCTCTGGAGCCCAAGGGGGATCCCATACCTCTACCTCCACTGCTGGGGCAGGATCCTCACCCACAGTTGTCATGCTTCCTCCGGAGCCCAGGGTCCCTACACCCGAAAGATTCTCCGGGGATCGAAGCAAGTTTAGGGCTTTTCGGAATTCCTGCGAACTCTACTTCGCTCTGCAGCCTCGCACCTTCTCCTTGGAAGCCACCAAGGTGGGCTTTGTGATGTCCCTGCTTTCCGGAGACCCTCAGAGCTGGGCCCACCGTCTCTTGGAACGGAAAGATATGGCGTTAAACAACCTTACTGCCTTCTTCGACGCCATGGCTCAGCTATATGAAGATTCCCAGCTCTCAGTAACCGCAGAGACCGCCTTGCGCACCCTTCAGCAGGGGTGCAGAGCAGCAGAGGACTACGTAGCGGAATTTAGACGGTGGAGCGCAGATACCAGTTGGAATGACGCCGCCCTCCGCCATCAGTTCCGCATAGGTCTGTCCGACCCTCTGAAGGACGAGCTCGCTAGGGTTGGCATACCACCAACCCTGAATTCACTAATTGACTTAACAATCCAGATCGACCGACGTCTCAGGGAACGAAGGGCTGAGAGGTCCACGGGCTTCTCCCGCCCGACCTGGATGCTTCCCCGGGCTCCCAGCCATCTGCACCCAGCACCTGTTGCACCTCCAGCCGCTACATCTGACATACCCGAGCCCATGCAGCTCGGAGTGCTTCGTCCTCCCCTCTCCCAACAGGAACGCCAACGTCGCCAAGTGAACAATCTGTGCCTGTACTGCGGGGAACCCGGACACTTCGTTATAAATTGTCCCCTGAAACTTCGTAAGTGTCTTTCAGTATCTTATGACACTACCAACCCACAGGCCAAGTCCACATCTCACCTTGCTCTCTCTGTCTCAATACAGCTCCCAGGAAGGACTCTGCAAGTGCCCGCTATTATTGATTCCGGGGCTTGCAGCTGCTTTATGGACTCAGCCTTTGCCATCAAGCACCAGATCCCTCTTGTCACCAAGACCCATGGACTATGTGTGCATTTGGCTAATGGGTCCATCATTAAGTCTGGACCAGTGGTCCAAGAGACCGCCCCTTTACCCGCTACCATCTCCACCATCTCCGGAACCCACCAAGAATACTTACGCCTGGACATTATCTCTTCCCCATTGTTCCCTGTGATCCTTGGTATACCTTGGCTACAGGTCCACAACCCTACCATCAACTGGGCCACGGGGTTGGTGACCTTTTCTTCTCCTTACTGCCAGCAATCTTGCGGGACACTCAAAACCCCTGGGCCGGGCCACCCTCTTATGTATCAATACGGAGGCTGGAATACGGCAATCCATCCCTGAGGTCTACCATGACTTTCTTGATGTGTTTAGCAAACAAGGGGCAGAGACTCTACCACCTCATCGGGCCTATGATTGCCCCATTGACCTACTTCCCGGAGCGGCAATTCCGTTTGGCAGGATCTTCCCGTTAACAGAGGTAGAACAGGGGGCACTAAAAGACTATATCGATGAAAACCTACAGAAAGGGTTCATTCGTCCGTCTACATCTCCAGCTGGTGCAGGCATCTTTTTCGTAGAGAAGAAGGATCATACCCTTCGACCCTGTGTGGACTATCGTGAATTAAATAAAATCACAGTAAAAAAACGCTACCCTCTCCCCTTGGTACCGGAACTATTTCAGAGACTGGGAACAGCCATCATTTTTACCAAACTTGATCTCCGCGGAGCCTACAATCTGGTCCGCATCAAGGAGGGGGATGAGTGGAAGACCGCTTTCCGCACCCGATTCGGACATTTCGAGTACCGGGTAATGCCCTTCGGGTTGTGCAACGCCCCTGCCACTTTCCAGTATTTCATTAACGATGTGCTCCGGGACTTCCTAGATCTCTTTGTCATTGTCTACCTAGACGATATACTAAATTTTTTCTTCCTCCCTTGATTCCCACCGCAGGCACGTCAGAAGTGTGTTGGCTCGGCTTCGCCAGCACGGCCTGTATGCGAAGGCCGAGAAGTGTGAATTTGAGCTGGAAAGTATATCGTTCTTGGGACTAATTATCTCCAGCGAGGGCATCAAGATGGACCCTCAAAAGATTGCTGCAATCCTGGACTGGCCAGTCCCGGCGGACAAGAAGGGGATCCAACGTTTCGTTGGATTCGCCAACTTCTACCGCAAATTCATCAGAGGGTTCTCAGCCATCATCGCACCCATCACCCAGCTGACCAAACAAGGGATCCGTTTCCACTGGTCCCCTGAGGCCCAAAAGGCCTTTGAGGCCCTCAAGGGTCTCTTTACCTCTGCCTCTATCTTGAAGCACCCAGATTCCTCATTACCATTCGTCCTGGAGGTAGACGCCTCGGAAATTGCGGTAGGAGCAATACTGTCCCAAAGACAGGGGACCAGAGCCTTGCTCCACCCAGTAGCTTTTTTCTCTCGCAAGTTATCTGCGGCAGAGAGGAACTACGACGTGGGGGATCGGGAATTGCTGGCGATCAAGTCCGCATTAGAGGAGTGGCATTATCTGTTGGAGGGGGCTGCCCACCCGATTCTGATATTCACCGACCACAAGAACCTGGAGTACCTGAAGGCAGCGAAAAGGCTAAAACCACGACAAGCCAGGTGGGCGCTCTTCTTCTCCCGGTTCTCCTTCCATGTCACTTACCGTCCCGGTTCCAAGAACATTAAGCCCGATGCCCTCTCTCGGATGTTCCATAAGTCTAAGGAAACCTCTCCTCCAGACACCATTCTTGCTCCTGGAAACTTCCTTCTGCTTCAGGAAGACCTACTCTCCCGGATCAAGCAAGCCTCCACTGGGCAGAGACTCCCCTCCGAACCGGAATTGCAGGCCAAAGATGGGCTGTTTTGGTACCAGAACAGGATCTACGTACCTGAAGAGCTGAGAATAACCGTACTGGAACTCTGCCACGACCATGCCCTTGCCGGGCACTTTGGCGTTGCCAAGACCACCGACTTGGTACAGCGTACCTTTTGGTGGCCTCGGCTCCGCGAGAACTGTAGGAAGTTTGTGGAGTCCTGCATAGTTTGTACCCGAAACAAGGGTTACAAATCCAAGGCCTGGGGACTACTGAGACCCCTACCCGTCCCAGACAGACCCTGGAAAATGCTGTCCATCGACTTTATCGTCGAGTTGCCTCCGGCTGAGAGTCACACCACTATCTTCGTGATAGTAGACCATCTATCCAAGATGGCACATTTCATTCCCATGAAGGGGACTCCCTCAGCTCCCGAAACTGCACAGGTGTTCATCAGAGAGGTCGTCAGACTCCACGGGGTACCAGCCAATATTGTCTCCGACCGAGGGGTACAATTTACCTCCCGGTTTTGGAGATCCCTCTGCAAGGCTCTGGAGATAGAATTGTCACTTTCCTCTGCTTACCATCCCCAGACCAATGGACAGACTGAGAGGACTAACCAGACCCTTGAGCAGTACCTGCGCTGCTTCTCTTCATTCGCTCAGAATGACTGGGTTTCCCTGCTCCCATTGGCCGAGTTTGCCTATAACAACTCTACGCATTCCGCTACCAAGCAGTCCCCATTCTTCGCAAACTACGGTTTCCATCCTACATTCCTGCCCAATTCCCTTCCTGAATGTACGGTGCCCGCAGTCCAGGAAAAGTTGAACTTCTTTTCATCCAACAACCAACTTCTGCAGGAAACCATGACCAAGACTCAGGAACACAACAAAACAATTTTTGACAGGAAGAGACGGGGTGAATTAATGCTGGCACCCGGCGACCAAGTATGGTTATCCACTTTAAACTTGAGGATGGCATGTCCCTCTAAGAAACTGGGCCCCAAATTCTTAGGGCCGTTTCCAGTCAAAAGGAAAATCAATGAAGTGGCTTATGAACTGGAGCTCCCTGACTCCCTCAAGATCCATCCGGTCTTCCATGTATCTCTGCTGAAGCCCTCGGTTCCCAACCCATTTCCAGGCCGAAGTCCGGCTCTCCCTGATCCTGTCATTGTAGACGGGGAGGAGGAATTCGAAGTGGAAGCCATTATGGATTTTAGAAGAAGGAATAACCAGAACCAATTCCTGAGTAAGTGGAAGGGCTACGGACCCGAAGAAAACTCTTGGGAGCCTGAGGAGAACATCCATGCTAGAAGCCTGGTGCAGTCCTTCAAGAGATCTCACCCTGAGAAGTTTGCCCGGATGGGCATCCGGAGGCTGCCCCTTGGGGGGGGGCAATGTCATGGAGGTCCTGCCAGAAGCAGGCGTCCTGGTCTTCCTGATTCTCGGTTGCGCATGCTCCGCCCTGCAGGTGGCGCCAGAGGGGCTATTTAAACCTGTCAATCGCAGACAGTCCCTGCTGTCTGCTCTACAGCGTTGAGTACCTGAAAACCTGATCTGAAGACTTACCTGTGTTTGACCCGGCCTGCCTGTGACTTCTCCAGTTTTCTGCCTGCATCCGACCCCTGGCTTGTTGTGACCTCTCCTCTGTCTGATCCCTCTGTACCTTGCTGCCAGCCAGTTAACCGACCCGGCTTGTCTGACCAAGCTCACTGTTCCTAGTTCCGGTCCAGTTTGCTAAGCTGATCCAGTTTGCTGAGTTCCTGTGTTCCTGGTTCCGGTCCAGTCTGCTAAGCTGATCCAGTTTGCTGAGTTCCTGTGTTCCTGGTTCCGGTCCCGTCTGCTGAATGATTCCAGTTTGCTGAGTGTTCCTGATTTCAGTTCGACCTGCTGTGTTCCAGTGTGCCTACCAAGTCTGCATACCTACCTTCACCTTGGTTGGTCCTGCCAGGCACTCGTACCCCTCCTACCTCCACGCCTGCGGTTACCTTACCAGGGGCCGCTGGTGGGAGCCGTAAGGGAGGCCTTCCTCTGCAAGTCCGGGCTCATCACCGCTAGGTACGTGACAAGGTTGTTCCGCCACCACGCCTCCAAAATTTTACTATTGGTGATTCTGACACACCTTTCTCCTCCAACCCCTCCTCTTCTTCTTCCTCCATGGCCTCTAACTGTGCTTTGTCCTTGGAACCAGCGGTGCTCCGTAGGCGTTCAAGGGGCTACGCAAGCAAAAAGATGCCATGCGGTGCTTGAGCTGGTGTGCCTGGGGGAGAGGAGCCACACTGGGGCAGAGATTCTGTCAGCTCTGCAGGGGCAGGCTCATAGGTGGTTGACGCCACGCCAGCTTAAGCCAGGAAAGGTGGTTTGCGACAATGGCACCAACCTCCTCTCCGCCCTCCAACAGGGACAACTGACCCATGTGCCCTGTTTGGCTCACGTCCTTAACTTGGTGGTGCAGCGGTTCTTGGGCAGGTACCCGGGCTTACAGGAGGTCCTGAAGCAGGCCAGAAAACTCTGGGCATTTCTGCCGGTCATATAATGCCAGTGCTCGGCTGGCTGAGCTGCAAAAGGATTACAACCTGCCCAAGAACCGCCTAATCTGTGACATGTCCACCAGGTGGAACTCTACGTTGGCCATGCTGCAGAGGCTGCACACGCAGCAGAGGGCCATCAATGAGTATCTGTTGCAATACGACACCAGGACAGGGTCAGGGGAGCTTGGATTTTTTCCCCCATGCCAGTGGGCCATGATCAGGGATGCATGCACTGTCCTGGCACCATTTTAGGAGGCCACGAGTGACAGTGCATGCATCAGTGACACTGTCCATCTTGTCCACCTGTTGGAGCACACGCTGCGTGGAATAATGGACAGGGAACTTGAGGCACAACAGAGGCAGGAAGAGGACGACTTCCTTACCTCTCAAGGCCCCCTTTATCCAGACAGTGTTCCTGCTGGCCCGCCTATCACACAGGAAGAGGAGGCGGAGGATTGCGACAGCATGGAGGTGGAGACTAGCACTCAGCATCAGCAGCAGTCTTCAAGGGATCAATTACAGTCCCAAGACACCCGTGGACTTGTACGTGGCTGGGAGGAGGTGGCTGCGGATCATGTCATCCACAGTGATCCAGAGGACTCCGCACCGAATGCCTCAGCAAACCTATGCTGCATGGCCTCCCTGATCCTGCAAAGCCTGCGGAAGGATCCTTGTATTCGTGTGATCAAGGAGAGGGATCATTACTGGCTGGCAACCCTCCTTGATCCACGTTACAAGGGTAAGGTTGCGGACCTTATCTTGCCATCGCAGAGGGAGCAGAGGATGAAGCATCTTCGGGAGGCCTTGCAGAAAGGTCTGTGCAACGCGTTCCCAGAGACTGGGAGGTTACAAATTCCTGGTCCTGGACAACGTGTTGCTGAGGCTTCGGTCAGTCAAAGAAGGAGCGGTGGAGAAGGTGGCCGTCTGACCGATGTGTTCAGACAATTTTTTAGTCCGAAGCCCCAAGGTATGATCGCTAACAGCAACCATCGCCAGCGTCTGGTTTACATGGTGCAGGAATACCTAGGGGCAAGATCAGACTTGGACACCTTTCCCACCGAAAATCCTCTGGGTTACTGGGTCTTGAGAATGGATCACTGGCCAGAGCTTGCACAGTATGCAATTGAGCTACTGGCCTGTCCTGCATCCAGCGTTGTTTCGGAACGCACATTCAGTGCTGCTGGAGGCTTTGTAACAGATCACAGGGTGCGCCTGTCCACCGACTCGGTCGATCGACTAACCTTCATAAAAATGAATCAGGTGCTTGGTAGCTGGTGGTGATCCAAGACTGATGCTGAAGTAACCGAATAATTTTTTGGAAAATGTCAGATCCCTTCAAGACTGCCTCTGCTGATGCTGAGTGACTATCCTCTTCCTCCTCATGCTGATAGCTTGTAAGAACATTTTTGGTTCTGGGCACCGCCACCAGTGGCTAAGGCCCAATTTTTCAGGGGCATGTATTTACAATTTTTGATGCAATGTTTTGCAGTAGGGCTCATTGCTGCGCTCCAACTACAGTATCTGTGAGGGGTTGCAGTGTTGTGGCACCACCACCAAAGGCCCAATTTTTCTGCCCCTGTTCAACAGGGGCATGTAATTAAAATTCTTGATCTAATAATTCACAGCAGGGCCCATTCCTGCGCCCACCAAGAGTAACTGTGAGGGCTTACAGTGTTGTGGCAACACCAACACCTAAGGGCCAAATTTCTGCAGAGTATATACGGCAGGCCCCTACTTTCAAACATCAAACTTACAATCAACTCCTACTTGCAAACGGAAGGGGACAATAGGAAGTGAGAGGAAATCTACCCCATGGAAGGCAAATTCTCTCCTGTAAGAGTTAATATGGGGGGAAAAAAAAGGTGTCTCCTCTCCACTGATGCTTTATCACCAATCCTTGTTTCACTAAAAAAACATTTTTTTCAAAAAACATTTGTCATTGGGCCGGAAAGTGAGATGAAATGTTCTGAACAGGTGCACAGACAGCAAAACCAATGTTACAGGGGGGATAACCCTTCCCTATGTTTTCCCCCAAAAAACATACCTGTTCCAAATTACAGATTCTACTTAAGAACAAACCTACAGTCCCTGTCTTGTTTGCACCACCTGTATACTGCTGTTCAGAGTATATAGGGCCTTTTTTAATTTGGGTGCGGGGTTCCCCTCAATATCCATACAAGACCAAAAGGGGCTGGTAGTGGGCTGGGGGGGGGGGGGGGGTTCCCATGCCATTTTTCTCAATGATTTCCATCCATATTGCCAGGACCAGACATTACATTAAAGCCGCAAGCAGTTTTAAAAATGACTTTTTTTTCCCTTTAGAAATGTCATTTTGTGCAGGGACAGTTCTAAACACTGGAAACACGTGGCACTTCACAGGCATACTTTAGACACCCCCCAGGTACGATATTTAAAGGAATATTTCCCTTTTTTTTTTTTTTCACTTTAAGCTTCATTAAAATTACTGCTCCCGAAAAAACAGCAATTTTTAAAACTTGTTTTTGCATTGATACATGTCCCCTAGGGCAGGACCCGGGTCCCAGTGGCGGAGCGTGGGTTGTCAGTGCCCGGGGCAAGCAAGAAATTTGCGCCCCCTAACATATGGACTTTTAGCAGTCCCTTTCCTTCCTACAATAGTACTGACCAGCCAAATTCCTACAATGACCACTACACTAACCACTACACTAACCACTACACTAACCTCCCCGATTCCTATACTGACCACTACATTGACCATTACACTACACTGTCCACACTACACTAAACTGATCACTACGCTGTTCACTGACCACTACACACTGCAACACACACTACACCGACTACACAACAACGACAACTGGAAGCCTACAGGCATGGAGAGGTAATCAGCAAGGCAGCAACATCCAGAAGGTTCGCTGGTGTAGCATGGAAGTGCACCAGTGACCATGCTTGGGAGAAGGACGGAATCCCTGTCTGAAGGCGTAGCACTAGCATCTGATGGCTGCAGCCAGGCTATGGGCAGAGACGCAGCGCAGAAGTGTCTAGTAGATGGTGTGTGCGTGGTACGGTACCTGCGGTGCGGGAGGATGTGGGGCCGGTGTTGTGATAAGAAAAGCCCCGGCGGCTGGCCTAGGCCAAGCTGGTGTCCGAGCAGGGCCGGGGTGTCGCGTTCTACCATCAGGGGAGCCGAGCTGAAGGTGTCCGGTGCACTAAAAATTACGTCAGCACGCGCCGAGCGGTAGATGGAAGAGGAAAGATGCACAGGCACATGACCCCATTCGCCCAATCACAGGGGCAGCCAGAGACCAAACATGGCGGCTGGATTTTATTGTTAAAAAAACATGGCGGCTGGAGCGCAGGCCGCGGGGACACAGGAAATATAACGTTTGGGGGACAGAGCCAGGATTGCGCCCCCTAAAATGTTGCGCCCGGGGCCACGGCCCCCCTCTCACACCCCACGCTACGCCAATGCCGGGTCCCCAAACCCTTTTTAGGACAAAAACTTGCATATTAGCCTTTATAATTAGCACTTTTGATATCGAACGTTCGAGTCCATTGTATTTAATAGGGTTGTAAAGTTCACGCAAACTTTCGGTCCGTTCGCAGGTTCTGGTGCGAACCGAACCGGGGGGGGGGGGGGGTGTTTGGCTCATCCCTAGTGGCGAGTTACTGGCCAGGATTACCTGGTGAAAACTACAGGAACAATACTTTAAAAAGAATGCAGCCACCAAATCTGATTAGTAAACTGCAATATATTATGTTTAATCTAGAAGTAGGTCAAAAAAATCACACGCACCCTGATTAATCAAACCACCACTGCGCACATGAAAAGGTGAAATGAATGAAGCTAACAGCTGCCATATTATGTTTAATACCACCAATTTTAGAATTTCTGCTCTGGAGAAATTGTGCCCAACAATTCTTAGACTTCTTTGCCATGTAGCCTTTTCAAAAGGTAGTCAAACAGGAGCCTTTGACAGCAGCTTATGCTTATGAAGACGCTATAAAAGATTAGGCAACTGGGGTACAATGTTTTGCTTGCCAGAGGCATTACATCTGCATTTAGGTTACATCCAAGCTACCCAATGTGCTTTAAAGTGGTTCTAAAGCCTTAAAATGTTTTACCTTAATGCATTCCCTGCATTAGGATAAAGTCTTCACTCAATCCAGCGCTGCTCTTCTCTTCACTTCCCCCCCTCTCACAGGAGAGCTTGGTAGCAATAGAAGCCATTGGCTCCTGCTGCTGTCAATCAAATCATGTGATCAGAGTGGGGGGCAGGGTTGAGCCACACAGAGTGTGTGTGTGTGTGTGTGTGTGTGTGTGTGTGTGTGTGTGTGTGTGTGTGTGTGTGTGTGTGTGTCAATAGACGCATAAAGTGTGTCTCGGGATTGACTCCGCACGAATGCCCCCATAGCAAGCCGCTTACTATGAGGGCACTTTGAGAAGAGGAGCCAGTAATGCCAGCATGGGACCCAAAAAGAGGCGGTTCGGTCTGGCTCTGTGCAACGCTTACCATTAGCCATGGTTCTCTCCCATGCGCCGGCATCACTAGTGTGGGCACCCGGCTGCGACAGCTTGCAGCTTCACAGCCGGGTGAGAGTCACGCTGTGCGTCCTGCATGGCCAAGCAGTTTTCTGTGATGTGTCCCAGAAGATGGAGAGGAGTTGCCTTGGTGGCGCGAGCAGAAGTGGGAGCTGGGTACCTGTCAAAAACTAGGTACCCACTCTACCCTGACTCACTCCACCAAAAAAAATATATATATCTATATAATTTTTAACATGGCAAATGTGGCATGTCAGGGGTTAGGCGTCCTTAAAGCGGAAGTTCAACTTTTGGGTGGAACTCTGCTTTAAGGGTTGTTATTTTTTTGGCATCCCTTTAGCACATGAAAAACGTTTAGCCCACTACATGTATTGGGCTTCCTTGGTATCACCATTGATTCCAACAGCATAGTTTAGACTCCCTGTAGAAAAAAAATAGTTACAATCATCTCCTTTTGTGCATTATTAGGGGTGGAGGCGTAATGCCAAAAGCTGCCACCTCTTGGGTTTACTAGCTTTCACTTCCAGATTTCTGCTCGTAGGCAGGGATGAGCCAAACACCCCTCTGTTGGGTTCGCACCAGAACCTGCGAACAGACAGAATGTTCGCGTGAACTTTAGAACCCTATTAAATACAATGGACTCAAACGTTCGAAATCTAAAGTGCTAATTATAAAGGCTAATATGCAAGTTATTGTCCTAAAAAGTGTTTGGGGACCCGGGTCCTGCCCCAGGGGACATGTATCAATGCAAAAAAAAGTTTTAAAAATTGATGTTTTTTCGGGAGCAGGGATTGCTTAAAATGAAAAAATAAAAGTGAAATTTTCCTTTAAATTTCATACCTAGGGTGTGTGTATAGTATGCCTGTAAAGTCGCACTTGTTTCCCGTGCTTAGAACTGTCCCTGCACAAAATGTCATTTCTGAAGGAAAAAAAATCATTTAAAACTCACTCGCGGCTATAATGAATTGTCAGCTCCCGGCAATACAGAGAAAAGTCATCGATATATATATTAAAAAAAAAAAAGCGTGCGGTTCCCCCCAAATATCTATACCAGGCCCTTCAGGTCTGGCATGGAGTTTAAGGGGAACTCCACACCAAATTTTAAAAAAATGGCGTGGAGTCCCCCCAAAAATCCATACCAGACCCTTATCCGAGCACGCAACCTGGCAGGCCGCAGGAAAAGAGGGGGGACGAGAGAGCGCCCCCCCTCCCTCCTGAACCGTACCAGGCCACATGCCCTCAACATGGGGAGGATGTCCCCATGTTGATGGGGACAAGGGCCTCATCCCCACAACCCTTGCCTGGTGGTTGTGGGGGTCTGTAGGCAGGGGGCTTATTGGAATCTGGAAGACCCCTTTAACAAAGAGGACCACCAGATCCCAGCCCCCCCCCCCATGTGAATTGGTAAGGAGTACATTTGTACCCCTACCATTTCACGAAGAAAGTGTAAAAAAAAAAACACATTCCAGCGATGAAATCCAGTGTCCCGCAGCAATCCGATGTCCAGCGCTGTCCGTCATTGGCTGAGCCTGAGCGGACCTGATAGGGAAATTCCTCCGCAGTCTATTAAATGTATAGACCCGCCCCTTCTAAAGTTCCCCATCAGGTCCACTCAGCCAATGACTAGGTGTAAGGCTAAGCGGACCAGATGTGGCACGTGAGAAGGGGCGGGTCTATTCATTTATTACAGTGGAGGAAGTTCCCCATCAGGTCCGCCCCCTCGTATTTCAGACCCCACCTACATCACTGGCCTGAGCGGACCTGATGGGGAACTTCCTCCACTGTGTAATAAATGAATAGACCCGCCCCTTCTCACGTTCCGCTTAGCCTTACACCTAGTCATTGGCTGAGCGGACCTGATGGGGAACTTTAGAAGGGGCAGGTCTATACATGTAATAGACTGCGGAGGAATTTCCCTATCAGGTCCGCTCAGGCTCAGCCAATGACGGACAGCGCTGGGCATCGGATCCCCGCGGGACACTGGATTTCATCGCTGGAATGTGTTTTTTTTAATACAAAGACTTTTCCAAGGTGTTTTTTTTTTTTTTTTACACTTTCTTCGTGAAATGGTAGGGGTACAACGTACCCCTTACCAATTCACATAGGGGGCCGGGATCTGGGGGTCCCCTTTATTAAAGGGGTCTTCCAGATTCCAATAAGCCCCCCGCCCACAGACCCCCACAACCACCAGGCAAGGGTTGTGGGGATGAGGCCCTTGTCCCCATCAACATGGGGACATCCTCCCCATGTTGAGGGCATGTGGCCTGGTACGGTTCAGGAGGGAGGCGCTCTCTCGTCTCCCCCCCTCTTTTCCTGCGGCCTGCGTGCTCAGATAAGGGTCTGGTATGGATTTTTGGGGGGACTCCACCCCATTTTTTTAAATTTGGGGTGGAGTTCCCCTTAAAATCCATGCCAGACCTGAAGGGCCTGCTATGGATATTTGGGGGGACCCCCACGCTTTTTTTTTTATAAAAATGACTTTTGTATGTATTGCCGGGAGCCGGACAATTCATTAATAGCCGCGAGTGAGATTTAAATGACTTTTTTCCTTCAGAAATTACATTTTGTGCAGGGACAGTTCCAAGCACTGGAAACAAGCACGACTTTACAGGCATACTATACACACCCTAGGTATGAAATTTAAAGGAATATTTCACTTTTGTTTCACTTTAAGCATTATTAAAATCACTGCTCCCAAAAAAACGTATCAATGCAAAAATATTTTTTTTTTTTTAAACGGCCATGTCCCCTGGGGCAGGACCCCGGTCCCCAAACACTGACAATAACTTGCATATTAGCCTTAATAATTAGCACTTTAGATTTCTCCCATAGACTTTTCGAATTTGCCACAAACACCCCAAATTGTTCGACTCGAAGCTCATCCCTACTCGTAGGTAAAATTTTCTTGAGACTATATGGCCCTTTCTGGTTTCAAATCTCAAAGCTCCCATATCAAAGTCACACCACAAGGGAAGACGTTAGACGAAATTTCTTCAGAGAATTCAACCGGGAAATCTTTATAGCAGCCGACTGCGTACTATAATAAAAATAAAGCCTCTATACCGAAGCAGCTAGTTAAGGGGTTTTGCATCTGGTCACACATTGGTATGCAGGTTCTAGTTGGCTTACATAAAAAAAAAAAAGCTAATTAAAGATAAAATTTACTTGAATTTGCCCAATATACTAGCTGTTGAGCTGGGGAGAATGCAAGATAGATTATTCAGGACAGACAATATGTTTTAATTACAATATTTCTCTTCCAAATCTCTGCCAGTCATTATACTTAGATATTTAGTCTTTAAAAAGTTTTAACCTGAATATTTGGGCAAATGCTAGGGATGTAAAATTTTCAAAGCCATGATTTTTTTTTTTTTTTTTCCCCCAAAAACTAAGGAAATTCTGAAAAATTAACAAATTCAGTGTGAAGAAGTTTTACAAAGTTGAAAGGGAATGTGAATTTTATATACACTGCATTATGCTTAAAATAAAAGTACAGCTTACTCAGTAAATAAACAAATTAGCTTTTTTAAAAAACTTTTTTTTTTATTGCAAATGGAACAAGGACTGTCAAGTTATCCACTTTGCACACTTAGAGAAATTGGGCTACATGTATGCCAAGTTTCGGGTCCAGGGAACCTAGGACCGGTCAGTACCGGGTCCCCAAAAATCACCAGAGAAATTACCATTTAATATGGTAGTCTATGGAAGGGGTGGCCGGATTTGAGGAAAAAAAAAAAAAAAATAAAAAAAATCGGTGCTCCCCGGCTGTAGATCCTCTGGACAACAAACTTGGCACACTTGTAGAGGAAGCGTGGGGCTACAAGTGTGGCAAGTTTGGGGTTCAGGGGACATACGGCCAGCACAGTGTCCCCAAATTCTGAGATAAGGTGACTCGAGTACAAGTCGAGGGGGGCATTTTCAGCACAAAAAAGTGCTGGATAACTCAGCTTATACTCGAGTATATACGGTAGTTAGGTTGAAAAAAGACAAGTCCATCCAGTTTAACCATAAAAATAAAAAAAATCGTACAATCCCATATACACAGTTGGTCCAGAGGAAGAAAAAAAACCCCCAGCAGAGCACGATCCAATTCGCTACAGCAGGGGAAAGAATTCCTTCCCGATCCCCCGAGAGGCAATCGGATATTCTCCGGATCAACTTTACCTATAAAAAATCCGTACCCAGTTATATAATGTACATTTAAGAAAGAATCCAGGCCCTTCTTAAAGCAATATACTGAGCTGGCCAGAACCACCTCTGCAGGGAGGTCTATTCCACATCTCTTACTGTGAAGAAACCTTTCCGAATTTGGAAGTGAATACTCTTTTTCTCTAGACGCAAAGAGTGCCCCCTTTTCCTTGTTGACCGTAAAGTGAATAACTCAACACCAAGTTCACTATATGGACCCCTTATATATTTGTACATGTTGATCATATCTCCCCCCCCCCCCCCCCCTTAATCTCCTCTTCTCAAGAGTGAATAAAGTTCCTCTAATCTTTCCTCATAGCTGAGCTCCTCCATGCCTTTTATCAGTTTGGTTGCCCTTCTCTGCACTGTCTCCAGTTCCCCAATATCCTTTGAGAACTGGGGCCAAAAACTGAACCGCATATTCCAGATGAGGTCTTCCTAATGATTTGAACAGGGGTAAAATGATCTCTGGAGTCCATACCTCTCTTAATACAAGAAAGGACTTTGCTCGCTTTGGAAACCACAGCTTGCATTGCATGCCATTGAGCTTATGATCTACCAAAACCCCCAGATCCTTCACTACGGATCCCCCAGTTGTACTCCCCCTAGCATGTATGATGCATTCATATTCTTAGCCCCCCAAGTGCATAATTTTACATTTATCAACATTAAACCTCATCTGCCACGTAGTCGCCCAATTAGACAGAGCATTGAGGTTGGCTTGTAAATTGGCGACATCCTGTAAGGACGTTATTCCACTGCATAGCTTAGTGTCATCTGCAAAGACAGAAATGTTACTTTTGATCTCAGACCCAATATTATTTATAAAGATATTAAAAAGTAAGGGACCCAGCACTGAACCTTGGACCATTTAGAGTAAGAATTATTAACGACTCTCTGAATTCTGTCTTTTAGCCAGTTTTCTATCCATTTACAAAATGGATATTTCCAATCCTGTAGACCAGGGGTCTCAAACCTGCGGCCCTCCAGCTGTTGCGGAACTACAAGTCCCATCATGCCTCTGCCTATGGGAGTCATGCTTGTAACTGTTCAGCCTTGCAATACCTCATGGGAATTGTAGTTCTGCAACAGCTGGAGGACCACCAGTTTGAGACCCCTGCTGTAGACTTTACCTCGCACATGAGCCGTGTGTGGGGAACTGTATCGAACGCTTTTGCAAAATCCAAGTATACCACATCCACAGCCACCCCTCTGTCCAAGGTCTTAACTCTTCATAAAAAGAAATCAGGTTTGTCTGACAACTTGTCTTTCATGAATCCATGCTGTCTGTTGCTTAAAATATTTTTTTCCCCCCCAGCAAGAACTCATCTATGTGGTCTTTTATTAATCTCTCTACCATCTTCCCAACTATAGAAGTTAAACTAACAGGTCTATAGTTACTTGGTAAAGACTTAGTTCCTTTTTAAATATAGGCACCACATTGGCCCAGTGGTACTATTCCTGACATGGAGTCCCTAAAAATTAAATACAATGGCTTTGAAGTTACAGAGCTCAATTCTTTTAGGATCCGTGGGTGTATGCCATCTGGTCCAGGTGCTTTAATCCTTGCCTCTAACCTAATTTCCCTGGTTCTGTCTGCTGCCTATACAGAGATTATAGCAAGTATTAACCATACCTTGATGGTACCTGAGCACTGCTAGCCTTGCCCCAGCATAATGCATTGTTGGAGGGCAGTGGAAGTGTCTAATGACCAGCTTCTGTCAAACGGTTATGCTGTAAAACTAGCATTTTTTGGGGTATTCTGTATTTATATTTGCAAATAAACTGAAAGAAAGGAGAGCCTTCAACATGGACACTATGCAGGGAGGAGCCGCCAGTGCTGCTGAGGGACCAGTCTGAAAAACGAACTGCACAATGGAAGAAAGTATGACAGGTTTGTCATAACACGAGGTTTTACAACCTTTTTAATAAAAAACTAAAAAACAGAAAAGGGTTGGGACTTTGTATGAAGCATGCTGATTGAAGGCAAAAAAAAAAGAGCTAGTATGTCAGATATAGTAAATTTATTAAATGTTGTACAGTAAAATACATAAGACACTGTAGTGCATTTTCCATTACCCAAACAGTTAGTTTATATTGACAGTTCATAAAATTGAGTAAAACAGTAAAAACATGAGGTGGAACTACATGATTGAATATAGTTTTGGCATCTGAAGCACGACGTGTTTCGCAGCTGTCATGCCGCTCATCAGGAGCTAATAGATTATCGCTGTCTATAAAACAACATTATACCAAAATGATAGGTTAGACTTTTTTTTTTTCTCTTTTAAAACAAGGGGGGGGGGGGGAGAAAGATATGCACTTAAGCCAACAGCCCATACTTACAGATCGGGTGATGGTATGGGCACGGCAGAGGGCATGCAGGCGGCTGGGGACATTGTCGGACACGGGAGCTGAGGCGTCATAGCAGGTGGCACAGCATGGAGGCAGGTGACATTGTGAGAACTAAACATGTGATCTTCACCAGGGTCAAGGGGCATGTGCAAAATGACTCCTGGGCCATCTAAAACTGAATGTAAAATGCAAAATTTTACTGTTGGTGTTAGATTGCTGAAGGGTGATGAGCCCTTGTGCAGCAGTGAAAGGGTGGAAAGTAAATGTGAATGAAAAGGGTGGTGGTAGACAGGATGTCCGAGATATGCGATAGTGTAGCCATGTTGAAAGCAATGAAGTGCTCCAACGTTAAGAACGCCATCATTGAAAAGTGAAAGGAGTGAAACAGGATAAATGTGTGATGGTGAAGTCGTTTGCGAACAGTGAGGATGCCCTTACATATAAACACCGTCATTAGGGGATTAAAAGATGGAGGGGCCGGCCTGTGATGTGTGATAATGATACTGTGTTTTAGACATGGGAATACTCCAACACTGAACGCGCTACCATTAAACTATGCGATAGTGAAGCTGTGTTGCAAACAATAAAAATGCTCCAACACGGTGAACACTGTCATAGTGGGTGAGGGGGGACTGTATGCCAACAAGTGTGCATGGAGAGGAATATGAGGAAAGGGGAAGGAAAGAAAAGGAGTGTAGGAATGGCGTACCTGGGTAAGTGGAGTTGAAGGTACATTTCACCTAATGCAAGATGTTCCTGGTTCCCCAACCCCTGACTGTTTTGGTGCCTGTGCCACAAAGAAAATGATTGCCTCGCCGTGGACGCCTGTAGCTGCCAACGTCACACTGGCGGACATAAGGGAGGAGGGGGCATCATCTCCCAGGCAGCCAACGCCCGTTGCCAAATACTCACTCCCTCATGTCAATCGCCAGATGGACAACACGGCGCTCACGTGATGTCGACCGGAGTGGACGTCAGACGTGACAACGCCTTTAATATACCAACAATACAACTACCAAGTCAAGAGATAAGACAGGTCAACCACAGGATTGCAACTGATGGCTCAGTTACCCACTGGGGAGTGACAGAAGATTGCTCTGCATAATTGGACAGATTTAACGCAGAACTGAACCTGCAGCTTTAACGGTTTCCCTGAACAGTGAATAACTGTTAAGGCCCATACACACGATCTGACTTTGACAAAAAAAAAAAAACTTCAAAACGAGCAGGTTTTCCAAAAAATCCGACCGTGTATACAGTCCATCGGACAAAAGTTTGCTCTGCAAACGGACAAACTTTTCAGCACCAAAAGTCCTACGGTGCACAGTCCTGCCGTGTGTACAGAAATCCATTTGACTTTAGTCCGAATTAAAGATGCGCTTGCTTATACCCAAATGTTAAAATTAACCAATAGCAGAAGTTAACCAAAGGGTGGTGGTAAAGAGCTGAAAGAAAAAAAAAAATAAAAAAAAAAAAAGTGATTTTGGGAAAGTTTGCTGAAAAAGTCCTGTCGTGTGTATGCATACCAAGTTCACGGCCAACTCCGTTCAAACAAAAATCCACGGAAAAGTTTGTTTGAAGTCCAATCGTGTGTATAAGGCTTTAGAGTTACTAGAGTGCTTATGTCTGTTCTTAACCAAACTGAAGCCAAATGGCTGGTGTCATAGCTGATCACGTATGCAGCACCATGGAAACTGCAGATTCAAAGACGGTAGCTTTCTTGGCTGTAAATAAGGAGGGTTTAGTTCCACTTTAACTGTCTCCTGTCCAAAGCCACCAACACATTGTTAGAGAGGCCTGGAATGAAACTGGGCAAAGGGTAATGCCTCGCAGGAACCATCTTTCCCAGAAACCTAAATGCACAGACAATTTGAGAGATCAGGCCCAGATTTTCTAACCTCCAAACTGGGATTATGGCAGACTGCTGTAAACTAAGAACCCAGCCAAACCTCTCCAGGGTGTTCACTGTGTTGGTCTCCTAAAGCAAAGCAGAACGCTCAAGTTTTACAATGTAAATTGTCCAGGTACCACAAAACAGGGACACCCTGGGTGCTCAGAAGCCTAAGAACCAGGACCTTTGTGAACACTCTAGGACCACGATGGTGAACCTTGGCACCCCAGATATTTTGGAACTACATTTCCCATGATGTTCAACTACATTACAGAGTGCATGAGCATGATGGGAAATGTAGTTCCAAAACATCTGGGATTCACTTGTTACCCCAGGAGACTAGACCCTTCTGATTGTTTGTGCCCCAAAGCCCTGCCCCCACAAAAAAATTGTTAATGACTTTTCCGCAACCTGTAGTCCCCCCCCCCCCCCCAAGCTCTGCTGTCACACAATGCTCATTAGCATTCCACTGACTTGTAGTCTAGAGCAGTGGTCAACCGTGTCCTCAGGGCCCACCAACAGGCCAGGTTTTAGGCATTACCTTGGGGAGATGCAGACTAGAAAACTGCAGTCACTGAGCAGCAAATGATATCACCTGTGGTGTATTTCAGTTATCTTGCAAACCTGGCCTGTTAGTGGGCTCTGAGGACAGGGTTGATGACCACTGGTCTAGAGCTTACTGTTCCTGCTCGCATGGGACCCCAAAGATGACTCATCAGAGCACTCTACTCCTGACAGCAATGGCTGTACTGAACACATGTAACAAGGCAGTCTAGACTAAATGTAGGGGGTGTCAAGGTGGGGGGGGGTCCCTGTTCTGCCCAGGAGTGCAACTAGAGAAGGATAAAGGTGAAGGGATAAGTGGAAATGAGAAAGTTGGGTGGAGTGAAGTACCAGCATGGGGGTCCTGTCTTACTGCCAAATGAAATCATTGGGAAGTTAGCCATCTTTTTGCTCAGGATAGGCAGATATAAATAGTAAAAAATTAGAAGCCCAGATGTAAGCAAAGTACAAATCTTTATTCTATTAACTCCCAACTATTTATTTTAACAAAAAAATTTAAAATGTCAAGCTAGAAAAACCTACAAAAATGACAAAACATTCCCATATTTCCAGTGGGTCTTCAGATGCCTACTAAGAAAAGCACTGCAAGGGTTAAACCCAGAGGCAAGAGGGCAAGATTAAATATTTAAATCACAAAATGCATATTGCTTAGAATTTAAAGTTGTACAAAAACAGTATTTAAGAAATTTCATCTACTTAGTCAGAATCACTAAATTCCCCCAGATATATGTCAACTTCCTCAGGAAAGCCCAGACTCCATTCATTGAAGTGATCTTCAAGAAGGGCCAAGGTGAGAGCGCAGTGCAGAAGATTAATGTCCTCGCCCTCACTGAAGTCTTCTTCATAGATTCCAACCAGGTGAGAATATGACTGTGGAAGGACAGACATTAGCACATCAGCTTTTCTACATGCAGAAAATATGATTTCTTTAAAGTTAAACACAAAAAAGGCCATGCAAAGGTTTACAGCAAGAGTGTCCAACCTGCAGCCCAAGACTGCTATGGATGCAGCCCAGCACAAAATCATAAAACTTAAAGTGGTTGTAAACCCACTATTTTTTTCCCCCATTGACCTGTAAGAGAAAGGCATAATGAGCTAATATGACTAGCATAATAGCCAATTATGCATCACTTAGCTTAGATCGGAGCCCCCGAAGCCGTCCTAGTCTCCCTCTTCAGCCGCATCCATCGCTGCGGCGATAGCCGGAAGGTTACTTCCGGGTATCGCCGCTGCAGCCAATCACAGCGCCGCTCCGGCGCTGTGATTGGCTGGAGCGGCGAAGACGTGACTCCGCGCGTGAGCCGTCGAATTCGGCTAAGTCGTTGAATGTTGCGACCTAGCCGAATTTGTGAATGGGGTTAACCCCATGCGCGTGACGTCAGCGTCGCCGCATTTAAATGCAAATATCTCCTTAACCGTGTAGGTTAAGGAGATATTTCATGCACCTACAGGTAAGCCTTAATCTAGGCTTACCTGTAGGTGTTTGTTTATAAAGTGGGTTTACAACCACTTTAAGTTATTTTGTAAAAGTGTATTTACACATAGCAAACACTGCAGAAGAAAAATTTGACTTAAGTCCAGTAAAGAGACGCTGAGTTATCCTTCCAAAAGAAAAAAATCCCCCACTCTTCACAAACCACACCTCATTTCAGCAGCACCTACATTTGAGAGCAAAATGTTTAAGGATGAAGCACAAGGGCAAAACTATAAAATATCCGATTAGCACCTGAGAATTGCTACTATATCAAACCAGAAATGTATGCGTTTTTTTCCCCAGGAACAGTGTCAAATATTACACTTGTTTTGTTGCCCTCTTAGGTTGGGAAAAAAACCCACACATGGGAGGAAGCACATGGGCTAGATCAGTGATAGTTACCTTAAGATCTGCCCCACTTTACATGCTCATCAGCCACCCTTATTGTTGGCTTTAATGTACCGTGTTTCCCCGAAAATAAGCCGGGTCTTATATTAATTTTGGCAACAAAAGACCCAGTAGGGCTTATTTTCGGGATAGGTCTTGTCAAAAAAAATTTAATACATTTTCTAAAATTACAAGCATATATTGTCAATAAACATAGTCACTATAAATAGTAGCAGTTAAGGAGAACACAAAATTAGATATTTATATCAAGCTCCAGTGTTTAGAAGGCAACAAAAGAGAAAAAACCCCCAAACAGACAGTAATTTGAGTTTAACATATGTTGACCATTATCTGGAGACTTGCTAAAATATATGCTTAGTGTTAAATTGAGTAATTACAAACCAGATTTAGTAATATAACATGCAAGGTAATAAGGATTTATAAAGAAAAAAATAAAATGAAGGGTCGTAATTTCTAGACCTCGTATAATGTTGGGGTAATATACAAGGAAGATAAAACAGGGATTTATCGTATAGACATTAGGTTTGTATTGTTTCAATGGAGCTCTAAAGCTGAAATATACTGGTAAAATGTGTAATATATATATATATATATATATATATATATATATATATATATATACACACACACACACACACACACACACACCTACCATTTTTGCATACAACAATATATGCCAAGAAAAAAAAAAAAAAAAAACTAAAGAGACAAGATAGAGGGAATGGTAAAAAAGGAGAAAAAAAATAAAGATAGTAGGTAGATAAGATAGAAAAGGTCCCCGGGGTATCTTATTATGTTGGTCTGTTATTAGTATATTAAATAGCTATTAGTAGTTATACTACCAAGGTCTTAATAATGTGATGTCAAAGTTGGGAGGGAAAAAAATTTGTCACCCAAGGATTCCAGATTTTCAAATTTTCCAATATTTTCATTGGTAATGGCTTCAGTTTGAGTGGGTCATGGCTTGGTTTATTCTGGTTTTGGCTTCTGAGATCATTAATGTTGGGGTTTTCCACCCTTTGGCGATTGTCTGCTTTGCTGCAGTAGTGATTTGTAGAAGGAGTTTGAATTGAGTGTGGGAAATAGAAGTCGGTTTTAGATTTAGTAGTGCAATTGAAGGGTCAGGTTTGATGGTTTTTTTTGAATAAGGTAGAGAGGATAATAAAAACTCTTTCCAAAAACATTTTGTAATCGGACATTCCCAAAATATGTGTATGTGTGATCCTAGTTCACCACAGCCACAGAAAGCAGAGTGGGGAGTGGGGAGTATTGCGGAATATATTTGGCGATTCTGACAGAAACCAAGTACCAGCACAAAAGTATTTTATAATTTGTCTCTAGAGCTATTATATTTTGTGAAGATGATTTTGTTGTGGTCCAACTTTTATCCCAATCGGATGGTTCCAACTGAAGTCCAAGGTCTCTCCCCCATTTTTCCACGTATGATGGTGGATCTGCAGTAGGCAAAGTAATAAGGCGTTTATATATTATTGATATGAGACCCTTAGAGTGAGGTTCGCATTTACATATACGTTCAAATTGCGCGAGTTCGTCGTGTTTACTCATTTTGTATATATGGCATGAATTTTTTTTTGATCTGCAGATATCGGAAAAGTTCTGATTGGGGGAGTTGATGCCCATCACATAGTTGAGGGTATTGCTACATAACATTTCCTGAACTAAGAGGGCCGCAGATTTAGTTTGGGCCCTGAAGACAGCTCCGCCAACCCCCCGCAATATACTCGACCCCCTACTGGCACAGTTAGTTATGGCAGCAATATAATTCTTATACTGAATGATTAACTCAGACGCCAAGGCAATAATGAAAGGGGTATCTAATTTACTTTAGATTCATGGTAAAAGGTTAACAGTGGTAACAATTCACATAAAATAGGTTGCAGAGCCCTGCAGCAATAAACATACTTATTACACTAATGGAATAGTAAAGGTGCGCCACGTGGGCGACCGTTAACTAGGCGCCCTGTGGCGCAGCAACTAAATGAACTAACTAGCTGGCCAGGCCTGGCTCAGATATCTAAAACTCAGTCTATAGGGGATGATGGTTTCTTCACCGGCAAGTCTTTAAAAAGGTGGTGCACATAACAGAACAACATTTGTAATCCAGTGGGAAGATTGTAATAGAATAAACACTTTACTGAAGAACCTCTGAGTTCAGCTCTGATATGGATCTCCAGTGAGTATAAGATATAAACTTGTGGGCCACGGCAGTCTATAGGCTCATCAGCAACAAGCAGTATATGGTCTGAGCATACGCTCGCTCACCCATCTGGACGCGATCCCAGTCCGGGAACTTCCACCGACTGTGTCCTCACACACAGTGTCTCCAGCGATTGGGTCCCCGATCCAACCAAGGCTGTAGACAAGCGAAGTCAGATGCCACCCAAGCTCGCAGTGGGGTGGAAGGCTCTTTGGTTTCTGCGCAAGGCCTCAGGCTTCAGGCCTTGCACTCTGGCACATCCGCACAGGAGGATCAGTCACTGAAGTCTCGTGTCCCAAAGAGACCGAGCCCAGCCTCGCCTCCTTTTATAACCCCTCCCATGAGTCTCTGGGGTAGAAACATGCCGAAAGGGATTCTGGGCAAGGTAGTCCAGGGAGTCTTAAAGGGGACCCCGCTACAGTTATAAGTGAGGTAGATGTCGATAACTCAACTCTGATCTAGGTCAGAGGAAATCCATTTTTTAAATGAATTAGGGAATGTGCAGGCTGGGTAGAATAGTGGGTTTCTAATAAATGATAGAAGGGGAACATAAGGAGATTGTAGCCCTTTGATAAGTTTAAATTTATCCCAGATAGTAACTGGTTGGTAATCTACTTTGATATTTTTATGATCTGATGGTTTGGACCAAATTAAATTTGTTATAGAAAATGGATCAGTCAATTGCAACCCAGAGTGGGGTTTTGTATTTTGCGTGATATTTGGGGATGCATGCCATTTGAGCTGCATGGCAGTAAGAGGCGAAATTGGGGAATCCTAGTCCACCTTTAAGTTTAGGAAGGTAGAGTGTGTGTTTGGATAAACAAGGTTTTAAAGAGCCCCTAGTGTTTTGCGTTGAAGATTTCTAAGAAAGTATGCTGGAACTGGAATGGGCAAAACCTGAAATAGATATAGTATCTTGGGTAAAATAGTCATCTTTATTACATTTTACCAATCCATGAGATTGGTAAAGTGGACCATTGTTTAAAGGAGATTGGTAATTTGCTTTAGTAATGGCGGAATGTTAGCCAAGAAGAAATCAGTTAAATTGGGAGAAAGAGTAATTCCTAGGTAGGTCAGGTCCGATGTAGACCAGGAGAATGGGAGGGAAGTTTGTGCTTGTTGTAAAGTATGAGGAGGTAAGGAGATATTTAAGGCTGTAGATTTTTGATAGTTGATAATTAGTCCAGATATCTGTGCAAAATGATCTAGCTTACTTATAAGGTTGGGAGCAGAAATATGAGGGGAAGACATAATTAGTACAAACATAATTTGTGCTGATGACCAGCTAAGTCCATCCCTTTGATTGAAGGGTCAGATCGTATAGCCTGAGCTAGGGGTTCAATAAGTAGGGCAAATAAAAGTGGGGAGAGTGGACAACCCTGACGTGTACCTCTATTTATGTTAAAGCAACCAGATTTATATCCAGCATATTTAATATAGGCTTTGGGATTATATAGTAATGAAACCCAGTTAAGAAAGTGAGGACCGAGCCCCCATTCTTGTAAGGCAAAATGTAGATAGGGCCATGATACTGTGTCGAATGCTTTTTTAATATCCAACGACAGAAGACACATAGGTATTCGCCGTGTTTTAGCTGCTTGGATTAATAAAGTTGCCCTGCGTACATTATCAGCTGCTTGGCGAAAAGGAATAAAACCAACTTGGTCTTTTATTAATGAACCAATAATATTGTTCAAACGAGTTGCTAGAATTTTTGCTAGTAGTTTGATATCAAGATTAAGCAGGGAAATGGGCCTGTATTTAGCACAAGATAAATCTGAATGAGGTTTGGGGATCATTGTGATTATTGCTGTTAAGGTTTCAGGACGAAAGGATTGGTTGTTCAGAAGTGAATTTAAAGCATCTGTCCGCAATGGCGCAAGATGAGTAATTTTTTTTTAGAATATAGGGCAGAGAAGCCATCAGGACCCAGGCGTTTATTTGGTTTAAGGGATTTAATGGCCAATTCAACCTCTGCAGATGTAATGGGACTTTCAAGATGTTCATGTTGAGTTAAAAGGAATCGTTGGAAGTTTGGTTTGTGAGAAAAAGAATTCTTCAGCGGATTGGTCAAAAGATCCCTGATTGTTGTGTAGTGGTCCTCCCCCAGCTTCTCCCCTCTCTATGGCTGGTTTTACTTGTCTAGGGGTATCTGGGAGAAGGGGGAACTTGAAGACCGGGTGCAGCAGATTGCCAGCGACAGGTGAGCCTCCCATCGGAGACCGCCTGGAAGGAAAATCCCCTCTCGCTAGGAGACCTCAGCCCACTTTCGGGAAGGAAAGCGGAGAATTCATTGTGTCTGGGCCTACTCGCATCCACACCTCCTTGTTTGTTCTGTTCTCTAAGGGAGTCTAACAGATTATGCTGTTCACTCGAGAAGAATAAAGGAGTGTAGGACTTTAATGGTGTGAGGCTCTTTTCTGGTGGACATTGTTCAAGGTAACTCCAGGTGCACAACACTGACCTGAAGGTAGAGAAAGAACTTTGCTTACACCGCACGGACGCATGTGGTGAAGGCTTGGCATGGTGACCCCGCTCTCTCCCCTCTAAGGTACCCCTAGACAAGAGAAAGACAAGCTGATGGAGGGGGGAAAAGGAGGCCGCTACACACACTACAGTTTATTTACATGGATTCCTATGGGACACATTCACGATGATTTTTCAGCTGTAGCGTATTTGGAAAGGGCAAGGACTTTAACGCAAAGCGGTGCTATTTTGTTTTTTTGGTTCAATATACTTCAATGGAGAACCTGCAGAAAAGCATGCAATGCGTTTTTGCGGCAATTTGTGTTTTTTAATCTGCCCAACAAATTGGTCCAAAAAAATATGTAAAAATGCAAATCGCAGCAAAATTACCTTTTTTGAAGGTTATTAACCGATCGATTAATCAAAATAATCGGCCAACTAATCGATTATGAAAATAATAGTTAGTTGCAGCCCTAGTCCAGGCACAACACAATGAATAGAGTTTCTCCTGTTCCGTTTAGTGCAAACAGGCTTGGCGCACAGTCGCTGCCGACTGTGAATTTGGTCACTGCCACTGACCTGGGGTGAATGTTGAGGCCTCTGCCACAGGCCTTGGATGAGGCCTGCCACAGACCATAAGAACATGAATTACCTCCTTTAGAACAAACAACCCCTGTCAGAGGAAGACATCCATCCGGACGGTCACCAGAGGCTTCCGTCACCAGCAAATGCTGCGCTGGCTCTTCGGGGGAGGTCACATCTCCGGTCCCTTACGCCCTGGATTCAGGCACACAATACCGGGGGCACCTTAGGAATGCTTCGCCCTCGCGGGACCCAGTCGCAGGTACTGGGCCCCAGTCCTCCTGGTAAACTACTTCACCCCAGGCTGAAGGTGCCTGGGATTGAACTCGACTCCATGCGCCCAGGCCAAGGGCACCTACGAACCGCAGCAGCCCCCAGGCCGAAGGTGCCTGGGGAATGGACCTCGTGTGCAAGATGTCTGCCCCTTTTATATCCTCTCCCAGCAGGCACCCCGCTGCGAGACAAAAAGGGCACGGCTCCAGAACGGCAGTTAAACCCCGGTCCCAGGTGACAGTGCCACCTAGGGACCGCCGGGAACATGACACCATTCATACCTCCCACACTCCAAAGTGCCCATAAATCCCTAAAAATTTATGTATCCGGGCTATAGCCCAGATACACCCCACCAAATTTGACACCCGCTACAGTTGTATAAAGATGTAAGGTGTTTGTGGAAGGTTTGTAGGATTTTTCTGGATTACTGGTGTAAGTATTAGGAGGTAATTTTAATCGAATCGGTTTGTGTGGGTTGTTTAATTTTTTAAGTGCTCGAGCGAGAAGTGTGCCAGGCTTGTTAGCTTTAATATAAAATTAATGTTTGGATTTGCGTTCGGGGTAGGTCTTAATATATTCTCTCTCCCCGCCTGTCAGGAGACCCCAGTTTGAACAAACTTAAAATGCCCAAATCCTTTTTACAGCAGCACACAATACAGAATGTGTGTGCCCTGCAATCAAACAGTGCCAAAAACCTCAGCTCTCCTCCACCCCTCCCAGCTGCCATCGAGGGACCCTGGCCCCCCTCCCTCTGCAATGCTCGAAGCAGGGAAGAGAGCACACCAGCATGTGAAGAAAAAGAATCTGTAAATACCTTGTGGAGTATCCATGCTGCATACCACACACAGTATGACATGTTGATTGCAGAGGCTCTGCACCGTACCTTCAGTGACCCGCCGAAGCTCTGCTAAGGGAAGGGGGAGGACGAGATCCCCCGCAGATAGGCGGGAGAAGGAGACCAGCGGGGAGATTAGCCAAGCGCCGCTCTGTAGAAAAGTCACCTGACACCGCTAGAGACACACACACACACACACACACACACACATAGCACACTGCCGTAATAGGATTATACTGCGTTACCTCAAACTAGGGCTTATTTTTGGGGTAGGGCTTATATTGCAGTCCTCCTGGAAAATAGCGCTAGGTCTTATTTTCGGGGAAACACGGTGAGGCCCAAGACAAATTATCCCAATAGGGTCAGAGCAGCCATGGGGACCAGTGCCATGGGAGGAGTGCTGTCCTGTTTTTGGGCCAGACACAGCATACTCTAAGCTGGTCATAGGCAACAGGAGAGTACACATTGCGCATGTGTGGCCCGAAAGACCAGAAAACCATTTCCTCCCATGGGACCAAGGGGTGGTGGCCCCAGAAGTTGCTTTGTTCTACCACAGGCTGTAGTACAAGTTTTGAAATAAAATTCATAAACCCAAGCTTAGAATTGTAAAAGGTTAGGACACTGCAAATTGGAATATTAGTGCTCAAGCTTTTACCACCATACCAAGAAGTGCAACAAGCTGCATACAGTGCATCAAGGGATGCAAGTGTGTATACTTTGCTGACTTGTGACCTAGTCAGCCATATATACTCACTAGGGCAGAGGCACTGGCTTGTCTCTGATCTCTCCTCCTCCTGCGCTGGTGACCATGTGGCAATTCATGAAGATAGATACATTCCGATTTAAATGGGCATCGTCCGTTACTTTGAATGAAGAAGCGACAGCGAATTTTACTGCATGGGGAAAAAGAAAACCCAAAACACAACATTAACTCCTCTAGAAGCATCAGGCGCTAGTCAGGTACTGCACACGCATATAGTCTGAACTAGAGCAGAGTCAAGATTGCACCTATATTATAGGAAAAGGGGGTTGCTCCATTGCACCCCAAAAGGTGGTCTAGAGATCGAGGGCACCCTGGGCTGAATTTTCAAGGGCTTCCTCCCTGTAGCACACCCCCCGCCAGAAGATCTAGTAGATGGGAGGAGTAACAAGGCACAGACTACTCATGACTTCAACATCCACATCCCTGGACCTGTAAAGCACCTTGCAGCCAACTCCAAGGCATTTGCACTATCTCCAGCGCATGGAAACATTAAAGGCTGTTCTAAGCCTCTGCCAAGTTGTATAGGTTGCTGCAGTAGCCAAGGATGTAGCAACAATCTTGAAAAAAAAATAAAGCTTTGTGAAATATTAGGAATGCGAGTGGAACCTCCATAGAAAGCATGCTTTTTAGTGGAGACCCCTGGAGAGAGGGAGGGTTATATAGTGGGAACTTTCACAGCATTTTTTTTGCCCAGTGTTAAATGACCTAAATAAAGGTAGCTGTGGATAGATTAGAGATAAGCTTCCACAAAACATGGTAATCTATAGAGGGTTCAGCATTATAGTGGGCCTGCCATACACAGGACAATGTTCAGCACCCAACCACCACCCAAAAAGCACCTCAAATTTTAGTCTGTGGTATTTTGGAAGGCACATTTAGCGAAGCTATAAAAAAAAAAAAAAAAAAAACCTTAATTGTCCATTGCAGGAGTGTTAAAGTTATTAAGCCTTGAGATCCACGACAACAGATCTTACATACCCAGTCTTTGCTTTAAAATCTTCAATTAATTTTAGTTTCTCATCAGAATCTCCAATCCAGTATTTATGAGGAATAAAGTAACTGGACTTTACACGACACTGTGGGCAGCCTCTGAAAAAAAAAAATAAATAAATAAATTTAAGTGCCCTGTAGTCAAGCATGCAAGAGATTCAGAATATAGTAAATTAAAGCTGAACATACTTAATAACCTCATTCTGAAACTCTCTAGTGTTCCTCCAGCGTTTAATACAGCTAACACAGAAAGGATGGCTGCAGTTGGGCAAGATTCCAAACACTCTCTCTTCAGCTACCTGTTTGTCATACACTTTATCCATGCAGATGCCACAGATCACATTGCTGCTGTGTTCATACTGCTTTCCTGGAGCCTCCCCCTGGCGGCGGAAAAAAAAAAAAAAAAAAAGTTCAAGCACCCTCTTGCAATTATTGCTTAAGTTCCAACCCCAACAATGCAACTTCAGGATTGGGGGGGGGGGGGCTGGTGGAGGGGACGGATACCTGTGTAATCCAGGTATAGATCGCCGCAGTATCCACGCCATGTCTCTCCCCTCCTCCGTCCCCCCCCCCCCTTCTGGGAGACAGGTCCTGGAAGACAGCAGGGACCAGTGAGATGCAGCATGACTCCAGCATGCGCAGTACTGAGCCAGGAAGTGAAGCTGCAGATTGGTTACTCCGCTTTAACCGCACACCCCATTTGTATTGTTTACTTACCATTTTTGAATGCAGCATCTTCGTAGATGTTTGAGGTTTGCCATCTTGGCCTTCGGCTTGCTTAGGCAGAGACCCATCCATTAGGACAGGACTAGACACCGATCTAACAAGCCCTATTATAAAAAAAAAAAAAAAAAAAAAACACACACATTACATTCAAAAGCTACACAACACACACAGGTTATATAAACGCAAGTCAAAACTGGATTTTTATTTTGTTAAAAAACAGAACTATACGGCATCCGAGCCCCACAAACCAAACATTGATTTTAATTCAAAGCAAACTCATCCATCAAGGTCCTTATGCTGCATTTCTGGCCATCATGGTTAAAAACTCAGACCACTTTACTACATGTAAGCCAATAAGGCTTACCAGTAGCTACCCCGGATATCTCCTAAGCCTGCACGGTTTGGGAGGTATTGGCACATGCGCACTGAAGGAACGGCACATGCCATTGCCGGAGGCTCCCACGCGGGAACGTTATCACGGCTCCAGAGGCCACGATACCCGGTAGTAACTCCGGGAGCGATGTCGACGGCTGGAGCGGTGTACGGGGACTTCGATCTAAGGCGAGTATTAATGAGCTAGTATGCTATGGGGAATAAAAAAAAAAAAAAAAAAAACAACTTTCCTATCCATTTACAAATGCTAGAAGCATTAGGATCAAAGACAGTCAATGTTGATTGCAAGTGTAGCGGACCCCCCCATAATTGGGGTCGCTATGCCTAAATTTAAGGGGTAGCCTGAACAAATGGTTAGGCTCAGGCGGTTTGAATTCTTTAAATTGGTTTTTGCTTTGTTGTCGTGTTGCCTGGCAGTACAGTTCCCTTTGGCGCCATTACCCAGGTTGAACTACAGGTAGCATTGCAGTGCGATTGGGTGTCCCCTCTCGGCAGACTGCAGGGGGCGTGGTCTACCCGCTGTGCATGTCGCGAGAGGGTACTTAAGGGGCGGACACCATTAGGTCGTAGTTCGGAGGTGATCATGGAGGACCCCTTGGTCCTAGGCACGTACCCCACCTTCAGTGGCCCTCATGGCCAGGGGTAAACGTGTATGTAGCCCCGGGCACCTTCAGCCCGAGGCTGCATCGTTCCTGGTAGGCCCACACCAGAAAAAGGTGCCCAAGTGGGGGTGACCCGTTCTGAAGGAGAGGAAACCAGGGGAGGACATGCCCTCAGTGAGGGAGAGGCCTGGCTGCCCATCAGAGGGAAGGATTCCATAATCCACCAAAAGCCTTGTAATGTGCCCACTGGCACCTAAAGTCTTGTGTTCCAAGTGCTGGGAAGTTTGGGATTCAGAAGATCATATCCTGATCGTATCTTTGGGAAATTTAAAGTGAATGTTTGTGCGTCACACTGGCTGCTAGGACCGTGAGAGGGGACTATCCGGGTGAGCAAAGCCCACTCAGGACTGAGTGGAGATAAATGACTGTTAAGTGCCGCGTGCCTGAACCTGCCTCCCTGTTAAATTCTCTATCTCCAACTTCCTATCAAGTTTCTACGTAAGCAAAATAAACCTCTTTATTGGGTTTAATACTGTCTGGGCAATGGCCTTATTGAATATCAGGAGAGAATAGACTTTACCCTACACTCTAGGGGAGAGAACCAACGGAATGAGGTAACTCGCTGCAGGACCCAACACATAACACCGCTCACCCTCTTTTAATCAGGAGGATATTGGGCTTGTGGCATGGTGTGTCCCATTTTGCTTGTGGAGGTAAGCAGGGTAAAGGATCTGTGTGCTACACAAGAGTAAAGTGCCGCTTATAAGAAAAAAAAAAAACCTGCAATGTATTCTGGGTAAGAAATTTACTCACCCAGCATAAGCTCTTGGCCATCAGTAGGCCTAGAGCAAGAAAGCAACAGCAAAAAAAAAAAAAAAAAAAAAGCAAAGCTTTAGCCTTACAGCAGCAGGAATTTTCTGGATTCTATAACATACAAAAAATGGTTTGTCAATCCGATAAATCCTTTCCCACTGTGGTATTTTATTGTGACAGCAGGGAAACTTTCCGTTGTCAGACTACACTGATCAGTGCTGCTAGCTATAGCCTGTGGCGCCAATTGGATTAACTTTTTTCCTACAGGCTGGTCGTGCAGGAGATTAATTCCTGTACAAGTGTTCTAGCGTTGGCTACACTGCTAGACGCAGTAGTTAATTTGTCACTATACTCAAAATAATTCCAGGAAAGGGGTTATGCAGAAAGCCTAAAAGTCCTGCTTTCAGATTATGGTTCAGACCCAGCTGTACCACGGAGATAATTTGTCGAATGGAAAACCTCCTATGGTAGGAGCCCCAGGACCCACGCCAGGTATGCCTTCCACATGTGATGGACCTTGTGGGAGGGAAAGCCTTCTGCCTTTGAAGTCAGTCCCAGAAGCTGGGCTTCAACACCCTTGTCATTAAAGCTAGCAACTAAGGCAGGATGGTAATCTGCACACGAGACAGAAGATGTGGATGATCTGATCAGAGGCAATGGATCAGCCATCAGGAGTTTTAGCATCAGGTATAGCACCATAACAGCCTGGGCAAATCTGGTACTTTGAGGATTCCCATAATGCCATCCTTCACAATCCTGCAGAAGCAGGCATGAAACCTAAGTGAGGAAGGGCATAGGTTAGGGTATACTGATCCATTGAGTCACCACAGCCTCTGCTAGAGGATGCCTGTACCAGGAGACTTGCCTGTCCAGTTTGTTGAACCTGTAGGAGGTCCATATCCAGGTCCTAAACACTTCAGGTACAGGTCCTCCCCATGGGTCCAGACACTGCAGGCTTAGGAAGTCTGCCTGCCAACTGTTGACTCCTAGGAACAAGGCTGTAACTTTATGTTCTTCCCAGGACAAGACATGCTCTATGTGCCCTCCAAGGAGAGACCTCTTGTTCCCCCATGATAGTTGTAGGTCACATTGACCAAATTCAGAAACTATAACCCTCCAGCTAGATATAGTCCCAATGCCACAGAGACAGGCAAACTGGGAGAATTTTTCTCCCCCTGTAGCTGCTGACTTAATATAAAAATACACTAACCTGTCCAGGGATCCAGCACTGCCCTTAGTCAAACCGGTTCTTCATCAGTCTGCATCAGAGTTTCTCAACTCCAGTCCTCAAGGCGCACAAACAGGTCATGTTTTCAGGATTTCCATCAGATGAAACAGCTGTGGTAATTACTAAGGCAGGGAAAGAGATTAAATCACCTGTGCAAAATGGAAAGCCTGAAAACATGACCTGTTGGGGCGCAAGGACCGAGTTGAGAAACACTGGTCTACAGTGCCAGCATCTTTACTATGGGAAGCCTGCTGTGAGTCCCAACAGCTTCACAGCCAGCTACCTACTGCTCAAGTACAAGAGCAGCTTTGCGAGTGGTACACCAGCATTCTGAGACCTGCGACAGTGTCTGGTCTCCACCCGAGCTTAGGTGATCTGAGCAGATACCCTTTCCGCCGTGCCTGAGAGAACTTCCCTTGGGTTTAAGCCTTTATTTTTTGCAGCATTTATCTAAAGGAGACAAAAAAATAAAAATATGTATATGTATAAGATTAATTTGCTATATTCAGAAGCACTGGTGTCCATTCTAAGCATACATGCCCGAGTCAAGGGCAGATGGATTCCAGGAACCAAAGGCTACACAAGTAATCTACCCTAGCATTTCTGGCTGTTTTTTTGTAGAGTGATTTCTCAGAAAAGGACACACACACACACTTTGAATATGAATTAAATGGCATTTTTTTGGTGCTCAGATGATGCATAATATTGCATTGATGGCACACTAGCAATTTTATGGTCATGGAGAACAGCCTCCGGCACAGACATGGTGTCCTTGCATAGCCTCCAACAGGCACTCCAGTTCTTATAAGTCTACTCTTGATCACCTCCAACTTTGATTAAGACATATTGAACAAGTTAAGGCAATTGTAATCAGAACGCCAGGGTGATTATGTGGGGCACAGCAATAAAGAGCATCATGATGCAAGATCTTTGAGCAAACCAGACTCTCCATACTCTGGACCAGTGATAAGCTGTGACAGTTACTGTCCATATACCTGCACAGTGTAGAAAGTGGGGGTTCTTAGTGCCAAAGTGAATCCCCACTTATGTGCAACACTAATTTGTTACCTGCATGCCTAGGTATAAATTCAGCAGCAAGAGCCCAATTTTCTGTGGGTGACTGGATAGATCTTGTCCGGCTTTCTGAATCAGGTGTGTGCAAAGGAGGTAAAGATGGCTCAGAGCCCCTTCGTCCAGTAGATGGTTCACCGACATGCGGAACAATGCAGGGCTCAGAAACTCTGCGGCCACAGTGGTAGTGAGAAGTATCAAGAGGCAGATAAGCTGTTGTGTGCTGGAAACTGCAGTAACAAGATAAAATGTTAAATTGTTTTAGTCAAACATTTTCAGAAGGGGAAACCAATATATGCCCCTTAGGGATGCGTGTCATACATAAAGTCTTTCATATGTTCCCATACCAGCATAAGAAACTTTAACCAATGGTGGGGGGGAAAGGGGTTAGGAGATACTGTATGTGACCATGCCTCATGATGCAATATAAAATTACACAAAGCATGGCCTACCCAACCTGCCAGCCCTGTGCTTTGAAATTGCAACACACACACACACACACACACACACACACACACACACACTTTGTGGAAAAAACCCCGTTAGGCTTTGTTCACACTGGTGCAATGTGGGAACCCTGCAAATCCAGTGCGGGTTCCTACATCGCACAGTGGTTCACTCTGAGATCTGCAAACTGCTAGGGGTGTCAAAGTTAATGACACCCCCAGATTGGTTAGCAGACCAGTGCGAAATAGTGTAGGGATCACAAAGGTGTTAACACCCTTGTTAAACGATTCTAGTGCGGACCAAAATGAGGGTCCTGCACCATTTTGGCATGAATTCAATTTGCACCGCAATGCTGTGCAAATCACATGCGGTGTCGGTCGTCAAAAAAAACAACAAACAACAAAAAACAAACAAACTAGGAGGCAATATATTATCTACTTGGAAACGCCCACTAGTGTCAGTCGGTACTACAATGAGGGAAAAAATAAAAAGCTTTGTACTTACCGTAAAATCCTTTTGTCGTCCATAGACGGACACAGCTCCTTCAAATCTTAACAGTTGGGTATGTTCCATCGATTAGGAGTGGACTGGGCAGAACATGTTACATATGCATACATGTTATTTAAACAGAGTTGAAGCAGCCCCACCCAGGGGGCAGTCCCTCTGAACATAACCCTCCACCCTGCAGCCTCAGTTCGTAGAAAAAGCAGTACAAACAAAAAAGAAGGGAGGGGTGGGTGCCGTTTCCATCAATGGACGACAGAGAAAAGGATTTTACGGTACGAGTACAAAAAAAAATAAAAATTCTCGTCCATGGACGGACACCGCTCCTTCAAATCTTGACAGTTGGGACGTTCCAAAGCAGTGCCAAACGAGGGATGGGCACAGCAATCAAAAAGAAACCAGTTTCACCCCAAACAGGCAGAGCTCCTCAACGGAGGAGTGGCAACCTCAAACAGCTGCCTGCAAAAAAAACTTTGCGGCCGAAGATGCACTCACATCAACCTTGTAAAAGGCATGAACGGACGACCAGGTTGCCACCTTACACACCTGAGATACAGACGCTTGATATCAGAAAGCCCAAGAGGCATTAATAGCCCTGGTCGAATGTGCCGTAATGGGAAAATGGAGGCGCCCGCCCTTTAAGGGCATAGGCCTGAATGACATTCTCCCTGATCCACCGAGAAATGGTGGCCAATGAGACCGCCAGGCCCTTCTGCAGCCCAGACACCGACACAAACAGTGAGTCAGACCTCTGGAACTGAGCCGTAGCAGACAGGTACACCCACAGAGCACGCACCACCTCCTTGGAATGCGATGGCCGAGGACACAAGGATGGAAGAACAATGTCCTCATTCAGGTGAAAGGCTGAAACCACTTTCGGAAGAAAAGCTGCGAGCATAGCACCGCTTTGTCCTTATGGAGGACCAAATACGGGGACTTGCAAGACAAGGCCGCCAATTCAGAAACTGATGGATGTGATGGCTACCAGGAATGCCACCTGAGTGTCAAGAGGAATTTCCCCAAAAAAGGAGGTTTCTGAAGCGCCGAGAGCACCAGATTAAAATCCCACGGAGGTAGTGGTGGGCGCACCAGAGGAGCCACATGTCGAACCCCTTGCACAAATGTACTTACTAGTGAATGAGTCGCCGGGGGGGGGGGCTTCTTAAGGCAAGTTTCTGATCTAACTACTCAGTGCTGTAAAAAACAGCAGGATCCTGGAAACCGAAAAAGTCTGTGGATGCCATTCCATCTCCTCACACAGATGTAGGCTCTCCATGTGCGATGGTAGATCCTCCTGGAAGATTTCCGTGCTCTCAACATGGTTGAAAGGGACCGAGGCCTATTGGATTCGGACTCTGTACCTGGCTTTCTATAGCCACGCCGTTAAAGCAGAATGAAGAATGCTACCTTGATAAAAGGTCCTCCCTCATTGGTAATCGCCAGGGCACGTCCGCCACCAGCCAAACAAGGTCGGCGTACCAGGGACGCCTGGGCAAATTAGAATCACCGGAATTCCCTCGGTCTCTATGTGGAGTAGACGAGGAAGCAACTTCAGTGGGGGGGGGGGGGGACATAAATTAGCCAATACTGACCCCACAGGGCCACCAACGCATCTGCCCAGGGATCTCTGGACCTGGCCACGAACCACGACACCTTGCGAATTAGTCGAGAGGCCAGGAGATCCACATCCAGCGTGCCCCATCTCCAGCAAAGGAGTTGAAAAACCTCCGGATGCAACGACTATTCCCCGTGGTCCAGCATCTGGCGACTGTCCGCCTGACAGTTGTCCACGCCCAGAATGTAAACTGCCAATAGGGCCGGCACGCTCCTTTCCGCCCACCGTAGGATGTGAGCGACTTCGATGCTGCAGCTGAACTTCTTGTTCCTCCTTGATGGAAGACATACGCCACAGCCATGGCGTTATCTGACTGGATCCTGACTGGACGCCCCTGCAGCCTCTGAGACCACTTGGAAAGGCACAGCCTGATCGCCCGGAGTTCCAGAACATTGATCGACAGTTGGGATTCAGTCAGGGACCAGCGGCCCTGGGCCGGCCGAACCCCCCCAGACTCCCAACCGGTCAGGCTAGCGTCTGTCGTGATCACAGTTCAATGAAAAAGGGAGGAAGGACTTCCCGGACCAAAGAGCTGGGGATCTCAGCCACCAACTCAGAGGACCTGACAAGGTGACTTAACTGAATCTGACGATCCAGAGACAACGGAGATTTGTTATATTTGGAGAGAATCTCCTTCTGCAAGACCCAAGTGTAGAATTGTGCATACGGTACTGCCTTGAAAGAGGCTACCATGAAGGCCCAGGACTTGCATGCAGAAACAGAGAGACGACCATTTGCAGGATGTCAGCAACCTGACAGCCGACTGGCGTGTCTGCAATTTCTCCAAGGGAAGAAAGACTCTGGCCTCCGGAGTCCAGAATCAACCCCAGGTACTCTAGGCGCTGGGTTGGTACTAACACCAACTTCTGGAGGTTCAGTTTCCACCCAAACTCCCGGAGGGTCTGACTGACTATAGACACGTCCTCTAATTCTGAGCTTGAAGCAGCTCTCAGAAGGTCGTCCAAGTAGTAGCCTACGATAGCAATGCCGGGGGAAGTAGACTACAAGGATCTATATTATCCTGCCTGTCATGCCCAGCTGCCAGTTGATAGAAGATTCTCAAAAAAAAAAAAAAAAAATTCTCCAGGACTCTGGGCCAAAAAAGGGAGCCAGGTCCTTCTCTACTAGGCAGAAAAAGACCTGGGGTGGCTGGCTGCAGGGTTATGTTCAGAGGGACCGCCCCCTGGGCAGGGCTGTTTCAACTCTGCTTAAACATGTATACATATCCAACATGTTCTGCCTAGTCCTCTCCTAATAGGACAGAACATACCCAACTGTCAAGATTTGAAGGAGTGGTGCCCGTCCATGGACGAGAAGAGAAAAGTATTTGATCCCCTGCTGATTTTGTACGTTTACCCACTGACAAAGATAATTTTAATGTTAAACCTAACAGTGAGAGACAACACAAATATCCAGAAAAACTCAATCTAAAAGTTATAAATTGATTTGCATTTTAATAAATGAAATAAGTATTTGATCCCCTAGCTGCAAGATTTCTGGCTCCCAGGTGTCTTCTATACAGGTAACAAGCTGAGGTTAGGAGCACTCTTAAAAAGGGAGTGCTCCTATTCTCAGCTTGTTACCTGCATACAAACACACCAATCTCTCCACCATGGTCAAGACCAAAGAGCTGTCCAAGGATGTCGGGGACAAGATTGTAGACCTACACAACCATCGCCAAGCAGCTTGGTGATGGGGTGACAGTTATTTTATGTTCTTTCCATTTCCGAAGAATCTTCCTCGGTCTGGGGCTCCATGCAAAATCTCACCTTGTGTAGTTTCAATGTTCATGAGAACGGTGAGGAATCAGGCCAGACCTACATAGGAGAATCTTGTCAATGATCTCAAGGCAGCTGGGACCAAACAAAACAATTGGTCATGGCGTAAAGGACTAACATCCTGCAGCGCCCGGAAGATCCCCCTGCTCAAGAAAGCACATGTACAGGCCTGTCTGAAGTTTAACATGGGGGGGGGGAGAAAAAAAAACCCACACAGGAGGGTATAGGCATCAATGACTCATCCAATGTAATCCTACAGGAGTCACCCAAATCATTTGGTTGGTCCGAATATTAGTTGCATTAGTGGAGAATCACTCCATAGTGCCTACTAAATTATGGCAGCATATATAAAAAAAAAAAAAAAAAAAAAAAAAGGGGGGGGGGAATTGAAACAATGTTTCAAGCAAGAATTTGTCAACGAGGAATATGGATAAATGACTACAAAATTTAATAGTATCCACATAGAAATCATAGCAAGCTACAGATATCAGTATCTAAATAGCATTAATAAAATTAGATGCTAGTCCAAGAAGCATACTGTGAACCTATAGGGACAGACCAGGGAGCTGGGGCATAAGGATTGAAACTGTTTAGTCTATGGCAGTATTGTGTGGCCACAAGATGGAGCTGTGGTCCTAAAATTACAGTTCCAAAGCCAGCATCAGCAGTTCATTGTGTTATATTCCAGATCAGGTAGAATTACTGTTCATAAAGAAAATTCAAGAAATATACCCAGAAGGGGGTTGCCTAAAACAGTAAGACAATCACCGTCGGTGAGTATAAGCTCCAGGATCCGTGGACAGAAAGAAGCAGACACCAGTAAGAGGGGATAAACCGATGGGAAAGCATTGGATATAAAAGCGGGACACTTGTTTGAGACTGCCAACTACAGCTACAATGTTACCTCCATACTTGAATTCACGCTGCTGGAGCTGCTCTATGCTTGCTGGACCAAGAGGTACAATTACCCTGGATTGTCTTACTGTTGCTTTAGGCAACCCCCTTCCTGGTATATTCTTTGAGTTCTCTTTATGAACAGTAATTCTACCTGATCTGGAATATAACGCAATGAACTGCTGATACTGGCTTGAACTGTAATTTTAGGACCACAGCTCCATCTTGTGGCCACACAAAATACTGCCATAGACTGAACAGTTTCAATCCTTCTGCCCCAGCTCCCTGGTCTGTCCCTATAGGTTCACTGTATGCAAGTGGTATGCTTGGTTGTGGTGGCCACCGACTGTCCTTAGACTAAAGTCTAATTTTATTAATGCTATTTAGATGATGTGTACCTTACTGCGATTTCTATGTGGATACTATTTAATACATTTTGTAGTCATTTATTCATATTCCTCGTTGACAAATTCTTGCTTGAAACATTGTTTCAATTCTCCCCCCCCCCTTTTTTTGACTGTCTGAAGTTTGCTAACAAACATCTGAATGATTCAGAGGAGAACTGGTTGAAAGTGTTGTGGTTGGATTAAACCTAAAATCAAGCTCTTGGCATTGACTCAACTCGCCATGTTTGGAGGAGAAATTCTCCCTTTGACCTCAAGAACACCATTCCCACCATCAAATATGGGAGGTGGAAACATGCTTTGGGGGTGTTTTTCTGCCAAGGAGCCAGGACAACTTCACATCAAAAGGACCATGGGCGGAGCCAGGTACCATCAAATCTTAGGCAAGAACCTCCTTCCCTCAGCCAAGGCATTGAAAAGCCAAGTTAGACTTACCGGTAACTTGTTTTCCAAAAGTCTTTCAGGACAGCACCTTGAGAGATAGCGACTCTCACCAACCACAGGAAACACCTTCCTCCAGATCTTTAGAGGGAGGTACCTCCCTACCATACCTCAGTTGTAGCAGAGAACCTCCGACCCCAGCTGGAACATACGTTAGTCACAGCATAGTACATCAAACTAATAGGGCGGGTCGTTGCTGTCCTGAAAGACTTCTGGAAAACAAGTTACCAGCAAGTCCAACTTGGATTTTCCCAAGGAGTCTCAGGACAGCACCTTGAGAGGATAACAGACTTACCCCCTTAGGGCAGGACAACAGCCTGCAGGACCTTCCTGCCAAATGCCTGGTCACTGTCAGATGTGAGGTCAAGTCTGTAATGGCGCAAGAAAGTGCGAAAGCTTGACCACGTTGCCGCCTTGCAAATTTGTTCAGGAGTGGCACCAGCTTTTTCTGCCCATGTGGCCGCAAGCGCTCTAGTTGAGTGTGCACAGATTCCCAGTGGTGGGGCCAAACTTGCATGAGAGTAGGCTTCCAGAATGGATAACTAACAATCTAGCCAAAGTAACTTTTGAAAGTAGGCAACTTTTGTTGCCTGCAAAAACAAAATAAAGAGTCTGTGCGTCTAAAGTTGTTATTTTTAGGTAGCATAACAGTCCTTTTTACATCCAACATGAAAGTCTCCCCCCAGAGGGGTCTGCACAGAAAGTAGGGAGCATGATGTCTTGAGAACGGTTAAGCATCAAGGCTACCTTAGGTAAGAACTATCTGAAAATATTGATAAATAAGGTTCCCTTATTGACCGGGCATGTAGTTCACTGATCCTGTGTGCTGAAGTGACATCAGAAACAGCGTTTTGAGTGTGAGATCTGAGAGATGCGTCTTCTAGAGGCTCGAATAGACTCCCTGCCAGGGACTGTAGAAATACAGAGATTCCATTTCGGGAAACCCCTAATCAGAGCCGGTCTAGACCTTGTAAGGGCTTTGAAGAACCCAACTACTAAGTTCTGAGGCCACAGATCTTTCTAGGAATACTGTTAATGCAGCCACCTGTACCTTCAAAGTACTAATTGCCAGTCCCTTATCTGCTCCATCTTTAAGAAACGCCAAGATGGAACCAAGGTTGTCCAGGTTGAGCAGATAAGTCACACCAAGAGTTAAACCTTCCAGACCTCGGTGTAGATGGTCCTTGTTACAACACTGCTAGCAAGCAGGAAGAATGCAACTAAAACAGTCTGAAAAGCCTTTTCTCTTTAAGAGCTGCCTTTCAGATACCAGGCTGCGAGAGAGAGGTTGGACACGTCCGGATGATTTATGGGACCCTGTATCAATAGATCATTCCTGAGAACCAAGCTCTTGGGCCAGAATGGGGTGATCAGGATGACAGGTACTCCTGCCCTTTGAATTTTCCTTAAAACTAGAGGGATTATCTGGAACGGGGGAAAACACGAAGCAAAGGCAAAACCCCCAGGACTGAGCCGGAGCATCTGCTCCTAGAGACCCGTCGAGCCTGTTCAGGGCAAAGAATTGAGATACTTGTGCGTTTTCCACCTCTGGTTGACCCCCACCTGTTGGAAATTGTCGCAAAGACCTCCAGGTTCAATGACCGCTCTGACTCCCAAATGGGGAGTCTGCTTAAGTAATCCGCCACCCTGTTTAGGGACCCCTTTAGGTGGATAGCTGACAGGGACAAGTGTTTCTGCCCATAGCAGAATTTGTTGCAAGCACCTGTAGAAGTCTGCTCCTTGTGCCCCCCCGTCTGTTCAACTAAACTACCGCCGTGGCGTTGTCCGTCAACACCTGGACATGGTGACTCTGGAGATCTGGAGCGAACTTTAGTAGAGCCAAGGCAATCGCCTTCAGCTCTCGCCAATTTGAGGATCTTTTTGCCTCTCTTGGGCCAAGTCCCCTGGATGAAGTTTCTTTCTAAGTGGGCTCCCGATCCCCACGCACTGGCGTCCGTGATCAGTCTCTTTTCCACTGGAAAAAGACAACTCTAGACCCTTCGAAAGGATCCCCTGATCTTTCCACCACTAAAAAGGTGACCTCTTCACTCGGGATGGAATTTTTATGTCCAGGGATTCTAGCTTGTGGTCCCAGGACCTCAGGAGAAAAGCTTGTAGGCATCTGAAATGTAGTCTTGCCCATTGAATGGCTGGCATTGAGGTCAGTACCGCTAAAGCCGACATTACTTGCCTTACTGTTATAGTCTGGTTGGACTGCAGCCTTGATACAGTGTCCTGCACCCTGTCCTTTTTCTCCTGGGGGAGAAACTTGACAACCCCAAAAAAACTGACCTCCTGAGATGGGTTTAGGGAGGATTTTTGAAGGTTTAAAATCCAACCCAATGATTCCAGGTGGCTTTGTGCCTTGGTCAAGTTGTCTTGTAACCTCTTGAGGGGGGCAAAGAACAGGTCGTCTAAATAGGGAATTACTGCAATTCCCTGTAGACGAAGCAGGGCTAGGGCTTCTGCCATCACCTTGGTGAAAATCCAAGGATGACAGCCCGAAAAGTAGGGCCCTGAACTGTAGATGAACTACACCCTCCATCTTCACTGCCAACCTGAGATAGCTCTGGGACTGAGGGGAAATTGGGATGTGTAGGTATGCCTCCCTTAATTCTACCGACGCCATAAAACAGTTTGGCGGCAGTAGATTTTTGAACGAAAATATTGAGTCCATCTTGAACCTCCTGTATGTGACAGATTTGTTCAGAGGCTTTAAGTTTAGGATCAATCTGAATTTTCCTGTTGGTTTTCTGACAAGGAAAATGTGTGACTAGAACCCCTGTTCTTCTGGTAGTATTTGTACCACCACGCCCTGCTGTGTCAGCTCCTTTAATGAGGACTTCATAGCTAGAGCTTTTCCTGGGTCTTTTGGGATATTCGTCGCCAGAAATTTTTTTGGGGGGGGGGGGACCGAGAATGCTATCACATAACCCTGGGCTAGAGTGGTCAGAATAGACTGATTGTGTTATGGCTGACCACTGCGGAAGAAACATTTGCAGTCTGCCTACCCGCAGGGCTGAGTCATTGGGACTTTTCAGCTTGCGTAGGAGGATGGAAAAGGATTCCACCTTTTCCGTGACCCATTCCTCCTCCCCTGAGTTTTGTTGTTCTTGAGCCTTTTTAGGTCGAAAAAAAAACATTTCGGGGGCTGTTGCTTCTTTTTAACTGGGAAAGACTTCTTCCTGTCAGCCATTCTGTCCAGAATGCTATCAAGATCAGGTCCAAAAAAGGATTCCCACAAAGCTTATTTTTAGAAGCTGCATCACCTGGCCAGGTCTTTAACCATGATGCTCTTCTAGCAGTATTCTTCAAGGCTGCTGACCTAGCTGATATTTTGATTGCGTCAGCTATATAAGCCACTGCAGAAGACAAAGTGGAAAAAGTCTAAGATTTCCTGTTTAGGAGAATCTGTCACTATATGGGACTTTAACTGGCTAACCCAAAATTCCACATTTCTGGCTACACGTTGTGGCCATCGCAGGCTTGAAATTGGTCATTATCGACTGCCATGATCTTTTGAGCAAGAGGTCCACAGGGTCCCCGAGAACCCCCCCCCCCCCATGTCCTCAAAAGACAGGTCAGTGGACCTGGGAGAAGGCCGCATCCAGTTTTGGGACTTGTTCCACACTGCAGAGGGATCTTCCTCAAAGGGAAAACGCCTTTTGTGGGCCTTTGAGAAGAAAGGTTTTTCTCTCCGGATCCTGCCATTCTTTATGGCGTCAGATGACCGAATGGACCGGGAATGTCCGACCCTTGGGTTCATTTAGACCTGCATACATGCGGTCATGCAGACTTAACTCTTTTCCTCACTTAGGCCAAGGGTAACATGAATGGCTCCAAGTAGCCCATCAACCTCTTCCAGGGACAATTTAAATTTGGAAGGGGCCACTTCAGTCTCTTCAACAGAGTCCTCCGCATCCTCATCAGAAGGTGTAGGGGACTGTCCTTCCCTGGTAGCAGACTTCTCAGTCAGAGTTTCCAACACTGGTATAGCCAAAGACCCCTGGGAAGAATCTGAAGTGGAAGGCTGACTAGCAGCCATGTTCACCAATGACTCACGAAAAGTTTGAATCGTGGCATAAAGTTCCTTCTTTACAGAGGCAACCAAGTCATCGCATCCTGAAGCCGATTCCTCTTTAACTAAAGTAATGCAAGTACTGCATAGGGTTTTTCAGTTCTCTCCCATTTTAGTCCTGCATGAAGGACATCTTTTTTGGGTCAGCGCCCTTGGCCTGGAGAGAGAAACAAACAAAAAAAAAAAAAAAAAAAAAAAAAAAAAAGGATAGGCCAGAAATACACAGGTAAAGGAACAGGCAGACTTTAACTGCTGCCTCCTACCTGAGTCTTGCCTGTGCCTGTCCCCGCTGAGTCTTCCATTGCAGGTGTACAGCGAATTAGTGGCTTCACACGCCGTTTCCGGACTCCCATAGTGCCTCTGCACCGGACCAGAAACAGGTATCAACCTCTGTCCTGCCTCCTCCCCCCTGCGTTCATGCTGGAAAATGACCCGCTCTGTCACTTCTGGCATCTTGGACTACGTAAAAATAGCGGCGGTGCGCGCAACCTTCTCTCCAGGTCACCTAGTCCACGGCTCCTCTGAGCATTCAGGGGGAAGAGGAGACCAAAACTACTGCTTGCCATGCCTGGGTAGAGCGGGAGGACAGTGGTCTATGGAGGAAAACCAAAAAGGGAAGCCCCATCTCCCAGGAGTATCTGAAAGACATTGGCTCCCCTCACTGAAGATGTTCCCTCCAGCCCGGAGGGAACAAAAACGGGGAGGTAGCTCCCTTTAAAGATCTGGAGGAAGAAGGCATTTCCTGTGGTTGGTGGGAGGAGTCACTATCTCTCAAGGTGCCGTCCTGAAAGACACCTTGGGAAAAGGGGTATTCCAGCATGACAATGACCCAAAAAACACACAGCCAAAGCAAAGCAGTGGCTCAAGAAGCACATTAATGCCCTGGAGTGGTCTAGCCAGTCCCAAGACCTTAAATCACATATAATGTGGAGGGAGCTGAGGGTTCAAGTTACCAAACCTCAGCCTCGAGGCCTTAAAATGATTTGGAGAGGATCTGCAAAGAGGTAGACAAAATCCCTCCTGAGATGTGTGCAAACTACAAGAAAAACAGCTGACCTGATTGCCAACAAGGTCTTTGCCACAAAGTACCAAGTCATATTTTGCAAAGGGGTCAAATAGGCAATTTATAACTTTTTTTAAATGCATTTTTTCTGGATATGGTTTGTTATTTTGTCTCACTGTTAGAATAAACCTACCATTAAAATTAGACTGATTTTTGTCAGTGAGCATACAAAATCAAATACTACTCCCCCGCCCCCCCCCCCCCTCACAGTATATGGCCCAAGCACAAATCGGTTTATTTTTTGGGAACAATTGTATGTTAAAAAGTTTAATTCAGACAAAACTGATTAAATACAATACAGAATATTGTGGGTGTATCCCATCACCTGTACATGATCACCCCCTTGAGGCTTGTATAGGATGGGCAAATCTGGGCTTCATAGGCGCTTCTGACATGAATTTAAACCTATAAAACAAAACAGTGTTGCGCTTCCTAAATACAAAATAACTCGACATAATCCTTAAATGAGAATAAGCGATTAACTTGCAATATAGCAACGGTTTATTTGCCCTTTAAAATGTTACAAACGCAGCAATTAAGCAGTGCGGGCTCAGGATGCATAGAAACGACAAGATGCTCAGCAAGGGTCCCCTTGCTGAAGAAGCCATTCAACGTAACGTGTATTGGGGGGGGGGGGAAGGAGGAGTCGCAGTGGCTATGTCATCCTGCAAGCATCTTGGTCGTTTCTATGCATCCTGAGCCCACACTGCTTAAGTGCTGCGTTTGTAACGTTTTAAAGTTTTAATGAGCAAATAAACAGTTTATAATCAGAGCACTAGATTTTGCCTTTTCTATTCCTATGTGCACCGGACCCCATTGAGGGAATCTGTAGTGGCTAGTATCCATCTAATCAGCCGGAGGCAGCACAAAAGGAATAGGAGCTCCATGACCAGTTGATACGTTTATATCCGAGAGGAAACCTGCTTTTTCTGACCTGCTGGTGAAACAAGGGTCAGAACGTGAGGTGAGCGGCTAGGATATAGAGGTGGAGGAGAGCACTTGCATTTTCAACATTCAGGCACTAGTGGTGTGTTGTGCGTTTTTATGCAGAAGACTCTGGAGGACTATACTTGTGCATTTGGACTCTAATTTCTTTTTAGTGTGTTGTTCACCATTCCCATTCAGGGAACACCTATTCATTTTTGGTTTACTATTCCCAGTCAGGGAACACAAATATTTGATTGTGCATTCAGTATCTTGCAAGTTAATCACTTATTCTCATTTAAGGATTATGGGGAGTTATTTTGTATTTAGGAAGAAGCGCAACACTGTTTTGTTTTATATATTCTGCATGTGAAGTAGTCAGGTGGGGGGGGGGGGGTATTTTGCTAAATCACCCACTACACATCACTAATTTAGTGAATAAGGACATTCTATTATTTTTTGCGCTGATAGAAATTTGTTTCATTGTATGAATTTAAACCTACTTGTGAGCTGTTAAACAGCTTTTGTATTCCCACTGAGTAAACAAACAATCTACAAAAAGGTGATCGGAAGCCCATATACACCAATCCTTAAGCGTTTTGAATGACTTACCTGCACTTGTTACCATAGCTACAGAACCCATTTTGAAAATGCCGGCAGAGTGGAGCAGGCTTCCTTTCATGGGAGAAGTGGCAGTTCACACCCCAATGACAGACACCCCTGAGGAATGCTCTGTGGAGTGAGCAGAAGTAGTCAGACTAAAAAGCCTCAAAGTATAAAGTTATAGTATAGTAGTTTTTTTGTATGTAATTTCCCTTGAAGAAAAAAAAAAAAAAAAAAAAAAAAAAAAAAAAACCCCACGCGTTTAGCGCTTGAGCGTTCACTTCAATAGACAATTATTCTGGCCAATGAAATGAACTCCCAAGCACTTGACGCACCTACACATGTCACACACACCTAAAAGGCATCAAGGGTTTTTTTTCCTGACAAAACACTACCAGCAGGAAAGAAGCCTTGGAGGACAAGCAATACACCTAGTATGCATGAAAAACTAGGGGAAGGGGGGCTGGGCAAAAATGTAAAAAATTATTATACACATACAGATGGATTACAAGACCATTAGGTAGTGAATTTTTGGGGATATCATTTAGTGTCACTTTAAATTGCAATTTTATCATAATAACATATTATATGGTAAAGGTATATTACGATAGAGGGATTCAGTTCTATAAAGCAACATGCCTGAGCAGAGGGTGGCCAAAGAAATTTAACAAAGTATGGAAGATTTGGTTGGACAGTGATCTTTCAGTAGCCTAATGAGTTTCTAGATTTCATTGAGAGGGGGAGGTTAGCTACATAGTGGTGGGATGTAGCTCTAGGAGGCTCTCATACTTGCACTACTGTTGGGACCATTAGGCTGGGCTCACACTAGTGCAATGCGGGAACCCTGCAAATCCACTGTGGGTTCCCACATCGCACGGCAGTTCACACTGCCATATGTGAACTGCTGGGGAGGGTCATACAAACATTGACACCCATTTCAGCTCGCATATCGCACTGTGAACTGATAGTTCGGACATGAATCGGATCACATCCGTGCAATCCGATTCTGGTGCGGACAAAAAAAAAAAAAAAAAAAAAAAAAGAGAAAGAGAAGTCCTGTGCGTGTTTGGTCCGAATGCAGTGCAATATCAGCCATGCTATCTGTATGGCTGAAATCGCATTGCACGGACATAACACAATTTACACTGCATGTGATTCGCAATGCAATCTCGCACCACTACATGGGTGTAACCAGCTGCCTGCACAGTTCAGCCCAAATTTTTGCCTGAATTCAGACCTGAAACAGAGCCAAAGATGCACAGGACCCTGGCACAATGGGCTCCACAGCCACCTCAGAGATGTGTGAACCAACTCCATTGATAGACAGTCACACACTCCAGTCATGCATATTGGATGCAGGGAAACCCACATCCAATTCACAATCATGTGAACCCAGCCGAACTGATCACTATAGATTAACCAGCTGTCTGGTTCTACCCTTCAAGCTGTGATCACTGTGTCCAGAAAGGAGTGGACTCAGCAGAGAGCCTTCACAAGAAAAGTAGCAACAGCCACATAGTGTGTACTTACCTGCACGGGGCTCTATGACCTGCTCCTCTACCGCTTGCTGTAGCCATTGCCTTCAGACACAAAACACCCCCTCTCTCTATGAGCCCGTGCACCCGCAAGAGGACTTCTTACCCAATAAGCACTCTCTATCTTTCCCTCCCCTTGATAGGCTGCTTATGAGCCTCACCAGAAGGGGTCTCTCTTTACAACCATTAATTAGTTCCCTCCGCCCTCCTGACTAATCACAGACATGTGTGTGTCCAATCTACATAGACTCTCACACACAACGTTAGAATGTTTATTAAATAGTCACATGAATATACATTGTTAGCTTTAATAAGATTAAATATTATCTTAAATACAATATCATTGAAATCTTTAGGTACAGGATATCAAAAAGAAGCCACTAGGAAGATCCAATTCATATTTGCTATGCCTGTTGAGTATTCATTTACCAATAAAATCACTCCAGTCATTGTAAAAGTTTCAAACGTTGGGATTTTCCTACTCTAGGGTGTATGAGGAAAGGCGGCCTCAGGGCTGGTGTATGAGGGCGTTGTTATGAAACACAGGCGTTTACATTTTAATGCATTCAAATGCACGAGTGTGCGTCTGGCCTACATTGCCTGCAAATGCACTGCCCATAGGACAGCAAAGTGCAACGCAAAAAGGTCAAACGCTGCCTACGAACCATTCCAGAAAAATGCAAAGCAGGTCATACACTTCCTCTGAACCATTATCCACACCATGTGCAGAAAAACGAAACGCAAAGCTGGGTGAAATGGTTTCCTTCCACATTCAAAAGACAGTCAGTAGGTTACTTGGCTCTGGCATGTGTATGGATGTGAGGCGAAACTTTGAATTTGCGCTTCTGTCCCACAGCTCATGTGAACAAATAGAGGGGCTGCAGGGAATGACCCTGCCCACAGCTCATTGAAGTAATAAAAAAAAAACAGAGAGCGGAAAGCAGGCCATAGAAAAGTCGAAAACCAAACAAAATTCTTGGTCGTTCGTAAGGATTTGCTCCGGCGGGTTTGCACAGCCCACGTGCAGAGCCCGCCAGGAAGTCGGCACTGCGCTAATCACAGGCAGTGAGACGTTTCCGTTCTGTGCAGCCGTGCATCGGGAAATGTCTCACTGCCTGTGATTAGCGCAGCGCAGTGCTGACTTCCTGGCAGGCTCTGCACGTGGGCTGTGCGAACCCTGCTGGTGCTCATTCTTAGTCGTTCGTTTTTCGCATCATTAGTGTGCCAGCTGCGACATGCGATTTTTGTGCTGCAATCAAAAGCACCTGATTCAACATGCTTTATTAAGTTTAGAAAACAAAACAAATGATGGCACAGTTGTATGTGCCATTTTTGTTGTTCGATCGACAGAACGTTCGGCTTTTATCTCGTCTATGGCCTGTCTTCGTTTGGCTGGAGTTGAGTTCTGGTGATGTCCAAACTCCACTCTAATGTGAGGTAGAGAGTGAGACCATAGATTATAAGCACTTTGAGGGCAAGGACTGAGGTTCAGTATATACAGTGCTGCATAAATTCTCAGTGCTATATAAATACCCCTAAGGCTTCATTCACACAGGCACTGGTGCCCATATACTGTGAATGGGCTGTGTGTTTCTGCAGCCTGTTGTGTGAAGGCAGCCTATGTAAGTGAATGGGGCAGCAGCAGCTGCTTGTCCCAATTTGACAGTTGTGCATGTGAGCGGCCCCAAATGTACCTTCAGGCTGGGTTCACACTAATGCGATCACAGACACCACATGTGATTTGCACCGCATTGCTGTACAGATCACATGCCATGTCTGTGCAATGCGAATTCAGCCATACAAACTGTATGGCTGAAATCGCATTCGCACCAAAATGGTGCAGAATAATTTTTTTGGTCTGCACTGGAATCGGATCGCATGGACGTTCACACCTATGCGATCAGATTCCTGCACCATTTCACAGTTCGCACCTCGCGATTCCAGTGCGGGATCCCGCATCGCATGTCACTCGCCGGCGGTTTACACTGCGATCTGCAAACCGATCTAGGCGTGTCATTAACTTTACATTGACACCCACAGTGGTTTTCGCAGATGTCAGTGTAAACCACTGGCGAGTGACATGCGATGCGGGATCCCGCACTGGAATCGCGCTGGTTCCCGCATCGCATATGTGTGAACCTGGACCCAAGGCCGCTCACCCGCACCCACAAGCCTGTCAAATTGGGACAAGCTTCTGTTTTCCCATACACTTAAATGAACTGCCTGCATGCAACATAAACACATGGCCCATTCATGGACTACAGGACTCAGCACCCATGTGAATGAGGCCTAATAATTCAATAAGCAGGTCAAATACTGCCTCAGAACTGTCATCCATACTGCACCATTGCGGTAAATGGAAATCTGCCCCCCCCACCCCAAAGCACCCATCCCCCTATGTTGAGATCTTGTGGTGCCTTTTTTTTCCCATTAAGCTTTTTTTTTACATTAAGCTGTCAGCGGGCAACCCCGCTGACAGCTGATGACTCATCAGTTGTTAAGGACGTGTCGATCGTCTTCCCGGCCCGTTCCTTAGCAACCAGCTATATACAGTGTTTAAACGCAAAAATAAAAACCGCAAAACACATCAAAAATCAGATCACAACACTTACATTTCTGGTGCGATTTCATTGAAGTCTATTACAAGGAAAACACGGGAGAAAAAATCCCCTACCATTTCCAAAAACGCATCGGCTGCAAATTGCATAGGTGTCAACGTGTACCATAGGAAACCATGTTAAATGAACTGTAGTGCGTTTCTGCAAAATGCAAAACGCACTTTAAAGGTGTGAACCTAAGGCAACTAACCAAAACGAACAAGTGCATAGATAAATTGCTGTGATACACTTGTACTGCCGAATCAAACTCCACAGTTTACGCAGTAATCAGCTGTATTTTACCCCCCCACTATCACTTAAGTTGCAAAGTCAGGCTTATGGAGGGTATACCCTTGTTGCTGCCCTAATGCAAAAATGAATGATCACCCCCCTGTCGAGTATGGCGAGCAGTAAGGCTTGATTCACACTAATACGTTTTTTTATGCTTTTTGCATTTTGCAGAAATGCAGGGAATTTATTTAACATGGGTTAAATATGGGACACGCTCACATTAATGCATTTTTGTGCCTCTGCGTTTTTGGAAAGGGTCGGGGACTTCATTCCCGCAAAATGCAGCATTTTGCATTTATTAGACTTCAATGGACCCACATCCAAAATGCTCTGCACCCCCCACCTCAAAGCACCTTGCCCCCCATGTTGATGGGGACAAGGGCCTCTTCCCGACAACCCTGGTCGTTGGTTGTCGGGGTCTGTGCCGGGACTTATCGGAATCTGGAAGCCCCCTTTAACAAGGGGGTCCCCAGATCCTGCCCCCCCCTATGTGAATGGATATCGGGTACATCCTACCCCTACCCATTTAATAAAAAAGCAGTGAAATGTAAAAGAAACAAGAGGCGGTTTTTGACGAGTCCTTTTTTAAAATGTATTTATTTTTTTATTTTTTTGACAAGTCCTTTATTAAAAAAAAAAAGCTCTGTCTTCTCCCCGAGCCGTCTTCTCCCGCCGCCGTCCCTCCCGTTGCCGTCTTCTCCCCGAGTCGCCGTCTCTCCCGGAGCTGTCTTCTCCCGCGCCGCTACATTCTTCCTCGCCCACCAATGTCTTCTTCCTCGCTGCCGATTACCCCCTAAAAACAAAAAAGTCCACTCTTGTGCTGATGCTGTCTTCCTCCTTTGTGACATCCCCTGCTGTCTGACATTTCTTATGTAGTCATGGGGCGTGGCCATCCAATGACTTCACCCGGAGAGCCCTTACCCTTGTGACGTCATAAGGGGCGGTCTCTCTGGGTGACGTCATCGAGTCCCATAGCTATTTGGCGCAAAATCAAGGGGATTCACTGAGGACCTGGCCTGGAGTTTCACAGGAGAAGTGTCTGGCTGGTATTGGATGAAGGAATCAAAGTATACGGGGACATTGTGAGTATAGGCCTGGATATAGAATCTTAGTAATTGCTCGATGGTCTAACCCAGGGGTCTCCAAACTTTCTAAACAAAGGGCTAGTTCACTGTTCTTCAAACTTTGAGTGGGCTAAACTGGGGCCAGCGGGAGTAGAAAATGTCATGGTGTCAGTGATAGTTAACAGTGTGCCCTCTTTGCTATAAGGGGAAGGAATAGTGCCCCATCGTTGGTGTCAGTGGGAGGAATAGTGTCCCATGATTGGTGTCAGTGGGAGGAATAGTGTCCCATCGTTGGAGTCAGTGGGAGGAATAGTGCCTCATCATTGGTGTCAGTGGGAGGAATAGTGTCCCATCATTGGTGTCAGTGGAGGGAATAGTGTCATGTTGTCTGTGTCAGTGGCAGGAACTATGCCCCACTGTTGCTGACAATGGAGGAAGTAACGCCCAAAGGGCTGGATAAAAACAAGTAAAGGGCCATTTCGGCCCCCGGGCCACAGTTTGGAGACCACTGCTCTAATCCCTTTGGCATCTGCTCCAGTGCTGTTGGATTGGGACCTTTTCTTTGCTTGGTGTCCCGGGGTTGCTGTCCCCCTATTGTTTACCAAGAGGGGAATTAACCTGAAGAGTGTAGACAGGGCAGAGACTGTCCTCTGGTTCCTTAATCCACTAGATTCGGAGTATCTAAAAGCCCACCCTGCACCCCAACCAAGTTTAAAGAACATTGTTAGATTATAATCTCTAACGAGCAGGGCCCTATGATTAGGGTGACCACGTGTCCCGGATTGCACAGGACAGTCACGCATTTTGCAAGTCTGTCCCGGGCACATTCATTCCAGGACAATACAGTGTTCCAGAATAAAACTGACACAGCCAACCTCTGGGCCAATCTGATGCCCCCAAAAAAGTCCGCCACGTCACAGCTTTATGTATATTGCTGAATGAAAAAAGATGGACTTTGAAGGCACTAATATATAAAAAATAACAATTTTTATTATTGCACAATAGTACAGAGATTGCAGTAATTGTATTCCCAGAATACAAAAAATTATCTAAAATAAGAAATCATGGACATAAACCATAAGGACACTCAGTGATACAAAATACTCATTCAGTGGGTGTACATGAAGAATCTTCCCACTAAGGATTATGAAAACCAGAGAGATGTCCCCAAGATGGGAGTCCATAGGTTTCTTGGAACTTTAAAAGTGGCTCGACATGTTTCGCGATTATCTACGAATCGCTTTTTCAGGAGCTTCTAAATTCCAAAGTAGAGAATAAAGTTTGAATATGCATCATACATATATAACATACATTTACATTTTACTTCACAAGTACATCAGACCCTGATGCCGGCATCTGATTCTTACCCGAAGTATCAATTGTGGTTGCCTGATGCTGTCACTTCACCCCCTCCCAGGTGTCTCAACCCAAACCCATGCCCAAAGGGGGCATCCCACCAGGCTGGAACGGCGAGGAAAGAAGAGAGCGCTGAGTAACAGGAATATGGAGATGCACCAAATATCTATAGAACAAACCAACATAAGCTATAAGAAATATATATATGTAGCGCTACCCCCAGTTAAGAGAGCCGCTGGATTTGTTTCGGGCCCTGAATACAGCACCGCCAACCCCCGGCAATCTACTCAACCCACTCTGGCACAGTTAGTCTAAGGGTTGTTATCTTATCACAATCTAGCAATATATGCACAATGATAACACACTGAGAGCGAAGTGTTAAAGTATAACTAGTGTGACAGCAGGAAGGTAAAGTCACCTGGTTGCATCCAGGGGGGTAGATATATTTCGCCCAGATTCAGGCTTTACGCCGACTTATACAGCTAGGTGGAGAGTTGTATAAGCCCAGCTGAGACTAGTGGGCTCATGGATGACTCATACCTCTAGGGAGAGGGCTGGGCGTCGTGCAGACAGGGAGTTGATGAGACCAGCTGAACCTTGTCAGCTCATTTAGGCCTCTATAAGAAACTCCCAGATTCATTAGATGTTAGCTCATGCCTGGAAGCAGACCTGTGTGGACTGTCTAGGGAGAGTGAACCCCTGTGCGGTGAGAGAAAGCCTGTGTGGCTATATATTTGCTTGGACATTTAAAACCAGGGACTTAGGGACTAGGACAGCACTAGGCTGATCCCAGTTGTTAGTTAGGAAACCTGTATGTTTAGTCAGAGGTCAAGTTGACCAGGATTTATTTTGTTTATGTTTTTTTTTTGCCTTGCTGTGTTTTTGTCACTGTAAATAGAAAATAAACCGCACCTTTTTGATTTTGAAAACCACAACCTCCGTCTGCTGGGCCTGTTTTTGGGTGGGGAGCCCATCCCGGGGGTCACACACACCCGCTGCCGAGCTAACCCCCTCACAGTTGGTGGAGAACCAGTGGCAGTTTTTTTTTAAGCCAGCATGGAGGAGATACTGAAACAGCTGGCTCTAGCAAATGCCAATCAACAGCAGACAAATGCAGGTTTGCAAAGGAGCCTTGCAGCCCAGCAGCAAGCTCATCAACAGAGCCTTGCAACTTTACAACAGAGTCTGGAGGCTCAGCAACAAGCCCAACAGCAATCTGAGGCCCGCTTCATAGACCTGTTGCAGAAGCAAGAGCAGAGACTACAACAACAGATGGAAGCAGTAATGCAGCAACGTCCGCAGACCAGTGAGGAAAGCCGTCCCACTAATACCGCGTCCTTTGGGGTGAGTCGTTTATTGACAAAAATGACTGGAGAGGATGATCCAGAGGTATTTTTGACCACATTTGAAAGGACCGCTGAAAGAGAAAAGTGGCCTGAGGAGCAGTGGGCTGGACTAGTGGCTCCTCTGTTAACTGGTGAATCGCAGAAAGCTTACTATGACCTAGAGCCTAACCAAGCAAAAGACTATGTGATGCTAAAAGCTGAAATATTGGCAAGGCTGGGTGTCACCCTGGCTGTCCGGGCTCAGCGTGTGCATAACTGGACTTTCCAGCTTGGAAAACCCCCCAGGTCTCAAATGTATGATCTCATTCACCTGAGCAGAAAGTGGCTACAGCCAGAGACTTTGTCCGCACCAAAGATTGTGGAACGTGTTGTAATGGATCGGTTTTTGAGAGCTCTTCCTACTGCCATCCAAAAGTGGGTAAGCCATGGAGACCCAGAGACGGCCGATGGTCTTGTGGATCGTGTGGAGAAATACTTGGCTACAGAGAACCTGACGGCCTCTTCCAGAGACACTCGGACTTTCCACCCTAAGACCAGACCATCCCCAGGGGCGGATAAGAGGATTCCAAGGGGTGAGGGTGGAGAGAGTGAGAGGGTGGGAGCTCTACCCCAAGTTTGGCGAGAACAGCCTGGGAAATCAGCGGCTCAAGAGGCCGCAAGAAGGATCGTTTGCTACCGCTGCCGGCAAGCGGGACATATTGCAGCAAATTGCCCGGTTGTGGAGGAACCCATGCAGTGTGACTTTCTGACGGGCAGACGTCAGTCGCTGTGTGCGACAGTCGCATGCACTGCCATTCGGGGAACTGAGAAACATTTATGCAAAATGTGTATTAATGGTAGAAATGTTGTGGTATTGCTGGATTCAGGTAGCCTTGTGACCCTGATAAAGGCTGAGTTAGTTAAAACAGAGGTCTCTGGGAATAGCAAGGTAGCCGTTATTTGTGTGCATGGGGACACCCGAGAGTATCCAGTGACTACAGTGTGTTTCGAGACCCCCAGAGGTACCCTCTCTCATCCAGTGGGCTTAGTATCTCAGTTACCGCATGACGCCATTGTGGGAAGGGATTTTCCGAAGTTCTGGGAACTGTGGGATGATCCTGAGCCCCCCACTGGTGCCCCTATGTACCAGGAATGTGATAGCCAGAACTCCCCTGAGAGTGGTGAGGACTCTCCGGAATTTCCCTTGTCAGTATTGGCAGGGGAGACTCAAGAAACTGGAGAGGAGCCCACCTCCTCAGACGAAAACCTACCGTCTGTGGAGTTTTCTGATCTTGAGGTTCACAGGGAAAACTTTGCCACAGAACAGTTGAAAGACCCCGCCCTAATAAAGGCACGGGAAAACGTAGTGAAAATAGATGGCGAGTTAGTGAACCCAGATAATACCGGCACTTACCCATACTTCAGCGTAGAGAAGGACCTACTGTATCGGGTGGCAAAAAGGGCAGAAGAAACCGTTGAGCAGCTTGTGGTGCCCAAACCTTACAGGAAGTTGGTGTTGGAGTTGGCCCATGGGCACATTCTTGGAGGTCATCTGGGGACAGAGAAAACCCGAGAGAGGGTATTACAGAGATTCTATTGGCCTGGGGTGATGAAGGACATAGAAAATTATTGTTCCTCCTGCCCTGTGTGTCAGAGGTCGGCCCCGATGCCACATTTCCGTAGCCCGCTGGTCCCTCTACCCATCATTGAGGTCCCGTTTGAGAGAATCGCAATGGATTTGGTAGGTCCTATAATCAAGTCCGCTAGGGGGCACCAGTACATATTGGTTATAATGGACTATGCCACCCGTTATCCAGAAGCGATCCCTCTCAGAAATACCTCGGCCAAAACCATAGCCAAAGAGCTATCTCTTGTTTTTAGCCGGGTGGGTATTTGTAAAGAACTGCTTACGGACCAAGGTACACCCTTTATGTCCCGGGTTATGAAAGAGCTGTGTAAATTGTTCAAAGTGACGCAATTGCGTACATCTGTGTATCACCCCCAAACCGATGGGCTGGTTGAAAGATTCAACAAAACCCTAAAACAAATGTTGAAGAAAGTGGTGGATAGAGATGGAAGGGATTGGGACTGTCTACTTCCTTATTTGATGTTTGCTATTAGGGAGGTGCCCCAATCCTCTACGGGATTCTCCCCCTTTGAGTTACTGTATGGGAGACACCCAAGAGGGCTGTTGGATATTGCCAAGGAAACTTGGGAAAGTGAGAGTTCTCCCCACAGGAGTGTGATTGAGCATGTCGCCCTGATGCAAGATCGAATTGCACAGGTAATGCCCATCGTGAAGGAACATTTGGCCCAAGCGCAGTTGGCACAGCAGAGAGTGTACAACCGTGGAGCCAAGACCCGTACCTTTTCCCCGGGGGATAGGATATTGGTACTTGTCCCTACGGTTGAAAGTAAATTCCTTGCCAAATGGCAAGGCCCCTACGAGATAATGGAAAAAGTGAGCGAAGTGAATTACAAGGTCAGACAACCATGAAGGCGAAAGCCCGAACAGATCTATCACGTTAATCTGTTGAAAGCCTGGAGGGATAGAGAGTCCCTAGTCGCAGACACTTGGTCACCAGCTCAAACTGGTTGCGTGATTCCTGAGGTTGGAATCGCAGCCACCTTGTCACAACCCCAACAACAGGAGGTTAAGGAGTTTGTGCTTCGCAACAAGGAGGTATTCTCTGAGCTGCCGGGACAAACATCTGGGGTAGAGCATGACATTATTACCCCGCCCGGTGAAAGGGTGAAGTTAAAACCCTATCGGATCCCAGAGGCCCGACGGGAGGCAATACGGGAGGAAGTACAGAAAATGCTGAACTTAGGGGTGATAGAGGAGTCCCAAAGTGATTGGTCTAGTCCCATTGTGTTGGTGCCTAAACCGGATGGGAGCTGGCGATTTTGTAACGATTTTCGTCAGTTGAACAAAGTTACAAAATTTGACACCTACCCCATGCCACGTATAGATGAGTTGATCGACCGGCTGGGAACAGCCCGATACATGACGACTCTTGACCTCACAAAAGGGTATTGGCAAATCCCCCTGGCCAAGTCGGCCAAAGAGAAAAACGCATTTGTAACCCCAGACGGGGCGTTCCAATATAAAAGAATGCCGTTCGGGTTACAGAATGCGCCGGCCACATTCCAGCGGAAAATGGACCAGATGCTGAGGCCCCATCGGAAGTATGCTGCGGCTTACCTGGATGACATAATTGTCCATAGCACAGATTGGGCCTCACATCTGCCAAAAGTGCAAGCAGTCCTGGACTCTGTTCGGGAAGCAGGGTTTACGGCTAACCCCAAGAAGTGTACCATTGGGCAGGAGGAGGCCAAATATCTTGGGTACACCATTGGGAGGGGAGTAATAAAACCCCAACTCAACAAAGTCGAGGCCATCCAGAGTTGGCCACGTCCCAACAGCAAGAAGCAGGTACGAGCCTTTCTGGGAATCGCTGGGTATTATCGGCGATTCATTCCCCACTTTGCTTCTAAGGCTGTGCCCCTAACCAACCTGACGAAGGGGAAAGGGTCGGTCATGATTAAATGGACCCCCGAGGCTGAGGCAGCATTCCAATTCTTGAAACAAGCCTTATGTAGCCAGCCAGTGTTGTACTCACCCGACTTCTCTAGAGACTTTGTCGTACAAAGTGATGCGTCAGATGTGGGGTTAGGAGCAGTATTGTCCCAGGTCTGGAACGGGGAAGAGCACCCAGTCATTTACCTCAGCAGGAAGTTGAAGTCCCATGAGGTAAATTACGCCACCGTTGAAAAGGAGTGTTTAGCGGTGAAGTGGGCTCTAGATTCCCTTCGGTACTACCTGCTAGGTAGGCACTTTGACATGGTTACGGATCACGCTCCGTTAAAGTGGATGGCTCAAAACAAGGAAACAAATAGAAGAGTGAATAGGTGGTTCCTGGCCCTCCAGGAATTCAACTTCACAGTAAAGCATCGCCCTGGCGTTCAAATGGGGAATGTGGATGCTTTGTCTCGAGTACATGAATGCCTGATTGCTGGTGTTCCAACCCCGAGGTTAAAACAAGAGGGGGGGTATGTGACAGCAGGAAGGTAAAGTCACCTGGTTGCATCCAGGGGGGTAGATATATTTCGCCCAGATTCAGGCTTTACGCCGACTTATACAGCTAGGTGGAGAGTTGTATAAGCCCAGCTGAGACTAGTGGGCTCATGGATGACTCATACCTCTAGGGAGAGGGCTGGGCGTCGTGCAGACAGGGAGTTGATGAGACCAGCTGAACCTTGTCAGCTCATTTAGGCCTCTATAAGAAACTCCCAGATTCATTAGATGTTAGCTCATGCCTGGAAGCAGACCTGTGTGGACTGTCTAGGGAGAGTGAACCCCTGTGCGGTGAGAGAAAGCCTGTGTGGCTATATATTTGCTTGGACATTTAAAACCAGGGACTTAGGGACTAGGACAGCACTAGGCTGATCCCAGTTGTTAGTTAGGAAACCTGTATGTTTAGTCAGAGGTCAAGTTGACCAGGATTTATTTTGTTTATGTTTTTTTTTGCCTTGCTGTGTTTTTGTCACTGTAAATAGAAAATAAACCGCACCTTTTTGATTTTGAAAACCACAACCTCCGTCTGCTGGGCCTGTTTTTGGGTGGGGAGCCCATCCCGGGGGTCACACACACCCGCTGCCGAGCTAACCCCCTCACACTAGTTTACTTCTGTGTAAAAGGCATAGGTTAACACATAACACATATACTGTCTGCAGAGCCCTGCAATGGTAAATATAGTACACACTGAGGATGCTGGCGATTACACGCCAAGTGCAGCTATTCCTATCTATGTGCCCTTATGGCACAGCAACAAAAAGTTCTAACTCCTGGTCAGGCCTGACTCAGATATAACTGTGTCTTTTAAGGAACAATTTCTTCGCTTGCAGCTTGAACGGTGGTGCACATATAGAAAGAAACAGTATTTGTAATCCACACGATAGGTAATAGAAGAACACTTCACCAGAGACTACACGACCAAGTTCTGCTACTAGTCTCGGGTGGAATAACAGATAAAACTTGGCGGGCCAAGGCAGTCTCTAGGCCTAATCAGAGTAAAGTATTTTGTTGGATTGAGCAGGTGCTCGCTCACCACTCCGGACGCGATCCCAGTCTGGGACTTCCACCGACTGTGTCTCCGCACACGGCGTCTGCGACGGCCGGGTCCCCGGTCCAACTGATGTCAGCAACTTGGAGAAGTCGGATGCCACCCAGGCTCGCAGTGGGGTGGAAGGCTCTCTGGAAGTTGTGCAAGGCCCTGGCTTCAGGCTCCTGCACTGCAGCAGATCCGCACGGGAAGACCTGTTGATAGCAGCGCAGTGTCCAAAGAGGCCGAGCTCAGCCTCGCCCTCCTCTTATATAGTCCCACCCATGAGTCTCTGCGTGGCAAAATTGCACCCTGGGTGCCAAACGGGGTTATGGGTAACATAGTCCCGGGGCCTTAAAGGAGACCCCGCTACACACTCCACCCACTTAAACTCTTTGGTCCCCAAAGATAAAAGTTAACACATACTACGCACAACATTTGACAAGGCTGCGTAGGTTGTCGGCAGAGGAAGTTCCCACCAAAAACGAGGGGTTATACTTCCCTGCCCACAGGTCACACTGTCATTCGTGGCCTGCCTAGCTGTGCCAGCGGGTGAGTTGGGGTTGCCCCCCACCAAATGAACAGTGGAGGGATCAGGGTCTTCCACACTCCTCCTGGCAGTGACCACAGTGTCTTCCGAGCTCTTCCCCATCTGTGGGTAAGTACATTTTCGGGGGGGGGGCCTTATGGTCCTTCTTACCCTTCGCTCTCTCTGGATTTCTGGTTCAGACAATACAGGTTCCTCTTCTGGAACCGACTTGGGAATTTCCACTGGTTCTGGGACACTTGACTCAGGAGCAGGGAGATACATGGAATCTCTTGGATCCTCCTCTAAGAGTAAGTCACAGGTATCTTCCCAAGAATCTGACAAAGGACTGGACGGGATGAACTCAGTAGCTTCTGCATTCAGTGTACTGTCTATGGTGTCTTCATCAGGTGGAAGATCAATAGCAGAAGTTTCTGGGGCCTGGGAAGGCCAAAGCCAATCAAGTTATTCTCCCTCATCTTCACTTAGCTCCGAGGTCTCTGTATCCCCAATCTGAGGGGTCTGGGACCGAGTGTTCGGCCTGGGAGTATCCAGGATGGAAGTTGGCTCAGGGGAACCCATCGTAGGGGGAATCCAAACTGCTTCAGCTAGTGGGAGTAGGTGGTTCCGATGCCAAGTCTTTAAGGGCCCCACCTTCCCTTCTAGCTTTAGTCTGTAAACAGGTAGGCCCGGTAGTTTTTTGCAAATAACATAGGGTTAAGATCTCCATCTGTCTGGAAGCTTGTGTTTTCCAGGGACCCCCAAGTTCTGTAGCAACACTCTGTCTCCAGGTTGTAAATCTTGAATCCGAACTTTCAGATCAAAGTTTTTCTTGTTGCGAGCCCCCCTTTGTTCTCAGGCTGCTTGGGCCTGCTCATAGGCCAATTTTAAATTGTGTCTGAGTCTATCTACATATCATTTGTGAGAAGTGGCAGAATAATGGTCTATGGAGGTGCCAAAGGCCAGATCTACCGGTAGTCTTGCTTCTCTTCCGAACATAAGTCGATAGGGTGAGTACCCTGTAGCGTCACTTGTGGTGCTGTTGTATGCATGCACAACTGCTGCTATGTGGTTGCTCCAATGCTGCTTCTTTTCACTGCTTAAGGTCCCCAGCATGTTTAGCAGGGTTCGGTTGAACCTCTCCGGCTGAGCATCACCTTGTGGATGGTAGGGGGTAGTTTGTGTCTTCTTGATCCCCAAGGAATCCAGGAGCATCCGGATCAGCCGACTTTCAAAGTCCCTTCCCTGATCTGAGTGAAGCCGTTGCGGTAACCCGTAGTGTACGAAGTATTTCTCCATAAGTACTTTGGCTACAGTGGAAGCCTTCTGGTCTTTGGTTGGGAAGACCTGGGCATACCGGGTGAAATGGTCAGTTACTACCAGAACATTTCCTAGCCCACTCAAGTCGGGTTTGAGGCAGAGAAAATCAATGCATACCAAATCCAGTGGGCCTTGACTTTGCAGATGGCCCATTGGGGCAGCTTGATGAGGTAAAGTCTTTCTCTGGATGCAGCGTGCACATGAGTGGCAGTATTCTTCAACTTCGGCCCTCATGCAGGGCCAATAGAAATGGTCCCTAACGAGTTGGAAGGTCCTTTCCTGCCCCAGGTGGCCATGGTTGTCGTGCAGAGCAAGCAAGACAGTCTCACGGTGTTTCTCGGGCAGAAACAATTGCCATTTGTCTTCCAGGTCATCAGAGGGACCCCTTCGGTAGACCACCCCCTGATGCACCTGCAACCTGTCTGTCACGTACCTGACGGTGACGAGCCCGGATCTGCAGAGGGAGGCCTCTCTTACGGCTTCCACCGGCGGCCCCTGGTACTGAAGACAGGAGGCACGGAGGTAGAAGGGGTACGAGTGCCTGGCAGGATGGATCAAGGTAGAGTAGAGTCTGAAGACTGGGACGGATCCAGGCACCCAGGAAGTATGGCAGGCTGAACCGGAACCAGGAACACAGCAACTGGACTGGAACTGAAGAGACTGGCTGGACTGGAACCAGGATACAGCAACTGGACTGGAACCAGGAACAAGCAACTGGACTGGAACTAGGAACAAGCAGCTGGACTGGAACTGATGAGGCTGACTGGACTGGAACCAGGACACAGCAACTGGAGAGATTGGTCGGACAAGCCGGGTCGGTAGTATTGGCTGACGGCAAGGTACTGGAGGATCAGGCAGAAGATTGGTCAAACAAAGCCGGGGGTCAGAGGCAGGCAGGAAATTGGAAGGGTCAAGGCAAGCCGGGTCGGATACAGGTAAATACACGAATCAGGTCTCTTTGGGTACTACACGCTGTAGAGCAGACAGCAGGGACTGTCTGTCACAGGCATGTTTAAATAGCTCTTCTGGCGCGCTTTGTGGAGCGTGCGCGCGCCCCCGCTAAGCGCGTGCGCGTGCACGTGCTCGCCATCGCGCGCAGCGCGTGCCCGCGCGCGTGGACGTGCCCGAGATTCGGAATCAGGAAGTCCAGGAATCCTGTAGCTGACAGGATTTCTATGACATTGCCCCCCCCAAGGGGCAGCCTCCGGATGCCCAGCCGGGTGAACCTTCCAGGGTGAGTCCTTTTGAAAGCCTGTATCAAACTCCTGGCATGGATATTCTCCTCGGGTTCCCATGAGTTTTCCTCGGGTCCGTAGCCCTTCCATTTAATTAGGAATTGGTTCTGGTTATTTCTTCTCCTGAAGTCCATGATAGCTTCTACTTCGAATTCCTGCTCACCGTCAATAATGATCGGATCAGGGTGATCCGGCTTCCGATCTGGAAACGGATTAGAGACTGTGGGTTTTAGGAGAGAGACATGAAAAACTGGATGGATTCTAAGAGAGTCAGGAAGTTCCAATTCATAAGCTACTTCATTAATTTTCCTCTTAACAGGGAATGGACCTAAAAATTTGGGGCCCAGTTTTTTAGAAGGGCATGCCATTCTTAGGTTTGTGGTAGATAGCCATACTTGGTCGCCGGGTACCAACACTAATTCACCCCGTCTCTTCTTGTCATAAATTGTCTTGTTGCGTTCTTGAGTCTTGGTCATGGTCTCTTGTAAAAGCTGGTTATTGACCGAGAAAAAATGTAACTTTTCCTGGACTGCAGGTACAGGACACTCAGGAAGGGAGTTAGGCAGAAAAGTAGGATGAAAACCATAGTTTGCAAAGAAAGGAGTCTGGCAGGTAGCGGAGTGGATGGAATTGTTATACGCAAACTCGGCCAACGGAAGTAGGGAAACCCAGTTGTCCTGAGCAAAAGAGGAGAAGCATCGCAGGTATTGCTCGAGCGTCTGATTCGTTCTCTCCGTCTGTCCGTTGGTCTGTGGATGGTAAGCAGAGGAAAACGATAATTCGATTTTCAAGGTTTTGCAAAGGGATCTCCAGAATCGAGAGGTAAATTGAACCCCGCGATCGGAAACAATATTGGCTGGTACCCCGTGGAGTCTGACTATTTCTCTGATGAATACCTGTGCGGTTTCAGGAGCGGAGGGAGTCCCTTTCATAGGGATGAAGTGTGCCATCTTGGACAGACGGTCCACAATAACGAAGATGGTGGAATGGTTCTCGGCCGGGGGTAACTCGACAATGAAGTCGATGGACAACATTCTCCAGGGCCTATCTGGAACGGGTAAGGGTTTTAGTAGTCCCCAGGCCTTGGATCTGGAACCCTTGTTTCGGGTACAAGTTGTACAAGAATCTACAAACCTCCTACAGTCTTCACGTACTCGAGGCCACCAGAAGGTGCGCTGTACCAGGTCAGTGGTCTTGGCAACGCCAAAATGCCCGGCCAGGGCGTGGTCGTGGCAGAGTTCTAATGCGGTTACTCTTAGTTTCTCAGGTACGTAGATTCTGTCTTGGTACCACAATAGTCCATCCTTAACCTGCAATTCCGGCTCGGAGAACTGTCTCTGCCCGGTGGAAGCTTGTTTGATTTGAGTGAACAGGTTCTCCTGTAGAAGAAGGAAATTTCCGGGGGCAAGGATGGTATCAGGCGGAGAAGTCTCCTTGGACTTATGGAACATCCGAGACAGGGCGTCAGGCTTAATATTCTTGGCCCCAGGACGATAAGTAACATGAAAAGAGAACCGGGAGAAGAAGAGTGCCCACCTGGCTTGCCGTGGATTCAATCTTCTCGCGGCTTTCAGGTACTCCAGGTTCTTGTGGTCAGTGAATATTAGGATCGGATGAGCCGCGCCCTCCAGCAGGTACCGCCATTCTTCTAGTGCAGACTTGATCGCTAGTAGCTCCCGATCCCCCACGTCGTAGTTCCTCTCTGCTGCAGAAAGCTTGCGGGAGAAGAAGGCTACTGGGTGGAGCAAGGCTTTGACTCCCTGTCTTTGGGACAGTATTGCTCCTACCGCTATTTCGGAGGCGTCTACCTCAAGTACGAATGGTAGTGAGGAGTCTGGGTGTTTCAAGATAGAGGCTGAGGTAAATAGGGCCTTCAGGCGTTCAAAAGCTTCTTGGGCTTCAGGAGACCAGTGAAAACGTGTTCCTTGCTTGGTGAGTTGAGTAATGGGTGCGATAATAGCTGAAAACCCCCTGATGAACTTGCGGTAGAAGTTGGCGAATCCAACGAAACGTTGGATTCCCTTCTTGTCCACCGGTTCTGGCCAGTCCAGGATTGCGGTAATCTTTTGAGGATCCATCTTGATGCCCTCGCTGGAAATGATTAACCCCAGAAATGATATACTCTCTTGCTCGAACTCGCATTTTTCGGCCTTCGCATACAGGCCATGCTGGCGGAGCCGACCCAACACATTTTTGACATGTCTGCGATGAGAATCAAGGGAGGAAGAAAAAATTAAGATATCATCAAGATAAACAATAACAAAGAGGTCTAGGAAGTCCCGTAGAACATCGTTGATAAAATACTGGAAAGTGGCAGGGGCGTTACACAACCCGAATGGCATTACCAAGTACTCAAAATGTCCATACCGGGTACGGAAGGCGGTCTTCCATTCGTCACCTTCTTTGATACGGATCAAGTTGTAGGCTCCGCGGAGGTCAAGTTTGGTAAAGATGGTGGCAGTACCTAGTCTCTGAAATAACTCTGGTACCAGGGGGAGAGGGTAGCGATTTTTTACTGTAATTTTATTCAATTCCCGGTAATCCACACAAGGTCGAAGGGTGTGGTCCTTTTTCTCTACAAAAAAGATGCCTGCGCCTGCTGGGGATGTGGAAGGGCGGATGAACCCTTTTTGCAAGTTCTCATCAACATAATTTTTTAAAGCCCCTTGTTCCACCTCCGTTAAAGGGAAGACTCTACCGAACGGAATCTTTGCTCCAGGAAGTAGGTCGATGGGGCAATCGTAGGCCCGATGGGGTGGTAGAGTCTCTGCCTTTTGTTTACTAAATACGTCAAGAAAGTCGTGGTAAACTTCTGGGATGGATTGACGGGTGCCATCTTCGGTGTCAATGCATAGTAACGAGGCCGGCCCAGGAGGTTTATATGAGCCACAGGACTGTTGGCAATAGGAAGAAGGAAAGGCAACTATTCCCGTAGTCCAGTTGATAGTGGGATTGTGGGCTTGTAACCAAGGCATACCAAGGATCAAGGGAAACAACGGGGAAGAGATGATGTCCAGACACAAGCATTCTTGGTGGGTTCCAGAGGTGGTAAAGATGGTAGCGGGTATAGGAGTGGTCTCCTGGGTCACAGGTCCGGACTTAATGACGGAACCATCAGCCAGATGGACACGAAGTCCGTGGGTCTTGGTACGAAGGGGAATTTGGTGTTTAATGGCAAAGGCTGAGTCCATAAAGCAGCTGCATGCTCCGGAATCAATAATGGCGGGTACTTGCAAAGTCCTTCCTGGGAGCTGTAATGAAACAGAGAGGGCAAGGTGAGATGTGGTTTTGGCTTGTAGGTTAGTCATGTTAGAAGAAACTGAAAGAAACTTACGAAGCTTCAGGGGACAGGTTCTAACGAAATGTCCGGGGTCCCCGCAGTACAGGCACAGATTATTTATTCGGCGGCGCTGGCGTTCCTCAGGAGCGAGGGATGGACGAAGGAGCCCGAGCTGCATTGGTTCAGGCGTGTCAGATGTGGGAGTTGGAGGTGTAGCAGGAGCCGAGTACAGGTGACTAGGAGCCCGAGGAAGCATCCAGGTTGGGCGGGAGAAGCCAGTGGTCCTCTCAGCCCTCCGTTCCCTCAGACGTCGGTCAATCTGGATGGTTAGATCAATCAACAGGTTGAGTGTCTGTGGTACACCAACTCTAGCTAGCTCGTCCTTCAAGGAATCGGAAAGTCCTAAGCGAAACTGATGGCGGAGGGCGGCATCATTCCAATTGGTATCCGCACTCCACCGCCTGAATTCTGCCACATAGTCCTCCGCTGGTCTGCGTCCTTGTTGAAGGGAACGCAAGGCGGCTTCTGCGGTTACTGAGAGTTGGGGATCTTCGTATAGCTGGGCCAGGGCATCGAAAAAAGCAGCGAGGTTGTTTAGTGATACATCCTTCTGTTCAAAGAGACGGTGGGCCCAGCTCTGAGGGTCTCCAGCGAGCAAAGAGACCACAAAGCCCACCTTGGTGGCCTCTAGAGAAAAGGTACGGGGCTGTAGGGCAAAATACAGTTCACACGAATTCCGGAAGGCCCTAAACTTGCTCCGATCCCCGGAAAATCTTTCGGGTGTAGGAACCTTAGGTTCAGGAGGAAGCATGACCACTGTGGGTGAGGAACTTGTTCCGGCTGTGGAAGCAGAGGCGTGGGGCCCCTCTTGGATGGCAGAGCGATTGGTGAGGACCCGCACTTGTTCTTCCAAGCGGGTGTATCCTTGTTGAAGACTCTTGACTGCTTCAGACAAACCTGCCAGGTGCCGACAGAGTTCCTCCATAGGTGAGGCTCCCTGCCCGGGCTCAGACATGGCTGTCTGCTACTGTCACGTACCTGACGGTGACGAGCCCGGATCTGCAGAGGGAGGCCTCTCTTACGGCTTCCACCGGCGGCCCCTGGTACTGAAGACAGGAGGCACGGAGGTAGAAGGGGTACGAGTGCCTGGCAGGATGGATCAAGGTAGAGTAGAGTCTGAAGACTGGGACGGATCCAGGCACCCAGGAAGTATGGCAGGCTGAACCGGAACCAGGAACACAGCAACTGGACTGGAACTGAAGAGACTGGCTGGACTGGAACCAGGATACAGCAACTGGACTGGAACCAGGAACAAGCAACTGGACTGGAACTAGGAACAAGCAGCTGGACTGGAACTGATGAGGCTGACTGGACTGGAACCAGGACACAGCAACTGGAGAGATTGGTCGGACAAGCCGGGTCGGTAGTATTGGCTGACGGCAAGGTACTGGAGGATCAGGCAGAAGATTGGTCAAACAAAGCCGGGGGTCAGAGGCAGGCAGGAAACTGGAAGGGTCAAGGCAAGCCGGGTCGGATACAGGTAAATACACGAATCAGGTCTCTTTGGGTACTACACGCTGTAGAGCAGACAGCAGGGACTGTCTGTCACAGGCATGTTTAAATAGCTCTTCTGGCGCGCTTTGTGGAGCGTGCGCGCGCCCCCGCTAAGCGCGTGCGCGCGCACGTGCTCGCCATCGCGCGCGCGCGTGCTCGCCATCGCGCGCGCGCGTGCCCGCGCGCGTGGACGTGCCCGAGATTCGGAATCAGGAAGTCCAGGAATCCTGTAGCTGACAGGATTTCTATGACACTGTCCCACTCCTTCCTCAACAGGCGAGCTTCCTTTAAAGAGTGACGCAAGAGTCTATCTGGGTCCTGCCTCCCCAAGGCTTCCAAGACCAATCTCCCCATCGGGTCTTCTAATTGGTCACATCTCAACTCCCTCTTTGACAATTTTGGCAAGTTATCTTCCTCCAACTGGGTTACCCCACAGTACTGTTTGGGGACCCCTACTACAGTGACCCCTATTTCTTTTGCTCTTGAGCCGCCACCGGCCTGGAGTTCAGCCCCCTGACAGAGGGCCTGCACCCCGTCGGTTGCCACTTGGGTCCAGTCTTCTGTACTGCTGATGGGGACATGAGATCTTCTAGACAAAGCGTCTGCATCTCGATTTCCAGCCCCAGGCCTGTATTTTAGGCTGAAATTGAAGGCAGACAGTGCCGCCAGCCACCTATGTCCTGTGGCATCCAGCTTTGCTGTGGTGAAAAGATAGGTAAGAGGGTTGTTGTCGGTTTTCACGGTGAACTCTGCCCCATACAGATAGTCTCGGAGTTTGTCAACTACCACCCACTTGAGGGCCAGGAACTCCAACTTATGAGTAGGGTAGTTATTTTCAGAGGGAGTCAGACTTCTGCTCACATATGCAACAGGTCTCAGTTGCCCTTCGTGCTCCTGATAAAGCACTCCTCCCAGACCATCATGACTGGCATCTACGTGGAGTTCATAAGGCTTCTTTGGGTCTGCGTAGGCCAGGACAGGGGCAGTGGTTAGACTTTTCTTCAACATCTGGAAGGCCTCTTCACACTTCTCGTTCCACTGGTCCTTGACTGACTCCCCTGGTTTGCTGGGGCCCGAGTCATCCTCTTCCCCCTCCGTCTTGAGCAGTTCATTATGAGGCCTTGCTATCCGAGCAAACCCTTCCACGAACCTCCTATAATAAGAACAGAATCCCAAAAATGATCTGAGTTCTGTCACAGTGGTGGGCCTTGACCAGGAGGTGACTGCCTCCAACTTTTCGGGGTCTGTGGCTACCCCATCCTCGGACACTATGTGTCCCAGATAGTTAACTGATGACTGATAGAACTGGCACTTTTCAGGTGAGAGCTTGAGTCCCCCCACTGAGTCTTCTCAAAACTTTCTCCAGCCTCTCTTCATGTTCTTCCAAGGTTCTCCCGAAGACAATGATGTCATCCAAGTATACAAGGACTTCGATGAGGTTTATGTCTCCTACAGTCTTTTCCATGAGACGTTGGAAGGTGGTTGGGGCTCCAGACAGACCTTGGGGCATCCGGTTGAATTCAAAGAACCCCACTGGGGTTATGAAAGCTGTCTTCTCCTTGTCTTCTGGATGCATAGGGATTTGATAGTACCCGCTCTTGAGGTCCATGACGCTGAACCACTTGGCTCCAGACAAGCTCTGTAGGGCATCCTCTATCCTCGGAGTGGTGTACTGGTCGGGTATGTTCCTCCTGTTGAGGGTCCTGTAGTCTATGCACAGCCTCAACGACCCATTCTTCTTCCTGACCACCACTATCGGGGAGGCATAGGGGCTTCTAGATTCTCGAATCACACCAGTTCGCTTGAGCTCGGCGAGCTGTTCCCTCAAGTCTTCGAGGTCTGCTAGCGGAACTCGCCTAACCCTCTCCCTGAAGGGCTTGTCTTCCTGGAGGTGGATTCGATGGGTGGCACTCTTTGCACACCCCACATCGAACTCATCTTGAGAGAAGATCTTTTTCCACCTGGTCAACTGGGCCTTGGCTCTCTCTTTCCAAGCCCTGGGCAGGTTTGGGTTCTCCATGGAAAGTTTCTCCCACACAGTCCTTTCTTCCTCTGCCTTCTCCATGTCCGACAAAGCAACTGGGGTAGCAGGGCTCACCTGGCCCAGCAACATCCTGGCTGGGATCTCCATGGGGCCATCCGTAGTATTCCTGACACTCACAGGTACTTTACAGTGTGCCTTCTTCAGGGCCCTCTACGGGACCACTTCTGGGACTACGTCTAAGCCCGAGTGTTCTCCCCCTGGGTCGGGTTCCAACATGACAAAGGGCCCAGGCTACTCCCAAGTGAGTTTCACAGTGGCTTTTAAACAGACTACTTCACCGGGCTGCAGCACTATTCCTCTTCTTCCCAGCCTCCAGACCTTCCCTACCCCCTCTTCTGGGGCCTTCTGTTCCAAGATCAGTCGCTGATAAGCTGTCTTCAGCATTGGGTGGATCTCGGTGACTGTGGGGTCTTTTCTTCTTGTCAGAGGGGCCAAGAGTCTTCGGACCAGATCTGTGTTGGTCCCTATTTGTAGGGTGTCATGGATATGCATTAATGTCTGTCTGCCATCTTACCTTTCCTCCTCATGTGTTCATCTTAGAGGCCAGAACCCTTTTACCTGGCTTCCTTTATAATCTCCTCCCAGCCTGACTCCACCCCAGGCCCTATCACAGAACACTATATTAACCTGTGCACTGCAAGCCTGCTTTGCTGATCAACGTGTTTGTTAGGCATTGTGTGTTTGGGTTCCTGCCTGCCGTGTGCTACGTCTGTCTCTCTGTTACGTTATTGGCTTGTCCCGACTATCCCTGTCTGCTCGTGACCCTTGACCTTCGGCTTGTCTTTCGTTATCCTTGTCTGCTTGTGGCCCTTGACCTTCAGCTTGTTATTCGTTACTCTTATATCTTGTGCTGCTGCTTCCCCTCTTGTCCTCTTATCCTACGGGGCGTGAGCTAGGAGACTCTAGGGGCCGCGACCTGGACCCAGCCTGCAGCATAACATCCTCACCACTAGAGGCTCTGGAGAAGATCTGCTGGGTCTTAAACTCCGCGCCCTGGGGAATCTTGGCTCTAGCTTCCTATAGGATCCCGGTTGTGCTCCTCTGGTCCCGCTTTCCACAACCACCCAGTTTCCTATCCGCAGCAGTCAGCCATAGGGTTCACTACCTTGCGGTGCACTCCTGTCCCCCTACGGTGTGCATCTGTCACCTGGCCGTAGGTGACCTGACAGTTTGATCAGCCATGAACCCGGCTGACATGCCGCTGCCCGCGGATGATCCATTGCAGGGCATAGTTCGCAGACTTGAAACCCAGGAATCGAGTCAGACTCAGGTGATGCGATTCCTCCAGGATCTGGCTTCTCGATTCGAGCAGCTTCAGGCCTCCTTGGGAACCCCGAATCCGCAACCTCAAGTACAACCAGCGGTTGTACCTATCGCACCAGTCGCAGCCACACACTCACTAACACTGCCAGCTCCGTTCCGTTTCTCTGGGGACTCCAAGGCCTGCAGGGGGTTTCTCAGCCAATGCACGATTCATTTTGAGCTTCAGCCTCAAAACTTCCTGTCTGACCGGGCTAAGGTAGCCTATATCATTTCCCTCCTCTCCGGTGAAGCTTTGGCCTGGGCTGCCCCCCTGTGGGAGAGGAATGATCCGGTGGTTTCCAGCCTGTCCGACTTCTTGAAGCTCTTTCGTAATATCTTCGAAGAGCCGGCTCGGGCTTCTTCAGCGGCTAGTGCTGTCTTACGTCTTCGCCAAGAATCTAGTTCAGTGGGACAATATGCTCTTCAGTTCCGTATCCACACAGCTGAATTGAGCTGGAATAATGAGGCCCTGGTCGCTACCTTTTTACATGGCCTCTCTGACCGAGTGAAAGACGAATTAGCGGGAAGAGCCATTCCCGTCGGTCTGGACGATGTAATTTCGTTATGCAATCAGATCGACATTCATTTTCAAGAGAGGTCCTTAGAAAAAAGACGCCAGCACTCTCTGGGTTCTAGCAAGTCTGAGCTCCCCTCCCTTCATCCCGTGGAGCATCCTCTACCTGCTGAGGAACCTATGCAGCTGGGCCGGACCAGACTAACCCCCGAAGAACGTGCTAGGCGCAGAACTCTGGGCTTGTGCCTCTATTGTGGGGGCAAGGGTCATTTTCGTGACTCCTGCTCGCTTCGTCCGGGAAACGCTCGGGTCTAATACATTTGGAAGGTGGAGTATTGGACCCAGAAACATCACCTTCTCGCCTTCTCTTGCCGGTGTTCCTTCATGTAGGCACTTCTCCTCAGTCAACCCTTGCATATCTGGATACCGGGGCTGCCGGCAATTTTATGGATTGGAGAACTGCTTCTTCTATGAAGCTTACCCTTTCACCTCTCACTACCCCATTGGTAGTCTCGGCAATTGATGGCACTGTTCTCCCAGGGGGCCCTATTCGCTTCCAGACGCTACCCATTAGGATGTCGGTAGGGATTCTCCACCAGGAGTGGATATCCTTTCTTATTCTACCCAAGGCCTCTACCCCAGTTGTATTAGGCCTCCCTTGGCTACAGCTCCACTCTCCACATGTGGACTGGGTCTCTGGGCAGATCCTGGCCTGGGGTTCCTCATGTTTCTCGTCATGTCTTCTCAAGGTGACCCCCAAGGAGAGTCTTCCGGTTGCTGCCACTTCTGTTTCTTCTGATCTTCCCGCTGCATACAGCGATTACCGTGATGTGTTCTGTAAGAAATCAGCTGAGGTGCTTCCTCCCCACAGGTCTTTTGACTGTGCTATTGATCTTGTCCCCGGAGCAACTCTACCCAGGGGTCGTACCTACCCTCTGTCCATCCCAGAGACCCAGGCCATGTCTGAGTATGTCGCAGAGAATTTGGAGAGAGGTTTCATCCGGAAATCCTCTTCGCCTGCAGGGGCAGGGTTCTTTTTTGTTGCCAAAAAGGATGGTACCTTAAGACCCTGCATCGATTATCGGGGTTTATATGCAGTTACTATTAAAAATCGATACCCCTTACCCTTAATATCTGAGCTATTCGATAGGTTGAAGGGTGCCTCCATTTTCACCAAGTTGGATCTCAGAGGCGCGTACAATCTCATTCGAATACGGGAGGGTGACGAATGGAAGACTGCATTCAACACTAGAGACGGGCATTACGAATACCTGGTGATGCCTTTTGGTCTGTGTAATGCCCCAGCCGTGTTCCAAAACTTTGTCAATGAAATCTTCAGAGATCTGCTGTACCAGTTTGTTGTCATCTATCTGGATGACATTCTGATCTTTTCTGAAAATCTGCTCGTCCACAGAAACCATGTCCGCACTGTACTTCAGCGTCTTAGAGAGAACAATCTCTATGCCAAGTTGGAGAAATGTTCCTTTGAATGTTCTGAGGTCCTGTTTCTGGGGTGCTTTGTCTCATGTTCGGGTCTTCGTATGGATCCTGGGAAGGTCTTGTCTATTACCAACTGGCCTCTTCCTGCTAGCCTCAAGGCCACGCAGCGCTTTCTTGGCTTCACTAATTATTATAGGCAGTTCATAAGGAACTACTCTTCCATTGCCGCGCCTATTATCGCTTTGACCAAGAAGGGTGTGAATACCAGTTCGCAGAAGACACCCTTTTTCACAGTTTATGGAAAACACCCTCAACTTCCTCTTCCCATGATCTGTTCTCCAGATATTCCAGCTTTGGCTTCGGTTCAGGAGTCTCTCAATTCCGTTTGGGGTGACATTCATGATTCCCTCCGGGCAGCTGCTGAAAAATTCAAAGGCTTTGCCGACCGCCGCAGGCGTAAACCGCCTTCTCTTCAGCCAGGGGACAAAGTCTGGCTCTCTACCAGGAACATCAAGCTCCGAGTTCCTTCTCTGAAGTTTGCTCCACGATTCATTGGTCCATACACGGTAACTGCTAAACTGAATCCGGTTTGTTTCAAACTCCAGATTCCTAAAAGCCTTAAAATCACTAACTCCTTCCATGTTGCTCTTCTAAAGCCTTTAGTCCTCAATAAATTCTCTCGTCCTCTCCCTACCGTGGCACCTGTCTCTGAGGATAATCAGGAGTACGAGATCAGTCAAATTCTGGACTCCCGACTCTGTAAAGGCGTTCTTCAGTACCTCGTTCATTGGAAAGGGTTTGGTCCTGAGGAGAGGTCTTGGATCACTGCATCTGAGGTCTTTGCACCTCGTCTGTTAAAGGAGTTTCATCTGAAGTTTCCCTCTAAACCTGGGCCCAGGCGGCGAAGGGGGAGGCCTCGTAAGAGGGAGGGTACTGTCATGGATATGCATTAATGTCTGTCTGCCATCTTACCTTTCCTCCTCATGTGTTCATCTTAGAGGCCAGAACCCTTTCACCTGGCTTCCTTTATAATCTCCTCCCAGCCTGACTCCACCCCAGGCCCTATCACAGAACACTATATTAACCTGTGCACTGCAAGCCTGCTTTGCTGATCAACGTGTTTGTTAGGCATTGTGTGTTTGGGTTCCTGCCTGCCGTGTGCTACGTCTGTCTCTCTGTTACGTTATTGGCTTGTCCCCGACTATCCCTGTCTGCTCGTGACCCTTGACCTTCGGCTTGTCTTTCGTTATACTTGTCTGCTTGTGGCCCTTGACCTTCAGCTTGTTATTCGTTACTCTTATATCTTGTGCTGCTGCTTCCCCTCTTGTCCCCTTATCCTACGGGGCGTGAGCTAGGAGACTCTAGGGGCCGCGACCTGGACCCAGCCTGCAGCATAACATCCTCACCACTAGAGGCTCTGGAGAAGACCTGCTGGGTCTTAGACTCCGCGCCCTGGGGAATCTTGGCTCTAGCTTCCTATAGGATCCCGGTTGTGCTCCTCTGGTCCCGCTTTCCACAACCACCCAGTTTCCTATCCGCAGCAGTCAGCCATAGGGTTCACTATCTTGCGGTGCACTCCTGTCTCCCTACAGTGTGCATCTGTCACCTGGCCGTAGGTGACCTGACATAGGGAACTCTTGTTGGCTCCAGGCGGTCGGGGGCATACCACAGCCAAGGTATCGAATACTTCAGCCTTCCCGGCTATGGACGGGTCAAAAGTCAGTTTTATAGGCAGATAGCCATCATAAGGGAAACTCTCAGTCCCAATCCCCCATATTTCCAGCTCTTCAATCTTCTGGATGGGTAGGTGAATTAGATGCTTGTCATAAAAGTCTCGGTACAACAGGGTCACTTGTGCATCAGTATCCAATATGGCTCTGGTGTAGACTCCCTCCACTTGGACAGGTACTATCGGGGAGGGGCCTACCAGCTTCTCTGGATGCCGCTTTGAAGGGGTCTCTTTCTTTGGATCTTTGCGTTTCCCTTTTGGACTCTCTTTCTTCCATTTCTCTTTGGACTTAAGCCTCCCTTGATCTCCCTCCTTTTAATGGGTGTAACTACCCGCTGAGGGACATTATTCTCTTTCTTTGGTGTACGTTCCCACTGAGGAACCCTGTGCTTCTTCTGAGGGGTTTTGCCCCCTCTTTTCCTGTGCTTCTCATTCAGTTTGGAGCTCACTGGAGATGATGGGCACCCAGTTGACTCCTTCACTGGGGCCCTCTGAAGTTTTCCGCCGGCTTGCGGTTATTCATCTTTTTTTTCTTTGGGCTGGAACACACTTTGGCGAAATGGCCAGCTCCTCCACAGTTGAAACAAATCACATCCCCCCAATCTTGCAGGGATGCAGGCGCTGAGATGTTTGGAAACAGTTCCTTCTTTGGGCTTTCCCTCTCTGGTACCCCTTGATCCTTGGCCATCATACAGGTCAGCATCCCCAATACTTGGGACATCTGTGACTTCAAGGTATCCACCTCTGAGTCTCTCTCGAGGGTCATGGCCGTCCTGACCATCACTGCCGGAGGATTGGTTGGCTCGACTGATTGGTTCCTCCTTTTGTCTTCCAACATAGCCTCTTCTTCTCTGACCACTCGCATTAAGTCGGGGTACTCCAGGCTCTTCCCGTCCTGTCGAGTGCGTAACGCCAATGCGATGGGGTCCAGGGGCTGTGCTCCCCTCAACACCTGCTGAACACGGGCCTCATCCACCTTCCTTGGGTCGATCCCCTTCTTCAGTATAATTTTATGTAGGATCTTATCCAGATGCCTCATGAACTCTGACAGTTTCTCTCCTGTCTTCTGATAGCAGTGCTCCAGCTGGTAAGTGAGCTCAGTGACTTTTTCTGTTCCACCGAACATATTCTGCAGAATGTCCAGATAATCCTCTGCATCACAGTCTTTCTTGCTTTTGGGGACTGCGGTGGAGATGTCTGTGGAGGTGATGGTTTTGGTTTCTGAAACCATCCTCCCTTGACTGGCAGCGCATGTATTAAGCTATAGGTCTGATCATCCACTGCTTTTATGCTTGGACTTTTGAAATGCTCTGGGATTTCATTCTTCCATTCTACTAGTGCGTGGGTCAACGAAGAATTCGACCTGACATCCATCACCCATGCTTTCTGGTGTGGGGACAGCGACATTACTAGCTGCTTTACCGCTACTTCTTGCCAGATCCCCGGGAGTTTAATAACTACTGCCGCGGCTGAATCGGTGCCCGCCACCGTGCACCACTGTTCCACTTCCAGCGGGTCCATGCCGGTACTTTTGGCGCGTTGCTTGCTGTATCAGGATCCCGGACTCCAGAGCCCCCACGTGTAGCGCTACCCCCAGTTAAGAGAGCCGCTGGATTTGTTTCGGGCCCTGAATACAGCACCGCCAACCCCCGGCAATCTACTCGACCCACTCTGGCACAGTTAGTCTAAGGGTTGTTATCTTATCACAATCTAGCAATATATGCACAATGATAACACACTGAGAGCAAAGTGTTAAAGTATAACTAGTTTACTTCTGTGTAAAAGGCATAGGTTAACACATAACACATATACTGTCTGCAGAGCCCTGCAATGGTAAATATAGTACACACTGAGGATGCTGGCGATTACACGCCAAGTGCAGCTATTCCTATCTATGCGCCCTTATGGCGCAGCAACAAAAAGTTCTAACTCCTGGTCAGGCCTGACTCAGATATAACTTAGTCTCTTAGGGAACAATTTCTTTGCATGCAGCTTGAACGGTGGTGCACATATAGAAAGAAACAGTATTTGTAATCCACACGATAGGTAATAGAAGAACACTTCACCGGAGACTACACGACCCAGTTCTGCTACTAGTCTCCGGTGGAATAACAGATAAAACTTGGCGGGCCAAGGCAGTCTCTAGGCCTAATCAGAGTAAAGTATTTTGTTGGATTGAGCAGGTGCTCGCTCACCGCTCCGGACGCGATCCCAGTCCGGGACTTCCACCAACTGTGTCTCCGCACACGGCGTCTGCGATGGCCGGGTCCCCGGTCCAACTGATGTCAGCAACTTGGAGAAGTCGGATGCCACTCAGGCTCGCAGTGGGGTGGAAGGCTCTCAGGAAGTTGTGCAAGGCCCTGGCTTCAGGCCCCTGCACTGCAGCAGATCCGCACGGGAAGACCTGTTGATAGCAGCGCGGTGTCCAAAGAGGCCGAGCTCAGCCTCGCCCTCCTCTTATATAGTCCCACCCATGAGTCTCTGCGTGGCAAAATTTCACCCTGGGTGCCAAACGGAGTTATGGGTAACATAGTCCCGGGGCCTTAAAGGAGACTCCGCTACATATATAAAGGTGCCAGAAGGCTATCCCGAAAAAGTTAGCTAGTAGCTTACTTGTGGGTATGGAAAGATTATAGTTGGTGAATAGATTTGCAGCACAATGAGGCGGTCATCAGAGTGTGGGATCACATAGAGCAATTAATTAGAAAAATCATGGGCGGGCTGGAAAAAATTAACATAATACTCTCAGCGGGCCTATTGTAGCAACAAATACATGAACTATAGGAATAGTATTATTGTAGAATATTATTAGATTTGAGCATGTACCTTGTGGTGATTTTAACCCAGAAAAAAGCAGTTCCCCATCAATATAGGAACTTGCTGGGGATTTAAGATGGATGAAATTCCACTGTCAAATAGATTGTGCCTGTGACTGTAGAGCATATAAAATGAGGATAATTTTATTCTCAGGTATAAGCACGCAAAACAAGGGAAAATAAAATTTAGTAATTACCTAGCAAGGGTGCATAGCGAGAGGAGCACTGTCGGGCTCTTCAGGAGGAACTGCTCATAATCAATGGGTCATGTATCAGATCTGTTGTCTGTATGGAACATACAGCAAAGCAAGGTCAGGCATCAAAGAAAGGCCTCGTTGCTATTGTTGCATATATTAAACTTAAAAAGACAAAAATTAAGCCTTTGTGAGGTTACCTTGAATTGCACGGTTCCCCCTATGTGAATAGCCGCCGTCTCCTGCTGCATTCGTTGCGAGCGACTGCTCTCCCCAGTGATATCTGAAGCACCGGGGGGAGCGCCTCTCTTAAATATGCATCCCGATCACGTGACCTTCATGGCGTGTGACGTCACGCGAGCCGGCCGAAGGAGCGAGCTCCACGTCCATGCCGTAGCAGCGCCTGCGTCAGGGGGAACTGTTGGCAAACCCCCTGCGCAGGCATGGGCGTAAGTGCTACCAAGGACGCAAGATGGAAGCGTCGGATTTCCGTCAGGATACCGTCAAGCCAGAGGGACGTGGATCGGCATCCGACGGTTTGAGTGGCCACATATTCCCCTCATCGCCTCGTCACTCCACACCGAACCTGGCAGGGAATTTAGGAAAAGCGACACCTAGAGGTGGAGGACCGCATCAGGCAAAGTAAACTGCATGTTAACACATGCTTTTTAGATAAAACTGTCAACTTTGAATGTAGTTGACTACAAGTATATCTGCATATAATCCAGTGATAATTACACTTATTTGAAAACAGCTGCGATCAAAGGAAAAAACAAAAACAAGAACAAGAACAAAAACAAGCACAAGAAAGCACAAAAACAATAAGTCAGAAATTCCCACAACAAGTGAAATGCCAATTGCTTAATCAATTGGCGCATGGGCCAGCAAAGCACCTCGGCCTCAACCAAGTATGCTGGATGTACTTGCTTGGCCAATGGCTACCCGGGCAACAGCTATAGGTAACAATCTATACAGTTAGGGGATAATAATTATACGCCCTTATGTCAACAGCCACCAGGATTACTGTGATATGGCCCTTATAAAATAGGCCGATAGGACAGCATCTCATTGATACCTGGTGGCTTGGTTGCTTCAAGGCGTTCTATCCAAAAGGTTTCTTTTTGGAGTATACGTTTATCCCAATTGCCCCCTCGGGTATCCTGTGGGATTACTTCTAATATCATAAACTTGACCATAGAGGTATCAAATCTATGATATAATCCCAGATGGTGGCTTACCGGTGTGATCATTTTAGCAAACTGTGAGTAGTAAATGTGGTCATATATGCGTTGCTTAAACTGCCGGATGTTTTTTCCTACATAGAATGCCCCGCATCTACAAATCATGAGGTACACTACCCCTTCTGTATTAAATGTGGCATGAAATCGAGGGCAGAAACTTTCGCCATTTGGGAGTTTAAATTTTTTGCCTGGTAATACCCAGGGACAATAGGTACATTGTCCACAGGTAAACAGGCCTAGACCTGTATTCACTTGATAGCAGTTTGGTTTGTACTCACTGCTTGTTAATCTGCTACCAATTGAAGTGGCCCTTCGAAAGACTATTTCTGGGGTATTCCTCACATATTTACCTACTGTGACATCTTCACTGAGTAGGTGCCAGTGTTGTTCCAGACACCTTCACAGTGATTTATGCTGTGCCGAATATTTAGTTATAAATTTGGTAGTTTGCTGATCCATGTTGGTCTTGGGTCTAGAATACAGTAAGGATGTTCTCTCTTTTCCATTGGCTTTGTTGTAAGCCCGTCGGAGGTGGCTCTTACTGTATCCTCGTTTAAGCAGTCTGGTACGTAACTCACCTGCCTGCTGCCTGAAATCTGCATCAAATGTGCAGTTTCTGCACAGACGGATGTATTGTGCATATGGTATGCTATGCACTAGGGATACGGGATGACCACTGTCGGCGTGCAGCAAGGTATTGCCGGCTGTTTGTTTGCGGTATAGTTTGGTGGCTATATTGTTGCTAGGATCCCTATAAAGGAGTAAATCCAAAAATGAGATATGTTGCGAATGCCAATCAAAAGTAAATTTTAGATTATAGTTGTTGACATTGAGTACTTGTAGGAACTTGTTTAGGAAGGGTAAGGTACCAGTCCAGATAACGATAATATCGTCAATGTACCTGAACCAGCACATGGTCTGGTCCAGGTACTGGCGATATTGTTCGCTGGAAAAGATCTCTTGTTCCCATCCCCCCAGGAACAGATTGGCGTAGGCCGGTGCACAGCATGTGCTCATTGCCACGCCCTGTACCTGGAGGTAATGGGAACCGAGAAATGAAAAATAATTGTGTTTCAAAATAAAGGATAACAACTGAACTATGAAAGACTGGAATTTCCATTGTCTGTGATCCTGTTCTTTCAAGAAAACTTCAACAGTTTTCAGGCCTAAATCATGTGGTATGCTGGAATAAAGCGCTTCCACATCTATAGTGACAAAAATTGCCTCCAAAGGAATGGCGAGGCCGTCCAGTCTCCTGAGGAGATCGGACGTGTCCCGCACATATGAAGGCAATCTTGTCACATGGGGCATGAGAAAAAAATCAATGAATCAACTGGCATTCTCCGTCATAGAACCTATGCTGGAGATGATAGGTCTGCCTGGTGGCTTGCTGGGATTTTTGTGGATTTTTGGGATTGCGTAAAAGATAGGCTCTCTAGGGAAGGCTATATTGAAAAAATCATAAGTAGATTTATCAATAAGTGCTGCTGTATAAGCTGTATAGATCAGTAATTTGAATTCTAATTTGAATTGTGCAATGATATCTGGGGCAATTGGTCTGTACCATTCTGGATTTTTAAGAATATCAAAACACATTGTTTCATACTGATCACAGGTTTGCAAAACAATATTTCCCCCTTTGTCTGATGCTTTTATCACAGTGTCCCTCCTTGTTTGTAGAATTTTGAGGGCTCGTTGTTGCATGATTGGCAGGTTCGCGGGTATATTCGTAGTAGGCATATTCTTGATTTCCCGAACCACGGCTACCAAGAATGCTGCCACCTGTGGGTTTGTATTTAAGTCGGGAAATTGGTCTGACTTAATTTTGAAATTGGGCTTTTTTGTTTCTAGAATGACTGATTGGCTGGCGTCAATTTGTTGGGTACTGTTAGATTGCGAGTTACTAGGGTCTGGGCTTTCGTCCAGCAAGAGCATTAAATTCTTAAGTGCTCTGAATTCTCTCATTGTATATTTTTTAATTTGCTCAGAGAGATCTTTTTCAGCCCAAAGTCTTTTCCTATCGGGATCAAAGATATGATTGTAAGTAAGTTTTCTTGCGAACAAGTAGGGGTGCAACGGATCAAAAAACTCACGGATCGGATCGATCCTCGTATCAGGGGTCACGGATCAGATCATTTTCGGATCGGCAAAAAAAATAAAAATAAATTACTAATATCCACGTAATTTCCCCCTCACTGTAATATCCACAATCTTCTCCCCCTGTAATATCCACAATCTTCTCCCCCTGTAATATCCACAATCTTCTCCCCCTGTAATATCCACAATCTTCTCCCCCTGTAATATCCACAATCTTCCCCCCCTGTAATATCCACAATTTTCCCCCTTTAATATCCACAATCTTCTCCCCCTGTAATATCCACAATCTTCTCCCCCTGTAATATCCACAATCTTCTCCCCCTGTAATATCCACAATCTTCTCCCCCTGTAATATCCACAATCTTCTCCCCCCTGTAATATCCACAATCTTCTCCCCCTGTAATATCCACAATCTTCTCCCCCCTGTAATATCCACAATTTTCCCCCTGTAATATCCACAATCTTCTCCCCCTGTAATGGGCATCTCCCCCACTTACCTTAGTCTCTCCCGCCGGCCAGTTCAGATCCACGAGCAGCGAGGGTGAGGGGTGATGACGTCAGCGCGCAAAAGGCGGCCGCTGCCGACGGGTGTACCAAGATGGCCGCGGCTCCGGAGCTAGGCCGAAGCCGCGGCCTTTCCTAAGGCCGAGGCCGCAAAGTCATTTCGCGGATCGAGTGGTGATCCGATCCAAACAGGGTGACCCGTTCGGATCACGGATCACCGCCGATCCGTTGCAGCCCTACGAACAAGTATAGGTCTTTGATGACCTCATACTTGTCCATAGTTGCATTTGGACAAAAGCTAAGACCCATTTTGAGTACCATCAACTCATCAGAAGAGAGGGGGTATGGAGTTAAGTTAATTACACTTAATTCTTCGTCATTGGCAAATTGGGTGGGTTCCCCCCTAAAGGGGTGGGGGTCAGGGAGGGTCTGGTTGAATTGGAAAGGGGCCCCAAGGGGCCCATGTTGCCTCCCTCTTCCCCTCGTGGTGTAGTAGAAGAAGTATTGGTGGTTTGTGAATTTTGGGGTGTGATTTGTGTGTGCATTTGTTGTATTGCTTGTGCTGCTATTGGGCCCATATAGGCATATTGGGACAGGTCGAAACTAGGTGCTTTCCCTTCACCTCTACTCTGACCACCCTGTGCATGGGTATGTGAAGGTGTAAAACCCGCTGTATTAGTCGGTTTTTTCTTGGTGTAGGGAGTGACAGGGTACCCCGCTTACGTGATCCATTGGAGGAATGTGCATTATTCGTCGTGGACATATGTTGAACCTGTGAGGAAATTGAAGACAAAGAAGAATCAGATTCATTATCCTCTTCTGAAACATAAGTGCTAGAACGATTGTTATGTGTTCTATTTTTGAAGCCTAGACCTCGTCCCCTGGGGGGATTATCCCATTTATAAGCGTACCCCTCTGTAAAGGCCATTCGATCTTTGGCTATTTTTGCCTGTTTTTTGGAAATAATTATTTTATTTAGTCTATCAAGGAATGTTTTAAGTTCCTGACTTTTCTCTGCAAATTTGGCATGAGTTTTGATGGATTCGTATTTTGTATGTAGGAGGACCAATTCCTGGTCCAATAAATTCGTATCCAAACAATATTGGGCCAAAAGTAACCGCTAAGGACACCCTCCCAAGATCCCTTGAGATCTTGTGAGGTGTTCTTAATGGTGGGGAACATTTGAATTCTGAGACCCATGGGACTGATGTTTTCCCCAATATAGAGTTTGAAGAACTCCATATGCCAGTGCAAGTTGGATTTTCTTTTTAATAATTGTTTGAGGTTCTCAAAATACAATTTCAAATCATCATCTTCCCTATTGGTTCCATTGTATGATGTTTGGAACTCATTCATGAGGCCTGACCAGGCCGTACCCACATAGTCCATTTTCAAAACAGCAATACACACCAATACTAGAGATTTCCAAATAATGAAAAGAAAAGATTATATAACACAGACTGACGACTCCACCCAACAATAAAGGTGGGCCTGGTTGATATATACCTTCGTTAATGAACTTTCCCCAGAAAGTAGCTGTGAGCCGTTTCAAATTATACTAGGAGATAATTCATATAGTTAAATTGGTAATTTTAGGGCTGTACCATGTACGTGGACAATTATGGTGCTTCCACCTAATGGTAATTGATAATCATTGATTACATTGGCCCTGGGGTAGTAATCAATCCCCCTAGATAACTAAAGTGCCACATCCTAGTTGAATGTATATTGCTGAATGAAAAAAGATGGACTTTGAAGGCACTAATATATAAAAAATAACAATTTTAATTATTGCACAATAGTACAGAGATTGCAGTAATTGTATTCCCAGAATACAAAAAATTATCTAAAATAAGAAATAATGGACATAAACCATAAGGACACTCAGTGATACAAAATACTCATTCCGTGGGTGTACATGAAGAATCTTTCCACTAAGGATTATGAAAACCAGAGAGATGTCCCCAAGATGGGAGTCCATAGGTTTCTTGGAACTTTAAAAGTGGCTCGACATGTTTCACGATTATCTACGAATCGCTTCTTCAGGAGCTTCTAAATTCCAAAGTAGAGAATAAAGTTTGAATATGCATCATACATATATAACATACATTAACATTTTACTTCACAAGTACATCAGACCCTGATGCCGGCATCTGATTCTTACCCGAAGTATCAATTGGGGTAGCCTGATGCTGTCACTTCACCCCCTCCCAGGTGTCTCAACCCAAACCAGTGCCCAAAGGGGGCATCCCACTAGGCTGGAGCGGCGAGGAAAGAAGAGAGCGCTGAGTAACAGGAATATGGAGATGCGCCAAATATCTATAGAACAAACCAACATAAGCTATAAGAAATATATATATAAAGGTGCCAGAAGGCTATCCCGAAAAAGTTAGGTAGTAGCTTACTTGTGGGTATGGAAAGATTATAGTTGGTGAATAGATTTGCAGCATGATGAGGCGGTCATCAGAGTGTGGGATCACATAGAGCAATTAATTAGAAAAATCATGGGCAGGCTGGAAAAAAATAACATAATACTCTCAGCGGGCCTATTGTAGCAACAAATACATGAACTATAGGAATAGTATGATTGTAGAATAATATTAGATTTGAGCATGTACTTTGTGGTGATTTGAACCCAGAAAAAAGCAGTTCCCCATCAATATAGGAACTTGCTGGGGATTTAAGATGGATGAAATTCACATCACAGCTTTACTCACTGACAGTATTTGTCCTGGCCGGTAATGCCTGGAGGAGCACAATCCCCGCCCCCTGCTTGTGATTGGAGAAATCATAAATCCCACCTCTTGTGTCCAATCACTGTGCTGTGATTCGTTACAGCACAAGCTGATTTTTGGGAAGGGAGGGTGTCCCTGAATGGTAGTTTGGAAATGTGGTCACCCTACCTATGATTCCTACTGTATTAACTTGTAGTGTAAGCAGAATGGCGCCACCGTGTAGACAGACTAGCTGAAATGGAGCGGCTCATACACCAAGCCCATGACAACCCCACCAAATTCGCTGACACCTGGGCCTGTTGGATACACTATAGAGAAAGTACCACACAATCACCCTCGCCACACCTGACCACGCTCCCACCCACCCCTATGGTTCCCACCCCTTAGCTCGCTCCAACCCCCTCTCCCCCTCTTCACTGTTAATACTCCCCATCTATCCACATGTTTAAACAAGCCTCAATACATGCCCTTTACACAGAACAACCTTTGGTGACCATATACATGCTTGAATACCGAGATGCACCTGAAAGACCACTGGACCCCCCTGCTTACCTTCCTTCCACTATACTTATGTTACACCGACTCCCCGACTAGAACTCGCCTGTATCTTTAACCATACCAGCATCGCATTGATCCCTCTGAAAACCCAATTATAGTCCCCTGTCCCTCACAGCAAGTCCCCGTATAGGGGTGAGTGGACAGAAGGCTGATCTTGGCTGGTATATCTTACTTAGATCTGGGGCTTACTCTTTAGGCCCCTACCTACCCCCCATCCTAGTTTGAAAGCCTTTCCCGCCTGATCCCCTACCCCAAGGTGACTACGTAACCTCAATCGAGGGCAGACGGACATACCCTGCCCTCACCTAACTCTAGGTATACACTATTCGTGCTATTGTTTGACAATATTACTCTGGATATTACTTTGATTACTAATGAAGTTCAGTTACTTGTGATCTATAGTCTTTCGCTTATGTATGTATTGCTTATAATGCGATTACCTTGTCTAATTGCTCCTAATTTACTGTAAACCTGTAAACCTGTGAATTCAAATAAATCGTTTAAATAAAAAATAATAAAAAATAAAAAAAAACTTGTATTGTAATTGCACTGTCTGCCCTTTGTGAGGGGGTTAACTCGGTAGCGGGTGTGTGTGACCCCCTGGTTGGGCTCCCCACACAAAAACAGGGCCAGCAGACGGAGGTTGTGGTTTTCAAAATCAAAAGGTGCGGTTTATTTCTCTATGTACAGTGACAAAAACACAGCAAAGCCAAAAAGAAACAAACAAAATAAATCCTGGTCAGTTTGACCTCTGACTAAACATGCAGGTTTCCTAAACTAACAACTGGGATCAGCCTGGTGCTGTCCTAGTCCCTAAGTCCCTGGTTTAGTAAAAGTCCAAACAAATAGCCACACAGGCTTTGCCTCACCGCACAGGGGTTCACTCTCCCTAGACAGTCCACACAGGTCTGGGTCCAGGCATGAGCTAACATCTAATGAAGCTGGGAGTTCTTATAGAGGCCTAAATGAGCTGACAAGCATCAGCTGGTCTCATCAACTCCCTGTCTCACGACGCCCAGCACTCTCCCTAGAGGTATGAGTCATTCATGAGCCCACTAGCCTCAGCTGGGCTTCATCAACTCCCTAGTTGTATAAGTCGGCATAAAGCCTGAATCTGGGAGAAATATATCTACCCCCCTGGATGCAACCAGGTGACTTTACCTTCCTGCTGTCACATACCCCCCCCTCTTGTTTTAACCTCGGGGTTGGAACACCAGCAATCAGGCATTCATGTACTCGAGACAAAGCATCCACATTCCCCATTTGAACGCCAGGGCGATGCTTTACTGTGAAGTTGAATTCCTGTAGGGCCAGGAACCACCTATTCACTCTTCTATTTGTCTCCTTGTTTTGAGCCATCCACTTTAACGGAGCGTGATCCGTAACCATGTCAAAGTGCCTACCTAGCAGATAGTACCGAAGGGAATCTAGAGCCCACTTCACCGCTAAACACTCCTTTTCAACCGTGGCGTAATTTACCTCATGGGACTTCAACTTCCTGCTGAGGTAAATGACTGGGTGCTCTTCCCCGTTCCAGACCTGGGACAATACTGCTCCTAACCCCACATCTGACGCATCACTTTGTACGACAAAGTCTTTAGAGAAGTCGGGTGAGTACAACACTGGCTGGCTACATAAGGCTTGTTTCAAGAATTGGAATGCTGCCTCAGCCTCGGGGGTCCATTTAATCATGACCGACCCTTTCCCTTTCGTCAGGTTGGTTAGGGGCACAGCCTTAGAAGCAAAGTGGGGAATGAAGCGCCGATAATAACCCGCGATTCCCAGAAAGGCTCGTACCTGCTTCTTGCTGTTGGGACGTGGCCAACTCTGGATGGCCTCGACTTTGTTGAGTTGGGGTTTTATTACTCCCCTGCCAATGGTGTACCCAAGATATTTGGCCTCCTCCTGCCCAATGGTACACTTCTTGGGGTTAGCCGTAAACCCCGCTTCCCGGATAGAGTCTAGGACTGCTTGCACTTTTGGCAGATGTGAGGCCCAATCTGTGCTATGGACAATTACGTCATCCAGGTAAGCCGCAGCATACTTCCGATGGGGCCTCAGTATCTGGTCCATTTTCCGCTGGAATGTGGCCGGCGCATTCTGTAACCCGAACGGCATTCTCTTATATTGGAACGCCCCGTCTGGGGTTACAAATGCGGTTTTCTCTTTGGCCGACTTGGCCAGGGGAATTTGCCAATACCCTTTTGTGAGGTCAAGAGTCGTCATGTATCGGGCTGTTCCCAGCCGGTCGATCAACTCATCTATACGTGGCATGGGGTAGGTGTCAAATTTTGTAACTTTGTTCAACTGACGAAAATCGTTACAAAATCGCCAGCTCCCATCCGGTTTAGGCACCAACACAATGGGACTAGACCAATCACTTTGGGACTCCTCTATCACCCCTAAGTTCAGCATTTTCTGTACTTCCTCCCGTATTGCCTCCCGTCGGGCCTCTGGGATCCGATAGGGTTTTAACTTCACCCTTTCACCGGGCGGGGTAATAATATCATGCTCTACCCCAGATGTTTGTCCCGGCAGCTCAGAGAACACCTCCTTGTTGCGAAGCACAAACTCCTTAACCTCCTGTTGTTGGGGTTGTGACAAGGTGGCTGCTATTCCAACCTCCGGAATCACGCAACCAGTTTGAGCTGGTGACCAAGTTTCTGTGACTAGGGACTCTCTATCCCTCCAGGCTTTCAACAGATTAACGTGATATATCTGTTCGGGCTTTCGCCTTCCTGGTTGTCTGACCTTGTAATTCACTTCGCTCACTTTTTCCATTATCTCGTAGGGGCCTTGCCATTTGGCAAGGAATTTACTTTCAACCGTAGGGACAAGTACCAATATCCTATCCCCCGGGGAAAAGGTACGGGTCTTGGCTCCACGGTTGTACACTCTCTGCTGTGCCAACTGCGCTTGGGCCAAATGTTCCTTCACGATGGGCATTACCTGTGCAATTCGATCTTGCATCAGGGCGACATGCTCAATCACACTCCTGTGGGGAGAACTCTCACTTTCCCAAGTTTCCTTGGCAATATCCAACAGCCCTCTTGGGTGTCTCCCATACAGTAACTCAAAGGGGGAGAATCCCGTAGAGGATTGGGGCACCTCCCTAATAGCAAACATCAAATAAGGAAGTAAACAGTCCCAATCCTTTCCATCTCTATCCACCACTTTCTTCAACATTTGTTTTAGGGTTTTGTTGAATCTTTCAACCAGCCCATCGGTTTGGGGGTGATACACAGACGTACGCAATTGCGTCACTTTGAACAATTTACACAGCTCTTTCATAACCCGGGACATAAAGGGTGTACCTTGGTCCGTAAGCAGTTCTTTACAAATACCCACCCGGCTAAAAACAAGAGATAGCTCTTTGGCTATGGTTTTGGCCGAGGTATTTCTGAGAGGGATCGCTTCTGGATAACGGGTGGCATAGTCCATTATAACCAATATGTACTGGTGCCCCCTAGCGGACTTGATTATAGGACCTACCAAATCCATTGCGATTCTCTCAAACGGGACCTCAATGATGGGTAGAGGGACCAGCGGGCTACGGAAATGTGGCATCGGGGCCGACCTCTGACACACAGGGCAGGAGGAACAATAATTTTCTATGTCCTTCATCACCCCAGGCCAATAGAATCTCTGTAATACCCTCTCTCGGGTTTTCTCTGTCCCCAGATGACCTCCAAGAATGTGCCCATGGGCCAACTCCAACACCAACTTCCTGTAAGGTTTGGGCACCACCAGCTGCTCAACGGTTTCTTCTGCCCTTTTTGCCACCCGATACAGTAGGTCCTTCTCTACGCTGAAGTATGGGTAAGTGCAGGTATTATCTGGGTTCACTAACTCGCCATCTATTTCCACTACGTTTTCCCGTGCCTTTATTAGGGCGGGGTCTTTTAACTGTTCTGTGGCAAAATTTTCCCTGTGAACCTCCAGATCAGAAAACTCCACAGACGGTAGGTTTTCGTCTGAGGCGGTGGGCTCCTCTCCAGTTTCTTGAGTCTCCCCTGCAAATACTGACAAGGGAAATTCTGGAGAGTCCTCACCACTCTCAGAGGAGTTCTGGCTATCACATTCCTGGTACATAGGGGCACCAGTGGGGGGCTCAGGATCATCCCACAGTTCCCAGAACTTCGGAAAATCCCTTCCCACAATGGCGTCATGCGGTAACTGAGATACTAAGCCCACTGGATGAGAGAGGGTACCTTTGGGGGTCTCGAAACACACTGTAGTCACTGGATACTCTCGGGTGTCCCCATGCACACAAATAACAGCTACCTTGCTATTCCCAGAGACCTCTGTTTTAACTAATTCAGCCTTTATCAGGGTCACAAGGCTACCTGAATCCAGTAATACCACAACATTTCTACCATTAATACACATTTTGCATAAATGTTTCTCAGTTCCTCGAATGGCAGTGCATGCGACTGTCGCACACAGCGACTGACGTCTGCCCGTCAGAAAGTCACACTGCATGGGTTCCTCCACAACCGGGCAATTGGCTGCAATATGTCCCGCTTGCCGGCAGCGGTAGCAAACGATCCTTCTTGTGGCCTCTTGAGCCGCTGATTTCCCAGGCTGTTCTCGCCAAACTTGGGGTAGAGCTCCCACCCTCTCACTCTCTCCACCCTCACCCCTTGGAATCCTCTTATCCGCCCCTGGGGATGGTCTGGTCTTAGGGTGGAAAGTCCGAGTGTCTCTGGAAGAGGCCGTCAGGTTCTCTGTAGCCAAGTATTTCTCTACACGATCCACAAGACCACCGGCCGTCTCTGGGTCTCCATGGCTTACCCACTTTTGGATGGCAGTAGGAAGAGCTCTCAAAAACCGATCCATTACAACACGTTCCACAATCTCTGGTGCGGACAAAGTCTCTGGCTGTAGCCACTTCCTGCTCAGGTGAATGAGATCATACATTTGAGACCTGGGGGGTTTTCCAAGCTGGAAAGTCCAGTTATGCACACGCTGAGCCCGGACAGCCAGGGTGACACCCAGCCTTGCCAATATTTCAGCTTTTAGCATCACATAGTCTTTTGCTTGGTCAGGCTCTAGGTCATAGTAAGCCTTCTGCGATTCACCAGTTAACAGAGGAGCCACCAGTCCAGCCCACTGCTCCTCAGGCCACTTTTCTCTTTCAGCAGTCCTTTCAAATGTGGTCAAAAATACCTCTGGATCATCCTCTCCAGTCATTTTTGTCAATAAACGACTCACCCCAAAGGACGCGGTATTAGTGGGACGGCTTTCCTCACTGGTCTGCGGACGTTGCTGCATTACTGCTTCCATTTGTTGTAGTCTCTGCTCTTGCTTCTGTAACAGGTCTATGAAGCGGGCCTCAGATTGCTGCTGGGCTTGTTGATGAGCTTGCTGCTGGGCTGCAAGGCTCCTTTGCAAACCTGCATTTGTCTGCTGTTGATTGGCATTTGCTAGAGCCAGCTGTTTCAGTATCTCCTCCATGCTGGCTTAAAAAAAACTGCCCGCATTCTCCACCAACTGTGAGGGGGTTAACTCGGTAGCGGGTGTGTGTGACCCCCTGGTTGGGCTCCCCACACAAAAACAGGGCCAGCAGACGGAGGTTGTGGTTTTCAAAATCAAAAGGTGCGGTTTATTTCTCTATGTACAGTGACAAAAACACAGCAAAGCCAAAAAGAAACAAACAAAATAAATCCTGGTCAGTTTGACCTCTGACTAAACATGCAGGTTTCCTAAACTAACAACTGGGATCAGCCTGGTGCTGTCCTAGTCCCTAAGTCCCTGGTTTAGTAAAAGTCCAAACAAATAGCCACACAGGCTTTGCCTCACCGCACAGGGGTTCACTCTCCCTAGACAGTCCACACAGGTCTGGGTCCAGGCATGAGCTAACATCTAATGAAGCTGGGAGTTCTTATAGAGGCCTAAATGAGCTGACAAGCATCAGCTGGTCTCATCAACTCCCTGTCTCACGACGCCCAGCACTCTCCCTAGAGGTATGAGTCATTCATGAGCCCACTAGCCTCAGCTGGGCTTCATCAACTCCCTAGTTGTATAAGTCGGCATAAAGCCTGAATCTGGGAGAAATATATCTACCCCCCTGGATGCAACCAGGTGACTTTACCTTCCTGCTGTCACACCTTATGTTGTAAAGAGCTACCCGACAGCATCCGATCCGGTACACTAAAACATCCGGCGGATCGGATGACAGTCAGATGGAAACAGACAGGCAGTCTGTTTTCATCCGACTACCCCATAGAGAGCAGCGAGCTCTGAAAGGGGCCTAAAACTACATTTCCTGCCTGGTCACTGAGTTGTGAGGCTGTCCGAGTTGTTGTGTGCCTGGGTGCTTGTACACCCAAATGGGAAGAGAACCTGGGGGAGATTAGCGGGGCCCAAAAGAGGCCTGCGCTATATATGATTTCTATTTAAGATAATATTTCACACAGAAAAAAAAGAGTTTTGCTGCAGTTGTCTTTTATGATATATCTATGTACTTTATGCAGTTTTTATCCTACATGAGATGCGCATGTAAAATTCCTAACAGCAGTTAGATAGACATTAGTAAAAATCACATATGAGGCGTTTTAAGCACACAGCCACTTACAGTAGCTGGGCATGTTTGGTTGCTGAAATGTATGGGGGGGGGGGGGTTATATGATCTTTTTACTTTGTAATGTCAGTCATCCTTTGAAAGTAGCAAAGGCTACACTCCCACTGACACCAATGATGAGGGACCATTCCTTCAACTCTTCCACTGACAAATAGGAGGCACTATTTTTCCCATTAATACCAATGATGGGGCACTATTCCTCCTCCTACTGACCACAGGTGCTATGTAATTTTTTTACCACTAAGCCTAAATAATTGTTTACTCCCACTGGAGAAATTCCAACATCCACTAGCCACAGTCTGAGCCCCCCCCCCCCCCCCCCCCAAGTCATGTTTCTAAACCAGCTAACAAATAGCTACTAAAGACAAAAGAATACTAGCAGCAATGTACTAAAATCTGACATCAGCCCAGACCCTACCTGCCCAAAATGCTGTAGAGAAAATGGATTACTCATCCATTTATTGTGTCATTGCCCAAAACTCCACAGATATTGGGAATCTGTAGTAAAGACCAATAACACTACATTTCTTATACACAGGGATTTTTTCTCAAACAATAGGTGTTGGAACTCAACCGCGACCCCCCACAAAACACCACCCCCCACACACACCCTCCAAATTACATCAAATAGTGGGTGTGGTCAGATTTCACAAACAGTAGGAGGGTCTTAAAGGGGCATTAAATACCAGGATTGCATTACATACAGAGTGCAGAGTTCAGGGGGGGTTACACACAGAGTGCAGAGCTGTCACTTGTAAACACAGAAACCGGACTTCTATGTTTACAAGTGATTGTGGTGAGTAGGCACCAAAGGGTCTGAGCCAGAGGTGGTGGAACTGAGTTCCACTCAGTTCCACCTGAAAAAAAGCCCTGGATATTCCACTAGATCCCAAGCCCTGTCTTCTAGGTATGCTGGAGGATGTGGTACAGGATGCATACATCAGAGAGGCTGCTGGTAGGGCTCTCTTTCAGGCCCGTAAACTTGTCTTGCACTGGACTGTGCAGACTGTACCCTCAAACGTGTAAGGGTGAGTTTACACCCATGTGGGGCACCTCTGTCTGAACTCTGAATATTGGAGCACCTTTAATTGATCTACGCACGAGCCTTTTATTTCACAACAAAGTGGGACTGTTAACTGAAATGTTTGATTTACACATTGATGTATAGTATGTTTGAAAATCATACTAGTTAAAGTGGAAGTAAACCCTCCTATCATTTTCAGGCAAGGAAGCTGCCATCTTGGCCTCTGTTTAAACTTTAACTGCCATGATGCTGCACATGTGATCAGTTATGACACCAGCCACTGGATGGTTTGACAGTTTGGTTGAGAGCACAACCAATGTGACAGTTGGCATTCCCGGCATGCCGGGAATGTAACTGCTTTTTGAAACTGTTAAATCGATGGGTTTACTTCCGCTTTAAGCGCTGTGTTTTTTCTCTTTCATGTCACTGTGACACTAGTCAGCTCACATTCACACTGCTGCTGGCAATCATTTGATTTATTATTATTTTATTTTCTTCATTGACACAAAGGTTTTTTTCTTCTATATAAATTGATTTAATACTTTCTGAATCACTGATCTGGAAAGGTTTGCAGATAAGGAAATCTGGGGTAAAAAAATACCAAAAAACCTTATCCACACACTTGTTTCAAGTCAACGACCCAAATATCTAAGCAAGAAGTCAGCAATTGTAGCCTGCACATTTTTCTCATGACAGGTTCCTTTTGGGCTGGCTAGATACACTGCAATCTGATTGTACAATCACCAAAAAGTATTCAGTGAAATCTCACAAAAAAATCTATTCATTTTATACCAAAGTAGAACATTTTTATATTACAGAGATATTTGAAAATATAAAAGAGATTGTACATTCAGATTGCAATGTGTGTGGCCCAGTTTTCTCAAGTTGCCATAAGCCCACCTAAGACCGGCTTACAGCATTTCAGCACAGTAGTCCTTGTGTTTGCAGGCAGCAGTGTACTCTTATATCGCTTCTATTCGTTTATCAATTCTATTCTTATATAACTTCCGAATTGTGAACAATTTAAACAGCAATGTATGCACATGGCTCCTTTGGACACATCCATAAAAAACGTAAAATTTATTACCAAATACTTACCGTAATTTTCCTTTCCTGATGGACTCCATGGCAGCCTACGTGTGGGTTAACCCCGCCTCCTCTCCAATGCTATAGGACCCCATACCCATAAAAGTAAGCTCACCTCTCAGCACTGTGTTCCGTAACTAGCCGACTCTTGGACACTTAATTTCTTTCATTAATATTTTCTTTCAGGGTGGGAACTCCGTCTGCCATGGAGTCCATTAGGAAAGGAAAATTACGGTAAGTATTTGGTAATAAATTTTCAGTTTTCCTGACTGACTCCATGGCAGCCTACGTGTGGGAAATAACTAGCCAGACCACACGGGTGGGTATGCTGAACAAAAAGCTTTAATTTTTCCTGTCAACCGATAGGATTCTTAACCCAAAATTAAGAGACGACAATGATGCCGGTTCAATGCAGTAATGGGCCAAAAATGTATTGATAGAGGCCCACGAGGCCGCTTTACAAATGACATCTGGAGCCACATGTTGGGCTGCCGCCCAGGAAGCTGCCATCCCTCTGGTGGAGTGTGCCATCACCGCCTGTGGAGGAGCCAAGCCCTTAGCCCTGTATGCTTGCTGGATTGTTTGGACGATCCATGATGCAATTGTTCTGGTAGATGCTTTCTTCCCTCTGTTGTTTACAGAATGTAGAACAAACAGATGATCAGATCGTCTGAAGGAAGAGGTAATTTGTAGATACTCCTTTAGGATTTCACCCATATCCAGGGGATGAGTTTCACTGGAATCTGGAGTCTTAAATGTAGGTAGAACAATTTCTCGATTTTCGTGAAATACCGAAGACACTTTTGGATTTGAACTCAACATGGGTATAAGGACTACTCGATCCGGGAAAAAATGTTAGAAAAGGTTCTTCATGACCTAGAGACCCGATCTCAGAGACCCTCTTAGCCGAGGTGATGGCTACTAAGAAGGCTACTTTTGCTGAAAAGTCCTTAATGGAGGACGGGGAGGGCCCCGACGTACTGAGTCCCGTCAGAGAGTCTAGAACGAGTGGAAGATCCCACTTGGCAAATCTTGGTTTCCTTTGGGGCTTAATTCTTGATGCCCCCCGAAAGAATTGTCTGACTAAGGGATGGACTGCCCAGGAGACTCCAGAGAAGGCCGACAAGGCCGAAACTTGTACTCTTAGAGAGCTAATAGATAAGGGTAAGTATAGTCCGGTTTGCAGAAAACTAAGAACATCCTGAACTCCTGGATTTTTGAAGGACCTCCCAAAGGCAGAGGAGAATTCGACAAATTTGGCCCAAATTCTTCTATAAACCTTGTTGGTACTTGCTCTTCTTGGGCTCAATAGTGTAGACATCACTCTAGAGGCGCAACCGAGGGATTCCAGCCTCTCCCTCTCAAGAACCAGACCGTCAGTCTCATCAGTGCCGGACAAGGGTGTAGAAGTGACCCTTGAGAGAGAAGGTCCGGCCTGAGAGGAAGGGGTACCGGGTCCCGGTAGCTCAGTTGGATCAGGAGGGGAAACCAAGGCCTGTTTGGCCAGTAGGGAGCCACTACTGTTACTTCGGCTGATTCCGCTTGAAGTCTCCTCAGGAACTTGAGAATTATCGGGATCGGGGGAAAGGCGTATGCCCTCTTGAACCTCCATCTGTCTGTCAGGGCATCCGTTCCACATGCCTGGCTGCAACGTCCCAGAGTGTAGAACTTCACTACCGTGTGATTGTAGGGGAAGCGAATAGGTCCACCTCGGGATTGACCCCTGGAGACATAATCCAACTGAATGACTGTACATGGAGGGACCACTCGTTGTTGTCTAGGCGAGTGCGCGAGAGGAAGTCTGCCTGGGAGTTCTGGACTCCCGGAATGAAAACTGCCGAAATATTGGCCAGGTTTTTCTGGGCCTATGTTATTATAGGCTCGACCTCTAGAAGGAGAGTAGAACTCCGCGTCCCCCCTTGCCTCTTCACATGCGACACTGCTGTTGTGTTGTCCATCCTTAACAATACCGACTCTCCTTTCAGGAACTGGGAGAAAGATTGGAGGGTGCACCAGGCCGCCCTGAGCTCCAGGACGTTTGAGCCTGGGTTGTGGACCACATCTGCCTTGAGCTAGGTTCTGACCACAGAGAGCCCCCCAGCCTGAGCCGCTGGCGTCGGTCGTGACTGTAACCCAGGAGATGGGGGCGATGGAGTGACAGTTTTGCAAATTCTTGAGTTGGAGCCACCAGAAGAGGCTGCTTCTCATTGTTGCAGATATGTGGATGAGCTGACTCTTGTCCCCTGACTTCCACTGCCGGAGGAACCCTGACTGAAAAGGGCGTAACCTCCATAGAGCCCATTTGACCATGGGGGTCGTGGAGACCATTGTGCCGATAATTCTGAGGCATTGTGATGCTTTCAGATGAGGAGTATCCAGCGCACGATAAATTCTCTCCCGAATCACCGGAATCTTCTCTGCCGGGAGGGAGATGGTTTTCTCCACTGTGTTGAACAGAGCCCCTAAGTAAATTAAGTGTTGGGCTGGATCCAGGTGGCTTTTTTCTAAGTTTAGAAGCCATCCAAAGCTGGAAAGGGTTGAGATCACTTGTTCTCTGTGCACCAGGAGCTGTTCTCTGTTTTGAGACAGAACTAGGAGATCGTCTAAATAATGGTAAAGACGCACACCTTTTAGCCTGATGAGGGCCACAACGGCCAAGAGGACCTTGGTGAAAACTCGAGGAGAAGTCGTCAAACCGAACGGTAGGCAGATGAATTGAAGATGTTCTTGCCCGATATGGAACCGGAGGTACTTTAAAAAGTCCTTTGCCACTGGCACATGGAAATAGGCATCTTTCAGGTCTATCGAAATCATCCAGTCGCCTGGTTGAATGGCTTGCTGGATTGTTGACAGAGTTTCCATTTTGAATTTTCCGTGTCTTATGAACTTGTTCAGGTACGTCAGATCTATTACCGGGCGCCAGGCACCGCTTTTCTTTTGAACTAAGAAAAGGGGGGAGTATACTCCTTGGAATTGTTCTTCCTCTGGGACACATACTACTGCTCCCTGGGTTTTCAGCAGGTCTACGTAGGACAGTAAGGCCTGTTTTTGCTCTACCGTACTTGGAAGTAGGGTTGAGATAAATCTGGGGGGAGGAATGCTGGAGAAGGACCATGCGTGACCTGATGACACTGTCCTGACAACCCAGAAGTCTGAGATTGAGGCCACCCACACGTGCCGGAAGAGGAGCAGGCGTGCTCCCACCCGACCCGCCTGGGCGGGCAAAATCTCAAAAGGATTTAGCCTGGTCGCGACCGCTGGACGCTTGGCTTTTTGCTGTCTTACGAAAGGACGCTTGGCCTCTACTCCAGTTTCTCTTGAAGTCCCAGCTAGGTCTATAGGAGCGTGCTTCTCTTGAGCGCTCCGGACTGCGTCTTCTGAACTGGGGCCTCCTTAGATTCTGTGGACGCCTGTCCTGTGGAAGAAAGCCGCATTTTCCGCCTGTAGCCTTTGCTATGGCGTCATCTAGTTTATTACCAAACAGGGATGATCCTTCGAAGGGAATCTTGCACCATGTTTGCTTAGAAGACGGGTCAGCCTGCCAAGGGCGTAGCCATAGGGCACGTTTAGCTGTAACTGAGGGTAGCATAATCCTGGACAGTAGACGGATCAGATCAACTGATGCTTCACCCAAGAAGGCCACTGCTAGTTTTAGCTCTGCTGCTGCTGAGTTATTTGCCAGATCTTCTGAAACACCTTTGAGAAATGAAATTACATTCTCAGTCCGTGCCTCCATAGCCTTAGATACGGCTGCCAAGGCTAGAGCGGGTTTACAAGCTGTCCCAGCAAGACCGTAAATTCTTTTAAGGTCCTGATCCATTCTTCTGTCAAGACTGTCCTTAAAGGAGACTGTGTCTTCAAGAGGGAGCATGACATGTTTAGCCAGACGCATTACTGCTGCGCCCACAGGAGGAATATTCTCCAGGTATTTCACCTCTTCTGCCTTGAATGGATACATTCTGGAGGCCTTATTTGTCATCGAGGACTTCCTGTCCACTTTGCTCCACTCTTCTTCAAAGATGCCCTTTAGTTCGGCTAAAAGCGGAAAGCTTGGGCGCTCTTTCCCCAGGCGCTTGAAAAACTTTTTCTGTTTAGCTGGGGGAGTAGAATGGTCTTCCCACATAAGGGCCTCTTTGACCGCTTTAATGAGCGGAGTAACTTGAGAGAAATCAAATTCCACACTCTCTTCATCACTCTCTAATTCTCCTTCCGAAGGAAGAGGCGAGGATGCGTAGGGCTGGGAAGGACCTGGAACTTCACGGACCACATCAGCCGGGGAGCCAGATCGAATAGTGCTGGACTGGCTTTGTGCGTGGGAAGCATCCATCTCCTTAAGAGAACGTTGCACCACCTGTTTTACTAGAGACTCGATCCGTTGGTCTTCTGTCTCTTTTTCCCCAACCGCATGGGCATAGCAATGGCTGCATAATGATTTGCCCTCTGGGACTCGTGAGCCGCATCCCCAGCAGGCTCTCCGATCAGAATAACTGTCTTGGCGGTAGGAGCGGTGTCTGGAGGAGGAATGGGAACTTCTCCTCTGGTGGTGAGATGCAGACGGGGAATCACGTCTGTGTTTTGATTTTGATGAATGCTGCGGCATGGCAAGGTCTGAGTCGAGATGAAGATCTGCAGAAGGGCTAAAAAAGGAAAAAAGGGGGGATTGGGGAAAAGAGATAAGCCGTCAAGCAACAATACTTGCGACTGAAACCCGCGCCCTCCCCTCTCCTGCACATACCTTGTGCGTGAGGGCTGGCCACATGTAAGCGGTGAATTGTCCATAACTTCTGGACTAAGGAGTCACAATAGAGACAGGTCGACCAAAAAAAAAACCTACAGTATTTATACAAAAAAATAAATTGGTAACTTGCCCTTTAAGAAAAGTGCACTATATAATGATAAGCGATATATGTTGAAAAGACAGATTATGTACATAAACACCTATATGTATAACCAAAGACTATGATTGGGACAGACAAAAAACAATTCCGCACTGCCTTTAAGTCTTTTAAATAGTGCACTGACCTGATTGAGAGACAAGAGCCTCAGCAGGGAGATCCAAGTAGCCTCTGCTCGCCTGTCAGGGGAGATCCCAAAATGACACAGGCGAGCCTAGCTTTTAAATTCCCCGCCCGTGACATCACCGCTGTTAATCCAGCTCACCTGCGTGTAGGAGGATCTCCCATCTGCACCTGTGCGGCCGCCTAGCGACCCGCTGGACCGTGCATGCGCGAACCAAGCCTCGCTCTGGGAGCGGGCACTGTGCATGCGCGAATGGCAGTGGCGCCAGAGAATTGGGTCACCGCTGTGGGCTGGAACACAGAGCGTTCCAGCCGCCATTGGGGAGAGCAGGGGCATGTTTTAACAAACAAACAAACAAACAACAAATATAACAAAGATGCGACTGCCATGGAGCATGGAAAAAATAAGTAGCAGACCTGCCAGCCGGGGGAATTCAGGGCACACCGCAGCAACTTCCATTCAATCCTTCATGGTTGCTGTAAGCTCTCCACCCGCCCATGGCTGGGTTCCGAGCTGCACCGCTAAAGGTGTGCCAACCATCCATCGATCCATCGATCCGGAAATCTGCACATCCGTGCGTGCTTCAGGTCCATTGGAGGAGGACAAAAAAGGAACACAGTGCTGAGAGGTGAGCTTACTTTTATGGGTATGGGGTCCTATAGCATTGGAGAGGAGGCGGGGTTAACCCACACGTAGGCTGCCATGGAGTCAGTCAGGAAAGTGTATTTATAGACACATTTTCAGCCCATTGCTGTAACATGCATATAATGTCTCGTACACACGACCGTTTTTTCAGACGGGAAAACTGATATGAGAGCTTTTCGTCGGAAATCCCGGCCATGTGTATGCTCCATCGCAGTTTTTCTGACGGGAACCACGCATGCTCAGAATCAAGTATGAGACGGGAGCGCTCTTTCTGGTAAAACTAGCGTTCGTAATGCAGATAGCACATTCATCACGCTGTAACGGACTGAAAAGCACAAGGCTGAAAAGCGCAAATCGTCTCTCACCAAACTTTTACTAACACGAGGATCAGCAAAAGCAGCCCAAAGGGTGGCGCCGTTGGAATGGAACTTCCCCTTTATAGTGCCGTCGTACGTGTTGTACATCACCGCGCTTTGGGTGGGCGGACTTTTGTCTGAGCGTGTGTATGCAAGGCAGCCTGAGAGGAATTCTGTCGGGAAAACCGTCGGTTTTTTATCCGACAGAAAAACCGCACGTGTGTACTAAGCATTAAAGCGGAGTTCTGCCCAAAAGTGGACCTTCCGCTTTAAGCACTCCTCACCCCCCTTACATGCCACATTTGGCATGTAATTTATTTTGGGGGGGGGAGTGGGGGCTTCGGTAGGAGTGGGACTTCCTGTCCCACTTCCTCCTTCTGCCCAGGGACCGCCTCAGCGACTCCTCCTCTCGCCTTAGGCGGCCCCTCCCTCTAGGCGATCTCCTGGGACACGTGACAGGTCCCAGGAGATCGCCTGTCCACTCAGGGAGCGCAGCGCCGCTCGCTCATGCGCAGTGGATGCCTGGCCTTGAAGCCGAAAGCTGTCATGGTTGGGTGCCCACAGAGTGAATAGAGGCGCCGGCGGAAAGGGGGGGAGAGGAGTGACGCTCTGGACCGTGGAGCAGGTAAGTGTCTGTTTATTAAAAGTCAGCAGCTACACTTTTTGTAGCTGCTGACTTTTAATAAACCTAAAAAAAAGTCTGGAACTCCCCTTTAAGGTTTTTCCTACAGCTTAAATGTACCTCTTTGGAATAAAAAGGATGTAATGTAAACCAGAAGCACCAATTAGGTGTGCTGAGTACAAAGAAATAGGTCCACGTTGATCTAAGTGTAGCACCCTGGTGTTTAGGCAGGGTTGCTCCTAAATTTACCTGCCAGGTGTAGTTGCCTTGGCTCATTGTTAGGGATCAATTGATTTCACCCTAAGTCTAGAATTGCTGCACTTCTGCCGCTAGGTGGCCGGGTACCTGGTGGCATTAGATAAGACAAGGGAAAAGCAAGGACAGATCAGGTGTATATGGGGTATCTCAGCCAATGGGCAGGGGTTTTCTTAAATCCCTTGGCCTGCTTTATCTTTGGGTGGAGTCAGGTGATCAGTGTTCTGTGCCACCTGGACGGCTGTCTGGGTGGATGTGTAATGTACTACACGGGCTGCTAGACCGGAGTTTGGGCCTATCCCGGGCACATCTGTCTGCTAATCTGTCTGATATGGCCTATCCAGAAGCAAGAGAGTAGCGCAGGGTTGGGATTGCGGCTTGCAGTCCAACCAGAAGTGACGGTTCTGCCGACCGGAGAACCTATCACGTTCGGAGGTAGAGGGGACACTGTCGCGACTAAGGGACCATCCACCTTATTACCAGGGACCACAGTGAGTAGCTGAAGCAATTCCTGGAGCAGAATTCTCACCAACCAGGGATGATGAAGAATCGGGAAACTTCAGCAGGTGTCAAGCCAGGGACCCAGCCAGCGGAGGTGACGCTTGCAGAGCAGCCTTAAGTGTCAAGCCAGGGACCGAGCAGGCCAGTGGGGTGAAGCTTGATAAGTATCTGGAGTGCCAAGCTAGGGACCCAGCAGAGAAGTGGGGGTGATGTTTGAGGAAGATACTACAGTGAAGATTGGAAGAGCTCAAGGGATTCAGTGGCAGTGAACCATCTAGTCTAGTGAGAGACTGGGAGCTCAGTGGGTTGAAGAACTACAAGAAGTGATTGTAGTGGAAGTGACGGAACTGTTACACCTTGTGTTAGAAACTGTTAAAGTATGTTGCCATAGGAGACAGCATTCCTGTCTCCTGATGTGGCATCTTGCTGGATGCCTTTCCCTGCGTGGCTGTCCTCCTGTAGAAGTCTCGGAGTCTGCCAATTAACATTGTTTTTCCTTTATTTCGCATTTGTGCTGTGTGTTTTTTGTGTGCTGACAGAAGTTCAGGAGCATTTTGAAAAGTCAAACTGTGGTAGAGGACATATTGATCGGGAATGGCAGCATACGTGAACATAAGAAAACACGCCAGCCAAAAATATTATTTAAAAAAACATGTCACACTGGGGCTGATTTACGAAACGTTTGCCCCATGAGTATTGGCGCATCTGCGTGCGCAATGGCTGTTTTGGTATTTACAAAACATTAGCGCCGGTATCGCAGCCCTATTTCCCATTTACTATAGTGTTGTCGGCGGACGGGAGGAGACGCTCAGTGCGCCACTATGGACCTGGCACGGCATGTTAAACTCTAAATATAAAGAAGCTGGAAGTGAGAATATAATGGGGGTGATGTGGGGTGATGTGAGGAAGTGTAGGGACACCTGCCCAAATAACTAATATGCCCAAAATAGAGTGAGAAAGTAACTTTTTCAAAACCAGCCCGCTGCGCCGGCAAGTACGATTCGAGCTGCGGGAGGTTTTTTCGAGCTCAGCGCGGGAATTTTTAATGGTTCAAATGCGCCAAGACACTGCGCCGGCAAAATCTTAGTAAATGTCAAGTCACCTAAGTCAATTTGCATAAGATGAACAGGCGCAGCTCTGAACTTCCCATTGCGCCTGCAAAAAAAAGGCATTTAAAAGCACCCACGGCTATAATGAATTGTCGGCTCCCGGCAATATAGAGAAAAGTCATTGAAAGTCATTGATAAAAACAAAAAAAAAAAGCGTGGGGGACCCCCCAAATTCAATTACCAGGCCCTTCAGGTCTGGAATGGATATTAAGGGGAACCCCACTGCAAATTAAAAAAAAAATGACGTGGGGTTCCCCCCAAATATCCATACCAGGCCCTTCAGATCTGGTGTGGATTTTAAGGGGAACTCCACCCCAAATTAAAAAAAAAATGGCGTGGAGTCCCCCTAAAAATCCACACCAGACCCTTATCCGAGCACACAACCAGGCCGGCCACAGGAAAAGAGGGGGGGACGAGAGAGCGGCCCCCCTCCCTCCTGAACCGTACCAGGCCACATGCCCTCAACATGGGGAGGATGTCCCCATATTGATGGGGACAAGGGCCTCATCCCCACAACCCTTGCCCGGTGGTTGTGGGGGTCTGCGGGCGGGGGGCTTATCGGAATCTGGAAGACCCCTTTAACATAGGGGACCCCCAGATCCCGGCCCCCCTATGTGAAATGGTAAGGGGTACATTGTATCCCTACCATTTCACGAAAAAAGTGTCAAAATGTGGGGGGCGTGGCCTGGACATGGCTGTGTGAGGTTGTGCTATTCCTGAGCTCCCGGCCTGATCCCCTACATCTCGGCAAATCCACAGCCGTAAACCGGTATGAGCCCGACTAAAAGGCACAGGACTCGAGCAGTGACAGGGGGGACCCCGGCAGGCAAGATTTCTGGAGAAATCCGACGTTTCTTTAACACCACAGGAGCAACCCCCGGAGCGACGGTGGCGGCGGCGCGTGGCTCTGCACGTGGAGGCCTGCAGAAGGCCCAGGCGCCTGGTCTCGGGACGTCTGAACCGGGGACCTCTGGGACTCCAGACCGCTCTCAGGACGTGTTAACCGAGCCCCGGGGAGCCGGGATGTCCCCCCCGCATGCTCCGGAAGTAACAATCCTGGACCAGGACATTCGGGAGATGCTGCAGGCCCTACCGACCCGGACGGCTATAGAGGCCCTGATCCTTCGCCTGGAGGAGACCCACAGACGGGACATCCAGGAGGTGAGAGGGGAGGTGTCCACCTTGGCGGATCGTGTGGGAACGGGTGAGACATCATTGACCTCCCTGGAGCATAGGGTCTTGGAATTGGAGCGCTCGAGGGACCAGCACCGGGACACCGCGATCGATCTTCAGCTTCACTTAGAAGACATCGAGGACCGTAGCCGTCGCAACAATCTGCGGCTCAGAGGTGTCCCAGAGTCCATGGAGGATGTCGGGGCAGCAGTGACGGAGGTGTTCCGGATGGTGCTGGGGGACCCCGACGCGGTTGTCATTTTAGACAGAGCGCACAGAGCCCTGGGCCCCAAGTCCCTGGATCCGGATAGGCCGAGAGACGTGATCTGTAGGCTCCACAGATATGCGCAGAAAGAGTCGATCCTGCGGGCGGCCTGGGACCATGGAGATGTGGAAAGAGGCGATGCACGAATCCGGATTCTGCCGGATCTATCGAGGGCAACCCTACGGAGAAGAGCCCTGCTGCGCCCCGTTCTGGATGTGGCCAAACAAAAGGACATCACTTACCGCTGGGGATATCCACTATCGGTGACGTTCCGCAGAGACTCTGGAACATTTACCCTCCAGACCATGGCTGACCTCCCTGCCCTGTTTCGATTCCTGGAAGTGCTGCCAATTCCAGTTCCAGATTGGCTCCAGATCCTCCCTCGCCAGATGGGCAGATCGGGACGAGCGGTGCAACACGGCCCGCTGCCGCCCCGCCGGCAGAGAGGCAGACGGAGACGCCGATCTGCATCCAGAGGAGAGGCACGTGAGTAGGCCATGGGCCGCCCTACCCTGACCACCGCTAGCTAAATGGCCATGATCCCCCTTTGGTGCCTCGCCCGACCGCCCTCCTGTCTTGCCCCGCACCGGGATCTGTAACTATAGTACAGCGGCTCGCTGGATGGCTGCCGTCCCCCGTCTCCACCACGGGCCCTCCCGAGACACTTTGCATGGAGATGAGAGAGAGGGGTGGACTGATTTGGATCCGGACGTCTGCCCCCACCCCTGGAGTGTGTTATTTTCCCCCCGGGTTGCTGTAGTTCCACCGCATCCACATGGTAGGGACGTACCAGGCAATGCCCTTTCACTTTGGCAGCATAGGTCCTGCCTGGTGGGGGTGGGATGGCTCCGTGGGGGGGGTGATCCGGGCTTGGGGGGGGAGGGGGTATGTCTTGGGTCCCTTGATCTTGTATCCTGCTGCACTGCCCGGGGGTGGGGGATGGCTACCGGGGGGGACCCCGATGGGGGTCTCTTGTTGTACAACCCGGCGGACTGGTGCTCCCGCTCTTGCACTAACAGAGGAAACACAATGAAAACTCATTCAGGTTCTATGCACCGGACGGTTGCTGTGCCTCTTGGGGACAGGCATTTTGTTGGGGGGGGACGGACGGAGGGGAGGTCGAGCTGCTGTGGGTCGGGGAGGTGCTTGGGGCTTATGCCCCAAGCTGTGATGCACTGTCTGTAATGTCGTTGCTCTGTTTTGCACTTTTTCTGTTCTATATGTTTTACGTGATGCATTATGTATTGCCTGTGTAGCTGTACTGGTTTACTAATTACCCTACATTGATAGTTTGCCGAGGGGGGGGGCGGAGAGGGCTGGGGGCTCTCACTCTAGCTCTGTCTGTCCACTTCCCCGTTTAGGACTGTGCTCCAATCCCGGGATTTTTCTGGGGAGCACCCAAGCCATTAGGGCTAATTTAGCTTCTCTTCAGCAGCGGCACCTTCTAGTGCCAGCCTCCTAACTTTCTGTTTCTTCGTTTCATAGGGAGTACTCTCCCTTTCTTTTCTCTATCTGTACTGCTACCCTCTCATCTCGTTTCCACTTTCTGGTTCTACCTCAACCTCCCAACCACTCCCCCCTACCCCCCCTCCCTAACCCCCTATACCCTCCCTGATTCTATCCCTATTTAAATATGGGGGACATCCATTTTGTGTCCATTAATGCTAAGGGGCTTAATACCCCAGAAAAGCGACGGATGTTGCTACAAGACATGTGGCGCGTGAGGGCGGATATAGTTTTTGTACAGGAGACACACTTCCGGGAGGACAACATCCCAATACTTAGGAATAGACGCTTCCCCTTGGCCTACCACTCTAAGTACACAGGGGCTAAATCCAGAGGGGTGTCCATTTTTATCTCGGCCAAGGTACCATGGAAACATATAGACTCACTGACTGACGCGGAGGGCCGCTACCTATACTTGAAGGGTATACTAGGGGACAGGAAAATTACTCTGGCCAATCTCTATGCCCCGAATGAACACCAGGACGCGTTTATCAGGAGACGCATGGAACACCTCCTGCACTTCACTGAGGGACAACTGATAGTGGGGGGAGACCTGAACATGCCACTGATCCCGTCTGAAGACACTTCCTCTGGGATGTCCTCCACCACCCGAGACATACGTAAGCGCATTGGTAATGCGCTACATTCTGCCCAACTGATAGACGCCTGGCGCCTTATGCACCCGGGTGTACGGGATTTCACCTTTTTCTCAAAACCCCACCAGTCCTACTCACGTATCGACTACTTTCTGATACCCCATGGACAGCTGCACGTGATTCGGGAGACCTACATCGGATCCATCACGTGGTCGGATCATGCGCCGGTCGGGCTTCGGTACTCGCTATCCGCCACATCGACGGGGCAACGTTCTCCGTGGAGACTGAATGAGAGCCTCCTCCAGGACCCGGTGGTCCTGGCTGACTTAGTCAGGGAATTAGGATTTTATTTTTCCACAAACAAAATGACCGACAGTGACCCCGGGGTGGTGTGGGAGGCCCACAAAGCTGTAATTCGGGGGTCCTTGATAAGGCACGGCTCCAGACTCAAACGCGAGCGGACGGCACAACTTGACTTGCTCCTCACCAGGCTGAAGGCCCTGGAGGTGGCCCATAAGGCCTCTCCATCCAAACAATTGGGTCTAGACCTAGATACAGTCAGATCGCAGATAAAAGATCTTCTCCAATTTAAGGCCAAGGCGGCGATACAGATCTGCCGCAGGAAATCATATGAGTCGGGCAACAAATGTGGGAGACTCCTAGCCCGAATGCTGCAGACTCAGCGTTCGGCTGCCTACATACCACACATTCAGACCGCTACTGGGCAGAAGGCTAGCCTTCCCCAACATATTACGCAAGAGTTTGGGGCCTTTTACCGCTCCCTTTACAACATACCTGACACGAGACCTATACTGGAGTCCACGCGGGAATATTTGGACCGGTCCCTCATGCCCTCACTTACGGTAGAGACGCGGTCTGTACTGGAGGAACCCATTACGCTGACTGAAATCCAGGTGGCACTTAAGAATACCAAACCAGGCAAGGCCCCCTGCCCGGACGGTCTGACCACCGCCTACTACAGGGCCCTCCTGCCCTCCTTGGGCCAGCATATGGCAGATCTCTTCGATGGCGTTGGATCAGGGAAGCGTTTCCACGACTCCACGCTTTTGGCCCAGATCTCGGTGATACCTAAGGAGGGAAAGGATCCGGGGCTATGTGGAAGTTACCGCCCGATATCCCTGCTGAATGCAGATCTCAAGATCTTTACTAAAATCTTGGCCACTAGACTGCAAACATACCTCCCTGACATGATCCATCTAGACCAAGTGGGGTTTGTTACGTTTAGAGAGGCCAGGGATAATACCACTAAAGTCCTTAACTTGTTACATATTGCAATTCAAAGCGAGACGCCTTGCATATTCCTCGGTACCGACGCCGAAAAGGCATTCGGCCGGGTTCACTGGGGATTCCTGTTCGCGACATTGAGACACATAGGGCTGGGGGAAACGATGCTGAACTGGGTGACCGCTGCCTATACGGCACCGACGGCCAGGGTGAGGGCGAACGGGGTCTTGTCTGAGACGTTCCCCATTCGGAATGGGACCAGACAGGGCTGCCCGCTGTCCCCTCTGTTGTTCGCCCTGACATTGGAGCCTTTTCTCTGTCACGTACGCCGGAACCTGGATATCACGGGAGTGGAAAAGAATGGGACGCAGTATAAGGTGTCGGCATACGCCGATGACCTCCTGTTCTCCCTCACAAACCCCACGATATCCCTCCCGAATCTTTTGAGAGAGTTTGAGGTTTTCGCCTCCCTCTCCAATCTTAAGATTAACTTCACCAAATCGGAGGCGATGGGCGTGGGGATACAAGCGGCCCAACTTAAACAACTTAAAGACGGATTTAGGTTAAAGTGGACCGACGTGGCATTGAGATATCTGGGGACGTTCATACCCATGACATTAACCAAACTATTCGCATTAAATTTCTCCCCTTTACTAAAGACAGTTTGGGAGCTTCTAGACGGGTGGGACAGCGGCCTCCATTCGTGGTTTGGCCGATGCGCCATCCTCAAAATGTCAATACTACCTAAGTTCCTATACCTCCTACAGGCCCTCCCGATAGCCATCCCTGGGACCTATTTTAGGCAAGTCCATGCGGCCTTCACCAGGTTCCTTTGGGCTGGGAAACGCCCACGCCTTACCAGGACTTTACTCTGCCTCCCGAAATCACAATTTGCAATGCCGGATATCCGTGCATACTACAGGGCGACCCACCTCGGCCGGCTCCTGGATTGGTGCAGACATAGGGGCACCAAACTGTGGACAAGCCTCAAACAAGATCAGAGTGACATACCCCTAGACAGAGCCCCCTGGTGCCATTCGGATTTGCCACCCACACTGAAAAGACACCCCCTGATAGGCAACACCCTGGGTGTGTGCTCATCCCTACTGAAGCGACCCTCACTCTCGTCCCCGGTCTCCCCTCTGCGCCCGGTGCTGGGTCACCCCCGGTTCTCCCCGGGACTGCAGGACAGGAGATTTCTCGCACTTAGAGAGGCGGGATTTCACCAGGCGTCCCACTTTAGTGTACGGGGGCGATGGAGGTCGTATGCAGAGCTGTCGGACCCGAGGGGCTCGTACGGCCTAGATTTTATGAGAGCCATGCAGCTCAGCCACTTCCTTTCGACCATACCGCCCCCGCCCAGCGACTCAACACACCCCCTTACACCTCTGGAGGAGTTATGTACGGAGTCGGGTAGGATTCAGCACACGCTTTCGTGGTGTTATGGCAAGTTGATAGAGCCGCCGGGGCCCCTCCGGGTCCCCTGTCTTACTAGGTGGGAGCGGGAGCTCGGCTGCCAATTTTCCGACGACACGAAGCGGCACATACTCCGTTTCACTCACAAGTCGTCTCTTTGCATTAGGACCCAGGAGGCGAACTACAAATTGCTCACACACTGGTATAGGACCCCTTCCCTTCTACACAAAATGTTCCCTGATACCTCTGACCGTTGCTGGAGGTGTCGGGGGGAGGAGGGGACCCTCCTGCATGTCTTCTGGTCCTGCCCACGGCTGCAGAGATTTTGGGAGGAGGTAAGGAGGGTGACCCAAGAGTTTACCGATCGTACCGTGCCTGAAACGCCAGCCTACTTCCTCTTGCAGGTGACTGACATGCCTGCAAAAGTCTATAAGAGATCGGTGGTCCGCCACCTTCTGGACGCAGCTAGGGCCTGCATACCCCTCAACTGGAAATCCACATCCCCCCCATCCATTGCTCAGTGGCTCCGCAGAGTTGACGACATCAGCCTCATGGAAGACCTGATCCTCTCTAGCCAGCATAGACGCGAGACATATTCCAGGACCTGGCAGTTCTGGAACATTTTTAAAAATTCTGACGAAGGGCGGACCCTTAGAGGGGTTGAGCTGCCCACATGAGTCTGTGCCCGGACTCCTCATCCCCCGGAGGTGTGTCTCGTTTGCAACCATCCCTCAACGCGCAGGCGACACGCCGGGGTCACGACATTCTGATAGGTTAGTCACCATCACCTAGATGTATGTCTACCTGGTCCCCACCCCTCCCCCTCCCCTACCCTTCCCTTTTGCCCTTCCCTGTCTAATTCCCTACCCCCTCCTTCTATCGCTGTCTATGTTCCTTCCTTTTTCTTTCCTTTTCCTTTTTTCTGGGTTCGACCCAATTCTTCTCTATCTGAGGTACTATACCTCCTGTTTCTATACTATTTGGATAAAACTAGAAGGGAGGCGATCTCCACAGGACCTGGGCATTCTGACGTCAACGGTATCCTGACGGACATGTTCAGGTTGGCGGCGGAGGGATGCACTGGGGACCAGTTGGAGCTTCACCCCCCCATTGGGGAATTTAATTATACGATCGACCACTAGGAGATCTGAGCTCCAAGGGGGTCCCCCTGTACTGCTGTGCCATATTTTACTTTGGATGTATATGTCTGTTATTTACTATTGGGGTCCGTGTGGATCGACTCCTCTGTTATAAATAAAAATTTAAAAAAAAAAAAAAAAAAGTCAAAATGTCAAAAATGACAAGAGACGGTTTTTGACAATTCCTTTATTAATGTCTTTTCCTTCCTTCCATCTTCTTCTTCCATCTTCTTCTTCCATCTTCTTCTTCTTCCATCTTCTTCTTTTCTCCATTCGGGTTTCTTCCTACATCTTCATCTTCCTCTTCATCTTTATCTTCATCTTCCTTCTTCCTTCGGTGTTCTCGTCCGCATCTTGCTCCGGCATCTTCCCTTCTTCTTTCTTCTCCGGCCGCTCCGTTTGAATTGGAGGTTCCCGCTGGGTGACGCTTCAGTTCTTCTCTTGGTCCGCTGCCACCCGGTGGCTCCGCCCCCTCTGACACCACGGGGAAAGTCCCCGTGAAATCCATGTGCGTCAGAGGGGGGCGGGGTCACCGGGTGTAAGCGGACCCAGAGGAGAACTGAAGAACTGAAGCGTCGTACAGCGGGAACCTCCAATTCAAACGGAGCGGCCGGAGAAGAAAGAAGAAGGGAAGACGCCGGAGCAAGATGCGGACGAGAACACCGAAGGAAGAAGGAAGATGAAGATGAAGATAAAGATGAGGAGGAAGATGAAGATGGAGGAAGAAACCCGAATGGAGAAAAGAAGAAGATGGAAGAAGAAGAAGATGGAAGAAGAAGATGGAAGAAGTTGGAAGAAGATGGAAGAAAGGAGAAGACATTAATAAAGGAATTGTCAGAAACCGGCTCTTGTCATTTTTTACATTTTTTACACTTTTTTTGTGAAATGGTAGGGGTACATTTGTACCCCATTACCATTTCACATGGGGGGGGCCGGAATCTGGGGGTCCCCTTTGTTAAAGGGGTCTTCCAGATTCCGATAAGCCCCCCGCCCGCAGACCCCCACAACCACCGGGCAAGGATTGTGGGGATGAGGCCCTTGTCCCATCAACATGGGGACATCCTCCCCATGTTGAGGGCATGTGGCCTGGAACGGTTCAGGAGGGAGGGGGCCGCTCTCTCGTCCCCCCTCTTTTTCTGCGGCCGGCCAGGTTATGTGCTCGGATAAGGGTCTGGTGTGGATTTTTGGGGGTACTCCACGCCATTTTTTTAAAATTTGGGGTGGAGTTCCCCTTAAAATCCATTCCAGATCTGAAGGGCCTGGTAATGGAATTTGGGGGACCCCCACGCTTTTTTTTTTTTGTGTTATCAAAGACTTTCAATGACTTTGTATTGACGGGAACCAGCAATTCATTACAGCCGCAAGGACTTTTAAATGACTATTATTTTACTTTAGAAATGTCATTTTGCTCTCAAACTGTTATAAACATGGAAAACATGCGCTACTTTACAGGCATACTATAGACACCCCCATGTATGATATTTAGGGCCAGTTCACACCGGATGCAGTGCAGTGCGTTTTTTTGATGCATGAAAAACGCAAAGAAAGTTGATCACATTAATGCCAATGGCATAGTTCACACCACTGCAGTCCGTTCCAGTGCGTTTCAGAAAGCAAAAAAAAAATTGGTCATGCTGCATTTTTTAGGTACAAAACTGTACTGGACCGCAGTGAAACACATCAAAAACGCAATGGAACGTACCAAAAACGCACTGGAATGCACCGGAACGCACCTAAATGCACCAAAGACGCACTGCAACACACTTGTCCTAAGTGAAAAGAGGGGGAAAAAAACACTGGACTGCATCAAAAACGCATCAAAAATGCACGGGAATGTGTCAAAAACGCGCATGCAGAAAAGCACCTGGAACGCATCCAGACTGCGTTTCTATAGTGTGAACTAGGGCCAGTTCACACCATAGAAACGCAATACGGATGCGTTCCAGGTGCTTTTCTGCATGCACGTTTTTCATGCGTTCCAGTGCATTTTTGGTAAGTTTTTGATGCAGTCCAGTGCTTTTTTTTCACCCCTCTTTTTTATTAACCAAAGAGAAGGACAAGTGTGTTCCAGTGCATTTTTGGTGCATTTAGGTGTGTTCCTGTGCGTTCCAGTGCGTTTATGATGCGTTTTGCTGCGTTCCAGTACAGTCCAGTGCAGGTAAAATGCAGCATGTTCTACTTTTTTGGGGGAACTGGAACGCACTGGAACAAACACTGCCATTTAGAACCATATTACCAACTTTCCATGCATTCTGGATGCATAAAAAACGCAATAGACTGCATGTGGTGTGAAATGGCCCTTAAGCAATTTGGCATATTTAACCACTTCAATACCATGCACTTATGCACCTTCCCGCCCAGACCAATTTTCAGCTTTCAGTACTCTCACACTTTGAATGACAATTACTTAGTCATGCTACACTGTATCCAAACAAAATTTTTATCATTTTCTTCTCACAAATAGAGCTTTCTTTTGGTGGTATTTAATCGCCACTGGGTTTTTTATTTTTTGCGATATAAGCAAAAAAACAGCAATTTTTTTTTAAAAAAACACTTTTTTTTTGTTTCTATTGTAAAATTTTGCAAATAAGTAATTTTTCTTCATAAATTTGTGCCAAAATGTATACTGCTACATATCTTTGGTAAAATGAACCCAAATTAGTGTATATTATTTGGTCTTTGTGAAAGTTATAGAGTCTACAAACTATGGTGGCAATCACTGAAAATTTATCACATCTGATCACGCCTGATGTACTGAAGGGATATCTCATTTCTTGAGACACTAACAAGCGAGGAAAGTACAAATACCCCAAAATTACCCCTTTTTGGAAAGTAGACAGTCCAAGGTATTTACTAAGAGGCGTGGTGAGTTTTTTGAAGTTGTATTTTTTTCCCACAATTCTTCGGAAAATTTAATTATTTTTTTTTTTTTTTTTTTTTTTACACAAACTGGTCATATTAACAGTTTTTTTCTCTCACACAGCATATGCATAATTGCAACTACACCCCAAAATACATTCTGCTACTCCTCCTGAGTGTAGCGATACCACATGTGTGAGACTTTTACACAGCCTGGCCACATACAGAGACCCAACATTGAAGTAGCACTTTCAGGCGTTCTACAAGCATAAATCGCACATATCCTTTCTCAACCACCTATTACACTTTTGAAGGCCCTGGAGCACCAGGACAATGGAATTTTCCACAAAATGACCCCATTTTGGAAAGCACACACCCCAACGTATAATCTATGAAGCATTATGAGTCTTTTGAACGGTTCATTTTTTTCCAGAAGGTTTTGGAAAATGTGGAGAAAAAATGAAAATGCATTTTTTTTACACAAAGCTGTCCATTTATAAGATATTTCTAACGCATAGCATATACATAGCAAAAATGACACCCCAAAATGCATTCTGCTACTCCTCCTGAGTATAGCGATACCACATGTGTGAGACTTTTACACAGCCTGGCCATATACAGAGGCCCAACATTGAAGTAGCACTTTCAGGCGTTCTACAAGCATAAATCGCACATATCCTTTCTCAACCACCTATTACAATTTTGAAGGCCCTGGAGCACCAGGACAATAGAATTTTCCACAAAATGACCCCATTTTGGAAAGCACACACCCCAACGTATAATCTATGAAGCATTATGAGTCTTTTGAACGGTTCATTTTTTTCCAGAAGGTTTTGGAAAATGTGGAGAAAAAATGAAAATGCATTTTTTTTACACAAAGTTGTCCATTTATAAGATATTTCTAACGCATAGCATATACATAGCAAAAATAACACCCCAAAATGCATTCTGCTACTCCTCCTGAGTATAGCGATACCACATGTGTGAGACTTTTACACAGCCTGGCCATATACAGAGGCCCAACATTGAAGTAGCACTTTCAGGCGTTCTACAAGCATAAATCGCACATATCCTTTCTCAACCACCTATTACAATTTTGAAGGCCCTGGAGCACCAGGACAATAGAATTTTCCACAAAATGACCCCATTTTTGAAAGCACACACCCCAACGTATAATCTATGAGGCATTATGAGTCTTTTGAACGGTTCATTTTTTTCCAGAAGGTTTTGGAAAATGTGGAGAAAAAATTAAAATGCATTTTTTTTACACAAAGTTGTCAATTTATAAGATATTTCTAACACATAATATGTACATAGCAAAAATTACACCCCAAAATGCATTCTGCTACTCCTCCTGAGTATGGCGATACCACATGTTTGAGACTTTTACACAGCCTGGCCACATACAGAGGCCCAACATCCAAGTAGCACCTCCAGGCATTCTAGCAGCATTAATTGCACATATCATTTTCTGACTACCGATCACATTTTTGAAGGCCCTTCATATATCTAACACATAGCAGGTACATACCAAATAACAAAAGATTACCTGTGGTTTGAGAAGTGCAGTGGTCCACAGAGGAGAGCATCGGTCCAGGCAGCAGGCGGGGATGAGGTCGGTGACAGCAAAAGCAATCATCCAGGCAGCAGGCAGGAATACTGTCCATAGTTCGCACAGGCAGAGATACTGTCAGCACAGCCAGAGCACAGCCAAAGCACAGGTCCAGGTAGCAGGCAGAGGTGTCCCGGCAGAAATACTGTCCAAAGTCAGTAGAGGTAGCAGGCAGATATATGGTCAACACAGCCAAAGTATTGGTCCAAGCAGCAGGAAGAAACATGGTCCATAATGTCATGGGTCATTACAGGCAGTAATATGGTCAGCACAGCCAAATTATTGGTCCAGGCAGCAGGAAGGACCATCAAGCTTAGGGCCAGGGGGACAGGGGTAGAGGCTTCTCCCACCCAAATCGCTTTGAAGCCTCCGGGCAACCAGACCCTGTTCTTGGAGCACAGAAAACGAAAAACTGGTTTTCTCTACTCAGAACGCTATTCTGAACCCCTCACATATGTGAGACCCCTGTGTACTAAAAGTAGATGGCCAAAAGATCAGTCCAAGTGGCAGGCAAAAACATGGTCGATTAACAGGCCAAGGTCGGTACACGTGGAAGTCAGAAACGTGGTTTAAATCGGCAGGCAGAGGCATCGTCGGTAAACAGGCCAGGGTCAGTTAATTAACATGGAAGGTAGTTAGTAACATGGTAGCAGGCAAATAGGGAAGTGGCAGTCTGTTAATAATAAGGGGAACTAATGGATGTATGATAATTTTTGAAGCAATTTCCGATGCACAGGCCAGGTTGGGAGGGACAATCGGGACAATAATAGCTGGTGTCTCTTCTTACTCCTCCTCTGCTGCATACACGGCATTTCTTTTGGCGTCTTCTTCCAGATTCTGTGGGGGGGATGCTAAAGGGATAGTGTCGCTCGTGAAGCCGACTCACACTATCAGAGCGAATGCTTCCTGGGGCGGGATCTTGTTGGTAAATGAGGGCATCGATGATATCTTCGATATATTGGAGGTAGTGGAGTCAGTGATTTTGAGTTGCTTTTTGGTAGCAGACAAACAAATTAAAAAGGGCCATGTGAAACAGGTGAAACGCAACTTTTTTGTGCCAATAATGGGACTTTCTGGTTGATAAGTAGGGCTGTAGCATCTGGTCGTTTAAATCCACCCCCCCCCCCCATGTACAAATTGTAGTCGTGGACACATTCAGGCTTTACAATGGAGCCGCGTCTTCTTGGGATCTCCACCATGGTGTCATTGTGGATCGTAGAGAGGATGTGGACATCTTTCTTGTCCCTCCACTTCATGGCCAACACCTCCTCATTCCTCATGGATGCCGATTCTCCAGGTCGCAATTTTTTTGTCAATAAATTTTGTGGGAATCCCTTCCGTTTTTTTTTTAAGGTACCGCAGGGCGGGGTTTGTTTACTGTAAAGGTGGCGAAAAAGGGGCAGGCTGGTATAATAATTATCAACATATAAATGGTAACCTTTTCCGAACAGGGGGTATGCCAACTGCCAGACAATTTTCCCACTGGTTCCAATATATGTGGGGCAATCACGGGGCTGGAGCTGGGAGTCTTTGCCTTCGTAGATCCTGAATTTGCAGATGTATCCAGTGGCTCGATCACATAATTTATTTAATTTTAACCCATACCTGGCTCTCTTGCTTGGTATGTACTGCTTGAACTGCAGTCGGCCGGTGAAATGTACGAGGGACTCGTCCACACAAATTTTTTGGTCTGGGATGAAAACTTCTTCAAATCGCTGGGAAAAGGCATTGATTAGGGGGCGTATCTTGTACAATTTGTCGTAGTTGGGATGATCTCGGGGAGGGCACTGTGAATTGTCATTGAAGTGGAGAAAGCGCATAATCATGTCGTATCTTTTCCTGGACATGACAGCGGAATATATGGGCATGTGTTGGATGGGGCGTTTTTGACCAATATGAATGGACTTCGTTCTTTTTTGTAAGCCCCATATTGAACATAAGGCCCAAAAATAATTTAAATTCCTCCAATGTTAGACGCCGCCACTGGAACATGCGGGCGTAGGAAGAATCGGGGTTGGCAGCAATAAATTGGGATGCATACAGATTCGTTTGATCCACTATATTCTGCAGCAAATCTTGTGGGAAAAATAAACAAAAATAATCAAATTTAGAAAAATTTGTAGTGTCGGGCTGCACACCTGGCTGTGCGGTAAAAGGGGGGATGATAGCGGATCCTGAGTTGGCAGGCAACCAAAAGGGGTTTGCCAGGGCATCGGGAAGGTAGGATTGGGGCTGGATTCTTCGGGTTGGGCGTGCATTTCCATTGCTTGTACTGGGCTCCTCTTCCTGGGGTATGGCGCTGCTGGTGGTGGGCAGTTCTCCTGATCTTGGTGCTGATCTTGGTGCCGATCGCATTCTTTTGGGAGGGACGGTTTCCTCCGGGGACTCGGACTCTGAGCCACTATCCTCCACTGGCTCGTATTCCGAACCAGAATCGGATAATGGGAGCTCCCCGCTGCTCTCATCATCCGACATGGCAAGAATGGCATATGCCTCCTCAGGTGTGTAAACCCTTTGGGACATTATGGCAGTGCTTATTGGTGGGCCTGTGTAATGGTACTGCTGGTGGTAGTGGTGGCGGTCTGTGTGGTAGTACCGATGGAGGTATTAGTGGTGGGCCTGTGTGGTGGTACCGATGGCGGTATGGGTGGTGGTGGTACCAATGGCGGTACAGGTGGTGGTGGTACCGATGGCGGTACGGGTGGTGGTGGTGGCGGCGGTACCGATGGCGGTACAGGTGGCGGTACGGGTGGTGGTGGTAGCGATGGCGGTATGGGTGGTGGTGGTACCGATGGCGGTACAGGTGGTGGTGGTACCGATGGCGGTACAGGTGGTGGTGGTACGGGTGGTGATGGTACCGATGGCGGTACAGGTGGTGGTACAGGTGGTGGTGGCACTACCGACGGTGGTACGGGTGGTGGTACTGGTGGTGGTACCGATGGCGGCACTAGTGGTGATACTGGTAGCGGGCCTGTGTGGCAGTATAGATGCTGGGCCTGGTGGCGGTACTGGTGGTGGTACTGGTACCGATGGCGGTACTGGTAGCCTGTGTGGCGGTGCTAATGGCGGTACCGATGGAGGTGGGCCTGTGACAGATGATTGACAGATGGGCTGATTGATTGACAGATGGGCTGATTGATTGATTGACAGATGGGTTGATTGATTGACAGATGGGGTGATTGATTGACAGGTGGGGTGATTGATTGACAGATGGGCTGATTGATTGACAGATGGGCTGATTGATTGACAGATGGGCTGATTGACAGATGGGCTGATTGACAGATGGGCTGATTGGCTGGGTTGATTGATGTGCTGGGCTGTGTGACAGGTCCTCTTTATGGGGGGGCGTGTTGTGCACTGTAAACTTATGTAGACAAACTACACTGAGCTAACTTACTGATCTCTTCTCTCTCCTCACAGATCGGTGTGTGAGGAGAGAGCAGGGATCAGGTAGTAACTCCTGTGGAGTTTGTTTACATTTGTGACCGGCTGTGATTGGACACAGCCGGTCACGTGGTAAACAGCCAATTCATTGGCTGTTTACTCTGATCGGGGACGCGCTGTGTCCAAGGGACACTCGCCTTCCCCGATCCCCGCTCTGCAAGCCTGTGGCGGCGCGCACGGAGCGCGCCGCCGAGTTTGTTTTGACAGGTGATCGGCTGTGACTTTGACACAGCCGATCACATGGTAAACAGCCAATGAAATTGTCTGTTTACCGTGATCGGGGAAGCGCTGTGTCCGAGGGACACATGCCGTCCCCGATCACCGCGCTACACGCCCCCGCGGGCGCGCGCAAGGCAATAGCCTGCAGGACGTCATATGATGTCCAGTATCGATATTGCAACCACTTCCCGGACGTCAATTCGCTATTGACTGGGCGGGAAGTGGTTAAAGGCACTTCTCCTTGTTTTGTTTTTGGTGTTGTCCAAATTGGTGACATTGATATATGTCCCTTAGGGTGGGACCTGGGCCCCCATTTTAAGGCCAATAACTAGAAGATAAGCCAGCCAAGTGGGGACAAGCAAAATTAACATGTCAGTTCCCATAGACTGCAAGGGTATTTGTTGGTGGGGGGGGGGGTGATTGTCCCATCTCTAATTTTGTAGCATGCTGGATGATGTGCTTAATTTTGGACGGGGGACGGGGGGTTATTTTTTGCTAGCTGCATTGATGTTGTTCTGCACATGCCCAGCCAGTTAGTTTTTTTTTTGGGTGCTTTTTGTGTGTGAACAGCGCCTCGATATTTCTGGGCATGCTCACTCAGAGAGTGTTTTTATGGGTTAGTAATTGAAGGACATCCTTAACAGGTGTAGCCACTTTGAATTTCAGTCTCTACATTGGGAGAACTTGCATTTTGGGTGTTTCATGGACTGTGCATGTGTTTTCAATTGCCTCATTTGCACACAAACATATGTTATATAAAGCTCACAGGGAGCATTCGTTCGCTTGCCCTGAGAAGAGGCGTGTATGTGTGTGTGTGTGTGTGTGTGTGTGTGTGTGTGTGTGTGTGTGTCAAAATGTACATGTTGGTGTCCTTATCGAGTTTGTAACACATGTATTTTATTTGTTATGTCTTTGCAAAACAGGTGATTGGTTAACTTTTGTGGATTTTATTTTTTTGTGTGGGGAAAATGTTCCCCTGAAATAATTCTGATGTTGTTAATGTGTGTTGTTTGTTCACTTTGATTTAATTGTCTGTGTTGCATTTTTTTTTGGCCAAATATTTCTCAAGATGTTGAGTCTGTAACTGTTTCAAATTGACCATGTTTTTTATTTTGCCTTCCCTTTTGTTTTGTTGACCAATAAAATTTTATGCAAAGTTTTGATGTTTGTTTTTTTGTTTTCTTTGCAACAAATGTGACAGCTGATTGGCATGTCAAAACAAAACAGGTGTGATTTGTCTACCCTGGTACCTTCATGATAGTATATGCATGTATTGTGTGCTGCCATGGATAGTCACCAGGAAATGAAAAATACAGAGCGGTAAGTAATCAATTTTCCTTTTTACTGCAGTGGTTCTCAGCCTCAGGCCTCGTACACACGGCCGAGATTCTCGTTGAAAAAAACATGTCGTTTTTTTCGACGAGATTCTTGGACAAGAAACTTGTCCCGGCCGAGTGTACACACGCTCGTTTCAAAGAACCCGCGGTTCTTTGAAAGGAGCGTACGCGGTGACGTCATCGACTACGTCGAGCATGCGCTCGTCACATTCGATGCCGTCGCCGCCATCTTGGTATACCCTACGTATGCCTAGGAAGCTACCGCGCATGCGTCTAATTCATTTCGAACATGCGCGGGCTTCGGGGAGGACAGGTAAGTGTACACACACTCACTTTTCTCGTCGAGAAACATGCCGAGGAGAATCTCGACGAGAAAATAGAGAGCAGGTTCTCTATTTTCTCGTCGAGGTTTCTTGTCGGTTTTCTCGACGAGAAACCCGATAGCAGCGTACACACGACCGATTTACTCGGCAAGACCTCTCTGCCAGCAAGTTTCTTGCTGGTTCTTGCCGAGAAAATCGGTCGTGTGTACGAGGCCTCAGTCCTCAAGTACCCCCAACAGGACATGTTTTTTGAATTTATCTCATGGAGAATTGCTGTCCAAAAATCAAAACCTTTGACTGTGATTTAAAGCACATGTGCAAGATGAAGGAAAACCTGCAAACATGGCCTGTTCGGGGTACTTGAGAAGCACTGATTTAGAGCACTGCACTTAAAAATAGCTCAAGGCAATACAATTCTAATTGTGGGCATTTTGAGGGAAACAAAGTAAGTGTTAGAACCCCTGCTTGTGTTTTTTTTTTTTTTTAAAGGTTGGGCTTTGTGTCCCCTTGTAGTAAAATTGGCTTCACTTCCTGTCACACAGCTAAACAGGAAGTGAAGGTAAAACCCTACCAATGTCTTTTCTTGGGAACACACAGATCATTCTAACTAGTGTCCCCATTAAGCAAATTGCACTCTAGGACTTTGTTGTGTACACCCCAAATCATTGGGTAGTTTGGGGTTTAGTAAAGACAAATCCACTCTGCAGTAAAAGTGTAAGCTGAAAATCTGAGGGATTACTGGTGATTGTAACATCCAATCATGTAAAAGCAAAGATGGTGTTTTTTTGTTTGCTTGCATTTCCCTTTCGGATATCCAGCAAGTGCACTTGTAGTGCAAAGTAGATTTGCCTTTATTAAATAAACCCCAAAGTCCAAAAAAAACTAATAATTTGGGGTGTAACCCGCAAAATGCTGGAGTGCAATGTACATAATGGGGAAAGTATTTAGATTGACCTGTGTGTCCCCAAGGAAAGACATTGGTAGGGATTTCCCCTCACTTCCTGTGTGGCTATGTGACAGGAAGTGAATTATTTGGAAGGATAAAGTGGCCAAATTTGGGAGTTGTCTTCACCCTATCAGGGGTGCAGACATCCCCAAAAACTGTCTAGACTTGTAATCCCTCTGCACTCTATCCCCAAGAAAAAATAAGAAAGGATTTCATTTAGTTTAACTTTGCAAAGACACATTCCTAAGTTGATTTGTGATGCATGTCAATGGCCCATTTAGACCCTGCTTAATCACTTGAGATCAGCGCTATAACTGATCGCCAGCCGCAGCACGGTCCTCAATTGCCGGGAGTCTGTCAAACGTCGTCCCCTTCGCGCGCGCTGTGGTCACCGAGTCACTGAGACTCGGGTGATGACAGATCCAAGTAAGGGGTCGATCCCTGCCCTTTACCATGTGATCAACTGTCAGCCAATGACAGCTGATCACGTGATGTAAACAAAAGCTGGGTAATGGTTTTTGTTTTCTCCTTGTGCTGACAGCGTGACCATAAAAAAAGGCAATCACTGGCTTATGTGCAAGGGACATCGGGCCCGAAGAGGAAGAGGCAATTCTGCGTCATCTGTGACAATCAGTAGCCCCTGCCAGTGCCACCTATCAATGCCCACCACTGCTGCCAATCAGTGCCACCTAGCAGTGCTGCCTATCAGTGCCCATCACTGCCAACTATCATTGCCACCTAGCAGTGCCACTTCTCAATGCCCACCAGTGCCAACTAGCAATGCCACCTCTCAGTGCCCACCCTTGCCAACTTATCGGTGCCCATCAGTGCAGCCCATCAGTGCAGTCTCATCAGTGTACATCAATGAAGGAGTAAAATTACCTTTTGTCTAAATTTTCTAAATATTAACCACTTTCCTTCCGCCCACCGTCAAATGACGTCCTTGGCTTTGTGCGGTAACATCTGAATGATGCCTGCAGTTGCAGGCATCATTCAGATATCATTCTTTTCAGCCCGCGATTCTGTGCACGATAAAAACAATCATAGTGGCAGTTCCGCAGCTTGATCGTTCTTATAGGCGGCGGGAGGGGACGTCCCCCCCTCCCGCCGCCATCCAGTGCTTCTCCGGGCTCTCCCGTGCCATCTGGGGCTCGGAGAACGAATTGGCCGGCGCCGGATGGGAAGCATAGCGATGAATGGGGACCAGATGGTCACCAGTCATCTCTATGACCGTCGGAGGCCAGGGCGCGACTTTATGACATCACGCCGGGTTCCCCTATGTAATCCAAGCCGTGATCTCGGCTGTCAGCATGAGATTGGTGAATTTTTTTGACCGATCTCATGCTTTCCAGCCTGGAGGAGAGATGTGGGGTCTTATTGACCCTGCATATCTCCATAAAGAGGACCTGTCACAATAGATTCCTATTACAAGGGATGTTTACATTCCTTGTAATAGGAAAAAAAGTGATCCAAAAAACAAAAAAGGTAAAAAAAGAGTAAGAGATACAAAAAAGGAAAAAACAAAAATAAAAATAATCAAAAAAAAGAAAAAACACCCATGTCCCTGGTAGCTCGCGCTCATAAGCGAACACACACGTAAGTCCCGCCCACATATGTAAACGCCGTTCAAACCACACATGTGAGGTATTGCTGCGTGCGTTAGAACGAGTGCAACAATTCTAGCACTAGACCTCCTCTGTAATGCCAAAATGATTTTTAAGTACTGAAGTTTGGTGTTATTCCATGAGTGTGCGCAATTTTAAAGCGTGACATGTTAGGTATCTATTTACTCAGCATAACAACATCTTTCACATTATCCCTAAAAATTGGGCTAACTTTACTGTTTTGTAATTTTTTTTACATTAATGAAACCATTTATTTCCCCAAAAAAAGGCGTTTGAAATTTTTTTACGCAAATACAGAGCGAGATAAAAATTTGCAATGACCGCCATCTTATTCCCTAGGGTGTCTGCTAAAAAAACATATATAATGTTTGGGGTTTTGAAGTAATTTTATAGCCATAAATGTATGATTTTTTCATGAAGGAGGGAAGTGCCAGAATAGGCCCAGTGCTGAAGTGGTTAAAATATCTATTTTTTTTTTTTTTTAACTCGGTCTTTTGTATTTATAGAAAAAAAACAAAACGCAGAGGTGATCAAATAGCACCAAAAGAAAGCTCTATTTGTGTGCCAAAAAATAATACATTTTCATTGGGTTACAGTGTTGTATTGTCATTCAAAGTGCATCAGCGCTGAAATGTGAAAATTGGTCTGGGCAGGAAGGGGGTTTAAGTGGCCAGTGCGCAAGTGGTTAATATAAGGCTACATGCACACGGACATTTTTCAAGCCGCTTGTTTGAGCGTTTTTTGCAGCTTAAAAACGTCTCTCCATGTTAGCCTATGGCCTCATGGCCACCATGGCTTTTTTGAGCTGTAAATGGCATAGGTGTTTTTAGGCCCCATGTAGACGGGACGCTGGTGCAAAGTGTTCAGAACTAAGTTTGAAAGCAGCGTTTAGAAAGGCGCGCTTTGTGGCGTTTGCATGCTGCGTTTTACCAGATTTGCGTCTATACGCGTTTAGTTAGAAAACATGATAAGGAGCCGCCCTAAGCTCCAAAAACAATATTATTAACGATTTTAGCTATTTTTGGAGACCAGAGTGAGTATCAGCAGCTGAGAGAGCAGCAGTGTAGTTATATTTAGCATGTCACTTGCCCCAAGTTGTGGATTGTCCACTTGCCACGTCAGCTGCCCCAAGTTGTGGATTGTCCACTTGCCACGTCAGCTGCCCCAAGTTGTGGATTGTTCACTTGCCACTTCACCTGCCCCAAGTTGTGGATTGCCCACAATGCAATGGAAGCAATTGCATTATTGTTTTGATATACCGGTATATATATATTTTTAATGGTTTTTCCTCATTTGCCCTAATTTTTTAGTTTATCAATGTAAAAAAATAGATCACCTTTAAAAACGCTTCTAAACTAAAATGCGTCTAAACGCCGGTACCGCGTCTGAAACGTGGAAATCTTTGGCGTCTGAAGGCATTTTTAGGCTTTGTGAAAAACGAGTTTAAACGCAACTGCAGATTTTTTTTTCAAGGCCAAAAACAGTGTTTTGGATGTAATAGAATTCAATGGACCCGCATCCAAAACGCAAGTACCGCGAATTTGCGGCAATTTTTTTTTTTAACCTGCTTATAGCTGGTTGTTAAAGGAAATGTAAAATAAATAAACATTGCCAGCTCTAAAAAAAAACAAACAGCGTGGGGTCCCCCCCAGGTCCATACCAGGCCCTTGGGTCTAGTATGGATTCAAAGTGGACCCCCCCCCCCACCAAAATGAAAAAAAATGGCGTGGGGGTCCCCCCAAAGTCCATACCAGGCCCTTCAGGTCTGGTATGGATTTTAAGGAGAACCCCCGCCAAACTTTAAAAAAAAAATAGCGTGGGGGTCCCCCTAAAGATCCATACCAGGCCCTTCAGGTCTGGTATGGATTTTAAGGGAACCCCCGCCAAACTTAAAAAAAAATAGCGTGGGGATCCCCCTATAAATCCATACCAGGCCCTTCAGGTCTGGTATGGATTTTAAGGGGAACCCCGCCAAATTAAAAAAAAAAAGCGTGGGGGTCCCCCTAAAAATCCACACCAGACCCTTTATCCGAGCACGCAACCTGGCAGGCCGCAGGGGAAGAGGTGGGGACGAGAGAGCGCCCCCCCTCCCTCCTGAACCGTACCAGGCCACATGCCCTCAACATGGGGAGGATGTCCCCATGTTGATGGGGACAAGGGCCTCTTCCCAACAACCCTGGCCGTTGGGTGTCGGGGTCTGCGGGCGGGGGCTTATCTGAATCCGGGAGCCCCCTTTAATAAGGGGGCCCCCAGATCCCGGCCCCCCACCCTATGTGAATGAGTATGGGGTACATCGTACCCCTACCCATTCACCTGGTGGAAAAAAAAGTTAATAAAAAACACAACACAGGTTTTTAAAGTAATTTATTAGGCAGCTCCGGGGGTCTTCCTGCCGGGCGCCCCGCTATCTTCTTCCAGCTCTTTTGCTAGCGGGGTCCCAGGCTTCCTCGTCGTCTTCGGGGGTCTTTCTGCCGGGCGCCCCGCTATCTTCTTCCAGCTCTTTTGCTAGCGGGGGTCCCGGGCTTCGGCGTCGCCTTCTTCCGACTTCGGGGGTCTCTTGTTCTGTTCTCCGGTGTCGTCTCCGCGCTCTCCGGTTCTTCTCCCGCTCTCCGGTGCCTTCTCCACGATCTCCGGTTCTTCTCCCGCTCTCCGGTGCCTTCTCCACGATCTCCGGTTCTTTCTGCCTTCTGCCGGGCGCCCCGCTATCTTCTGCCAGCTCTTTTGCTAGCGGGGGCCGGTCTTCATCGTCGCCTTCTTCCCTCTTCTCTTCGCCCGATGTTGCCTCGTCGCTGTCCGCCGTTACAATGCTCGGGCAGCGGAGCGCGGCCACTTATATTGGCATGGGCGTGGTCACCGGGTGATGCCATCGCTGACCACGCCCCCATAGCACGTCACAGTCCCATCATTCCTCGGGACTGTGACATCATACGGGGGGCGGGGTCAGCGGTGGCATCACCCGGTGACCACGCCCATGGCAATATAAGTGGCCGCGCTCCGCTGCCCGAGCATTGTAACGGCGGACAGCGACGAGGCAACATCGGGCGAAGAGAAGAGGGAAGAAGGCGACGATGAAGACCGGCCCCCACTAGCGAAAGAGCTGGCAGAAGATAGCGGGGCGCCCGGCAGAAGGCAGAAAGAACCGGAGATCGTGGAGAAGGCACCGGAGAGCGGGAGAAGAACCGGAGATCGTGGAGAAGGCACCGGAGAGTGGGAGAAGAACCGGAGAGCGCGGAGACGACACCGGAGAACAGAACAAGAGACCCCCGAAGTCAGAAGAAGGCGACGACGAAGCCCGGGACCCCCGCTAGCAAAAGAGCTGGAAGAAGATAGCGGGGCGCCCGGCAGAAAGACCCAGAAGACGACGAGGAAGCCCGGGACCCCGCTAGCAAAAGAGCTGGAAGAAGATAGCGGGGCGCCCGGCAGGAAGACCCCCGAAGATGACGAGGAAGCCCGGGACCCCGCTAGCAAAAGAGCTGGAAGAAGATAGCGGGGCGCCTGGCAGGAAGACCCCCGGAGCTGCCTAATAAATTACTTTAAAAACCTGTGTTGTGTTTTTTATTATCTTTTTTTCCACCAGGTGAATGGGTAGGGGTACGATTTACCCCATACTCATTCACATAGGGTGGGGGGCCGGGATCTGGGGGCCCCCTTATTAAAGTTGGCTCCCGGATTCCGATAAGCCCCCCGCGCGCAGACCCCGACAACCAACGGCCAGGGTTGTCGGGAAGAGGCCCTTGTCCCCATCAACATGGGGGCAGGGTGCTTTGGGGTGGGGGGGCCGCAGGTCGCCCCCCTGCCCCAAAGCACCCACCCCCCATGTTGAGGGCATGCGGCCTGGTACAATTCAGGAGGGAGGGGGGGCCGCTCTCGTCCCCCCTCCTCCCCTGCGGCCTGCCAGGTTGCGTGCTCGGATAAGGGTCTGGTATGGATTTTGGGGGGACCCCACACCGTTTTTTCGGCTTAGGGGGTTTCGCTTTAAATCCATACCAGACCTAAGGAGCTAGGAGAGCCATAATTGGCCACAGGCAGGTTGCCTGTGGCCAATTATAGCTCAGGGGGTTTAGCACACGCCCCACACTATAAAAGGCCGCCAGCGCGGCGGCCTTGTGTAGTGTGTTCCGGCGCAGGGAAAGAGAAGGATAGGCAGGGACAGTGTGATATTTTTTGTGCTATTCTTGTGTGCAGGGAGAGAGAAGGATAGGCAGGGAGAGTGTCAGTGTCATATTCTTTGCTAAACCTTGTGTGCAGGGAGAGAGAAGGATAGGCAGGGGACAGTGTCAGTGTCACATTCTTTGCTAAACCTTGTGTGCAGGGAGAGAGAAGGATAGGCAGGGAGAGTGTCAGTGTCATATTCTTTGATAAACCTTGTGTGCAGGGAGAGAGAAGGATAGGCAGGGAACAGTGTCTGTGTCATATTCTTTGCTAAACCTTGTGTGCAGGGAGAGAGAAGGATAGGCAGGGGACAGTGTCAGTGTCATTGTTGCTAAGCCTCCTGCATATTATACACCTGAAGTACTTGAGGTTGCAGATTTGGGGTTCCCAAGGAGGTCTGAAGCTGCTCGAAGCGAGAAGCCAGATCCTGGAGGAATCGCATCACCTGAGTCTGATCTGATTCCTGGGTCTCAAGTCTACGGACTATGCCCTGAAATGGATCATCCGCGGGGAGCGGCCTGTAATGGCTGATCAAACTGTCAGGTCACCTATGGCCAGGTGACAGATGCACACCGTAGGGGGACAGGAGTGCACCGCAAGGTAGTGAACCCTATGGCTGACTGCTGCGGATAGGAAACTGGGTGGTTGTGGAAAGCGGGACCAGAGGAGCACAACCGGGATCTTATAGGAAGCTAGAGCCAAGATTCCACAGGGTGCGGAGTCTAAGACCCAGCAGGTCTTCTCCAGAGCCTCTAGTGGTGAGGATGTTATGCTGCAGGCTGGGTCCAGGTTGCGGCCCCTAGAGTCTCCTAGCTCACGCCCCGTAGGATAAGGGGAAAAGAGGGGAAGCAGCAGAACAAGATATAAGAGTAACGAATAATAAGCTGAAGGTCAAGGGCCACAAGCAGACAAGGATAACGAAGGACAAGCCGAAGGTCAAGGTTCACGAGCAGACAGGGATAGTCGGGGACAAGCCAAATATGTAACGGAGAGACAGACGTAGCACACGGCAGGCAGGAACCCAAACACACAATGCCTAACAAACACGTTGATCAGCGAAGCAGGCTTGCAGTGCACAGGTTAATATAGTGTTCTGTGATAGGGCCTGGGGTGGAGTCTGGCTGGGAGGAGATTATAAAGGAAGCCAGGTGAAGGGGGTCTGGTCTCTAAGATGAACACATGAGGAGGAAAGGTAAGATGGCAGACAGACATTAATGCATATCCATGACAACCTGAAGTTAGCCTGTATTGCTGTGTTTTCCTGGTGTGTTACACCAACAGGCATTTGCAGCACTTACAGCGGGCGGAGTGTGCCTCCTGATCATATTACACCTGAAGTTAGCCCGTATTGCTGTGTTTTCCTGGTGTGTTACACCAACAGGCATTTGCAGCACTTACAGCGGGCGGAGTGTGCCTTCTGCACATTATACACCTGAAGTTAGCCCGTATTGCTGTGTTTTCCTGGTGTGTTACACCAACAGGCATTTGCAGCACTTACAGCGGGCGGAGTGTGCCTCCTGCACATTATACACCTGAAGTTAGCCCGTATTGCTGTGTTTTCCTGGTGTGTTACACCAACAGGCATTTGCAGCACTTACAGCAGGCGGAGTGTGCCTCCTGCACATTATACACCTGAAGTTAGCCCGTATTGCTGTGTTTTCCTGGTGTGTTACACCAACAGGCATTTGCAGCACTTACAGTGGGCGGAGTGTGCCTCCTGCGCATTATACACCTGTGTCAGGTCACCTATGGCCAGGTGACAGATGCACACCGTAGGGGGACAGGAGTGCACCGCAAGGTAGTGAACCCTATGGCTGACTGCTGCGGATAGGAAACTGGGTGGTTGTGGAAAGCGGGACCAGAGGAGCACAACCGGGATCCTATAGGAAGCTAGAGCCAAGATTCCCCAGGGCGCGGAGTCTAAGACCCAGCAGGTCTTCTCCAGAGCCTCTAGTGGTGAGGATGTTATGCTGCAGGCTGGGTCCAGGTCGCGGCCCCTAGAGTCTCCTAGCTCACGCCCCGTAGGATAAGGGGAAAAGAGGGGAAGCAGCAGAGCAAGATATAAGAGTAACGAATAATAAGCTGAAGGTCAAGGGCCACAAGCAGACAAGGATAACGAAGGACAAGCCGAAGGTCAAGGGTCACGAGCAGACAGGGATAGTCGGGGACAAGCCAAATATGTAACGGAGAGACAGACATAGCACACGGCAGGCAGGAACCCAAACACACAATGCCTAACAAACACGTTGATCAGCGAAGCAGGCTTGCAGTGCACAGGTTAATATAGTGTTCTGTGATAGGGCCTGGGGTGGAGTCTGGCTGGGAGGAGATTATAAAGGAAGCCAGGTGAAGGGGGTCTGGTCTCTAAGATGAACACATGAGGAGGAAAGGTAAGATGGCAGACAGACATTAATGCATATCCATGACAGTACCCTCCCTCTTACGAGTCCTCCCCCTTCCCCGCCTGGGCCCAGGTTTGGAGGGAAACTTCAGATGAAACTCCTTTAACAGACGAGGTGCAAAGACCTCAGATGCAGTGATCCAAGACCTCTCCTCAGGACCAAACCCCTTCCAATGAACGAGGTACTGAAGAACGCCTTTACAAAGTCGGGAGTCCAGAATTTGACTGACCTCGTACTCCTGATTATCCTCAGAGACAGGCGCCACGGTAGGGAGAGGACGAGAGAATTTATTGAGGACTAAAGGCTTCAGAAGGGCAACATGGAAGGAGTTAGTGATTTTAAGGCTCTTAGGAATCTGGAGTTTGAAACAAACTGGATTCAGTTTAGCAGTTACAGTGTATGGACCAATGAATCGTGGAGCAAACTTCAGAGAAGGAACTCGGAGCTTGATGTTCCTGGTGGAGAGCCAGACTTTGTCCCCTGGCTGAAGAGAAGGCGGTTTACGCCTGCGGCGGTCGGCAAAGCCTTTGAATTTTTCAGCAGCTGCTCGGAGGGAATCATGAACGTCACCCCAAACAGAATTGAGAGACTCCTGAACCGAAGCCAAAGCTGGAATATCTGGAGAACAGGTCATGGGAAGAGGAAGTTGAGGGTGTTTTCCATAAACAGTGAAAAAGGGTGTCTTCTGCGAGCTGGTATTCACATGATTGTTATGGGAGAATTCTGCCCACGGAAGTAGAGAGGACCAATCGTCATGATGAGAAGACACAAAGGTGCGAAGAAAGACCTCTAACTCCTGATTAACCCTCTCAGTCTGTCCATTGGATTGAGGGTGGTAGGAAGAGGAAAAATCCAAGACAATATTGAGGGATTTGCAAAAGGCTCTCCAAAAACGAGACGTAAATTGGACTCCCCTGTCGGAAACAATATGAGAAGGAACCCCATGGAGGCGGAAAATTTCTCGAATAAAAATGGGAACCAAGGCAGGAGCAGAAGGAAGACCAGGAAGAGGAACAAAATGAGCCGTCTTGGAGAACCGATCGATTACCACCCAAATGACTGTATTATTCTCAGACAGTGGGAGGTCGGTGATAAAATCCATGGCAATATGAGCCCAGGGCTCCTTAGGGATGGGCAAGGGCATGAGGAGACCAGCAGGAGCTTGTGTGGAGGATTTAGACTGAGCACAGACATGACAAGCCTTAACGTAGTCTTTGACATCTGAGCGGAGATTAGGCCACCAGTAGTGACGACTAATGAGTAAGAAGGATCGGAGGAATCCAGAATGACCTGCCACCTTGGAATCATGTCCCCAACGAAGGATCTTAGCTCTTAGCTCAGTGGGGACAAAGGTCGTACCAGGCGGAATCTTTGACTTCAGGGTGGTAGAGTGGGCAGCAATGCACGAGGTTGGAATGATCGGCTCAGGTTCAGGGGCGGACTCCTCGTCAAAAGTGTCAAATGACCTAGAGAGCGCATCAGCCCGACCGTTGCAGGAACCAGGTTTGTAAGTAATCGTGAAATTAAAACGGGCAAAGAAGAGACTCCACCTGGCCTGTCTAGGATTCAGACGTTTAGCATTCTGTAGATACTGTAAATTCTTGTGGTCAGTAAAGATCGTTATGGAGTGAGGGGAACCCTCCAAGAGATGACGTCACTCCTCTAACGCCAATTTAATCGCGAGAAGTTCCCGATCACCGATGGCATAATTCCTCTCTGCCTGAGAATTTTTTTTGGAGAAGAAGGCACATTGTTGACGTCTCTTCTCAAAGAAATGAAGAAGCACAGCTCCCACCCCCATTGAGGAAGCGTCCACTTCAATAAAAAATGCATCCCTAGGATTTGGTCTCCTCAAGAGAGGTCCAGAAACAAAGGCCTGTTTCAGGTCGTGAAATGCAGAGACAGCTTCGGTAGGCCAGTCTTTGGCATTCGCACCCTTCTTGGTTAAAGCGATAATAGGCGCAGCAATGGAAGAGTAATTCCTTATGAACTGCCTATAATAATTTGTGAAGCCAAGAAAGCGCTGTGTGGCCTTGAGGCTAGCAGGAAGAGACCAGTTGGTAATAGCCAAGACCTTCGCAGGATCCATACGAAGACCCGAACATGAGACAAAGCACCCCAAAAACAGGACCTCAGAACATTCAAAGGAACATTTCTCCAGCTTGGCATAGAGATTGTTCTCTCTAAGACGCTGAAGTACAGTGCGGACATGGTTTCTGTGGACGAGCAGATTTTCAGAAAAGATCAGAATGTCATCCAGATAGATGACAACAAACTGGTACAGCAGATCTCTGAAGATTTCATTGACGAAGTTTTGAAACACAGCTGGGGCATTACACAAACCAAAAGGCATCACCAGGTATTCGTAATGCCCGTCTCTAGTGTTGAATGCAGTCTTCCATTCGTCACCCTCCTGTATTCGAATGAGATTGTACGCGCCTCTGAGATCCAACTTGGTGAAAATGGAGGCACCCTTCAACCTATCGAATAGTTCAGATATTAAGGGTAAGGGGTATCGATTTTTAATAGTAACCGCGTTTAAACCTCGATAGTCGATACAGGGTCTTAGGGTACTATCCTTTTTGGCAATGAAAAAGAACCCTGCCCCTGCAGGTGATGCGGATTTCCAGATGAAACCTCTCTCCAGATTCTCTGCAACATACTCAGACATGGCCTGGGTCTCTGGTATGGACAGAGGGTAGGTACGACCCCTGGGCAGAGTTGCTCCGGGGACAAGATCAATAGCACAGTCAAAAGACCTGTGGGGAGGAAGCACCTCAGCTGATTTCTTACAGAACACATCCCGGTAATCGCTGTATGCAGCGGGAAGATCAGAAGAAACAGAAGTGGTAGCAACCGGAAGTCTCTCTTTGGGGGCCACCTTGAGAAGACATGATGAGAAATATGAGGGACCCCAAGCCAGGACCTGCCCAGAGGCCCAGTCCACATGTGGAGAGTGGAGCTGCAGCCAAGGAAGGCCCAATACAATGGGGGTAGAGGCCTAGGGTAGAATGAGAAAGGATATCCACTCCTGGTGGAGAATCCCTACCGACATCCTAATGGGTAGCGTCTGGAAGCGAATAGGGCCCCCTGGGAGAACAGTGCCATCAATTGCCGAGACTACCAATGGGGTAGCGAGAGGTGAAAGGGTAAGCTTCATAGAAGAAGCAGTTCCCCAATCCATAAAATTGCCGGCTGCCCCTGAATCCAGATATGCAAGGGTTGATTGAGGAGAAGTGCCTACATGAAGGAACCCTGGCAGGAGAAGGCGAGAAGGTGATGTTTCAGGGTCCAATACTCCACCTTCCAAATGTATTAGGCCCGAGCGTTTCCCGGACAGAAGCGAGCAAAAGTCACAAAAATGACCCTTGCCCCCACAATAGAGGCACAAGCCCAGAGTTCTGCGCCTAGCACGTTCTTCGGGGGTTAGTCTGGTCCGGCCCAGCTGCATAGGTCCCTCAGCAGGCAGAAGATGCTCAACGGGACGAAGGGAGGGGAGCTCAGACTGGCTAGGACCCAGAGAGTGCTGGCGTCTTTTTTCTAGCGACCTCTCCTGAAAACGAATGTCGATCTGGTTGCACAAAGAAATTACATCGTCCAGACCGACGGGAATGGCTCTTCCCGCTAATTCGTCTTTCACTCGGTCAGAGAGGCCATGTAAAAAGGTAGCGACCAGGGCCTCATTATTCCAGCTCAATTCAGCTGTGTGGATACGGAACTGAAGCGCATATTGTCCCACTGAACTAGCTTCTTGGCGAAGACGTAAGACAGCACTAGCCGCTGAAGAAGCCCGAGCCGGCTCCTCGAAAATGTTCCGAAAGAGCTCCAAGAAGTCGGACAGGATGGAAACCACCGAATCATTCCTTTCCCACAGGGGGGCAGCCCAGGCTAAAGCTTCACCGGAGAGGAGGGAGATGATATAGGCTACCTTAGCCCGATCAGACAGGAAGTTTTGAGGCTGAAGCTCAAAATGGATCGTACATTGGCTGAGAAACCCCCTGCAGGCCTTGGAGTCCCCAGAGAAACGGAACAGAGCTGGCAGTTTTAGTGAGTGTGTGGCTGCGACTGATGCGAAAGGCGCAGCCGCTGGTTGTACTTGAGGTTGCAGATTTGGGGTTCCCAAGGAGGTCTGAAGCTGCTCGAAGCGAGAAGCCAGATCCTGGAGGAATCGCATCACCTGAGTCTGATCTGATTCCTGGGTCTCAAGTCTACGGACTATGCCCTGAAATGGATCATCCGCGGGGAGCGGCCTGTCATGGCTGATCAAACTGTCAGGTCACCTATGGCCAGGTGACAGATGCACACCGTAGGGGGACAGGAGTGCACCGCAAGGTAGTGAACCCTATGGCTGACTGCTGCGGATAGGAAACTGGGTGGTTGTGGAAAGCGGGACCAGAGGAGCACAACCGGGATCTTATAGGAAGCTAGAGCCAAGATTCCACAGGGTGCGGAGTCTAAGACCCAGCAGGTCTTCTCCAGAGCCTCTAGTGGTGAGGATGTTATGCTGCAGGCTGGGTCCAGGTTGCGGCCCCTAGAGTCTCCTAGCTCACGCCCCGTAGGATAAGGGGAAAAGAGGGGAAGCAGCAGAACAAGATATAAGAGTAACGAATAATAAGCTGAAGGTCAAGGGCCACAAGCAGACAAGGATAACGAAGGACAAGCCGAAGGTCAAGGTTCACGAGCAGACAGGGATAGTCGGGGACAAGCCAAATATGTAACGGAGAGACAGACGTAGCACACGGCAGGCAGGAACCCAAACACACAATGCCTAACAAACACGTTGATCAGCGAAGCAGGCTTGCAGTGCACAGGTTAATATAGTGTTCTGTGATAGGGCCTGGGGTGGAGTCTGGCTGGGAGGAGATTATAAAGGAAGCCAGGTGAAGGGGGTCTGGTCTCTAAGATGAACACATGAGGAGGAAAGGTAAGATGGCAGACAGACATTAATGCATATCCATGACAACCTGAAGTTAGCCTGTATTGCTGTGTTTTCCTGGTGTGTTACACCAACAGGCATTTGCAGCACTTACAGCGGGCGGAGTGTGCCTCCTGATCATATTACACCTGAAGTTAGCCCGTATTGCTGTGTTTTCCTGGTGTGTTACACCAACAGGCATTTGCAGCACTTACAGCGGGCGGAGTGTGCCTTCTGCACATTATACACCTGAAGTTAGCCCGTATTGCTGTGTTTTCCTGGTGTGTTACACCAACAGGCATTTGCAGCACTTACAGCGGGCGGAGTGTGCCTTCTGCACATTATACACCTGAAGTTAGCCCGTATTGCTGTGTTTTCCTGGTGTGTTACACCAACAGGCATTTGCAGCACTTACAGCGGGCGGAGTGTGCCTCCTGATCATATTACACCTGAAGTTAGCCCGTATTGCTGTGTTTTCCTGGTGTGTTACACCAACAGGCATTTGCAGCACTTACAGCGGGCGGAGTGTGCCTCCTGCACATTATACACCTGAAGTTAGCCTGTATTGCTGTGTTTTCCTGGTGTATTACACCAACAGGCATTTACAGCACTTACAGCGGGCGGAGTGTGCCTCCTGATCATATTACACCTGAAGTTAGCCCGTATTGCTGTGTTTTCCTGGTGTGTTACACCAACAGGCATTTGCAGCACTTACAGCGGGCGGAGTGTGCCTCCTGCACATTATACACCTGAAGTTAGCCCGTATTGCTGTGTTTTCCTGGTGTGTTACACCAACAGGCATTTGCAGCACTTACAGCAGGCGTAGTGTGATTCCTGCAAAATATACTCCTGAAGCTAGGCCTTATTGCTGGTTTTCCCATCTCCCTGCAGGCCATTAGAATGTCTGGAAGGCAAACAAGGAGAGGCAGACAGTCAGGAGCCAATAAAAGAGGGCAAGCAAGCTCTGTGTCTAGAGACAACAGTGCTGGTCGTGGACGCGGTGCATCGCCATCAGCACGTGGCCATGGGACACGCTTGTCCTTCTTTTCGGCAGGTGGACGTGTTGAGCCGCATCATGCCGAAGACTTGGTAGAGTGGATGACCAAGCCCTCCTCATCCTCCTCATCCTCTCTCACCCAGGCTCAGGGTATTGGCAAAGCAGCTGCCAAAGCGTCCTCTTCCCTGGTATCAATGTCATCATCAGTCACTCCTTCCCTAGACCAACCATGTCCTCCTGAGGAGTCCCCCGAACTGTTTGAGCACAGTGTTGGGTACATGCTCCAGGAGGATTCCCAGCGTTTCGAAGGGTCTGATGATGATACCCAGCTAGAGGAAGGCAGTAGCGTGAGAGCAGAGAGAGGGGATGCTCAAGAAAGACACCAATCTGGCAGTCATGTTCCAGCAGCTGCAGCATACTGCCAGATTGGCTCCAGTGATGAGGAGGGAGGGGATGATGAGGTCACTGACTCCACGTGGGTGCCTAATAGGAGAGAGGAGAATGAGGAGGAGGCACATCTCCAACGAGGCAGGATGCCCTCGGGGGGCCAGCGTAAGGGCAGCACACCGACGGAATCACACCGCAGAGCTCCGCCTGTGCAGGGCGCTGCCTCTGCCCGTTATTCAAAAAGTTCTTTGGTGTGGGCCTTTTTTGAGTCGAGTGCATCAGATCGCACAGCTGCTGTTTGCAACATATGTCTCAAGCGTATATCGCGTGGCCAAAACATCACCCGCTTGGGCACCACATGCTTGACCAGACATATGTTGACCTGCCATGCAGCTCGTTGGCAAGTCTACCTTAAAGACCCACACCAAAGAACAAAGCGGACCTCTCCTTGCACCGCATCAGCTGGGATCTCCAACCCCATTATACCTTCAGTCCTCTCTGAAACCTGCACTGAGAGGAATGAAGGTGTAGAATTAGGTGTGTCACAGCCAAGTACTTGCGGGCACTCTGCTAGCAGTACACCAACGTCCAATTCTAGCAGGCAAATTTCCCTGCCCCAGCTGCTGGATCTTTGAAAGAAGTTCACTCCCAGCCATCCACATGCCCAGCGGTTGAATGCTAGCTTGGCTAAATTGCTAGCGCTTCAACTGCTGCCTTTTCAGTTGGTAGACTCGGCCCCCTTCCGTGAGTTTGTGCAATGTGCGGTTCCTCAGTGGCAGGTTCCCAAACGCCACTCTCTACCGGCATGTGGAAGGCAATGTCTTGGCCTCGCTGGACAGGGCGGTCAGCGGTAAGGTGCATATTACCACTGACTCATGGTCCAGCAGGCATGGACAGGGACGTTACCTTTCTTTCACGGCCCATTGGGTCACTCTTTTGGCAGCTGGGAAGGATGCAGGACAAGGTGCAGTAGTGTTGGAGGTTGTTCCGCCTCCACGCCTCCAAAATGCTACTACTGGTTGTGACACACCTCTCTCCTCCACCCCCTCCTCTTCTTCTTCCTCCATGGCCTCTTCCTGTGCTTTGTCCTCGGAACCAGCGGTGCTCCGTAGGCGTTCAAGGGGCTACGCAAGTACGCAGGCAAAAAGATGCCATGCCGTGCTTGCGCTGGTGTGTTTGGGGGACAGGAGCCACACTGGGGCAGAGGTTCTGTCTGCTCTGCAGGGGCAGGCCGAGAGGTGGTTGACGCCACGCCAGCTTAAGCCAGGAATGGTGGTTTGCGACAATGGCACCAACCTCCTCTCCGCCCTCCGACAGGGACAACTGACCCATGTGCCCTGTGTGGCTCACGTCCTTAACCTGGTGGTGCAGCAGTTCTTGGGCAGGTACCCGGGCTTACAGGATGTCCTGAGGCAGGCCAGGAAAGTCTGTGTGCATTTCCGCAGATCTTATAATGCCAGTGCTCGCCTGGCTGAGCTGCAAAAGGAGTTGAACCTGCCCAAGACCTGCCTTATATGTGACATGCCCACCAGGTGGAACTCAACGTTGGCCATGCTGCAGTGGCTGCACATGCAGCAGAGGGCCATTAATGAGTACCTGTGCGACTACGGCACCAGGACAGGGTCAGGGGAGCTCGGTTTTTTTCACCACGCCAGTGGGGCATGATCAGGGATGCATGCACTGTCCTGGCACCATTTGAGGAGGCCACGAGGATGGTGAGCAGTGACAGTGCATGCATCAGTGACACTGTACCTCTTGTCCACCTGTTGGAACATACGCTGCGTGGAATAATGGACAGGGCACTTGAGGCAGAACAGAGGCAGGAAGAGGAGGACTTCCTTGCCTCTCAAGGCCCCCTTTACCCAGACAGTGTTCCTTCTGTCCCACCCATCGCACAGGAAGAGGAGGAGGAGGAGGAGGAGGATTGTGTCAGCATGGAGGTGGAGCCTGGCACTCAGCATCATCAGCAGCAGTCTTTTAGGGATGATTTACAGTCCCAAGAAACCAGTGGACTTGTACGTGGCTGGCAGGAGGTGACTGCGGATCATGTCGTCCTTAGTGACCCAGAGGACTCCGGACTGAATGCCTCAGCTAACCTACGCTGCATGGCCTCCCTGATCCTGCAAAGTCTGCAGAAGGATCCTCGTATTCTTCGGATCAAGGAGAGGAACCATTACTGGCTGGCCACTCTCCTTGATCCACGGTACAAGGGTAAGGTTGCGGACCTTATCTTACCGTCGCAGAGGGAGCAGAGGATGAGACAACCTCCGGGAGGCCTTGCAGAAAGGTCTGTGCAACGCGTTCCCAGAGACTGGGAGGTTACAAACTCCTGGTCCTGGACAACGAGTTGCTGAGGCTTCGGTCAGTCAAAGAAGGAGCGGTGGGGAAGGTGGCCGTCTGACCGATGCGTTCAGACAATTCTTTAGTCCGCAGCCCAAGGTATGATCGGTTCCAGCAACCATCGCCAGCGTCTGATATACATGCTGCAGGAATACCTAGGGGCAAGGTCAGACTTGGACACCTTCCCCACCGAAAATCCTCTGGCTTACTGGGTCTTGAGGATGGATCACTGGCCAGAGCTTGCACAGTATGCAATTGAGCTACTGGCCTGTCCTGCATCCAGCGTTCTTTCAGAACGCACATTCAGTGCTGCTGGAGGATTTGTCACGGATCACAGGGTGCGCCTGTCCACCGACTCGGTTGATCGACTGACCTTCATAAAGATGAACCAGTCTTGGATCACCACCAGCTACCAAACACCTGAAGCTGATATAACAGACTAATTTATTTTCAAATGTCACATCCCTTCAAGACTGATGCTGATGCTGAGAGACTGTCCTGTTATGTTGACTGACTATCCTCCTCCTCCTCAATGATCCGATTGACGATGATAGCTTGGAAGAACATTTTTGTTTCTGGGTGCCGCCACCAGTGGCTAAGGCCCAATTTTTCAGCCCCTGTTTAACAGGGGCATGTAATTACAATTTTTTATGCAATGCTTTGCAGCAGGGCTCATTCCTGCACTCCAACTAGAGTATCTGGGAGAGGTTGCAGTGTCATGGCACCAGCACCAGTGGCTAAGGCCCAATTTTTCAGCCCCTGTTTAACAGGGGCGTGTTATTACAATTTTTTATGCAATGCTTTGCAGCAGGGCTCATTCCTGCACTCCAACTAGAGTATCTGGGAGAGGTTGCAGTGTCGTGGCACCAGCACCAGTGGCTAAGGCCCAATTTTTCAGCCCCTGTTTAACAGGGGCGTGTAATTACAATTTTTGATGCAATACTTTGCAACAGGGCTCATTGCTGTGCTCCAAGTACAGTATCTGTGAGGGGTTGCAGTGTTGTGGCACCAATGCCTAAGGCCCAATTTTTCTGCCCCTGTTTAACAGGGGCATGTAATTACAATTCTTGATCTAATAATTCACAGCAGGGCCCATTCCTTCACCCACCAAGAGTAACTGTGAGGCCTTACAGTGTTGTGTCAACACCACCACCACCAAAGGCCCAATTTTTCAGCCCCTGTTCAACAGGGGCATGCAATTACAATTCTTGATCTAATAATTCACAGCAGGGCCCCTTCATGCGCCCACCAAGAGTAACTGTGAGGGCTCACAGTGTTGTGGCAACACCAACATGTAAGGGGCAAATTTCAGCTGAGTATATACGGCAGGCCCCTACTTTCAAACATCCAACTTACAAATGACTCCTCCTTGCAAACGGAAGGATACAACAGGAAGTGAGAGGAAATCTACCCCTAGGAAGGCAAATTCTCTCCTGTAAGAGTTAATATGGGGAAAAAAGTGTCTCCTCTCCACTGATGCTTTATCACCATTTCTTGTTTCAATAAAAACCCCAAATTTTCAAAAAACATTTGTCATTTGGACGGAAAGTGAGGTGAACTGTTCTGAACAGGTGCACACTGCACAGACAGCAAAACAAATGTTACAGGGGTGATAACCCTTCCCTATGTTTTCCAAAAAGCTTAAAAATAGATTTTTTGGCTGGAGCTACACTTAAACAATGTACCTGTTCAAAATTACAAACAGATTCTACATAAGAACAAACCTACAGTCCCTGTCTTGTATGCACCGCCTGTATACGGCTGTTCAGAGTATATAGGGCCTTTTTTATTTTGTGTGCGGGGTTCCCCTTACTATCCATACAAGACCCAAAGGGGCTGGTAATGGGCTGGGGTGGGGGGGGGGGTGATGGGGTAGCTATGCCATTTTTCTTAAAGATTTTCATCCATATTACCGGGACCAGACATTACATTAAAGCCGCGAGCAGTTTTAAATGGCTTTTTTTCCTTTAGAAATGTAATTTTGTGCAGGGACAGTTCTAAACACGGGAAACACGTGGCACTTCACAGGCATACTTTAGACACCCCCCAGGTACGATATTTAAAGGAATATTTGACTTTTTTTTTTCACTTTATGCATCATTAAAATGACTGCTCCCGAAAAACGGCTGTTTTTAAAACTTCTTTTTGCATTGATACATGTCCCCTGGTGCAGAACCCTGGTCCCCAAACCCTTTTTAGGACAATAATATGCATAATAGTCATTATAATTAGCACTTTAGATTTCGAACGTTCGCATCCATTGTATTTAATAGGGTTCTAAAGTTCGTGCGAACTTTCGGTCCGTTCGCGGGTTCTGGTGCGAACCGAACCCGAGGGTGTTCGGCTCATCACTAGTGTGGAACGGCCAGCAGCAGCGGCGGATGTCATGATCAAGATCACAGTGAGTGTGTGGAACTGCCAGCCTCTGCCCTCTACATAGAGGACAGATAAGACTGTGAGAGTAAGGCCTCATGCCCACGGGCGTTTTTTCAGCCGCGTTTTTGAGCGTTTTTTACAGCTTAAAAACGCCTGTCCATGTTAGTCTATAGCTTCATGTCCACCTAGGCGTTTTTGAGCTGTAAAGAGCATAGGCGTTTGTAAGCTGTAAAAAAAACCCAGGGCCAGTGCGTTCCTCAGCGTCAGAATTAGGCAGAAAAAAACGTGAGCGTCCAAAAACGCGCACGAACGCGCAAAAAACGCGCACTAACGCACGGTCGCGTTTTTAGCTCCGACGTTTTTTTTTTTTTTTGTTTTTTGTTTTTTTTTTCAAAAAAAAATAATAAAAAAAATATTTACAATAACATGGACAGGCGTTTTTAAGCTGCAAAAAACGCAGCTGTAAAAACGCCAGTGGGCATGAGGCCTAAGGGATCGGGGAACAAGTGCACTGTATGTCTATATAGAGGTGAGACAATGAAGCCAGTAATGTGTGGGCAGCTTCTTACTTTCTCACTTTCTCCACCCCCTCTCTCCCTAACCTCCCTGCTTGGAATGTGTGGCTGTGCTGGAAGACTCATACCTGGCTGTGAGGGGACCTTGAACAAGTCCTTAGGAGGGGAGGGAAGGGGAGGGGGAGTTGTACATGTCTGCCTGTGTGTGTGCTACACTGAGACATAGAGAATGCTGACTGCATGCTAAGAGACCCCTCCCCCACTGTATACACAGCATGTCACAGTACACAGTCGCTGACCTGGACACCTGTCGGTAAGAGGACTGTTAGAATACGCCCGGCGCGCGCACATGCGCACACTCGCGGGCAACGGCAGATTCGCACAGGCGCCCATGTGCAGGAGCGCGCCCCTAGCCACAATTGGCGCCAGACAGCCTATTTAAAGGATGCCCTGACTTCTGACAAGTGCTGACTGGTCTTCAGCTGTGTCCTGATATTCTGAACCCTGTTAAACCTGGCTTGATTCCTGTTGCTGAACTTTGGCTTTCCGCGACCCTGCTTTTGGACTCTGATTACTGGTTCCTGATCCTGGCTTCCCATCTGACTTTGCTTCTGCTTATGCCTTGTTACCTCGCTGCCCGCCTGTTACTGAACCCAGCTATCATTGTGACCTTGCTCCTGTCTCCTGCTTGGCTCAACGCTGTCTCCGAGTGCCTGTGCTGGCTGTCCATCCTCTCAGCTTCCCTGGGTCCAGCTCCTTACCGGATGCTCTGCCTGCACCTCTGTGATGTTTGTGCTGGATCACTGTGACCCTTCACCCTTTTCTCCTGATGCATGCTGGGGGAGGGGCTGTACTAGGGTTGCCACCTCATCCCTTTAAAACCGAACACCATAGTTGCCAACATTGCAAAAAAAAAATGCACCCACTACACTGATTAACCTGCCACCCACTACACTGATTACCCCACCACCCACTACACTACACGAATTACCCCGCCACCCACTACACCGATTACCCCGCCACAGCACCCACTACACTGATTACCCCGCCACCCACTACACTACACTGATTACCCCCGCCACACACTACACTGATTAACCCGCCACCCACTACACTACACTGATTACCCCGCCACACTAATTTCTACACTACACTGCAATAGTATGGTACCTGCGGTGAGTGAGGATGTGCTGGTGGTCAGAGGGGTCTGCCAAATGAAGTAAGCCTGGACCATCACAGTGTCCCCAGCCAGTGGAGCTCCGGTTCTTCCATCAGTGTCCCCACTCGTCGGACACACAGGGGTTGGGGCGGAGGGTTGTTGGCAGCGGCGGCGGCGGGTGCTGATAGGCATCAGTGTCCCCAGCCAGCGGAGCCCCGGGCCCTTCCATCAGTGTCCCCGCACCTCGTCGGACACACGGGGGGGTCGTTAGCAGCAGCATCGGCGGCGGGTGCAGCAGGCTTCCTTTTGTTCAGTGGAGAGCGGGGAGGAGTCGCCAATCCCTGCAGCCAATAGCCTTCAGTGTACAATAGAATATTTCTATTTGTACACTGAAGAGAGAAGCCGATTGGCTGCCCCAGTCTCTGCACTGAACACAAGGGGAAACAGTAAACAATCATGGCGGCGGCGGCGGCCATTTTTGTGTAGCCGCTGCCGTTTTTAGCCTAAAGCATTCCCGAATTTACCGGGACAAAAAGATTTGGGCTTGTCCCGAATCGGGAGAAGCCCAATTTGGGCCAAGGGTCCAAAAATCATGCTTGTCCCGGAAAATTCTGGACTGTTGGCAACTATGAAACACATATCAATTAAGCAGGTTCTGTGGCTGATTAAGTTGGTAATTAAACTCACTTGGTGCCTTATCTGCATTCAATTAGCCTCAGAACCTGTGTAAGTCATATGTGTTCGGTTTTAAAGGGATGAGGTGGCAACCCTTGGCTGTACCAGGAAGTAAGTCAGTGTGTGTGTGGGACTGGAAGCAGCAGCATGATACATAGAAGGGATTACATCTGGTAATGGCAGAAGCCTGTTGTATTAAGACTCCTCCATGTAACAAAGTCATCATGTTTCTGAGTGAGTAATAAACCCTCTCCATGGTTAAGAAGTTCATCTGGCCTGTGTGTAACTTGCTGAACAGATACTGGAAACATTGCTAGCAGCACCCTGAGAGACCCTGTGTCTAAGGGACATAACAGTGGCAACGAGGATTGTGGATTTTAGCACACATGGCCTTCATAGGGTTTATTCAACCATTTGATCCTGCTGCTGAATCATGGAGCTCCTGGGTGGAGAGGCTGGAGCAGTATATGGAAGCAAATAGTGTGGCTGCAGAAAAGAAAGTTGCAGTTTTCCTCACAACATTGGGTCAAGCTGCATATGGCACTCTCAGAGACCTAATTTCTCCAGACAAGCCGGCCTCTAAGCCCCTGCTTGAGTTAATTCAGAAGCTACATGAGCACTACAACCCAAAGCCATTAGAGATTGCAGAGCGGTTTAAATTCTACAGTAGAAGGCAGCATGCCGGGGAGGGCATAAAGACTTATATCATTGCTTTACGTAAACTAGCTGCCACTTGTTAGTTTGGAGACTACCTGCAGACGGCTCTCCGTGACATGTTTGTCATAGGACTCTGCGACCCAGCCATACAGAAACGTTTACTCACAGAACCCGACTTGACTCTGACGAAAGCCACTGACCTTGCTACAGTCATGGAGTTGGCTACACAGGACGCCACCCTACTGAAGGCACCACCTGAAACTCCTGCAAGCCAGGGAGAGGAAATAGTCCACTCTGCTATCACCCGACACCCAAGACGGCCATCCCCAAATCAGCCTAAACCTCGCCACCATAATTCTTCTGTCTCTAGGACACCAACTTGCTACCGTTGTGGTACCATTACTCACAGTGCACCTGCTTGCAAGTTCAAGCATGTCGTTTGTTTTCTTTGTGGAAAGACTGGCCATATTGGGCGTGTTTGCCACAGCTCATGCTCCCTGAACACTACCACAAAAGCTAGACGTAAACAGACATTTCATATGGATACTGACAATAACGGCTCCAGCTCTGATGAGGAGACCTGTGTCCAGCATGTTGGACTGTTTCAGGTAGCTGGGAGTACTCCTGCGATAAAAGTGGATGTCACAATCAATGGCTGTCCTGTCTCCATGGATGTTGATACAGGGGCGGCTGTGTCTGTCATTTCATGGACTGATTAAAAGGCATCGGGTCTGTCCCTACCGCTCCAACCTACAAATCTCACACTACAACCCTACAGCAAGGAACTACTACAGCCCTTGGGTTATGTGAAACCCCTTGTTACATTAGGCAACCGCAGTCAAAATCTACGCCTTTATGTTGTCAGTAAAGGAGGTCCTCCGCTGTATGGTAGGGACAGGATCAAAGCCCTGGGCATGCCTCCTCTTGCCATTGCCCAATGTACATTGCTTTCTGAGGTAGACCATTGGGTGGAATCCCTGAAGTCACGTTTTAAGTGGGTTTTTGAGGACTCTTTGGGCACAGTAATAGGAAAAATGGCCCACCTCCTCTTGAAGCCTGGTGCTACACCTCGGTTTTGTAAGGCAAGATCAGTACCTTTTGCCTTGCGAAAGAAAGTGGAAGCAGAGCTGGACCACCTATTGGCTGAAAAGATCATAACTAAAGTTGATAGAAGTGAATGGGCATCGCCAATTGAAAAAGAATGGAGAGATTAGAATTTTTGGAGATTTCAGGGTTGCCCTGAACAACCAACTTCTTGCGGATCAATACCCATTGCCTTGACTTGAAGATCTATTTAGCTCACTGGCTGGGGGGCAAAAGTTTACAAAAATAGACTTAAAGCAAGCTTACCTGCAACTGCAAGTACACCCAGATTCACGCCATCTGTTGACCATTAACACCCATAAAGGATTATTCCAATATAACCGCATGGTTTTTGGCATAGCCCCCGCTCCAGCCATCTGGAAGCGAATCATGGATGAGGTCCTGGCAGGCATACCTTTCACTCAAGGTCTACTAGATGACATGCTCATCACTGGTCCCACTGATGAAGAACACAGAATGAATGTTAAAACTGTGCGAGAGACTCCAAAAGTATGGTTTACGTGTCAATCTTTCAAAATGCGAATTTCTAAAGTCTCGATTGGAATTTTGTGCCCACACTGTGGACCGAAATGGGTTACACACTACTGAAGAAAAGGTTAAAGCCCTTACCCATGCCCCTACTCCCCAGAATGTCACACAGCTCAGGTCCTACCTTGGCCTCCTAAATTACTACCACCGTTTCTTGCCAAACCTAGCACACCAGCTCTACCCATTACATCGCTTACTGGATGCAAGAGCTAAATGGATATGGACAGCCAAATGTGAAGAAGCTTTTCGGCTTTCTAAAGAACTCATTCTGTCTTCTTGAGTTGTGGTCCACTATGATTTAAAGAAACACGTCACCTTGGCTTGTGACACCTCGCCTTATGGACTGGGTGCTGTTCTTTCCCATGTCATGCCAGATAGCACAGAGAGCCCCATTTCTTTTGCCTCCAGGTCTTTAACCTCAGCAAAACAAAACTACTCCCAGATAGTCAAGGAAGCTTTGGCCATCGTATGGGCCACAACAAAAAATCATACGTACATCTATGGTCCGGAGTTCACAATTATCACTGACCACAAACCTCTGTTGTCAATACTGAACCCTCAGAAAGGAATTTCTACAACAACTGCATCTTGCTTACAAAGGTACGCTTTATTCTTGGGAGCTTATACTTATTCTATCAAATACCACTGCCATGATGCCCATGGCAATGCAGATGCATTTTCCAGATTGCCAATTGGAGACCACTCACCAAGAGACGTACACATAGTGGAAATACACAGGCCGAAATCCTGCATGTCCACCTCCCTAATTGCCAGACATACAGTCACAGGCCCCTTCCTGTCTCAGATATTCTCATATGTTCAGGCTGGATGGCCAGAGAAAGTCCCAGGGGAATTTCGTCCGTACTTTGCCAGAAAATGTGAGCTTGTGACTAATGCTGGTTGCCTACAGTGGAGCAATAGAGTGATTATACCTCAGTATTTGCAACCAACCATGCTAAGGATACTGCATGAGGGTCATCCTGGCCTGGTGCGCATGAAGCAGCGAGCCCGGAGCTTTGTTTGGTGGCCACAAATGGGCACAGTAATTGAAGATTATGTGGCTCAATGTCCTGGGTGCTGTCAAGCTCAGCGACCCCAAAAGAAAGGAACCCTGCTACCTTGGCCATGGCCGACAGACCCGTGGTCAAGACTCCATCTCAAATTTTGCTGGCCCAATCCAGGGTAAAATGTATTTGATCGTGGTAGATGCACATTCAAAATGGGCAGAGGTTTTTCAAATGCCTTCTGTTACCTCAGCTGCTACCATTCTAGTCTTAAGGAAGCTCTTTGCTCAATATGGCTTGCCAACAGCCATAGTCTCGGACAATGGGACTCAATTTACATTGCATGAATTTCAATCCTTCCTCAGTGGCTTGGGCATCCAACACTACAAAACAGCTCCTTATCATCCAGCCTCGAATGGGCTGGCAGAACGGTTTGTGTCGACGTTTAAGAAGCACTTACTGTCCACTCTGGAATGTCAGAGGAGAAGCTGCTGGAGTTCTTAACCATGTACCGAAATACAAAACACGTTACTACTGGGCTGTCCCCAGCTTTTCTTATGTTTGGCAGGCATCGCTGCACCAAACTGGATTTAGTTAGTCCACAGGAACAGTCACCAACACCTCATCCGCCAGGCTGTTCTGGATTCCGTGCCGGTAATCTTGTATGGTTTCGGAATTACAGAGTTTTGCCTCATTGGCTTCCTGGCATTATTGATGGACCTCTTGGACAATGAATGTACCTTGTTCGCCTGGAGAATGGCGTTCATGTTCGAAGACATCTTTCGCAATTGAGAAAGCGCATTTGCCTGCCAGTAGAAACAAACCCGATCTCTCTTTCTACCCAGGGCTCTACTGATGACATATGGCATGGTGTCTGGCATGATCCCACAAGTTTACAACCAACCCCTGAAGCGGTTGGTGACCATATTCCTGAGGAGCCCGGACATGTGCCCGGAGTTGCAGAGACTGATTTGTCTGTTGGACACCCACTGACATATCCAGAACCTTTGACAGCCTCTACCCCTCCTAGTGCTGTGCCACTTCGTAAGTCTGCCCGCCAAAGACATCAAACTCCTCTTTGGCAAAGCACTGAAATATTATGGGACACTTTGGAGGTCAGGAAACAGAGACAAAGGGCTCATAACATGATTCGGGAGCCACATAACTGAGTTGGAGATACTACTTGCTGAACTGATCCTGCTTGCCTTGTTATTTTATGTGTTGAGTATTTTGTTCTCTTGTTATGTTTTCTTTTTTTTGGGGGGGAAAAAGAGGAGGTGTGATGTTTGTGCTGGATCACTGTGACCCTTCACCATTTTCTCCTGATGCATGCTGGGGGAGGGGCTGTACCAGGAAGTAAGTCAATGTTTTTATTACTAGAAGCAGCAGCATGATACTGAGAAGGGATTACATCTGGTAATGACAGAAGCCTGTTGTATTAAGACTCCTCCATGTAACAAAGTCATCATGTTTCTGAGTGAGTAATAAACCCTCTCCATGGTTAAGAATTTCATCCGGCCTGTGTGTAACTTGCTGAGCAGATACTGGAAACATTGCTAGCAGCACCCTGAGAGACCCTGTGTCTAAGGGACATAACAACCTCCAAGCCTGCAACTCCACTTACAAGTTCTGCACGCAACACTTACAGGCACTCGTGTTCCTCCTGACCCTAGCCACTATCTGTTCCACCTCCAGTGGGGCTTGGGCTGGGGATACAAGAGAGGCTGACCTCGTCATTTCAGACTCCTACCAGGTACGTGACAGTACCAGTCAGCCACGGATGGAGTCTGAAAGGGAGGCCTCTCCACCAGAGAACATTTACAGATCTATTTCTGCACTATCAAATATTGTGCAGAAGTTACAAGATAATCTTAGTCGCATGGAAGAGCGACTTCTGTATGAGGTGAATGTCACATCGGCCGGTGCTCCTCTCACAGTCTTAGATTCTTCTACTCAAACAGAGTCCGGCCTGTACCGTGAGGCCACTCCACCTCGGAACCCAGGGTGCCTATCCCCAAATGATTTTCCGGAGATCGCAAGAAGTTTTGTGCTTTCCGGAATTCCTGTGAACTATACTTTTCCCTGTTACCCCAAACCTTTGCATCAGAGGACATCAAGATGGGGTTTATTATCACGCTACTACTGAACGAACCACTTTCCTGGGCTCATCATCTTCGGGAACAACATGATCCTGTTCTGACAGCTACGGATTCATTCTTCTCAGCTATGGCTCAGTTATATGCTGATCCCTTCTACCATCAAACTGCCGAATCCATGCTTGGCAAACTGCAGCAAGGTCCAAGGCCTGTTGAGGATTACGTAATTGACTTTCGTGTTTGGAGCGCAGATACCAAATGGAATCACTCTACACTTCGCCACCAGTTTCGACTAGGACTTTCTGACACCTTCAAAGACGAGCTTGCCAGAGTGGGAGTACCGGCATCCCTGGAAGATCTGATTAACTTAACCATTCTGATCGATCTGTGATTACGAGATAGACCATGCGAAAAATCTAAAGGAACCCTCTCTGTGGCTTCAAGGCCAGACGCCCCTGCTTCCCCATCTATTGCACTCTCCAGAAGGAAGGAACAGTATAAGGCACCACGTAGTAGTTTTCGAAGACCACCTCCTGCTGAACGTCTTCGTCGATTACAGGGCAATCTGTGTCTCTATTGCGGGTAAGCTGGTCACCTTATATAGACTTTTCCAGTCAGCCTCACATGATTCATCTCTCTGGCAAGGATCGGTCACATGTCTCTCTTTCTATCATGCTCCAGTTTTCCGAAAAGATAGTTTCAGTACTTGCAATCATAGACTCTGGGGGCTGTAGCTGTTTTGTGGACTCTGCATTTGTCTCTCTTCATCAGCTGCCTGTGTGTGCCAAGGGGCAAAGGTTTCATGTTCATCTGGCTGATGGCTCCGGCATTAAATCAGGCCCGGTTACTCAAGAGACTTTACCTATTCTCTGCCAGACTTCTTCAGGCCACCGCAAATTCCTCAGTTTGGATGTCATAGCTTCCCCCGTGTTCCCTGTCAACCTTGGCATTCCATGGTTGAAGGCACATAATCCTCACATTAATTGGCTTACCGAAGATATCTCTTTCTCTTCCAACTACTGCCAGATGCACTGCCTTCCGGAAAGGACTGCCAACACCAAGCCCCTCCTGGGTATCCATCCTGACCAAGAAACCTCTAATTTGATCCCTGCTGCCTATCATATATATCTGGACGTGTTTAACAAGAAGGGTGCAGACACTCTTCCTAATCATAGGAGGTTTGATTGTCCCATTGAACTTTTACCAGGAGCTGAGATTCCGTTTGGTCGGATTTATCTTCTCTCTGAGCCTGAACTGGAAGCCCTGCGTACTTATATCAACGAGAGTCTTGAAAAAACAGTTCATCCAGCCTTCCACTTCACCAGCAGGTGCCAGTATTTTCTTTGTTAAAAAAAAGGACCATACCTTGAGGCCCTGTGTGGACTATTGCGACCTTAACAGGGTCACTGTCAAGAATCCGTATCCCCTTCCTCTGATTCCTGAACTTTTTCAGAGACTGCGAGGGGCACGAGTGTTCTCCAAATTGGATTTGAGAGGTGCTTATAACCTTGTCAGAATCAGGGAAGGAGATGAATGGGAGACGGCCTTCCGGACACGCTTTGGCCATTTTGAATATCTAGTCATGCCATTCGGACTCTGCAATGCTCCAGCCACATTCCAGCATCTGGTGAATGATGTTTTTCGGGACTTTCTTGATTTATTCGTCATTGTGTATTTGGATGACAGCCTTATATTCTCTGAATCTTTAGAATCCCATCGGACCCATCTAAAGAAAGTATTGGGTCGACTGCGGGAACACCGCCTTTACGCAAAGGCTGAAAAATGTGACTTTGAAAAACAAATTGTACATTTCCTGGGACTTGTCATCTCTGCCGAGGGTATCTCTATGGACCCTCAGAAAGTCACTTTCATCTTGGAATGGCCTGCCCCTGCAGACAGGAAAGCTGTGCAGAGGTTTGTGGGATTTGCCAACTTTTATAGAAAATTTATCAAGAACTTTTCTGGCATCATCACTCCCATTACTCTGTTAACGAAACAGCATGTTCCCTTCCGATGGACCCCAGAAGCCCAGACAGCCTTTGAACAGTTAAAAGCTTTATTCACTTCAGCTCCCATCTTGAAGCATCCTGATCCAACCTTAGCCTATGTTTTGGAGGTAGATGCCTCTGAAAATGCAGTAGGGGCTATATTATCCCAACGCCAAGGTCCCAAATCATTGCTCCACCCTGTGGTCTTCTTCTCTAAGAAATTAAATCCTTCCGAAAGGAACTATGATGTTGGTGACCGAGAGCCAATGGCTATCAAGGCTGCGCTTGAAGAATGGCATTACCTCTTGGAGGGAGCGTCTCACCCAATCCTCATCTTCACGGACCACAAAAATCTTGAATATTTGAAGACGGCTAGACGACTAATACCCCGGCAGGCGAGGTGGGCACTTTTCTTCTCTCGTTTCATGTTCCATATAACTTATCGCCCTGGCTCAAAGAACGGGAAACCAGATGCCTTGTCCCGCATGTTTAGTCACCCAGTTGTATCCTCGGAACCTAATACTTTTCTACCAGCCAAGAATTTTTTACTTCTTCAGGCGGATCTGATGTCACAAATAAGAACAGATGTGGTAAACCAACCGCCTTCCAAAGACCTGGCTCTTCAACTGAGGGAGGGCCTGTACTTCCATAAGAAGCAAATCTTTATCCCGGAGCAATTCAGAGTTGCTGTCCTGTCATGATCACCCCCTAGCGGGTCACTTTGGGATTCGCAAGATGGCTAATTTGATCTCCTGTACATTCTGGTGGCCAGACTTGATGCAGGACTGCAAGAAATATGTAGGGTCTTGTGTTACATGCCTTTGGAATAAAACAGACAGAGACAGAACTTGGGGTCTACTTAAACCCCTCCCTGTACCAGAGAAACCATGGAGCATGATCTCCATGGATTTCATTGTAGAACTTCCCCCATCTGAAGACTTCGCCATCATTTTTGTCGTAGTTGATCACCTGACCAAGATGGCTCATTTTGTACCCCTACAAGGAACTCCTTCTGCCACCGAGACTGCCTCAGCTTTTATCAAGGAGATTGTAAGGTTACATGGTATCCCTGACAGCATCGTCTCTGACCGAGGGGTGCAATTCGCTTTTTAGATTTTGGAGGGCCTTATGTGAAGCATTGAACATTGAACTCTGCCTCTCCTCTCCACAACATACCACCCACAAACAAATGAACAGACTGAAAGGACCAACCAAACCCTTGTGCAGTACTTACGGTGCTTTTCTTCTTTTGCACAGGATGATTGGCTATCACTTCTCCCACTTGCAGAATTTTCATACAATAATTCCATCCATTCAGCAACCAAACAATCACCTTTTTTCGACAATTATGGGTACCACCCCTCTTTCTTGCCTGAGCTGTCCATTGAATCTTCTGTACCTGCTGTACAAGACAGATTAAACTTCCTTAATACCAACAACCAATTACTACAGGATACAATCTCTAAGACCCAGGCAAATAATAAGAAGTTTAAAAAAAAAAAAAAAAAAAGAGGCAGTTTGAATCTTGAACCTGGAGACAAGGTCTGGCTTTCCACAGCAAACTTGAAACTAAGCTGCCCCTCAAGGAAACTCGGTCCAAAATTTTTGGGGCCTTTTCCAATAAAAAGGAAGATTAATGCAGTAGCATTCGAATTAGTGTTACCCAAAAACTTTAAAATCTACCGGCATTCCATGTTTCTCTGTTGAAACCTACAGTGCCAAATCCATTTCCAGGCCGGGTTTCTGAAACCCCTCCTCCGCTGCTTATCGAAGGGAATGAGGAATTCTAGGTAGAAGCCGTGTTGGATTGTAGAAAGAGGAGTAACCAAACACAGTTCAAGATCAAATGGAAAGGCTACGGGCCGGAAGAAAATTCCTGTGTACCAGCTTCAGATGTGCATGCTCCAAAACTGGTGCAAGCCTTTTTCCAATGCCACCCAGAAAAAAAAGACTTGAAGGGCATCCGGAGGCTGCCCATAAGGGGGTCAATGTAAGAGGGCTGTTAGAATATGCCCGGCACGCACACGTGCGCATGCGCACACTTGCGGGCAACGGCAGATTCTCACACTCATCAATGCGCATGCGTGTGCGCATCGCACGACGTGTACGCGCAGGAGTGCGCCCCTAGCCACAATTTGCGCCAGACGGCCTATTTAAAGGATGCCCTGACTTCTGACAAGTGCTGACTGGTCTTCAGCTGTGTCCTGATATTCTGAACCTTGTTAAACCTGGCTTGATTCCTGTTGCTGAACTTTGGCTTTCCGCGACCCTGCTTTTGGACTCTGATTACTGGTTACTGATCCTGGCTTCCCATCTGACCTTGCTTCTGCTTATGCCTTGTTACCTCGCTGCCCGCCTGTTGCTGAACCCGGCTATCATTGTGACCTTGCTCCTGTCTCCTGCTTGGCTCAACGCTGTCTCTGAGTGCCTGTGCTGGCTGTCCATCCTCTCAGCTTCCCTGGGTCCAGCTCCTTACCGGATGCTCTGCCTGCCCCTCCAAGCCTGCAACTCCACTTACAAGTTCTGCATGTAATACTTACAGGCACTCGTGTTCCTGACCCTAGCCACCATCTGTTCCACCTCCAGTGGGGCTTGGGCTGGAGATACAAGAGAGGCCGACCTTGTCATTTCAGACTCCTACCAGGTACGTGACACAGTCCCTCTCCTTCACCCACTACTGTGTATGGCATTGTCCAGGTCCCTGCTTAACCACTTCAGCTTCTTAAGATTTACCCTCCTTCATGACCAGGCCATTTTTTGCAATACAGCACTCCGCTACTTTAACTGACAATTGCGCGGTCGTGCAACGTTGTACCCAAATAAAATTTATGGCCTTTTTTACCCACAAATAGAGCTCTTTTTTGGTGGTATTTGATCACCTTTGCGGTTTTTATTTTTTGCACTATAAGCACAAAAATACCCACGATTTTGAAAAAAAAAACAAATGTAGTGAAGTGGACGGGCCGCCACTGCCAGGGACACACCACTTTATTCCAGGGACACTCCACTTTATTCCAGGGACACTCCACTTTATTCCAGGGACACACCACTTTATTCCAGGGACACACCACTTTATTCCAGGGACACACCACTTCATTCCAGGGACAAACCACTTCATTCTAGGGACACTCCACTTCATTCCAGGGATACTGTCACGTACCTGGTAGTGGAGCCCAACGTGCAGGGAGAGGCCTCTCGTAAGCCTCTGGCTCAAGAGCCCCTGGTAGAGCAGACAGGAGCTCGAGAGAACAAAGGGGCACAAGTGCCTGGCTGGTGTAGAGGGCTGATGCAGCAGCGGGGAGGTGCACTGTAGTCCGTAGCAGGATACAGCAGCTGGGAGGTGCACTGTAGTCTGCAGCAGGTTGCAGCAGCAGGGAGGTGCACAGTAGTCCATAGAAAGTTGCAGGTTGCAGCAGCTGGGAGGTGCACTGTAGTCTGTAGCAGGATACAGCAGCTGGGAGGTGCACTGTAGTCTGTAGCAGGATACAGCAGCTGGGAGGTGCACTGTAGTCCGCAGCAGGTTGCAGCAGCAGGGAGGGTGCAGAAACAGGATCCAAAGAATAGTCAAAGTCCAGGCCGGGTCAGTTCATCAGACGGGCAGCAATCAGGTTTGGTATAGTTATACATACACACCGTGCATGTATAGTGGGGGCGCTGACCACAGTGCTATATTAGAAACCTGTGAAACAATAATTAAGATACCTGCATATATACCACACTATGAAAGTGTGGAAAAATAACAAATTACAAAGTGTAACACCAACCCAAGTGTGTAATCAAAAAACCATAGGAGCTGTGACTCATCAAACAGAGCTATGTGAAATTGAAATGCACTTAAATGAATTGACACCCCTGCTGGTCGGTGTCAAATTTGAAAAACACAAAATACAACATAAGTGTCCTTGATAATAGTCCAAATGAATAGTGAACAGTGATATTCCAACAGTTCATAACATTCAGTAATAGGATGAAGCTTGAATGTACTTGATCCAAAAATCAGAAATATATCTTGATGTGATAGCCTCCACCAACTTAGTATGTGACACCCAATAGTGTTCAAAGAAGATTGGCCGCTTACCAGATCATATTGACTCGTTTAATTAAAAAGGAGTCAAAAGCGCTTGTTGCAAGTGGCACTTGCTAATATGAGTAGAGATTTCATACATGGAACTGAGATTCCCTGCCTCCTGGAGGCTCAATCATGCATATGCGGGACACAAAAGAGAGAAAACAACAATAGTGTAATCTCGTTTAATAAAAAATAGTAAAAAAATGGACAGACAAATGCCCCCTTACTTGAATAGTGCCACAGACCCGGCACTGAGGCTGGATAGCTTAGACAAGTGGGGCGCAATGAATCTGAGCGGAAGAACGATCCGGCGTGCGTTGCACCTTCTGCCAGGAGAGAACCAGCGGGACCGGAAGTAACGTCAGAAACGTAGCCTAGCGTCACCTCGACAGCTGTTTTGTATTGCACGTCATCAGGAAGCTTGCAGAAGGTGCAACGCACGCCGGATCGTTCTTCCGCTCAGATTCATTGCACCCCGCTTGTCTAAGCTATCCAGCCTCAGTGCCGGGTCTGTGGCACTATTCAAGTAAGGGGGCATTTGTCTGTCCATTTTTTTACTATTTTTTATTAAACAAGATTACACTATTGTTGTTTTCTCTCTTTTGTGTCCCGCTTATGCATGATCGAGCCTCCAGGAGGCAGGGAATCTCAGTTCCATGTATGAAATCTCTACTCATATTAGCAAGTGCCACTTGCAACAAGCGCTTTTGACTCCTTTTTAATTAAACGAGTCAATATGATCTGGTAAGCGGCCAATCTTCTTTGAGCACTATTGGGTGTCAAATACTAAGTTGGTGGAGGCTATCACATCAAGATATATTTCAGATTTTTGGATCAAGTACATTCAAGCTTCATCCTATTACTGAATGTTATGAACTGTTGGAATATCACTGTTCACTATTCATTTGGACTATTATCAAGGACACTTATGTTGTATTTTGTGTTTTTCAAATTTGACACCGACCAGCAGGGGTGTCAATTCATTTAAGTGCATTTCAATTTCACATAGCTCTGTTTGATGAGTCACAGCTCCTATGGTTTTTTGATTACACACTTGGGTTGGTGTTACACTTTGTAATTTGTTATTTTTCCACACTTTCATAGTGTGGTATATATGCAGGTATCTTAATTATTGTTTCACAGGTTTCTAATATAGCACTGTGGTCAGCGCCCCCACTATACATGCATGGTGTGTATGTATAACTATACCAATTGTTCTGTTTAAAGATTTATCCATTTTTGAAATTTGGGGATAGCAGCTTTATTTCTGACTATTGATTATTAGCGCGAGATTGCCCATTTACCCTAGCAATCAGGTTTAAAGGGTAAGCAGGAACGTAGTCAGGACAAGCCGGAATCAGGACAGACAGCAAGCAGGGTAGTCAAAGGAGAGCCGGATCAGGTAGTAAATCCAATATTCAGAAGTACAGATAGCAGGGGTCTCAGGAACGCTGTAGACTGGACAGCAAGGCAGAAGAGTGTCTGACTTCTTTAAATAGTCTATTTTGGAGCCAAATGCTGTCACCGCGCACGCGCACGCGTGCGCACCACTTGCGCTATCGCGCACAGCGCCGAGCGGTTCTTCCGCACACAGGTATTCCCCTGACACTGCTGTTGCTAGGCAGATTACCAAAACGTCTTTCCTGACATTGCCCCCCCCCAAGGGGCAGCCTCCGGATGCCCAACTGGGCCATCTTACTTGGATGAGATCTTTTAAAGTCCCAAATTAGTCTTTCAGCATGGACATTAGTCTCTGGTTCCCATGAGTTCTCCTCCGGGTCGTAACCCTTCCACTTCACCATATACTGAACCTGGTTACGTCTTTTCCTGCAATCCAGGATGGACTCCACCTCAAATTCCTCCTCCCCATTGATGAACACTGGTTCAGGAGGACCGGTATTCCGGTTAGTAAAGGGGTCCGGAACTGCAGGTTTGAGCAAAGCCACATGGAAGACTGGGTGTATCCGAAAAGACTGGTAATTTTAATTCATAGGCCACCTCATTGATCTTCCTAGTTACTTGAAAGGGACCCACGAACTTAGGACCCAATTTCTTAGATGGGCATGCCAATTTCAAATTCAAAGTGGACAGCCAAACTTGGTCCCCAGGTGCTAGGTTGAGCTCCCCTCTCCTCCTCCTGTCAAACACCTCCTTGTTGTATTCCTGAGTTTTAGCCATTGTCTCCTGGAGTAGTTTATTATTGGTTGTGAAGAAGTTCAGGGTTTCTTGAGCAGCTGGTACTGTACACTCTGGAATGTTGTTAGACAGAGGGTGAAAACCATAGTTTGCAAAGAACGGGGACTGTTTGGTGGCGGAGTAAACAGAGTTATTGTAAGCAAACTCGGCAAGAGGTAATAGGGAAGCCCAATCATCCTGGGAGAAGCTTGAGAAACAACGCAGATATTGCTCGATCGTTGATATGTACACTCAGTCTGACCGTTGGTCTGAGGATGATATGCAGAAGAGAAGGAAAGGTCAATTTTCAGGGATCCGCATAGTGCTCTCCAGAATCTTGACGTAAACTGCACCCCCCGATCAGATATGATGTTTGCAGGTATGCCGTGGAGCCTTACTATCTCCTTGATGAATATTTTTGCAGTCTCGGAGGCAGAGGGTGTACCCATCATAGGAAGAAAGTGAGCCATCTTAGAGAGCCTGTCTACTACCATGAAGATGGTGGTGTAATCTTCTGAGGGAGGTAGCTCGACGATAAAATCCATAGAGATCATCCTCCATGGTTTCTCTGGAACAGGTAGTGGCTTCAACAGTCCCCAAGCCCTGGTCTTGCTGCCCTTGTTTTGAATGCAGGTGGTGCAAGACTTCACATAGCTTCTGCAATCTTGAAGTAGCTGCGGCCACCAAAATGTATGCTGGAGAAGCTCGGAAGTCTTGTGTACACCAATTTGTGGTCATGACAGGACTTAAGAACTGCTACCCGTAGTTGCTGGGGCACAAAAATCTTATCCTTGTTCCAAAATAGATCATCCCTTAACTGTAGGGCAAGGTCTGATGGCGGAGAAGTTTCTGAAGAAGCCTGTCTGATTTGGGACAAGAGGTCTCCCTGCAGCATGAGGAAGTTTCCTGGGGCTAGGATGGTGTCTGGAGAGGATAGGACTTCAGGTTCACTAAACATCCGGGAAAGTGCGTCTGGTTTGGTGTTTCTTGACCCAGGTCTATAAGGTAATATGAAACGAGAATCCGGTAAAAAAGAGTGCCCACCTGGCCTGGCGTGGTTTCAGTCTTTTGGCAACTTTGAAATATTCCAGATTCTTATGGTCGGTGTAGATCAGGATAGGATGTGCTGCTCCCTCCAAAAGGTAACACCACTCCTAGAGTGCAGATTTAATTGCTAGAAGTTCTCTGTCCCCGACGTCGTAATTCCTCTCAGCTTCCGATAACTTGCAAGAGTAGAACGCAACTGGGTGCAACAGAGCTTTGGGTCCCTGTCTCTGAGAAAGTACCGCTCCAATTGCTACCTCAGAGGCATTCACTTCCAAGATGTAGGGTAAAGCTGGATCGGGGTGTTTCAGGACAGAGGCTGAAATGAACAGGTCCTTTAGGGTGGTGAAAGCGGCCTGAGCTTCAGGAGACCAGTGGAACCGGGTGCCTTGTCTAGTTAGACTTGTGATTGGGGAAATTATGGTAGAAAATCCCTTTATAAATTTCCGATAGAAGTTTGAGAAGCCCACAAAACGCTGAAATCCTTTCTTATCGGTGGGAGCCGGCCAGTCCAGAATGGCAGTGAGTTTCTGGGGGTCCATCTTAACACCTTCCACTGAGATAATTAATCCCAGGAACTGGATACTCTGTCGCTCAAACTCGCACTTTTCAGATTTGGCGTACAAGCCATGTTGACGAAGCCGAGTTAGTGCTTTTCTGACATGCTCTCGATGATTAGGCAGGGAAGAGGAAAAGATCAGAATATCGTCCAAATAGACTATGATGAACAGGTCTAGATAGTCTCTGAAGATGTCATTTACGAAGTGTTAATAACCAGGTATTCAAAGTGCCCAAATCTGGTGCGGAATGCAGTTTTCCACTCGTCGCCACTTCGAATGCGAACTAGGTTATAGGCTCCGCGGAGGTCCAACTTGGTGAAGATAACTGCAGTTCCGAGTCTTTGGAACAGTTCGGTCACCAAAGGAAGGGCGTATGAATCCCTTTTCCAGGTTATCGTCTAAGTAAGACTTTAGAGTTCCCAACTTCAGTTCGGACAAGGGAAAGATCCTCCCAAAAGGAATCTCTGCCCCAGGGAGAAGTTCAATTGGGCAGTCGTAGGGCCTATGTGGGAGTAGAATCTCTGCGCCCTTTTTACTGAAAACATCCAGGAAACTGTGGTAGACCTCCGGGACAAGCTGACGGTTCTCAACATCTGTTTCCAAGCACAGTAAAGGAGACAGGGTTTCGGTAGTTTCCTGTAGACAGTGTTGGCGGCAGTAGGAAGAAGGAAAAGAAGGGAAACGGATTCTCACAGAATTCCAGTCGATTTGCAGGTTATGGGCCCTCAGCCACGGCAAATCCCAGAATGATAGGGAATAGAGGGGATTCGATAATGTCCAGGCAGATAAGTTCCTGATGGTTGTTGGAAATAGTGACGTTCAGGAGAACCGTTTCTCGTGTGACAGGGCCAGATCTAATAGTCGATCCGTCGGCTAAATGGACAGAAAGTTCCTTGGATCTGGGTCGTAGAGGAACTTGGTATTTGATAACGAAGGATAAGTCCATAAAGCCGCTGCAAGCACCAGAATTAATAATGGCAGGAGCCCAAATATTCCCTCCTGGAAACTGTAGAGAGATGGAGATAGCCAAGTGAGTGGTGTTGTTAACCAAGGCAGGTGAGATAGAGGAGAAGAGGTAAGAGCACTTACGGAGATTTGCAGGGCAAGTCCTCACATAATGTCCCGGTTCTCCGCAGTAGAGGCAGAGGTTATTGGTCCGTCGGCGTTGTTGCTCCTCAGGAGTGAGTGAAGGTTGGAGTAGCCCCAGTTGCATCGGTTCGGAGGTATCGACGGAGGTGCGTACAGGAGTGAGAGGAGCGGAGTGAGAAGAGTTGGGCACACGTGGTAAAATCCACACCGGGCGAGAAGGCCCCGATGTTCGCTCGGCCCTTCGTTCTCTCAACCGTCTATCTATCTGAATAGACTGGAGGATAAGAGCATCAAGCGTTTCTGGTATGCCAACCCGGGCCAGTTCATCTTTTAGTGGTTCAGAGAGACCCATGTGGAACTGGTGGCGCAGGGCAGAGTCATTCCAGTTGGTATCGGAACTCCAGCGCCTGAATTCTGACACATAGTCCTCCGCTGCCCTACGACCCTGTTGCAGTGAACATAGTGCTGCTTCTGCGGGGGCTGCTAGTTGCGGATCCTCATAGAGGAGGTCCATTGCCTGGAAGAAGGTACTTAAGAGGTTGAGACAGACGTCCTTGTGTACCAAGAGACGGTGGGCCCATTTCTGAGGTTCGCCTGACAGCAGAGAAATAACAAAGCCCACCTTGGTAGATTCAAGGGAGAAGGTCCTGGGCTGTAGAGCGAAAAAAAATTTGCAAGCATTGCGGAAAGCTCTGTACTTGCTACGGCCCCCAGAAAACCTTTCTGGAGTGGGGCCCCTGGGCTCAGGCGGCAACATCACAACTGAAGGTGCAGGAGAAGCTCCAGATGCTCCAGAGGCCGTGGTGGACAGGGTCTGGACACGCTCTTCCAAACGGGTATAGCCTTCCTGCAGGTTTCTGACTGCCGTAGTAAGTCCATCCAGGTGACGGCATAAGTCCTCCATGGGAGAGGCTCCCTGCGTGGGCTCGGACATGGCTGTCTGGTACTGTCACGTACCTGGTAGTGGAGCCCAACGTGCAGGGAGCGGCCTCTCGTAAGCCTCTGGCTCAAGAGCCCATGGTGGAGAAGACAGGAGCTTGAGAGAACAAAGGGGCACAAGTGCCTGGCAGGTAAGCTGGTGTAGAGGGCTGATGCAGCAGCGGGGAGGTGCACTGTAGTCCATAGCAGGATACAGCAGCTGGGAGGTGCACTGTAGTCTGCAGCAGGTTGCAGCAGCAGGGGGGTGCACTGTAGTTTGTAGCAGGTTGCAGCAGCAGGGAGGTGCACTGTAGTTTGTAGCAGGATACAGCAGCTGGGAGGTGCACTGTAGTCTGTAGCAGGATACAGCAGCTGGGAGGTGCACTGTAGTCCGCAGCAGGTTGCAGTAGCAGGGAGGGTGCAGAAACAGGATCCAAAGAATAGTCAAAGTCCAGGCCGGGTCAGTTCATCAGACGGGCAGCAATCAGGTTTAAAGGGTAAGCAGGAACATAGTCAGGACAAGCCGGGATCAGGACAGGCAGCAAGCAGGGTAGTCAAAGGAGAGCCGGATCAGGTAGTAAATCCAATAATCAGAAGTACAGATAGCAGGGGTCTCAGGAACGCTGTAGCCCGGACAGCAAGGCAGCAGAGTGTCTGACTTCTTGAAATAGTCTATTTTGGCGCCGAATGCTGTCACCGCGCGCGTGTGCACGTGCCGCTTGCGCTATCGCGCACGCGCCGGACGGTTCTTCCTCGCACAGGTATTCCCCTGACACTGCTGTTGCTAGACAGATTACCAAAACGTCTTTCCTGACAGATACTCCACTTCAGGTGTGAATGGGCCTGTCACGCTAACATGCACTTTTTTACGTGTTTTTCATGCGACAGCATATGACAAACGTGCCAAAAAATCAGGGGAGCAGTGACAGCCCAGGCTGGAGGCTCTGTTTGTAGGTAGATCTTGGAGGGGTTTGTTTGCGCCCCCCAAAATTTTTTATCACCAGCCGTCACTGGTCAGGAGACTGAGATGGCCACTCCAGAACCTTCACTTTATTCTGGTGTAGCCAATGACAGGTCGACTTGGCCTTGTGTTTTGGTTTATTGTCATGTTGGAATGTCCAAGTACGTCCCATGCGCAGCTTCCTGGCTGATGAATGCAAATGTTCCTCCAGTATTTTTTGATAACATACTGCATTCATCTTTCCATCAATTTTGACCAAGTTTCCTGTGCCTTTGTAGCTCACACATTACCAAAACATCAGCGATCCACCTTTGTGTTTCACAGTAGGAATGGTGTACCATTCATCATAGGCCTTGTTGACTCCTCTCCAAGTGTAGTGTTTATGGTTGTGGCCAAAAAGAAAAATTTTGGTCTCATCACTCAAAATGACTTTGTGCCAGAAGGTTTGAGGCTTGTCTCTGTGCTGTTTGGTGTATTGTAAGCGGGATACTTTGTGACATTTGCGTAGAAATGGCTTTATTCTGGCGACTCGACCATGCAGCCCATCTTTCTTCAAGTGCCTCCTTATTGTGCATCTTGAAGCAGCCACACCACATGTTTTCATAGAGTCCTGTATTTCACCTAAAGTTATTTGTGGGTTTTTCTTTGCATCCCGAACAATTTTCCTGGCAGTTGTGGCTGAAATTTTAGTTGGTCTACCCAGTGGCGTAGCGTGGGTTGTCAGCGCCCGGGGCAAGGCAAGAAATTTGCGCCCCCTAACTTGCGGACTTTTTGCACTCCCTGGGTCCCTTCCTACAGTAGTACTGACCAGCCTGATTCCTAAACTGACCACTACACTAACCTCTACACGGACCTACATGATTCCTAAACTGACCATTACACTTTCCTACTTGTCCACTGCACTGACCTACCCGATTCCTACACTGACCACCAGGGCTGGTGCAAGGATTTTTGCTGCCCTCCCCCCGGCTGCGCCCTGACTCCACTTTACCCCGCAACACATGTGACCTTAGAAAAAAAGAAGCCCTAAGGCCAACGCTGCGCTAATTTAAGATGATAATAAAAAAAATTATGATAAAGTGTATAAGAAAGCAGCTTGCACTTAAGTTCAGTACAAAAAACTTAGGATAGATAGCAAAAAATGGAAAGAGTGCAGCTCTATGTGGTTAAAACCATGCGTGAAATTAATGTTAAACCTTGAAATGTAAACAAATGATATGTGAAAAATATATTAAAAAGAAAACTAATGCAGAGTCCAAAAAGAACACAACATAGTCCGTGAAGAGTTCATTCCAAAAGCAAATCCGTGAAGGGTTAATTCCCCCCAAAAAAAGACAAATTGCTTGCCAAGAAAGTGAAGTTCGGTGAATAATAAGTCCCAAAATAAATCAGGGTATTGCCAGAGAAGTAGTGAGTGATAGAAATCTTCCCAAGAGCAGCGTGATTTTTCAGGTGTGACACCCAAGTGATTAATATCTTGCTTACCAGATTGTGCATCAGTCACGGCTATCAAGTACAACCTGACAGTATTATACGACAGTTTGAGCTGGGTGTGGCAGTGTGAAATGAAAGCCAGGATATGACTGAGATTCCCAGAGAGCGCCCCGGGGTTAGCGGCTAGGAACCTGTTGTAGGTCTTCCAGGCGGAGCGATAAGCTTTCAGCGTGTTGGGAGACAAAGACGAGTTGATCAGGGAGGTTGCACCCTGGAGGTGTTGACTCAATCCAGGGTCAGTTGAGACCAGTGTGGGACGTGTGACATGGTTGGATCGGCTCCGGGCTCCTGCGAAAAGAACATGGTATAGTTAGACCGTGACAGTGCGTCGGCTGAGGAATTGCTATGACTGGGGATGTGGACACAGAGGACATTGAATTGGTGTTGAAGGGATAATAGTATTAGCCTGCGCAGGAAGGACATGATGGCCAATGATTTGGACCTGCCTTTATTGATGATAGCGGCCGTGGCTTGGTTGTCTGTAAAGAAGGTGACGGTCTGACCGGCCCAGGTGCTGCCCCTATGGGGTAGATCTCAAAGAGGGAAGAGGATTGACTGAAACCGGGAATGGCGAGTATTTCTGGTGGCCATGGCCCGGCGAACCAATGATGGCCAAAAATAGCAGCGAAACCTGTGGAAGCAGCTGCGTCGGTGACTACTTGAGGAGAGGACGAGGACGCTGAGGGAATGAACATGGACCTGCCATTCCAGTTCTCAAGGAACTGATCCCACATGTACAGGTCTGCTACCGCGGGTGAGTCTAGTTTAACGGTTTGGTCGGGATCTTGTGCCTGGGAAAGGAAAACTAATAGTCGTGAGATGAAGGAACGCCCTTGGGGGATGATCCTCATAGCGAAATTGAGCATTCCCAGCAAGGATTGCAGCTGTCTCTTGGTGCACACTCGTGAGATAGTAAAGGTGTGGACGACTGACCTGATGCGGGTCAGTTTATCAAGGGGCAGGCTGGCCTGCATGGTGCGAGTATCCAGATTGACTCCCAGGAAGGTGATAAGCTGTGCTGGGCCTTCGACTTTGTTCTCTGCTATTGGAACGTTGAGATTCCTAAAGACCTCTCTAAGGCTTGCTAGGTGTCAGGGAAATTCCCCATCTGTTGTCACCAATCTGCGCTCAGTGCGCATGCGCGGCAAAACGGCGCATGCGCGTGCGTGGCGGGACGGCGCTTCGGCGTGCTCGGGTGCGCGCACCGGCGCAACGACGAATGCGCGTGCGCAATAGCTCGCCAATGGGTCTACAGGCGGGCCTATTTAAACAGACGCAGTAACACTATCTGGTTGCTGGTTTGTCAGCTTTACTGTGTTTCTTGTGCCTGAAAGAAGTTAAAGTTCTCCTGCTGTGACCCGGACCGGATTCGACTACGCTTCTGCTTCTCCTGAACCTGACCCCTTGGCTTGCTAAACGGACTTCTACCTCTCTCCTTGTGCTTGACCCTCGGCCTGTGACCCGGATCTGCTGCCTGTCTCCAGCCCTCTACCTTCTGCCTGTACCCTGGACTTCTTGCCTAACCTGACTATACTGGTGCTTCCTGCTAAACCCCTAAACGGACTTGTGCCTTGCTACTGGTTGCTGTTTGACCCTGTCTACCCTTGGTGTTTGACTCCTGGCCTGTTCTTCAGACTCATCCCTGCTAGATTCTTCAGCAAGACACCTCTACCTGCTGGTGGCCAGTGCTCCCTCGTGCTGTCCTCTCCCTGTCTCACCTCCAGGGGGCGGAGTGCGCTTGGGTGCAAGGGTGAACCACTCTCGGCATCTCGGCCTCGGTAAGTACGTAGCCTGACACTAGGTCTACTGGAGGCCTGCTAGGTGACTCTATGAGGAGGAAGTCATCTAAGTAGTGGATGACCTGCTGACAGTGAGCCTGGTGTGCAAGAATCCAGGAAAGGGCTTGAGCAAAGGTATCGAAGAGCCAGGGACTGCTTTTGGAGCTGAAGGTCAGCTTTGTAGCGAAATAATAGAGACCTTTCCATTTGAGGCCGTGCCACCTCCACAGGTTCGGCTCGATGGGCAGTAACTTAAAGGCATCTGAGATGTCAGCTTTAGAAAGCCAAGCCCCGACCCCTGCCTTGATAATTGACTGGATGGCTAAATCGACAGAGGAGTATTTGAGAGAAAGCTCCTCAGATGGTATATGGGAGTTTAAACTAGGAATGTTGGAGGAATGAGGCGCGGACAAGTCGTAAATTAAGCGTAATTTATTAGAGAACTTGCCCTTGACAAGTCCAATAGGGCTGACTCTCCAGGTGGTAAAGGGTGATTGCGAAAAGGGGCCAATCATGTACCCCCGGTCCAACTCGACCTGTAGGAGGGCGGAGATAGCTTCCTCGTCTGAGGCTGCCGAGAGCAGATTCCTGCACTCGTAGGTGGAGTCGGGAAGGGCGATAAGTCCGGTATGGAATCCTGTGGTGAAGCCCTGTACTAGAAAGGCTGTAAGGGACGGGGTCGGGTGATCAGATAGGTAGAAGCTGAGCCACCCGACGTGTACGCGGACTAGTCAGGCCGGACCCAGCTGCTTGATGCTGCAGGCGCTTCTTGGATGGGCTTTCCGGCACAGGAGGCAGATGTGTAGAAGTCTGCAGTTGGGGTAGAAGCAACCCTTAAAGTTAAAGTTATTGCATATGGGTGCCCCCCCCAATGCTCGAACCGGACGTCCAAGCCTGTCGGCCTGGGATGACTGCATGTTTGCAAGGGGCGCATTGGAGGTGGAAGGGAAGCTGGGGGGGCGTCTGCCACTCGACTCGGAGCACCAATTCGCCGTGTGGGTGGCAGATTGGCAGATGGAGCAGAGCGGAGAGCGGAGGCCCGCGAAGTGGTGGCAGAACAATTCCGTATCAACGGTGCTCCAGTCAGTGACGAGCTGGAACTGGGTCAACCTGGCTGCAGCTTTTGCAGAAAAGGAACGATGATAGTCGTAAAAGGCATACCCACCATATTTGTGGCCTAGGTCGACTATCGCATGGAGATACAGGTCGAGTTCCTCCCTCCTGTCGGGGTTGGCTGAGCAGAGCACATCTCTGAACATCCCGAAGGCCAATACAAATTCAGTGACCGAGAGCTTACGGTTGAGCCTAGGATCCTTGGCCTTCAGGACAACAGAGACGTCCCCCAGGAGTACGATTTATTCTCTGCCATGTCCTGGACGGAAATGAGCAGAGACGCTAAGTTAACGTCCTTGCCGTCCAGGATGTCCTTCCTGATGCCTGCTGGGACAAGGTGAGAAGGGAGGATGGTGGTGCTACTGCCTGGGGTACCTGTGAGTGTGGGTACTGCTACAGCCGTGGGGGCCAGGGTTGCTGGTGGCAAAGTTGGATGAGTTTCCAGGACCCCTACTCTTAGCTGGACATTGGTAAGTGATGTAGCAAGTGAAGCCACTAAGCCATGGAGCTGGGAGATGGCGGAGGATATGGACTGTAGAGATGCCTGGGAATCAGATGGGGCAGCCGCTGGCGGTGGGAACAACAGCTGAAACAGTTCGGCTTTCCTGGCGGTGGCAGGATAAGGGATGCCTCTACGGCGGAGTTCGGCCGTAAGCCTGGGGATGGTCCATGCCCTGAGGGACTGCGTAGAGCCGTCTGGTGTGCCCGCGAGGGGTGATGGCGGGGCGGAGGCGAAGTCCTCGCTGTCGGCCTGCGACATGTTGTCGGCTAAGAGAAGGGGAATGCATATGTTTTAGAATAAGATGCCAGATAGGAGGGGATAGGGAAGTATTAGGTAGCGAGAATGAAAAGGAAAACAGTGAGGACAGGGCAAGGAGCGAAAGGCGTAGATGACAGTTTAGTTTGCGTACGAGCGCTGTTGAGTGAAATTTTAGAAAACTCAAAAGAATGCGTGGCAACTGAGGTGAGCCAGGAGGTGACTGGCTAGGTAACCGATAGCTCAGGTGCCGTCTGTGCTCGGCACAGACTGATGAACCAGAGCCCCCAGGGCGTGCTGGGGCGGGTAGTAGAAGTCTGGTACGCTAAGTAAGATTGTTTCGATCTGTAGTGGTTGACGTGTGGACGGTCTGCTCACCCTTGCACTGCCAGCAAGGTGGATGTTAAGCGACCTTGTCTGTGTGGTGAAGGATCTCGGATCGCTCTTCGAAAACAGAGTGTAATGCGCAGAAGTATGTGACAGTCACTAACGCCTCTCAAGCGGTCGAAATTGTGTATGTGAAGGAACATATGTCGTGAAAGAGTGTGAGAAGAAAGCAAGGAGGGGCCTTGCATTGTTTTACGCACCTGTCTGGTGCGCTGATGGATGGAGTCTGGTTGAGGTCGAGATGTGGGTCGACCGGAAACCTGAGACAAGGGTGACACGGAGACATGTATCTATATATGTATAATTGATATATTTCCTACTCTTTTTTTTTTTTTTTGTTATTATTTTTTTTTTTTTTTCAAGGGGTGGTTTGTGACACTTTCCCTCTTTTTTTTTTACCTGGGGAGGATAATGTCCGAACCTGGAGTAGGGTGGACCAAGTGAAGCTTACCGTAATTGACCTGTGTGGGGAAAGTGATAGAGAAAAAGGTGAGTAGCCGTGTTGCTACCGGAGATGAAGAGTGGCTGATTTCGAACCACTTGACGGACGCTCGCAGCGATTGCGAGGAGAAGTAGCCTTGCTGTGAGGCGAAAGAAGGAAAGTTTGAAAACTGTAAGTATGTAGGGGTGACCATCCGAAGAGAACCTGGAGTAATTAAAGTAAGGTGCATATGTAATGCATGAAGAAAGTTGCATTTTCCTTTTATATCGACTGGGATTGTAAAGGGTCCGAATCATGGAGCCGACGTTACGACTGGATTCGGATCGGTCAGAAGTATCGATGGTGCGGGTCCGAGCTATTAGAGCCGGTGGCGCGACTGTGCTTGGATAGGACGTGTTTAGCGGGTGATTCGAACCTCGAGCCGAAGCTACGACTGAGTACGGATCAGAAAGTCAGGTGCCGGAGAGCCGAGCCGATGGTGCGACTGGGCTCGGACCATTTGTAAATGCCAGAGCCGAATGTCAAGGGGCGACATTACGACTGTGTGCGGATCGGGTAGAATGATTTGTTGCTAAAGATCCAAGACGGATGAGTCGGCGCTGTGACTGGACTCGGATCGATGGGGTGTGCCGTGGGTCCGAAAGTTGAGCCGATGCTGCAACTGGGTTCGGAACGGTTGAAAGTTTTGACGTCTGTAGATCCGAGCCAATGAGCCGGACGTGCGACTATGCTCGGATCAATCGTGGATGCCAGAGATCCGAATCTCCGAGCCGGTGCTGCCTGTATTCGGGCTGATAGCGGGTGCAAGGCGGGGTTTGTTTTGCCGGGTCCGAATGATAGCGCCGGAGATACGGCTGGACTCGGACGGCTGTTCGGTGTTTCAGAGTTGAAGGGGCTTGTGATTTGCCGAGGGTCCGACCTGTAGTGCCGATTGTTAGCGACCAGAGCCGGACCGGACTGTTCGGTGTATGGTGTGAGTAGTAGGAGGTGTAGGGCATCAGTAAGGTGAAGGGAGAGTATCGTAGGAGGTGTAGGGCATCAGTGACTAGGGATAAGGTAGTGCAGTGTGGGATACCAGTCCGACGACTGGATATCGGATGTGCGACTGAGGCAAGAGACTTGCGAGCTGCGAATAATTCGTACAACAGCTCTGTGAGACGTAGTGTCTAGGCGGGCCGTTACCGGTGGTAACGAGCGTGCGACAGGGTTCGAAAAGACAACTGGGCTAGCCGGTAAACATACGATGCAGACGAAAACACGGGGTTATGAACCGTGTGATTGTAAAGGAAGAAAACGTGTACCGGCGCTACGACTCGTACGAATGGTAACGGCCGGTCCTACCTGCGACAGCGAGCGGGGATACGATCAACTGCGAGCAAAGCTGGAAGGTACGAAGCGACTAGACGGGCGTTGCGAGTCGTACGGCGTCGGCTGATGACGACAAAATATCGCGCATTAGAGCCGACACTGACCATCGTGGATGGTCTGTTTATGTACCCCTCGAACTCCTCCCATAATTTCAGGCCAGCATACTGGCCTTCCTATATATATATATATACATACACACATGCTTTGCCTTTCATTTCTATTTTAAACGGAATGGATTGTTTTAAAAGATGAGGTTTCACGTATACTTTAAGGTACAGTATCAGTATGGCAGCCCAGCAATTGGTATTTTTAGATGGTGATACCAGCAATAGCAGCCCCCAGGTCTCCTTTTGGAACACACCGGGGTTGATTTACTAAAACTTGGGAGTGCAACATATGGTGCAGCATGGTAGCCAACCTGCTTTTAATTTCAGCTTTTTTCACTTGAGCTTTGACAAAAAAAACTGGAAGCTGATTGGTTTGTACGCAGAACTGCACCAGGTTTGCACTCTCCAGTTTTAGTTAATCAACCCCATTATCTTTTTATTTTACAGCTACTTACTTTAAAGAAGAACTCTGTCTACAAAGAAATATTTGTATTGTCTGTTATCGTGGATCTTGTTAGACAATTTTATCTTGGTTATTAAAGCTTAAAGTGATTGTAAACCTCAGTCATGAAATCTGAACAAAGCACATACAGTATATCTGTAGTGTTTACTTGTCTCTCTCCAAAGCTCTGAGTGTCATTTCTCTCTGGTGCTTTGTTCCTCTGTTATTTGCATATGTAATTTCTGAAAAGTTATCCCGACACCAGAGATAAAATGTTGACAGGGGAGAGAGCCCAGCAGCTTGTCTGTTCACAACACAGCTCTGCATCGTTCCTTTGTTCCTGTGCTGTGTGTGAAATGGGGGTGTGTCCATTTTGTCCAATCATCTCTCACTCACCGTACAGTAGCTTTAACTGCAGCTCTCTGCCCCCTCCTCTGTGCTCCTGACAGATGAAGAAGGATTTTATCACAATTCTGCACTTTTGAAGAGATGTAGAAAAGAGAAGACTGCAGATAAACAATTAAAACCTATGTAGGATGATTTGTTTAATCTCTGTGTATCATCTGAGGCTGTTCACTTCACTGGGTATATGTGAGGGTTTACATCCACTTTAAAGCTGGGTTCACACTATTGCGAACTGGATGTGGAATTTCCCCACATCCAATTCTCATGTCAAGAGACTGTGACCAGCTCTCAATGGAGCTGGTTCACACAGCTTGGGGACGGCTGCACAGCGGTTTGCAGAAGAGTCTTGTGCATCTTCTGGTCTGTTTCAGGTCCGAATTCAGCCAAAAATTTTGACCAAAATCGGACCTGAAACAGTGAGCAGAGATGCACTGAACCCCCTGCTGTGAGCCGCTCCACACAACAGTGTGAACCCAGTCTAAGCCCTGGTTCACACTGGTGCGATTTGACATGCGATTTGACATGTCAAATCGCATGTCAAAACGGCGAAATTTGCCGCAAATTGCGGGCAATGGCACCGTCCTAATCGGTGCGACGCCGCATCTGCGGCGCTGCACCGATTACAAAAAATAGTTTCTGTACTACTTTTTGCGATTTCAGCCGCGATTTACATTGACATCTGTTTCAGATGTCTTTGAAATCGTGGCTGAAATCGGGATTGCCAGCGGGAGTGAAATCGTGCGAGTTCAGCTGAACTCGCAGGCTTCACTCCCGCAGCCCCAGTGTGAACGTGGGCTAAAGGGAATTTTAAATGCACATGAACTTGTTTCCCAACCCATGAGCCCACAATTATCTTATTCTATATATGTGCTTTTGTTTCCTTGGGATCATCTTTGTCTCCTATTATTGACAACTATTACATATTGAGGATAAGAGCCTCTTATATTTAGAATGGTTCTATATGTAAAGGTAAAAGTAAGAAAGCTTTTCACAGGAAGGGTTGTTTTCTGAAATTATATTTTTCAATTTTTAAAGTTCTTTTTAAAAACTACTTTAGAAAAAGGAAAAATACTATTTTATTACAGGTAAAATTTATATATATGATGCAAAATCAATATGGTCATTATCACCTTTGCATGATACATAAGTACATACTGTATGTATATGCTGGAAATATACATTCTTTAATCTGTGTTTGTATGCAAATGTATATGTACATATATGTAAAATAAGTGCTACATAGATCCCGTCTAATGTAAACAGTAATTAGTACAAGTACAATTAAAATAGTTTAGGTAAAGAACGATAAGGACTAGGGTAGAGAAACATATACAATCTTATACTCTAGTCCTTATAGTTATATATAAAGATATAGGAACCTCAAAAAAGTTGCTTATCAAAAGCCTAAATCGTGGTGGTGGTGATGTATCAGTTTTCAATTCCACAAAATGGAATTGGGAAAACATTACACAGAAAACCACCATTAAGTGGATATACTCTGTCAGGCTTATTTAAAGAATAAGGGTATGTTAGATAACATGGTAATCAATTCCTTTACATTAGCTTAGTCTTTCACAACCTTGTTACCCCAGGGAAACACTTTCAATTATTTTTAGGTTTTAGGGAAACCCTGCTTAAAATGATTATATCTGCAGGTACATACATCTTCTCAGTAAGATCCAGAAAAAAAAAGAAAGAATTTGGCATACATAGGGGTTGATTAAAGCGGAGCTCCACCCTAAAGTGGAACTACCGCTCATCGGAACCCTCCCCCCCTCCGGTGTCACAATTGACACCTTTCAGGGGGCAGGGGGGTGCAGATACCTGTCTAAGACAGGTATTTGCACCCACTTCCGGGAGTCCTCTCTGCTGGAAGCATGTCACTTCCCGCAGAATACACGTTGTGTTCTGGGAGACACTCGGCTCCCAGAACACAGGGGGACCATTCAGAACGGCGCAGCGCGACTCGCGCATGCGCCGTAGGGAACCGGGCATGAAGTCGCAAGGCTTCATTTCCTGGTTCCCTCACCGAGGATGGCGGTGGGGGCAGCAGAGTGACGAGCGATTGCTCGTCCTCTGCTGCAGACGTCGCTGGACTCCAGGACAGGTAACTGTCCATATATTAAAAGTCAGCAGCTGCTGTAATTGCAGCTGCTGGCTTTTAATATTTTTTTTTCCGCTGCACCTCCGCTTTAACTAAAGGCAAGTAGACTGTGCATTTTTCAAGTGCAGTTGCGTTCTTTTTCCCCAATAAATGTGGTGAAGTTTCACTTTGCAAAAAATATTCAATCAGGTGCAAGGAAATTAAAAAAAACAGCATTTCTTGCTTGCACATGATTGGATGATGGAAATCAGTGGAGCTTCACCACATTTACTAAGCTCTGGGAAAAATTAGTGCAACAGCAATCCCAAAGAGCACAGTCTATTCCCCTTATGTAAATCCACACCGTAGTGTATTAGACTCCCAGAGTGAATCATTTTTTAACACCCTCTTGCTCTATATATCAAAATTATCTTCAGTAAAAATACTGAAATGTAATGAAGAATAATAATCAGAAACGAAACACAAACAATGAAAATTGTAGTGTTCCCGCTTACTAGTGGTCAGTAGAAAAATGTCCCCTATTGTTAGAGGTCAGTGTAGAAATGTCCTCTTACATTGGTGTTCAGCAGAAAAAGAGCATTTGCATTTTTGGACGGTGGGGAGATGCCCATCTATATTGGAGATCAGTGAAAAAGTGTTCCCTTACATTTGGGATCTGTGTAAAAGTGCCCATTACAATGGATGTCAGTGGAAAATTCTACCCCAACAATAGTGATAGACATAGGTGGGAGATCAAGTCTGCCACTGCTCGGGTAACCGCCAGAAAATTATAAAGGAACCCGGGTTGAGAATGGCTGCACTAGCCTCTGCAACAATACATTTTATAATGCTTCACATCACAAATATTTTGAAATACCTGCTTTTTATTGCACAGCCCATTCAGAGCCTGGAGTGTACACAGGAATAGTAAGGTGGGCCCCACTTTCTAAAGTACCACTACCAAACCATTCAAGTGTCAGATTGTAATTTTTTTGCATTTATCTCAGGTGGTTTGGGGGTTGTCCAACAGTGCTTATACATCAAACTGTCCACTAATGTCTATGGGCTGCCAGGGTGAGGTACAAAGTACATTAGCATCAAGGAGAATGAACCTACTGTAATTAGAACCAGTAGATTGTAATTAAACCAGATCAGTTTGGATGGATAAAACTAGACCTGATACTTTGCTGGGTCTTTCCTGACAAAAAGATCTCTACTGGCACTTGAAATGACAGTAACAGGCTAACAGCTTGCCGTTTGTGTTAAGCTACTTGTATCACTCGCCTGTAAGTTCTCTATATATTTCTATTCAGAATCTACCAGAGGACACATGATGCAGTATTTCTGTACCCGGTTCTCTGTAGTGCATTCTCAGTAGGCATATATGGAGAACTCAAGAAGGCGGGTTACAAGAGTAGAGCAACTGAGAACCTGTTTGGCTGTTGACAGTGGTTTTATTTGCAGGGGCAAGCATCCCAACCAGCAATTCCATTGAGAAATCAAATCCACCTAACTCCAAGCAAAACAGAGATATGACACTTTAGTGGAATTGCTCTTTAAAGTACGGACAAGTTGTATCTCTTTGAAGGCTTGCTGCACTTCAAGGTGAGCTTGAACTATATGTTTATGCTAAACAGAAATTTAAAGCAGGGTTCCACCCGTGTTTTTTTTTTTAAAAGTCAGCAGCTACAAACACTGTAGCTGCTGACTTTTAATAAGGACACTTACCTGTCCTAGGCGCCTGCGATGTCGGCCCCCCGAGGCCGATCCCTCGATCGTGGAAGGTCCCGGCACCGCCATCCTCACTAAGGGAAACAGGTAGTGGAGCCTTGCGGCTTCACTGCCCGTTTCCTACTGCGCATGCGCGAGTCTCGCGTTGCTGTATGAATGGGCGGTTGCTTTCTGGGATACACACAGTTCCCAGAAGACAGCGCGCCTCATTCCCCAGAAGACAACGCGAGGATGAAGACCAGCCCCGGACTAGGAAGAGGCAGATTAGGAAGATCCGCCTAGCAACCGCAATTTCTGGTAAGTAAAAAAGTTTTTGTTTTTTTTTAAATTGTAGCATTTTGGTGTTTTTTTTTTGTTTGTTTTTTCAGGGTAGACCTCCACTTTAAGAATCAATATGACATATTTAAGTGCCTTTTGATTTAACATACAAGAAATCTAAGGTATATATCAGTAATATCTATACAGATTATAAAGTTACTCTCTAAATTAGCAGGTAGTCCTAGCAGGTTGCAAGTCTAAGTAAGCTCAATACATGTCTTTATAGATCTCCTGCAGAAGAGGATGCAGTGATGCACTGGACTCGGTACGCTTGATACTCTGAACAAGCTCAGCATGCTCTGTCACCAGTTGTCGTAGATCAGCCATCTTGTGAAGAAGTTTTGGAAAGAGGAAAGGTGCATCAGGGTGAGATGTCTGCAGATGACTCCGAAGAGCACTTAGAATGCTTTCCTGGATGTTCTCCACCTGGGGAGGGCTCATAAGGCCTGGACGGTCTAGAAAGAAAAGAGAAAAGAACATGTTAAAAAGTGAACTAAAAGAAGAGTGGGAAAATACTGAATGCAGAAGAACAAACTATGTTTAAAATAGATCAGAGAAGAGAACCTGACAGCTAGCAGCATGGTAAATGAGCTTCTGAAAACCATCAAGCGCCGTTGAAAGAGTGATGACACTTTCTCTGTCGAAGGGCTTTGGGTTTTTATTGACAGCACCAGTTTGAAATTAGTTTGAGACACTTCTGAAATTATTCAGAATTCAATGACAATTCCTTTTAACCTGCAGATGACCTCCTTCTGATCTGCATTTGACCTGCTTCAAAAAGGTTTTGTATTCCCATAGACCTTAACGGGAATGCAAAACCTGCCTGACGCGAAATTAAGCCCATTAACACAGACACCTACAGAGGTGTTACCTTACCATTGCAGCCTACTGATTGGACAATTACAGAGCAGCAAAACAGTGGTAGGCCATCGCCTCTGCTCCCTCTTCTCTCTTACTGTCAGCACATGTGCAGAAAAGCCCTGAATAGATCCTAGTTCTACTCCTCCCTCTCCCAGTCGGAGTGCTGCTATGTGGCGGATGATAGAGTCTGATATCAAGACATATTCAAGTAAATACTGTATAGTGTATGTATAATTCTACTAATGTATAGTGTATTCTACTAGTGTATAGTGTATGTATAATTCTACTAGTGTATAGTGTGTAGCACACCCCCGTAGGAGCTGCTGGTTTAGATTTGGGCCTTGCACGTTACCTCAGTATTCGTTGTCTAGGGGAGGAAAGTCTGTAAAAACTCCAATGTCCACACAAGATGTAAAACCTTCTGTTATTAGGTTTTATTTTATTTTGCTTAAAACTTGTGAAGAATAGTAGAAGGATGAATGAGAAATGGGTAGGTTCAAGTACACAGTACAGATCACTGGGAAGAAACTTCTCAACTACAAAGTCATTCACCACTCTTCCTCGAGTGGGTATTGCTCACCCGGATAGGCCCCTCTCACCTGGCCTAGCAGCCGGAATGATGCACGGACAACGATCAGGACCAGTCTCTGCCACAGACTGGTTGCGAACAAAATTGGATAGTCCGGGATCCTCTGCCACAAGACCTAACGCCCGAACTTCCAGCCAAACAGTCAAAGAGCCTTTAAGCCGACCCGGCAGACTGTAAGGTAGACTTTAGTTACGGTGCATCCTCCAACAGAATCACCAGGCCTTCCTCAAGACACCAGCCTTCCGCTCGGTCTTCTCCAGGACAGGTCCTCCCATGGTTTCCTCCATTGAGTGGCTTCCTCCCGCAAGACGGACAGCGCAGGATCACCTTCAAAGTATAGGCCCCAGTCAGCATAACGGGGCCTACCTGGTAGAGTTGCAGCCTCAGACTAACATGGTCCCGATGCCGAAATCACACAACACACCCCTCGCGCCAGGAGGGCTACGAGGGGAAGAAGGACCCAGAACAATGGTGTCTGCCCCTTAAGTACCCCGTTCCCAGCATGCCCAATGGGGACAACACTCCCACTGGGCTGTTCCCGGGAAGGGACACTCAATACACCATGACCTGCCCATACTCCAACGCCGGCCTGTGGTGGTCTCGACACCTACAGGCAACAGTGGGGAAATCCTGTCAGGCACAGCCACAGCTGAACAGAGGCTAATTTAGCATAATCACTTAAGTCTGAGCCCAACTATTGGCTCAGACACCCACTAAATTTAACATAGCGCCCAGTCATTGGGAGCAGGGCGCTACAAGTGTATTCTACTAGTGTATAGTGAATGTATAATTCTACTAATGTATAGTGTATTCTACTAGTGTATAGTGTATGTATAATTCTACTAATGTATAGTGTATTCTACTAGTGTATAGTGTAAAGCCTCGTACACACGGTCGGACTTCCATCGGACTTTTCCATGTTTTTTTGTCCGAATGGAGTTGGTTGGGAACACCCATAGCATACACACGCTCGGACTTTTCTGCAAACTTTCTTAAAACTTCTTACAACATTGCGTGTTTTTTTTTTCTGATCTTTACTGCCACCCTTTGGTCAACTTCTGCTATTGTTGGTTGATTTTAACATTAGTTGTTTTGTCCATCGGACAAAAGTCCGATGGTTATCTGTACACACGGTCGGACTTTGCTCCATCGGACTTTTGTTGGGCAAAAGTTTGTCCGTTTGCAGACCCAACTTTTGTCCGATGAAATCCAAAACCAAACGAAAAAAGTTTGTCCGATGGAGCGTACACACGGTCGGATTGTTGGTCCAACTTGCTTAAAACGAAGTTTGTTGGGCAAAAGTCCGACCGGGTGTACGGGGCTTATGTATAATTCTACTAGTGTATGTCAATTTCATTTATGGTAAATGACTGTTTTTTGGCTTGAACAGTCTGGTACCTCACAACTCCTAACTAATTGGTACTTTATTATGAATGCTTCAGTGCCAGTTGTTTGCTTTTCTTGCTTTCTTTGCATTTCAGGAAGGTCTACCTTTCATTAGTAATTTATGATTAAATTATCAGATAACTGGATCTTTTATCTTCTGTACTACAGAACCAAGCCACTGACTGATTCATTCTAAGCTGACTTGGGGTATTAAAGGGCCTGGACATTTTCAAGGGTTTGAATTAACATGCAAATTCAGATTTAACACCTTCCTTACTGGGCACATATACCCCCTTCCTGCCCAGGCGAAATTTCAGCTTTCGGCACTGCGTCGCTTTATCTGACAATTGCGCGGTCATGCGACGTGGCTCCCAAACAAAATTGATATCCTTTTTTTCCCACAAATAGAGCTTTCTTTTGGTGGTATTTGATCACCTCTGTGGTTTTTATTTTTTGCGCTATAAACCAAAAAAGAGCGACAATTTTGAAAAAAAACACAATATTTTTTGATTTTTGCTATAATAAATATCCCAATTTAAAAAAAAAAAAAAAAAAATTTCTCAGTTTAGGCCGATACGTATTCTCCTACATATTTTTGGTTAAAAAAAATCGCAATAAGCGCATAGTGATTGGTTTGCGCAAAAGTTATAGCGCCTACAAAATAGGGGATAGAATTCTGACATTTTTTTTATTATTTTTTTTTTTACTAGTAATGGCGGCGATCAGCGATTTTTATCATGACTGCGATATTGCGGCGGACACATCGGACACTTTTGACACATTTTTGGGACCATTCACATTTATACAGCGATTAGTGCTATAAAAATGCACTGATTACTGTATAAATGTGACTGGCAGGGAAGGGGTTAACCACTAGGGGGCGAGGAAGGGGTTAAATGTATGCCCTATGAGTGATTGCTACTGTGGGGGGAGGGGACTGACTGGGGGAGGTGACCGATCTGTGTCCCTATGTACAAGGGACACAGCATTGGTCTCCTCTCCCTGACAGGACATGGATCTGTGTGTTTACACACACAGATCCATGTCCTTGTCTGTGTGCAGGCCGATCGCGGGTGCTTGGCGGACATCGCGGCCGCCAGGCACGCACATCGGCATCTCAGTGATGCGCCGGGCGCGCGCCACCGGCGGCGCTCGCGCGCCCCCCAGTGGCCGAAGGAGCGGAGGCCGTATAATGACGGCCTCCCGGCATTTAAGAACCACTTTGCGGCCGTCATAAGTCGTATGACGGGCGCAAAGTGGTTAAAGAATGCACATGTTTACGTCTGTGAATGTGGTAGGGAGAGCACACCTATTGCTACAAGCATGCAATTCTTATTAACTGCAACTAGATGCCCCCATTCAGTTGTAAACAAAAATTATTCACAATGAAGCACAAGACCAAATGTTTGAGTACCTGTTTTAACCAATTCAGCCCCGGAAGGTTTTACTCTCTTCATGAGCAGGCCATTTTTTTGTAATATGGCACTGCATTACTTTAACTGATAATTGCGTGATCGTGCAATGCTGTACCCAAATAAAATGTCCTTTTTTTCCCACAAATATAGCTTTCTTTTGGTGGTATTTGATCACAAAAAAGAGTGACAATGTTGAAAAAATAATTTGTTTACTTTCTGCTATAATAGATATCCAATGGAAAAATGTAAAAAATCTAATTTCTTCATCAATTTAGATCAATATGTATTCTGTTACATATTTTTGGTTTTGCGCAAAAGTTATAGTGTCTACAAACGATGGGATATTTTTATGGAATTTTTATTTATTTATTCTTTTTACTAGTAATGGCGGCGATCAGCAATTTTTAGCAGGGCTGCGACATTACGGCGGACAAATCGGACCCCTAACTGACACTTTTGACACTTTTTTGGGGGCCAATGACACCAATACAGTGATCAGTGCTAAAAATATGCACTGTTACTGTACTAATAACACTGGCAGGGAAGGGGTTAACACCAGGGGCGATCAAACGGTTAAGGGTGTCCCTAGGGAGTGCTTTCTAACTGTGTGGGGGATGGTTTGACTGGAGAAAGAAAGAGATCTGTGTTCCTGCTTAGCAGAAACATAAGATCTCTCGCTTTCCCTCTGATAGAACAGCGATCTGCCTTGTTTACATAGGCAGAACAGCGTTCTGCCTCTTCTGGGAACGATCGTGGGTGGCCGGTGGACATTGGGTCCGCCGGACCCGCTGATTGGCTCCCCCTCTAGCCAATTAGCACGCGATTGCGCCCCTGGCAGCGTGCACGCGCCCCCAGAGCTACTGAACCAAAAGACGTAAAGGTATGTTGTTTTGCGCAGCCTGGCCACCTTGCCACAGTAAATGTGCGGAAGGTGGTCCGGAACCGGTTAAATAAACATATTGCTCTTGTTACATCTTTTCACTGGAAAGCCACAAAACAAAAATTACCTGCATTTCCACAGGTGTCAGCATTTTGAGATGCAGCAAACTGACATGATATTTCACAGCCAGTAGTTCAACTGTCCTATAAGTTTACCCCTTTTTAGTTTATATGATGAAAAGAGACATGACATAGAGGAAGGAATACAACAGTAGGACATGATTAAATAATGGGAGGGTTCTAACCACCACATAAGATGATAGCAGCTACGAAGAGTGCCAGATCACTGTCGTTAAGTTCCAGTGCATTGAACTTGGAGGCAAAGTGGAATTTGGGTTCCATTATATGGCAGAACGGAAGACGTAGACTGCGTAGAAATTCACGAGTGACAAAGCCACGGCCTCCAGCTATCAGTAGCCCATCCTTGTTCATAAGGGAGGCTAACATGCAAAATATTGCTTCATGGACTCCATATTTTAGTAGTGTGACTTGATCATTGAGGTAGAGAGTGCTAAATCCTGGAATATTTTTTGCAAAGTCAGTAAGTGCACGCACAGTCTCCACTGAAGTACATTGGCAGCGATAAAATACATGAACTCCAATTTCTGTTCCAGGAGGATCCTGCATTGGTAACTGCTCCCACACTGCCCCACGTTCAGCCTGCCACAGGGTCTCCATGTCATGTATTACAAAGGGCTGAAAAAAATAAATGTAGTATATGATGTTAACAATCTTGTTTCAGTGCTCAAATGTCCATAGACAGTGATGTCATCTACTACAGCATTTCTTAAACTTTTTTCACAAGGCTTTTCATGTTTGTAATAGATGACTGCTGTGCCTTACCTTTCTCTCACAGAAAATATTTGGGGCTTACCTATCTCTTATCTCTAAAGAAGATTTTTGGGCCTCAGCTATGTCTTATAAAAGACACTTGGGCCTCTCAAGCCTCACACAGACATTTTGGTCTCACTTATTTCATATGAACGATACCCGGGTCTCACCAGTCTTTCACAGATGGCTCTCACCTATCTGTCTCAGAAGATATTTGGGCCTCTATTATGTCTTACGGAAAACATCTGGGCCTCTTCAGTCTCTTACAGAAGACACCAAGGCCTCACCCATCTATCAGAGAAGACATCTGGGCATCACCTATCTATGGAAGAAGACCCTTGAGTCTGATCTATCTCTTATGGAAAACATCGACATCTGGGCCTCACCAATCTCTTACAGATGATCTCTCCTATCTTGAACATCATTTGTGAAAGCTAAATAAACTAAGGCAAAAGGTGACACTACATTTTACTATGCATTACATGCATTATAAACTGAAAAGAAAATAACGACCATGTAATAAAGGCTAGATCATGGAAATACCAAAGTTGTAAAATGAAAAGCCTTTCAGATATTACAGTTTGAGAATTGCCAATTGCAAATGTTCTGTGTGCCCTGACAATTTGAAGAACACAAACACTAAACTAGACAGAGAACTATATTCTAGCGAAGTGGTATTTTTCATATATTAATTAAGCAATGCAACTATTGATTTATGTAAATACCTTGCCCCCTGGTTAGTAGGTTAGTTTGCATTTTCTTTTTAGTCAGCAAATTTCTCTCGTCCTCACCGATATGCTACTCCTGCCAGTTAGAATGTCCCGTGCTCTTTTCTTTGTCATAGTGAAAGTGTTCATGTAAGAAGAATGGATTTGCTGGGATAGTGCCAGCAGATCTGACACCTGGGAGTCAGTTGTTTCTGAATCCACTGCTGATGTCTGTACCAGGCGCCTCTTCTCTGCTTCAGGCATTCGACCAAATCTAATTGCTGAAAGACAATAACAGAGAAATGTAAAAACTAAGACTAAGAATAAAGAAATTGGACTAATATATAGTCTAATGATAAAGGGTTAGTAAACCCAAAATTTATATTTCAGTTTTGAAGGATGTTGGCGTTGAACTTCCTGACAGTTTTTATCACTCAGGGACTTTATTGGTGAGATCTCTGCACTTGAGTTCCCAGACATGCAGACATAAGCTGGTCATACTCAAATCAAATTTCAGGGTTTTTCCAAATTAACTGGCCAAAGTAAATTCCATGTTTGGGCATGGGGACAGCAGCCACTGGTGACACAACTTGCAAATTTCCCACAGAGCTGACACAAATCCCTCCTCCTAGCACAAACCCCACCCCCCCCAAATTTCCCCATGTGCACAAATCCTCACCCATCACAAATCCCCTCAAACCCCCCTTTCTAACACAAATACCTGCCAAAAAATTTCCCTTCCTAGCACAAATCACCCCCCTCCCTAAATTTCCCCATGAGCACATATCCTCCCCCCAGCACAAATCCCCCCTCCTTGAACAAATCCTCCCCAATTTCCTCTCCTAACACAAATTCCCCCCCCCCCCCTGGGGGGTATGGAATCGCAGATGGGGACATGTCAGAAACCATGAATCAGACCAAGACAGAAGTACAGTTAAATCACACTTGTTTAATAATAATAATAAAAAGGTAAACAGAGTAAGCGTAGTCAAACCATAGCCAGAGTTCAGTAACCGGATTGGGTAGTCAGCCAAGCCAAAGTCCAAGAGCCAGCGATAAAGGTAGTAGTACAGCAAGCAGGATCTGTAGCCAGAGGGGACGTCAGTCAAGCAGGTCTTCAACTGGAACGCAGGAGAAAGTCTCTTGTGATGTTAACACAGGCGAAGGCGAAGAGCAAACAAACTGGAAGTCCTTAAGTAGGCAGAGCTGACGAGCGGATCATCAACAGGTGGATCACTGTGGAGAGATGGAAGCTGGCAATTAGCTAACAGCTGAACTGCCAGCACAGAGAAGGAAGGGCTGAGCCCAGCCCTGACAGTACCCCCTCCTCAATGACCACTCCCCCTCGGAGGACTACCGGGCTTGAGGGGAAAATGTCTATGGAAATCAAGGAGGAGGACAGGGGCATGTACGTCCGAGGATGGGACCCAAGGGCGTTCCTCCGGAACGTACCCCTTCCAATGCACTAGGTACTGAATGCACCCACGGAACCTACGGGAGTCAATAAAAGGACTGTACTTCATACTCCTCATGGTTCTCAACCAGTATAGGGTTAGGACGTGGCACCGAGGTGGTAAAACGGTTGCAGACCAAAGGTTTCAATAAGGAGACATGAAACACATTAGAGATACGCATACTGGAAGGAAGGTCCAATGCGTAAGCCACTGGGTTTATCCTGCGGAGGATACAGAAAGGTCCAATAAACTGAGGTGCGAACTACAGAGAAGGAACACGAAGTCGGAGGTTGCGAGATGACAGCCAGACCCTGTCCCTGACCTGGTAGGAAGGCGCAGGCAGGCGTCTGCGGTCAGCATGGAGTCTGTACCTCTCGTTAGCCTGTCGCAAAGCCTCCTGGACTTGTACCCAAGTGGAACGAAGACCACGGAGATGTTCCACTAACGCAGGAATACTCTGAGGAACAAACGAGTCAGGCAACATGGAAGGTTGGAAACCATAATTCCCCATAAACGGGGACAAACGGGAAGCAGAATTCAGAGCGCTATTGTGAGCAAACTCCACTCATGGTAAGAGGTCTGACCAGTTGTTGTGATGGTCAGAAATAAAGCAACGGAGGAATTGCTCCAATGACTGATTGGCTTGTTCTGCGGCCCCATTAGACTGTGGGTGATACGCAGAGGAGAAAGCAAGCTGAATTCCCAACGGTGCACAAAAGGCTCGCCAGAACAGGGACACAAACTGACTTCCCCTGTCTGAAACAATGATCTTGGGTAGGCCATGTAAGTGAAAGATCTCCCTAGTAAAAATGGAAGCCAGTTCCTTAGACGTAGGCAACTTCTTAAGTGGAATACAGTGAGACATTTTCGAGAACCGGTCTACCACCATAAGGATAACTGTGTTGCCCTGGGAGTTGGGTAACTCCACAATGAAATCCATAGACAGGTGGGTCCGGGGCCTCTCTCAATTGGGTATGGGTTGTAGGAGGCCCACTGGAAGGAGTCGTGGAGTCTTACTCTGAGCACACACGGAACAGGCAGCTATGAAGGCGGCTACATCAGCACGTAGACTAGGCCACCAGAATTGTTGGGAAATGGTCCAAAAGAGTTTATTCTTCCCAGGGTGGCCAGCAGCCTTGGGAGAATGGTAAGTCTGGAGCACGGCAGTACGGAGACTCTTGGGAACAAAGCAGCGGTCACATGGTTTCTCAGGAGGGGCATCGACCTGAGCAGCCAGAATTCTGTTACCCAAAGGAGAAGTGAGACTGGTGCGAACCGTAGCCAGAATACGATCAGGAGGAATCACAGGAACCGGAACCGACTCCATCTTGGAAGTGGAGGAAAATTGTTGTGACAAGGCATCAGCCCTTACATTCTTAGTACCGGGTAAGAATGAGACAATGTAATTGAAACTCGAAAGAAAAAAGCCCATCGTGCCCTTCTAGGAGAGAGGCGCTTAGCCTCAGACAAGAATGTGAGATTCTTATGGTCAGTAAAAATGAGAACCGGCACAGTGGTACCTTCGAGGAGATGACTCCATTCTTTCAGGGCTAAAATGATCGTCAAAAGCTCTCTGTCACCATCTTGTAATTGCACTCCGCAGGTGACAATTTCTTGGAAAAGTAGCCATACGGATGCATAGCGCTGTCAGAGCTAGGACGTTGAGACAGAAGGGTGCCAACTCCAGTCTCAGAAGCATCGACTTCAAGGATAAAAGGCAACGTGGGATCAGGATGTGCCAACACAGGAGCAGAAACAAAGGTAGTCTTAAGACTCTCAAAAGCCTTAATGGACTCTGGAGACCAACTCTGTGGGTTACCGTCCTTTCTGGTCATATCAGTCAGGGGCTTGACCAGAGACGAGATGTTGCGAATAAACTTCCGATAATAGTTGGCAAAGCCAAGAAAGCGCTGCAGAGGACGTAAACCCACGGGTCAAGGCCACTGTAGCACTGCAAAAAGTTTCTCTGGGTCCATCGAAAAACCAGCAGTGGAAATGGCATAACACAGGAATTTAACCTGTTCACGAAGGAATTCGCACTTCTCCAGTTTACAATAGAGATTGTTCTCTCTTAGTTTCTGAAGCACTCTACAGACATCTGTGTGGTGGCTCTCCAGGGACTTGGAAAATATTAGGATATCGTCGAGATAAACCACCACACATAACTGCAACAAGTCTCAGAGAACATTGTTAATAAACTCCTGGAAAACTGCCAGAGCGTTACAGAGGCCAAAAGGCATTACGAGATACTCATAATGACCTGTTCTGGTATTAAACGCAGTTTTCCACTCGTTGCCCTCCTTAATCCTGACGAGATTGTATGCCCCTCTCAAATCAAGCTTCGTGAAGACCGTTGTTCCCTTGAGGCGGTCAAATAATTCCGTAATCAATGGGATCGGATAGGCATTCTTAATGGTGAAAAGATTGAGACCCCTATAATCGATACAAGGTCTCAGTTCACCACTCTTCTTCTTCACAAAAAAGAAACCAGCATCAGCAGGAGACAAGGATTTGCGGATGAAACCTTGAGAAAGTGCATCTGCAACATACTCCTCCATGGCCTTATCCTCCAAGACCGACAAAGGGTAAACCCAGCCACGAGGGGGTATGGCACCAGGTTGAAGGTCAATTGCACAATCAGACGACCGGTGTGGAGGCAACGTACCGGCTTGACTTTTGTCAAAGACATCACTAAAATCGCGGTACTCCTCCGGCAGGGAGTAAATTGAAGAGGTGCACAGGACCTTGGCTACCTTTTGGAAGCATCTCTCACTGCACTGTGGCGAACAGAACAGAACCTCAGCACAGAGCCAATCAAAAGACAGGTTGTGCCTCTGTAACCAAGGATAACCAATAACCAGCGGAAACTTAGGTGAGGAAATAACATGGAATTGGATTATCTCATGGTGAAGAGCCCCTACGGCCATGGACAATGGAACAGTCTCATGAGTCACATGGGCAGGCTGTAGAGGTCTCCCGTCAAGAGCCTCAATGGCAAGTGGAGTGTCACGCAGTTGCAGCTGAATCGAGTGCTTAGACACAAAGGCAACATCAATAAACAGGCCTTCAGCCCTGGAGTCGATTAGAGCCTGTATCTCGATGGACGACTCAGCCCAACACAGGGTATCCGAAACCAGGGGCTTAAGGTCTGTCTGTGACAGGACCTCAAGGTTCGGGCATTCCCTGGACGGGTAGGACAAGACTTCAAAAAGTGACCGGCCTGGCCACAATAAAGGCACAATCTCTCCCTCCTCCTAAGGGCTCTCTCATCCGCAGAGAGACGCTTGAAGCCCAAGTGCATGGGTTCATCTTCACAGACCGACTCGGTACCAGAAGGCATGGGAGGTGAGGGAGGCAAGGGTGGGACAGCAAAGCTCGGAGACAAACGTACAGGAGGCTTCCGCAAGCGCTCCTTAACAGAGGGTCTTTCTCAGAGTCTGGAGTCAATGAGAATGGCAAATGTGATCAACTTCTCCAGCTCAGTGGGTATATCTCGGGCTGCTATCTCATCCTTGATGTTATCCGAGAGGCCATGAGAAAAAGCAGCCACGAGGGCCTCATTTTTCCAAGCAACCTCTGCTGCCAGAGTACAACATTCAATGGCGTAATCGGCAACAGTTCTCGTACTCTGTTTGATGGACATAAGGCTCTTGGCAGCAGAAGCGGAGCGTGCGGGAACGTCAAATACCCTTTTGAAGGAAGCCACAAATTCTGGGTAACTCAGGACCACAGGTTTTTGCGTCTCCCATAGAGGCCCAGGCCAAGGCTCTCTCAGAAAGCAAAGATATCACGAAACCTACTTTGCTTCTGTCCGTGGGAAACGCCTGGGGCAGCATCTCAAAATATATCTCAACCTGGTTGAGAAAACCTCTGCATTGGATTGGATCGCCCCCAAATCGCTGGGGAAGAGGGGCGGAACCAGACATACCTCTTATAGAGGTAATACTCGAGGCGGGTGCCTGCACAGAGACTACCAGAGCGACCACAGTGGGAGACTCTAGACGAGCCGTGTGACTAAGGAGCGTCTGTATCGCCGTGGCAAACTGATCCATGCAGTGATCCAGGTCATCCAATCTGGAAAAAATATTATTAACAGGTGGATTGGCTGCATGCTCTGAATTCATGGCCTTCGCCTACTGTCAGAAACCATGAATCAGACCGAGACAGAAGTACAGTTAAATCACACTTGTTTAATAATAATAATAAAAAGGTAAACAGAGTAAGCGTAGTCAAAACATAGCCAGAGTTCAGTAACCGGATCGGGTAGTCAGCCAAGCCAAAGTCCAAGAGCCAGCGATAAAGGTAGTAGTACAGCAAGCAGGATCTGTAGCCAGAGGGGACGTCAGTCAAGCAGGTCTTCAACTGGAACGCAGGAGAAAGTCTCTTGTGATGTTAACACAGGCGAAGGTGAAGAGCAAATGATTTGGAAGTCCTTAAGTAGGCAGAGCTGACGAGCGGGTCATCAACAGGTGGATCACTGTGAAGAGATGGAAGCTGGCAATTAGCTAATAGCTGAGCTGCCAGCACAGAGAAGGAAGGGCTGAGCCCAGCCCTGACAGGACACCACTGACTGTCAGATTGGGACTTTACAGGTTTGCAAACCCTGCCAAGATCAGATGCAGGAGCGATCAGAAGCGGAAGGAGGAGCTGGAGGGCAGAGAGCGCACAGCTCCCACCTCCTTCCAGCTCTCTTCTGCTCTCCAGATATGGCTTGTGACAGTGCTGTTTGTGACATCCTGAGCTAAACTGTTTGTGACATCCCGCGCCAAGCTACTTGTGACTTCCCCGCTAATCTGACAGGAGTAGTGATGCTGCTGTCACTACCCCTGTCAGCTTGTAGCGGCAGGAACTCTGCAAGTGGCGCCCCCCCACCTCTCATGATACCTGCGCCCGGGGCAGCTATCCCTCCTGCCCGCCGCCCGTCCTGGCCCGGATTACCAGGCACCCTCTCCTCCAACTAGAATAGAAGATGAATAAACTATTTACTGTCAGTGAACCGTAACTATTAGTTATATAATACAACAATAGAAGATACATTACTGCTCATAAAAGAGGTGCAGTGAATTTAAGTTGTTCCGTGAATGTGGATAATCCAAAGATCATATTAAAGGTTTCCAAAAAACATATTTATCTGTTAAAAAACAGACCATAGATAAAGGTGCAACCACCTTTGTGGCCCGTCCTTGGACTTGAGTTTGACATGTAATGGAGAATGTAACAAACAAAAACTTCACCAAGTACTCAGCCCTGACTTATATGTGATGATGTAAGGACAGGAACGCTAGTGTGAATATCTGTAAATCAGCACAAGAATGGATTCATAAATCAATGATTCAATAAGTGAATAAAAAGGAAATCAATAAATGCAAAGTGATCACACTAGGTCACAGGTAACCCATAGTCTACAGCAGTGGTTCTCAACCTCAGTCCTCAAGTACCCCCAACAGGCCATGTTTTGGCAATTTCCCTTAGATAAAATAGCTGTCCTAAATAGCAAGCCATTTAGCAATGCCGACCGCCGCACGAACATTTATGTCGGCAGAATGGCACGGCTGCGCAAAGTGACGTACCTGTACGTCCCTTTGAATGTGCCGCCGCGAGCTCTGTGACCGTGCCCGCGGGACCCGCGGACTTGATGTCCACCGGTGTCCCGCGATCGTGTCACGGAGCTGCAGAACAGGGAGATGCCTGTGTAAACAAGGCATTTCTGTGTTCTGCCTTGTGACAGGACACTGATCTACTGCTCCCTGTCATGGGGAGCAGTGATCAATGTCATGTCACTGATCGCCCAGCCCCCACACAGTTAGAATCACTCCCTAGGACACACTTAACCCCTTCCTCGCCCCCTAGTGGTTAACCCCTTCCCTGTCAGTGTCATTTACACAGTAATCAGTGCATTTTTACAGCACTGATCGCTGTATAAATGACAATGGTCCCAAAATAGCGTCAAAAGTGTCCGATGTGTTTGCCATAATGTCGCAGTCATTATAAAAATTGCAGATCGCCACCATTACTAATAAAAAAAAAAAAAATGCCATGAAACGATCCCCTATTTTGTAGACTGAGAAAAAAATAGTTTTTTTATATCTTTTTGGGGGATATTATTTATAGCAAAAAGTAAAAAATATTGCTTTTTTTTTCAAAATTGTCGCTATTTTTTTGTTTATAGCGTAAAAAATAAAATCCGCAGAGGTGATCAAATACCACCAAAAAAAACTCTATTTGTGGGAAAAAAAGGATGTAAAATTTGTTTGGAAGCCACGTCGCCCGACCGCGCAATTGTCAGTTAAAGCGACGCAGTGCCAAATCGCAAAAAGTGCTCTGGTCAGGAAGAGGGTAAATTCTTCCGGGGCTGAAGTAGTTAAAGCACCTGTGCAAGATAAAGGAAAACCTGCAAATATGGCCTGTTGGGGGTACTCGAAGACCGAGGTTGAGAACCACTGCTCTACACTACAGTATACAGAAGCATCTCTCCAAAAGTAATTGTGAATTAATGTTGCTAAATTGCCAGAAGGGGGAGCTTCAGGAACATCTTTATAAAATACAAAGAAAACCAGCGCAAGGCTCAAAGTGTAGTATGAAAAATCAGTGTTGATGGATCTATTGCCCGCCTGCTAATTGTTTTGAGAGTGCAACTCTTTTATTCCTAATTAATAGATATGGTGTAAGAAAATGAACAGCACTACTTCATATACACCTATTTGTAATGTGTTACCACCTTACCACATTAAACAAATATCCAGATAATCCCACGTGCAAAAATAAGACCAATAAATATGCAAAAGAATACTAATTCTACTAAAAGATTCATTTACAATAAAGTGCTAGTGTAAAAAACTGTGCAATCATATATGTTTATATAAATGTGCAAAAAATATATGCATCCAGAAAACTATGTGTAAAATAAAAAAAGTCCATATATTTCATACAAAAAGAAGTCCCCAAAATACCAATAATAGTGTAGTCTTGCAACCAAAATTCCCTAAAACATGTGAGATAAATAGCGGCGCTACAAAGTGAAAGAGTGATTTCACCCTCACCTAAATATAAATGAAACACAATAAACAAATATAATATATTCTCAAAATAAATGAAAAGTAGACTGAAATCACACCTTAGTAGATGTGACTTTAGACTATTTTCACACCACACCATGTGAGACTGGGCAACCACTTCCCCATTCGGTTAAAACTTACTTTGCCTCACATTCTCATGTTTGGCAAAGTAGGCAATGTACCCCTCAGGGTCAAAGACATCAACAACGATCTCCAGCCATTAGAAGTGAATCACAAAGGTAGAACTCAGATTTATTAAAAAAATCTTCAACTATTAACTCACAAGTTTTCAATATAAACAGGCATATAGTAGAAATATCGTAGTCTAGCCTATCTTGTTCATAGCTCATTTGAATTCAACTCGGATTCTAGACCAGTAACTGTGGCACAATGGTAGGATGAGTGGTATATGAGGTTTAGATCACAGATCCTGAGATTTTCCTAATAGTGTAGTCATAAGCCCACACACGATCGGATTTCCATCGGACAAATACGTGGAATTTTGTGCGAAGGGCGTTGGCCGTGAACTTGTTCTGCATACAGATGGCAGAACTTTTTCAGCCAACATACACAAAACTACTGCTCTTTAGCGCCACCTTTTGGGCAACTTCTGCTAATGTTGTCATATGGTTAGCATTGGTTTGGAGCATGCGTGTTTGTACTTTGGATTTTAGTCCGACGGACTTGTGTACACACGATCAGATAATCAGACGGAACACATTTGTTGTCGGAAAGTTTGAGAGCATGCTATCCAGTGGCGGTGCGTCCATAGTGGGCGCAGGAGTGCCGCCCCCTCTCTCTCCTGCGCCCGTCACTCACGTCAACAATACATAGGTTCATGCATTGCATGAACCTATGTATTGTCGCCGGCCCCGCTGCCGCCCACTATTCAGATGGCCGGCCCCCTGGTGAGCGCCGGCCATCTGAATAACAGCGGCTGGTTGGCTTTTGAAAGTGCCTATCAGAGCCAGCGGCTCTGATAGGCTTCCCGATTACAGCCTGTGGGCTCTAACCAGGGGACGCACATGGTGTGTGTTCCTTGGTTAACACTGACATGCGTCTCAGCCAGTCAGGTTCACCGGGTCTGGTTACCGGTAACCTGATTGGCTGAACCAACAAGAAACTGGCGGCATTTAGGGGGGGACTGGCTGTATTTGGGGACAAACTGGCAGCATTTGGGGGGAAACTGGCTGCATTTGGAGACAAACTGGCTGCATTTGGGGACAAACTGGCTGTATTTGGGGACAAAATGGCTGTATTTGGGGGGAAACTGGCTGTATTTGGGGACAAACTGGCTGAATTTGAGGGGAAACTGGTTGCATTTGAGGGGGCAAACTGGTGCCATTTGATTGGCACAGTGGCTGCATTTAATGGGCACAGTGGTGGCAATTGATGTTTTTTTTTTTTCCTCAGTTTGTTTGCGCCCCCCCAAAAATTCTGAGCACCAGCCGCCACTGATGCTATCCCATATTTGTTTGTCGGAATTTCCAACAACAATTGTCCAGTGTACAAACGGTCGGATTATCCGACAAAAACCCTGCCATCACACATTTGTTGTTGGAAAATCCGATCGTGTGTACGGGCCTTAAGAGTTTAAATTTGTATCAGACAGGCCCTTGCACTACATGGTTTTGGTAAATCTGAAGACAAAAATATGCAGAAAATCTAATAGTGTACAGTATATGGGGCTTTAGGGTTCTCAATTTATTTTCCTAATAAACTTGTGTGAAAAAAAATAAAAATGTGCCGACCTCGGACCCGCAAACTTTTTCCAGGGTACTCTAGACCACTCATTCCTCAAGTATGGGCAATCTACAAACTCCTGTAATTCGGTAACATTTCTGGCACTTTCTGCTTATACCGGGGGTCTAGTAGCGTGGCCACCCAATACAGGTCGTTCTCCTTCAGCCTTTTTATACGAGGGTCCCTCAACGGGGTCCCTCAACAGGCACGACAGCATGAAAGACCCCATTTGCACAAGGTTGGATGCCGAGCTACTCATGTCCTGTTCCTCGTCCTCACTGATCTCACTGAAGGTCTGTTCTTCCCCCCAGCCACGTACAACACCACGGGTACCAGATAGGTGACAACGAGCACCCTGGGATGCCTGCTGTGGTTGGTCTTCCTCCTCCTCCTCAAAGCCACATTCCTCCTCTGACTCCTCTTCATCAGACTCCTCTTCCAGCGTTGCCGCAGGTCCAGCAAGCGATGCTGATAAGGCTGTTTCTGGTGGTGGTGATGGTGACCACAACTCTTCCTCTTCCTCTTCACGCTCATCTACGGCCTGATCCAGCACTCTTCGCAGGGCACGCTCCAGGAAGAAAACAAATGGGATGATGTCGCTGATGGTGCCTTCAGTGCGACTGACTAGGTTTGTCACCTCCTCAAAAGGACGCATGAGCCTACAGGCATTGCGCATGAGCGTCCAGTAACGTGGCAAAAAAATTCCCAGCTGCGCAGAGGCTGTCCTAGCACCCCGGTCATACAAATACTCGTTGACGGCTTTTTCTTGTTGGAGCAGGCGGTCGAACATTAGGAGTGTTGAATTCCAACGTGTCGGGCTGTCGCAAATGAAGCGCCTCACTGGCATGTTGTTTCGCCGCTGGATATCTGAAAAGTGCGCCATGGCTGTGTAGGAACGCCTGAAATGGCCACACACCTTCCTGGCCTGCTTGAGGACATCCTGTAAGTCTGGGTACTTATGCACAAAGCGTTGTACAATCAGATTTAACACATGTGCCATGCACGGCACATGTGTCAACTTGCCCAAATTCAATGCCGCCAACAAATTGCTTCCGTTGTCACACACCACTTTGCCGATCTCCAGTTGGTGCGGAGTCAGCCACTGATCCACCTGTGCGTTCAGGGCGGACAGGAGTGCTCGTCCGGTGTGACTCTCTGCTTTCAGGCAAGTCAACCCCAAGACAGCGTGACACTGTCGTATCCGGGATGTGGAATAGCCCCTGGGGAGCTGGGGGGGTGCTGTTGATGTGGAGCAAGACGCAGCAGCAGAAGAGGACTCAGCCGAGGAGGTTATCGAAGAGGATGGAGTAGGAGGAGTAGAGGAGGTGACAGCAGGCCTGCCTGCAAGTCGTGGTGGTGTCACCACCAACTCCTCTGCAGAGCCACGCATTACATGCTTGGCAGCCGTCAGCAGGTTTACCCAATGAGCAGTGTAGGTGATATACCTGCCCTGACCGTGCTTTGCAGACCAGGTATCAGTGGTCAGATGGACCCTTGCCCCAACACTGTGTGCCAGACATGCCATGACTTCCTTTTGCACAATAGAGTACAGGTTGGGGATTGCCTTTTGTGAAAAGAAATTTCGGCCGGGTACCTTCCACTGCGGTGTCCCAATAGCTACAAATTTTTTGAAGGCCTCAGACTCCACCAGCTTGTATGGTAAAAGCTGGCGGGCTAAGAGTTCCGACAAGCCAGCTGTCAGACGCCGGGCAAGGGGGTGACTCTGTGACATTGGCTTCTTACGCTCAAACATGTCCTTGACAGACACCTGACTGTGGGCAGATGAGCAGGAACTGCTCAAGGCGAGAGACGTAGTGTCAGATGGTTGAGAGGGGGCAAGGAGGACAGCAGTGGTTGACGTGGCTGAAGATGCTGGACCAGGAGGAGGATGGTGGCTTTGAGCTTGTGTGCTGCTTGTACTCGTCATCATGTGTTGATCCCATAGGCGTTTGTGATGTGAGATCATGTGCCTTCGCAAAGCAGTTGTACCTAGGTGGGTGTTGGATTTCCCACGACTCAGTTTCTTTTGGCACAGGTTGCAAATGGCAAATGGCATCGCTGTTATCAGAGGCAGACACACAAAAAAAATGCCACACTGCTGAGCTTTGCAATGGCGGCATTCTGGTGGTGGCAACAGCATGCGTTGATTGGCGTGCTGTCTGGCTGACCCCGGGTGCCGATACATGCTGTCTGACTGTGCCACTAGCTCCTTGCGACGACCTACCCCTCCTTCCAACTCGTCTCCTCCTCCTCTCTGTCTCCCCATCTGAACTTTCCCCCTGTTCTTCTTCTCTTCGAGCGGGCACCCACGTGACATCCACATCGTCATCATCAACCGCTTCACTTGTATCTGACAACTCAGCAAAGGAAGCAGCAGCGGGTACAACATCATCATCATCACACCGTACATCCATGTGTGTAATGCTGCCTGACTGAGACATATCTACATCCTCTGGCAATAATGTTTGCGCATCACTCATTTCTTCCAACTCATGTGTAAATAACTCCTCTGACAGATCAAGTGAAGCAACTGTGGTGCTAGTGTTGGTGGTGGCGGCAGGCGGGCGAGTGGGAACTTGAGAGGTGCCCAAAGCTGAGCTGGAGAAGGATGGTGCGTCGAGCGGAAGCTGTAGAAGATTGGCTGTCCTGTGTTAGCCAGTCAACTATGTCCTCAGAACTTTTCGAGTTCAGGGTACGTGGCCCCTGAACACTGGGCATTATTCTTGGGCCAAAGGGAATCACAGCACCACGACCACGACAGCCCCTGCGGGGTAGCCTGCCTCTGCCTGTCATTTTTTTTAGATTAGTTTAGTTGTACTATGCGTGCAAGCTACTGTGACACCAGATATGAGTGGCACTGTGCACTGGCAGAAGTTGGCACAGTAGACACTGTAGGTCTGACACACACGCTGGCAGGCAACTGACTGCTCATCTACTGCAGTCAAAACTGTTGTGGTTTTTTTTATGTAAGCTACTGTGCCGGGGGAAAAAAACAAGCAGACTGGTGTTTTACCAGCCCTAAAAAGGGCTTTTTGGGGTGCTGTCAGGACGCTGTGCTTACAGCAGAGATCAGATGAGTCTTTCAGGAGTGGAGTGAACACTGAATACACTGGCCTAGCCTAGCTTTCCCTATAAAATCAGCAGCAGCTAAACTGTCCCTCCTCTGGCTAACACTGCAGCTTAAGTACAGACTGAATCTAAAATAGATGCTGTCCAGGAAAAAACAAAAAAGCAGACTGGTGTTTTACCAGCCCTAAAAAGGGCTTTTTGGGGTGCTGTCAGGACGCTGTGCTTACAGCACAGATCAGATGAGTCTTTCAGGAGTGGAGTGAACACTGAATACACTGGCCTAGCCTAGCTTTCCCTATAAAATCAGCAGCAGCTAAACTGTCCCTCCTCTGGCTAACACTGCAGCTTAAGTACAGACTGAATCTAAAATAGATGCTGTCCAGGAAAAAACAAAAAAGCAGACTGGTGTATTACCAGCCCTAAAAAGGGCTTTTTGGGGTGCTGTCAGGACGCTGTGCTTACAGCAGAGATCAGATGAGTCTTTCAGGAGTGGAGTGAACACTGAATACACTTGCCTATAGCTTTCCCTATAAAATCAGCAGCAGCTAAACTGTCCCTCCTCTGGCTAACACTGCAGCTTAAGTACAGACTGAATCTAAAATAGATGCTGTCCAGGAAAAAAAAAAAAGCAGACTGGTGTTTTACCAGCCCTAAAAAGGGCTTTTTGGGGTGCTGTCAGGACGCTGTGCTTACAGCAGAGATCAGATGAGTCTTTCAGGAGTGGAGTGAACACTGAATACACTTGCCTATAGCTTTCCCTATAAAATCAGCAGCAGCTAAACTGTCCCTCCTCTGGCTAACACTGTAGCTTAAGTACAGACTGAATCTAAAATAGATGCTGTCCAGGAAAAAACAAAAAAGCAGACTGGTGTTTTACCAGCCCTAAAAAGGGCTTTTTGGGGTGCTGTCAGGACGCTGTGCTTACAGCAGAGATCAGATGAGTCTTTCAGGAGTGGAGTGAACACTGAATACACTGGCCTAGCCTAGCTTTCCCTATAAAATCAGCAGCAGCTAAACTGTCCCTCCTCTGGCTAACACTGCAGCTTAAGTTCAGACTGAATCTAAAATAGATGCTGTCCAGAAAAAAAAACAAGCAGACTGGTGTTTTACCAGCCCTAAAAAGGGCTTTTTGGGGTGCTGTCAGGACGCTGTGCTTACAGCAGAGATCAGATGAGTCTTTCAGGAGTGGAGTGAACACTGAATACACTGGCCTAGCCTAGCTTTCCCTATAAAATCAGCAGCAGCTAAACTGTCCCTCCTCTGGCTAACACTGTAGCTTAAGTTCAGACTGAATCTAAAATAGATGCTGTCCAGGAAAAAACAAAAAAGCAGACTGGTGTTTTACCAGCCCTAAAAAGGGCTTTTTGGGGTGCTGTCAGGACGCTGTGCTTACAGCAGAGATCAGATGAGTCTTTCAGGAGTGGAGTGAACACTGAATACACTTGCCTATAGCTTTCCCTATAAAATCAGCAGCAGCTAAACTGTCCCTCCTCTGGCTAACACTGTAGCTTAAGTACAGACTGAATCTAAAATAGATGCTGTCCAGAAAAAAAAACAAGCAGACTGGTGTTTTACCAGCCCTAAAAAGGGCTTTTTGGGGTGCTGTCAGGACGCTCTGCTTACAGCAGGGATCAGATGAGTCTTTCAGGAGTGGAGTGAACACTGAATACACTTGCCTATAGCTTTCCCTATAAAATCAGCAGCAGCTAAACTGTCCCTCCTCTGGCTAACACTGCAGCTTAAGTACAGACTGAATCTAAAATAGATGCTGTCCAGGAAAAAACAAAAAAGCAGACTGGTGTTTTACCAGCCCTAAAAAGGGCTTTTTGGGGTGCTGTCAGGACGCTGTGCTTACAGCAGAGATCAGATGAGTCTTTCAGGAGTGGAGTGAACACTGAATACACTTGCCTATAGCTTTCCCTATAAAATCAGCAGCAGCTAAACTGTCCCTCCTCTGGCTAACACTGTAGCTTAAGTACAGACTGAATCTAAAATAGATGCTGTCCAGAAAAAAAAACAAGCAGACTGGTGTTTTACCAGCCCTAAAAAGGGCTTTTTGGGGTGCTGTCAGGACGCTCTGCTTACAGCAGGGATCAGATGAGTCTTTCAGGAGTGGAGTGAACACTGAATACACTTGCCTATAGCTTTCCCTATAAAATCAGCAGCAGCTAAACTGTCCCTCCTCTGGCTAACACTGCAGCTTAAGTACAGACTGAATCTAAAATAGATGCTGTCCAGGAAAAAACAAAAAAGCAGACTGGTGTTTTACCAGCCCTAAAAAGGGCTTTTTGGGGTGCTGTCAGGACGCTGTGCTTACAGCAGAGATCAGATGAGTCTTTCAGGAGTGGAGTGAACACTGAATACACTTGCCTATAGCTTTCCCTATAAAATCAGCAGCAGCTAAACTGTCCCTCCTCTGGCTAACACTGCAGCTTAAGTACAGACTGAATCTAAAATAGATGCTGTCCAGGAAAAAACAAAAAAGCAGACTGGTGTTTTACCAGCCCTAAAAAGGGCTTTTTGGGGTGCTGTCAGGACGCTGTGCTTACAGCAGAGATCAGATGAGTCTTTCAGGAGTGGAGTGAACACTGAATACACTTGCCTATAGCTTTCCCTATAAAATCAGCAGCAGCTAAACTGTCCCTCCTCTGGCTAACACTGTAGCTTAAGTACAGACTGAATCTAAAATAGATGCTGTCCAGAAAATAAAACAAGCAGACTGGTGTTTTACCAGCCCTAAAAAGGGCTTTTTGGGGTGCTGTCAGGACGCTCTGCTTACAGCAGAGATCAGATGAGTCTTTCAGGAGTGGAGTGAACACTGAATACACTTGCCTATAGCTTTCCCTATAAAATCAGCAGCAGCTAAACTGTCCCTCCTCTGGCTAACACTGCAGCTTAAGTACAGACTGAATCTAAAATAGATGCTGTCCAGGAAAAAACAAAAAAGCAGACTGGTGTTTTACCAGCCCTAAAAAGGGCTTTTTGGGGTGCTGTCAGGACGCTGTGCTTACAGCAGAGATCAGATGAGTCTTTCAGGAGTGGAGTGAACACTGAATACACTTGCCTATAGCTTTCCCTATAAAATCAGCAGCAGCTAAACTGTCCCTCCTCTGGCTAACACTGCAGCTTAAGTACAGACTGAATCTAAAATAGATGCTGTCCAGGAAAAAACAAAAAAGCAGACTGGTGTTTTACCAGCCCTAAAAAGGGCTTTTTGGGGTGCTGTCAGGACGCTGTGCTTACAGCAGAGATCAGATGAGTCTTTCAGGAGTGGAGTGAACACTGAATACACTTGCCTATAGCTTTCCCTATAAAATCAGCAGCAGCTAAACTGTCCCTCCTCTGGCTAACACTGCAGCTTAAGTACAGACTGAATCTAAAATAGATGCTGTCCAGGAAAAAACAAAAAAGCAGACTGGTGTTTTACCAGCCCTAAAAAGGGCTTTTTGGGGTGCTGTCAGGACGCTGTGCTTACAGCAGAGATCAGATGAGTCTTTCAGGAGTGGAGTGAACACTGAATACACTTGCCTATAGCTTTCCCTATAAAATCAGCAGCAGCTAAACTGTCCCTCCTCTGGCTAACACTGTAGCTTAAGTACAGACTGAATCTAAAATAGATGCTGTCCAGAAAATAAAACAAGCAGACTGGTGTTTTACCAGCCCTAAAAAGGGCTTTTTGGGGTGCTGTCAGGACGCTCTGCTTACAGCAGAGATCAGATGAGTCTTTCAGGAGTGGAGTGAACACTGAATACACTTGCCTATAGCTTTCCCTATAAAATCAGCAGCAGCTAAACTGTCCCTCCTCTGGCTAACACTGCAGCTTAAGTACAGACTGAATCTAAAATAGATGCTGTCCAGGAAAAAACAAAAAAGCAGACTGGTGTTTTACCAGCCCTAAAAAGGGCTTTTTGGGGTGCTGTCAGGACGCTGTGCTTACAGCAGAGATCAGATGAGTCTTTCAGGAGTGGAGTGAACACTGAATACACTTGCCTATAGCTTTCCCTATAAAATCAGCAGCAGCTAAACTGTCCCTCCTCTGGCTAACACTGCAGCTTAAGTACAGACTGAATCTAAAATAGATGCTGTCCAGGAAAAAACAAAAAAGCAGACTGGTGTTTTACCAGCCCTAAAAAGGGCTTTTTGGGGTGCTGTCAGGACGCTGTGCTTACAGCAGAGATCAGATGAGTCTTTCAGGAGTGGAGTGAACACTGAATACACTTGCCTAGCCTAGCTTTCCCTATAAAATAAGCAGCAGCTAAACTGTCCCTCCTCTCGCTAAGACTGCAGCTTGAGAATGAATCTAAAATGGATGCTGTCCAGGAGGTGGGAGGGTCTGGGAGGGAGGGTATGCTGCTGATTGGCTGGAATGTGTCTGCTGACTGTGAGGTACAGGGTCAAAGTTTGCTCAATGATAATGAATAGGGGGCGGACCGAACATCGCATATGTTCGCCGGCCGCGGCGAACGCGAACAAGCTATGTTCGCCGGGAACTGTTCGCCGGCGAATAGTTCTGTACATCTCTAGTAGCAACGCTGTATCCTGGCCTAGGCCAACAAGGCCCAGGCCTAGGGCAGCACTTTGCAGGGGGGCAGCACGGAAAGAGTCTCCGCCGGCTTGTGCTACACTGTTAGTGTAACGCAAGCTGCTTCTAATTTTGACTGTCCTATCAGCCTGGACCACAAACCTTTTTCACTGTGCTATATGTTTTCTGCTGCACCATTGGCATGGTTATATCTTCTTAGTCCTTTCCATAAAATTATCAGAAATTTGTGCTTAAAGTAGAACTATAGACAACACTTTTTTTTTTCATTTTGGATAGAGTAAGGGAGGGTTATAGCCCCTGTCAGTTTATATTTTACCATTCCTGTCTCATTGCAGAGATTTCCCTTCACTTCCTGCCCCATAGCCAAACAGGAAGTGAGAGTAAATCTATGCAAATTAAGGCAATCCATTGCCCCTCCCCCAGCCCCTAAGAACTAGTGTCCCCACTCGAAAAACTGGGTGTGGGATTGACAGGAAGGGGTGGTTCATAGTTAAATTAGGGGGTGCACGAGTTTAGTCAGGCCTAAAATTGTCAGTCTTTTTTTGTTTATAGCGCAAAAGATAAAAACCGCAGAGGTGATCAAATACCACCAAAAGAAAGCTGTATTTGTGGGGAATTTTTTATTTTATTTGGGTACAGCGTCGCACGACAGCGCAATTGTCAATTAAAGTTACGCAGTGCGGTGTCACAAAAAATGGGCCAATCAGGAAGTGGTTAAAGAACGTTTTTTTTCATAAAAAGAGTCAGGCTCGATTCACATCTATGCATGTTGCTTTTGAGCGTTTCTGCAGTGCTTGCTGCACTTTGATGCCTAAATTACTTAGATGCCTAAATGCAGACTTGCATTTTGATTATGAAAATATATAAATGGAAACCTTTCAGAGAACATAATGCTTAGCAACATGTACACATTACTTACCATTATGGGACATGCCAAGATTTAGACACTTGTGAAATCGACAGTACTGACATTTGTTTCGATTCTTCTTCTGTATCTTGCAGTTGCGATTACAGTATTCATACTGAAGCCTCATCCGCAATGTTCGTCGAAAGAAACCCTGTGAACGTTAAAACACGAATACTAGGTTTTGGCAGTTTTGGTGTTTAGTGGCACTCTTTCATAACCCTGAACATCTCAAAAACATCAGCCCAAATTTTTTTTCCAATGCAGTGGGGTTGTGCATGCACTGCATGGATTAACTGGCCATTTTGTCTAGGGGTGAACACAGAGCCTATACTCACCCGATCCTTCGATTCTCCAGAAAATCACGCTCCCCCACATCCAGAAGTGGACTATTCCTGACGTCTTCAAGTCCAGACCCGGTCTATGGGCATTATGACGTCAGGAACACTCTACCGCACATAACTGAGGGAGCCGGAGCCAACGTGACCGGTTTTGTGCTACTATTTTTCGGGTCCTGTGCCAATTGGCTGCACTGCTGCTTAATGAATACAGGAAGTTGCCTGCTTGGCACGTGTGTCATTCAGAGAATACTCTCCATTTTCTTAATGAATGCAAAGTGTTCTCTGATTGGACGAGTTGGAGATTGTTACTTCACCATGTAACCTCTCCACCTCCTCCAATCACAGAATGCTTTATATTCATTTAGGAAATGCAAAGTTTTCCCTGAATAGCACCTGTGCCGAGCGATTGATCAGTCGTTCGGTACGGGACTCCGAAGCTAGTAGCAATCACTGTAGTAGCAGTGCCTAGTTCAGTGGTTTCCAGCTTCCATAGGGATCCCACATTTACAGTATATCACAAAACTACCGTATTTTTCGCTCCATAAGACGCACTTTCCTCCAAAAAACGGGGGAAATGTCTGTGCGACTTATGGAGTGAATACTGACTAGCAGAGCCGCTAATAGGGGGTTTGTTTCAGTGACAGAACAATACCCTATGCATCTCTCTGCCCCAGCTAAATCCTGTTTCTCCCCTGCCTAGCTGCTATAGGGAGAGAAACAAATGGCATTGTTCTTTAATTAACATCGGCATTCACATGTAAATTGCGCAAGCATTGTTATGTAAATTAGGCCGGCCGCCGCGATTCATTTGCAAATCACACCCCATCCTCTGCATGCCGCTCACCTAGAAGGTGTGAACAGCATACAGGTGAGCATAGGGGGCATGTAGAGGTAATCAAAAAGGGGGGCTTGAGGTGCAGAGGTGAGCAGATGAGGTGTGCAGTCAGGTGAGCAGAGGTGGTCTACAGAGGTGCAGAGTTGAATGGGAAGTAAGGGTTGGATTGCAGAGGTTAGCAGAGTTTGGAGGGATAGAGGTTAGCAGATGATGATTTAGAGGGGCAGAGTGGTACTGAGAGGGAGATAAGAATGCAGAGATTAGTAGACAGATGGGGGGGGGGGGTTTACTGTAAATACACCTGTTATATGGCTAGTCGGTGTAAATGTCTCAATTACATTGGGGGCTGATGTAAATACTCCTGTTGTGTTGGGGTCAGTGTAAATGTCCCAGTTACATTGGGGATCAGTGTAGGGTGCCCCCTTACATTGGTTGTCAGTGTAGAAATATTATTCGGTTATATTTTATTAAATATTTTAGTCCATCATTTGGTTCAGATTTTTTTTTTCCATATTTTCCTCCTCTAAAACCTAGGTGCGTCTTATGGTCAGGTGCGTCTTATGGAGCGAAAAATACGGTAAGTACACGCTTCACACTTTTGTAAAAATTTTCTTCTATCTTTTCATGTGACAACACTGAAGAAATTACACTTTGCTACAATGTAAAGTAGTGAGTGTACAGCTGGTATAACAGTGTAAATTTGCTGTCCCCTCAAAAAACTCAGCACACAGCCATTAATGTCTAAACCGCTGGCAAAAAAAGTATACACCCCTAAGTGAAAATGTCCAAATTGAGTCCAAAGTGTCAATATTTTGTGTGACCACCATTATTTTCCAGCACTGCCTTAACCCTCTTGGGCATGGAGTTCACCAGAGTTTCACAGGTTGCCACTGGAGTCCTCTTCCACTCCTCCATGATGACATTGTGGATCTGGTGGATGTTAGAGACCTTGCTCTCCTCCACCTTCCGTTTGAGGATGCCCCACAGATGCTCAATAGGATTTAGGTCTGGGCCTTGCTTGACCAGTCCATCACCTTTACCCTCAGCTTCTTTAGCAATGCAGTGGTCGGCAGAGGTGTGTTTGGGGTCGTTATCATGTTGGAATAGTGCCCTGCGGCCCAGTCTCCGAAGGGAGGGAATCATGCTCTGCTTCAGTATGTCACGGTACATGTTGGCATTCATGGTTCCCTCAATGAACTGTGTCATATTCAATGGCAATCATGCTCTGTGACATATCATTTCTGAATAATGGTCATTAATCTGTTCGAATGCTAGCCACTTCTCCAATTTTCTGTGGAAAAATGTTTTAAAGTGTTTGTAACCCTAAAAGAAAAAAAAAAAAAAAAAGAGATCCAGTGCTTGTGCTGTCTAATCTGCCCCTCTCTAAACTGTAAAAAACCTGGCTGATCCTGCCACTTCCTGTGTCCCCCTTTGTGAGCTGTCTACGATAATCATGGCTGCTGAGCCCTGACTAGAGTGGTCGGCTTGCGTGCCTCTGTCATCTGCTTTCTCCCCTTTCCTCAACACCCCTCCCTCCCTGCCTGTCAGCTCCTGTGTCTGGGTCTCTTTCTCTGCCCCTCCCCCCTTCTGTCGCTATTTATAATAAAAAAAAATGTAAACAATATCCTGGCAGCCCCTCTCCTTTATCTGACAATAACTCACTCTCCAAGTGTTTGTTTAAAAAGATACCTCTAAATACCTTTAGGCCCGTCACGTGACTCCTGGACGCTCTGCTACTATGATCCAAGACTACAGTAGGAGGTGCCGAGCGGCCAGCACAGCGGTCACGTGACTCCCGGCCGATGTCAGAGGGAGATTTCATTTTGTTAGTCTGTAACTGACTAGATTTGTCTGCCACGTTTCCTCCCCTACAACCTGAACCATGCTAGTATTCCAAACCTTCCAACTTTAAAACTTGAGAACTTGAGAATGTGGGACACTTAAGGATAGGTTCACATCTATACGGGTGAAGGACTGCATGTAAATCACATGCATTCCCACGCCTGCAACAAAAACACAGTTTCCCTGTAGCCAAATTTGCCTGGGCCCAGCAGCCTAGTCATATAAATGGGATGCTGTACTTGCAGGAAACGCAGGGAAAAATCCCTGCACATTTTCAGAAACCACAGCCGCACAGAAACAGTGCTATGCATTACAGGAAAACGAGCTGTGGTTTCAAATGCATGTGGGTACACTTTTAACCACTTCCCAGCCAGGCCATAGACAAATGACGTCCTTGGTTGGAAGTGGAATACCAGGGTTATGACTGCAGCAATACGCCATACCATCGGTATTGTTTCTTTCAGCTGCCGATTCTTTAACCGCTAAAAGTGATTAGAGCAGCTAAATAGCCACTGGATTACTTTTAGAAGCAACAGTTGGGGTCGCCGCCCCCCCCCCCCTGCCGGTTTCCGGTGGATCTCAGGCATACCTGGATGATCGATTGCCTCGAGAACTGATCCAGTGGTTATGATGGCTGGTAACAGATGAGCAAAGGAAAGATGGCCTCCGCTCATCTCTATGATCTAGGAGGACCGGAGTAGTGTTTTTTATAATTTTTTTAAGTGGGCAAGAAAGTCTCTGGCATTTAACAATGGAATAACAGGGGAAAGGTTTATGGCTGCGAGGGGGCAGAAGGTAATGCCTACTGGCTTATATAAATAAATATATTATTTATGTACATGTATTTATTGTGGTCAGGACTAAATACAATATTCTGTTTGAAACACTTGATATGAATATTTTGAATTCTCACACCCTGCCAGCAGGGGAAGCTGAGACCTGCATATGACGAGCATACGTTTCTCCACAAAAGGAATAAAACACTGCATGCAGCTGAGAGAAATGAAGCCCTCTGTGCAATAGGGTGGCATGGGGCACTGCGTTTAACAGAGATATGAAGCACTATTTAAAGTGGTTGTACACCATGTACAACCACTTTCACCTACAGGTAAGCCTAGATTAGGGCTTACCTGTAGGTGCTGGAAATATGCAACCAGGATATTTACAATTTCCCGCACAATGATTTCTTCTGCGTATGCACCAATGTATTCGGCGCATGCGCACTTTAGAAAGGGCACGCTGTGCCGTTTCTAGATGGGGTCATGCCGTGACTGGCGACTCCCGCGCGCATGCGCGGGAGTGACGTCACGTGACTCCGGCCAGTCACAGAGCCGGAGAGCCAGAGTCAGGGGCCCCGGAAGGAAGAGGGCTGAAGATGGATGCTTCCAGCGGGGACATCGCAGGCTTCGGTTTCAGGTAAGTGACACATAACGGGCTACTATGCGATGCATAGTTCGCATTATGCTTTACCTTTGCAGGGAAACAAAGAGGAAGTAAAACCCATTAGGGTTTTGATTGAGTGACAGCACTGATTGACAGCACTGGGAGCGAATGACTCCAGGTGCCCCAGCAAAGCCATTGAGACCCAGAAGTGAGGGGATAGAAAAGCTGCAGATGTGCGCGGCGCTAGATCGAATGAGGGCTCAGGTAAATATTAAGAGGGGGGGGGGGAGGGACCATAATCAAAGCTTAAACATTTTTTACCTAAATGCAAGGATAGCATTAAAGGAGAAGTCCAGCCTGAGCTTTTTCGGCTGGGCTTCTCCTCAGGGTCACAGGAGTGCAATTCGTTTTGCACTCCTGTGACCCGTTTTCAGCAGAGAGTGGTCTGAAGTCTGCTCTCCGCTGACGTCACTGCTATCAGTCGGGGCAGCGCGTCATCGCGACTTCCCAAGTCGGGATCCGCCAGCTGCCCTGATTGATGGCAGTCTCAGCGTATCAGCGAGCCGCTGAGACAGCCTCTCCCCGCCCCTCCATGGCTCAGCGCTCCAATGAGTGTGGAGAAGCAGAGAGGAAAGAGGCTGACTGTCAGTCAGCCTCTTTCCTCTCGGGGATCTGTAAGAACCGAACCAGCGGCGATGTTCGGTGGCTCGGTTCTCAGTGCACAGACGGCGGGGGACAGATGGAGCATCTAACGGATTATTCTAACGGAAGTCTAACGGATTATTTTCATCGGATATTCCGAACGTGTGTATGCCCCATCTGACTTTTTCCTTCGGAAATTCGGACGGACTTAGAAAGAGAACATGTTTTTTCTGACGGAAAAAATTTCTATCGTAATTTCCGACGGACTGAAAACCACGCATGCTCAGAATCAAGTCGACGCATGCTCGGAAGCATTGAACTTAATTTTTCTCAGCTCGACGTAGTGTTGTATGTCACGCGTTCTTGACGGTCGGAATTTGGTGTGACAGTGTGTATGCAAGACAGCTTGAACGGAATTCCGATGGGAAAAAACGGTCGTGTTAACGCGGCATTAGTGAGCACTTCTCCTTTGCCGAGATAATCCATCTACCTCACAGGTGTGGCAAATCAAGATACTGATTAGACAGCATGATTATTGCACAGGTGTGCCTTAGGCTCGCCACAATAAAAGGCCACTCTAAAATGTGAAGTTTTCCTGTATTGGGGGAGTCGGGTCCGAAAACCAGTCAGTATCTGGTTTGACCATTATTTGCCTCACGCAGTGAAGCACATCTCCTTTGTATAGAGTTGATCAGGTTGTTGATTGTAGCCTGTGGAATGTTGGTCCATTCCTCTTCAATGGCTGTGCGAAGTTGCTGGATATTGTCAGTAACTGGAACATGCTGTCGTATACGCCGATCCCAAACATGCTCAATGGGTGACATGTCCGGTGAGTATGCTGGCCATGCAAGAACTGTAGCCGACCAGCTGACACAGAGCCGACCAGCTGACCGCCAACTCTCCGACTCTCACTCGCCGCCCGCCCACACACCGAGGCACCCGGCAGCCCACGCTGTCACCCGCCCGTGGAGCTGCCCGCTCTGTCACTCGCACGCGGAGCCGTCCACTCAGACTCACAAACAGAGTTCACAAAACACTCTGTGTCGAAACACTATCTGGCTATGCATGATCTGAACCCTAAGGGTACTATCTTTTTGGGAATCGATAAATATAGCCCTCATTGGAGGGGTAGCAATCTGGTCCAGAGCATCTCTAGGTTGGAGATGTCGTGGGTGCATAGGATTAAGAGCTACACCCCCTTTGGTCTTAACATAGATGTAGATGTGAATTGTTTCATAGACAATTCTTGACCTCTATGCCGACCAGTTAAAATGTACAAATTGAGGTAGGGAAGAGTGTCCTGTCTAGATCAGTGTGATTCCTTATTTATTTATTTTGTATATTTCCCCTCCCTTTTCCCCTCCCCCTCTCCTTTATATGCACTTTGTATTATTCCCTCTTCCCCTTTCATAGGTTTGGGTCTAGACCTCAATGGGTTAATTGGGTTTATGTGAAGGAGGATGGAGCCGGGACTCCACTTTTGGATTATAAAGTATCATGTTTAATTTAGTTAATATATATACAATTTTGGTACAGTGTCCAAATTATTGTTAATATATTGTTAGGGTGTTGTTTTTATTTATAGTTTTTATTTTATAACAATTTTTTAGGATCAGGTTCACGATGGTGGCATACTGTACTAGCCTTGGGTAATTCCTTGTGTTCTTGTACACTCGATGTGAATCTTGGGAATGATCCAGTTCGCCTTTTCCATTGGATGAGGTTCTCTCCTCCCTTTGGTTGTTATTTTTCAGCAATAGAGGATTAACCTCTATATGTAGTTGCTTTACATTTAATGGTTTTTAGACCGTTTGTCGCTTTGCCCCCTTTTTTTCTTTAAAATAGATTGTGTTTAATAATGCTATTTCTCTGCGCACATTAATCACTATTTGCTTTGGGTTTGCCAATCCCTTCATAGCATCTAGTGATATCCTTTCCCTCAGTCAAAATGGCGGTGCTTCGGCATCCCGCGGTTCACATCGAGGCTTGGCTGATTGAGATGGTTATATTAGAGCGGTACGTCAGAACGCCGCCCGTATCCCGTGAACACGTCTTTGATGACGAAACGCGTAGGGAGGAGCCACGTTCTGACGTCATCGCGCCCACGCTACCCGGAGGCATACGGGCTGTTTTATCTCTAAGAGCCGGCCGGCTTATTTTCGCTCTTTTTTATCTGCATTCATGTAAGTGTGCATTCGTCTTTTTTTATTAAACGTGTTAAAAGGTTTTACACTATAGTATATCCTTCTCTTTATTTACGGGGACCGTGTTTCCTATCATTGAGAGTTGCGGATCTCCTGGTCAATGAGACGCTGCCTGCCCCATACCCTTGGCTGGGGAATAGCCACAGGCTTTCTTTGATCCCCTGTGACAAGGGATCCATCATTTTCGGTAAGAGGCAGTAAATCTATTGGTGGAGGCTGTCCTATCTTACACTTGCTCGTGGTGTAATACACTGGATCACAACCAGCACGGTGGAGGAGCATCCTTTGTGCATATGAACTTTACTGTTTGGACTATATGCAACAACTTCTGTGGTTTTTGGTCTATGTGATTCTTTATCACACGTTCGCATCACTCACTTTCATTATTTTGTGTCACATATTTACTGTGTGAGCCTTTTGGCTCATTTTTACACTGTCACCAGTTGCTGTACTGGTGATATTTTCAATAGCGCAACTTTTTTTCCCTTTATTATCTGTTTGGTGTAGTATAACACTGTTGGTTGCAGCTTTAATTTTTATTTCACTAGCGCAGTTTTTTTCTTTTTCATTTTGTATATTATACATATTATTGCTGCTTTTGATACTTGTTAATTCAATTTATCTATTTGATTATCAACAATATTTAAATGGATGTTTTTGAATTCAGAGCCACTCGAGTGGTGAATACAGATGGGGTTTTTGAAACCTTTAAGGATGGCGAAGGGGATCTGGGGGGTCTTTTTCTTAGACTTAAGAATCTCACTATTTCTGAGATTCATACTCAGTGGGATATAGCCTTTTTAGAGACCTATATCAAGCACCTCATGGTGCCCCATAGCCTTAGGTGGGAGGTATGCCCCCAGAAGGGAGAAGTAGATCTTGAAGGGTGGTTCAAATATTTTAACGAAGCAGGCGTAAACTTTTTTAAATTTTTGGTAGATAGAAAAGGGAGCAAATTAGTGAGACTTGATGAAATCAAATTGATCAAAGACAAACTAACTCCCTTTAAATCTAGTGAGGAATATTTGGAGAGGTCCAAACTTTTGCTCAAAATTCTTGAAAAAGAGGACAAAGAGCAGAGAGTAAAAAAGAAAAATAAATTTAACCGTGACTTTTCTGACTATGACTCTAGTATTGTTTTCGAGTGGCAAAAAAAGCTTCTGGCTGAACAAGCTGCTTTGGCAGGCCCTGAGATGGATACTACCCCTCAGGTTGCTAGCCAAGTCTCACTGAGACCATTGGGAACCACTGGTAAATCCGGTCCTTCTGGTCCTGGACGTGGCCGCTCTCCTGTGAGAGGTCCACCTTTCCAGGCTCAGTCACGACCTGGCAACCGACCCAATACTTACAACAATGGAGGATGGGGAAAAAATGGCCCTAAACAGCCCAATGGTCCCCCCTCTCGACCCCCAGGACATGGCCAATACCAACAAGGCTCCGTTGGGCCACCACGTAATCAGGGACGAGGATGGAATCAGGGCTCATTACCTCTACCCCCTAGGGGCCGACCGACTGTTGCACAATCTAGGGCGAGTTACTATGATGGACAGGGTGCCTGCCCTCGTGGTCAGGGGTATGATTTGCCTCATGCCTATGAGCAACAATTTGCACACTATGAGGGGGATTTTGATGATGGTTTCAGTGTCCCTATTCAGAATAGTTTCTTTCCTCTAAGAGACCTGGCACATGTAGACCAAGGGGTCCCTCGACCCACCTATGATGTGAGTAGTAATGGTATGTCAGGTGGATATTACTTGCCTGGGCAGGAGGATCCTCATGAAGTGGACCGTAACGTTAGATATGATCACCAGAATTGGGGTTTTCCCAGTCCCAGCCAAGGATTAAAAAGAGTGGTTGAGTTAAGAGAGGAACTAGAGGGGGGAGGAGAGCTCAGTCCAAAAAGAGCAAAGATGTAGGTGATGCTGGAATTTTTAATTTAAGCTCTCACACACTAACGGTACCAGAATTAACTGTTCTGGACAAAGGTCTGAAGTTTGCTCCACCTCAAAATATGAGCAAATTTCAGACCTACATGGACATTCATAAATATGTCCGTAAATTGAATGTCCAGAGGTATCTGGCTTCCAACCCTTTCAGTTCTTCTGTCAATCTTACTGATCACATCTCCCATTCCGGGCTTTCGAATGCTTCCCTTTTCAACCCTCCAGGCCATCTGTCTCCCTCTTTGAGGGTTTTTAGAGACTTGGCACTAAAAGAGTTAGATGCCATGCAGATCAGAGTACACAAAAATAAAAGGGATATAGAGCTGGGTTTGAATTCTTTGTGCTCCAACAAAAATGTTGTCATCTGACCGGCTGACAAGCGGAGGGTATAGTCATATTGAATAAATGCAACTATATGCAAGAAATGCACCGCATCTTAAGTGATACGGCCACCTATACCCCATTAACCTCCAATCCTAATTTAAAATACAAGGCACGTTTGGAGGTTATTGTCCAAAGAGGTTCGGATGACGGGATCCTCAATAAGAAGGAACGGTTATTTTTGGTGCCTAAGGCACCGCGAATTCCGATAATATATTATCTACCCAAGGTGCATAAGAGTCTGACTTGCCCCCCGGGACGTCCCATTGTTAGCGGGATAGACTCCATCACGTCCCGGGTGGGCAAGTACATAACTTCTTTTTGCAGCCCATAGTGCGGAAAATCCCTTCCTTTTTAAAGGATACCCGCCATGCGATCAACCTCATTTCTGAAATAACATCTAGTGAAGGTATTTGGCTGGTCACAGCGGATGTCACATCCCTGTATACTGTGATCCCCCATCAATTGGGTTTGGACGCAGTTCGCCATTATATGGATCGCGACTCCGACTTACTCCCGGACCAAATCAGCTTTATTATGGAGTTATTAGAGTATGCAGCTACTCATAACTTCTTTTGGTTCGATGGGGAGTTTTATAGGCAGGACAGAGGTGTCGCCATGGGGGCTAAATATGCCCCCAGTTTGGCGAACCTTTTTATGGCCAAATGGGAGGAGGATGTTGTCTGTGCTGACACCAGGCCCGATGTGGCCCTGTGGGCTCGTTACATAGACGACATCCTCCTCCTATGGAGGGGTAGCCACCCTGACCTTTTAGACTTCATGGATTCTCTCAATAACAACTCTAGAGGTATCCATTTAAGTTATGTGGCTAGTCAGGATCGGATCAATTTTTTAGATCTGACTATTTCGGTGGGTGATCGGGGTTTTACCACTTCAACCTTTTTTAAACCTACTGATAGGAATTCATTTATTCCCAAAGGTAGTTGTCATTATGCCCCCTGGTTGGGTGCTGTGCCTAAGAGTCAGTTTCTAAGATTAAAAAGAAATTGTTCGGACCACACCACCTTCTTAGCACAGTCCGATATCCTAACCAGAAGATTTATAGATAAGGGTTACTCTCCTAAGTCCCTTAAAGCTACCCTTGATTCGGTCAGTTGTGTGGACCGTGCTGTTTTGTTAAAAGAGAAAGTTAAGATGGATGCTGGGTCGTCATTTCGCACCCCTTTTATTACCAACTTTTCTTGCCAACATTCTCAGATTAGGCACATTGTTAATAAACACTGGCATATTCTGAAGAATGATAGGGTCCTCAATACCATTTTGCCAGATAGACCTCAAGTGGTTTTTAGAGGAGCTCCGGCTCTGAGGGACAGACTTGCACCCAACATTATGGATCCACCCATGATTAGACCCACCTTCTTTCCCAATCTCACTGGTTATTATCAGTGCAGGAGGTGTCAAGTATGCTCTTTGAATGGGTGTAGATCTAGGAGAACTACTCAATTTAGCTCCACTTGTAATTCCAGAACTTTCGACATCAAACCTTTTATTACCTGTTCGACGGAGGGCGTGGTCTATTTACTGCAATGCCCGTGTGAGTTGCAGTATGTGGGCAGGACCAAACGCCCACTTCAGGTACGCCTGAACGAACATATTGGTAATATTAGAAGAGGGTTCACAAAACACTCTGTGTCGAAACACTATCTGGCTGTGCATGATCGGAACCCTAAGGGTACTATCTTTTTGGGAATCGATAAATATAGCCCTCATTGGAGGGGTAGCAATCTGGTCCAGAGCATCTCTAGGTTGGAGATGTCGTGGGTGCATAGGATTAAGAGCTACACCCCCTTTGGTCTTAACATAGATGTAGATGTGAATTGTTTCATAGACAATTCTTGACCTCTATGCCGACCAGTTAAAATGTACAAATTGAGGTAGGGAAGAGTGTCCTGTCTAGATCAGTGTGATTCCTTATTTATTTATTTTGTATATTTCCCCTCCCTTTTCCCCTCCTCCCCCCCCTTCTTTATATGCACTTTGTATTATTCCCTCTTCCCCTTTCATAGGTTTGGGTCTAGACCTCAATGGGTTAATTGGGTTTATGTGAAGGAGGATGGAGCCGGGACTCCACTTTTGGATTATAAAGTGTCATGTTTAATTTAGTTAATACATATACAATTTTGGTACAGTGTCCAAATTATTGTTAATATATTGTTAGGGTGTTGTTTTTATTTATAGTTTTTATTTTATAACAATTTTTTAGGATCAGGTTCATGATGGTGGCATACTGTACTAGCCTTGGGTAATTCCTTGTGTTCTTGTACACTCGATGTGAATCTTGGGAATGATCCAGTTCGCCTTTTTCATTGGATGAGGTTCTCTCCTCCCTTTGGTTGTTATTTTTCAGCAATAGAGGATTAACCTCTATATGTAGTTGCTTTACATTTAATGGTTTTTAGACCGTTTGTCGCTTTGCCCCCTTTTTTTCTTTAAAATAGATTGTGTTTAATAATGCTATTTCTCTGCGCACATTAATCACTATTTGCTTTGGGTTTGCCAATCCCTTCATAGCATCTAGTGATATCCTTTCCCTCAGTCAAAATGGCGGTGCTTCGGCATCCCGCGGTTCACATCGAGGCTTGGCTGATTGAGATGGTTATATTAGAGCGGTACGTCAGAACGCCGCCCGTATCCCGTGAACACGTCTTTGATGACGAAATGCGTAGGGAGGAGCCACGTTCTGACATCATCGCGCCCACGCTACCCGGAGGCATACGGGCTGTTTTATGTCTAAGAGCCGGCCGGCTTATTTTCGCTCTTTTTTATCTGCATTCATGTAAGTGTGCATTCGTCTTTTTTTATTAAACGTGTTAAAAGGTTTTACACTATAGTATATCCTTCTCTTTATTTACGGGGACCGTGTTTCCTATCATTGAGAGTTGCGGATCTCCTGGTCAATGAGACACTGCCTGCCCCATACCCTTGGCTGGGGAATAGCCACAGGCTTTCTTTGATCCCCTGTGACAAGGGATCCATCATTTTCGGTAAGAGGCAGTAAATCTATTGGTGGAGGCTGTCCTATCTTACACTTGCTCGTGGTGTAATACGTTGGATCACAACCAGCACGGTGGAGGAGCATCCTTTGTGCATATGAACTTTACTGTTTGGACTATATGCGACAACTTCTGTGGTTTTTGGTGATATTTTCAATAGCGCAACTTTTTTTCCCTTTATTATCTGTTTGGTGTAGTATAACACTGTTGGTTGCAGCTTTAATTTTTATTTCACTAGCGCAGTTTTTTTCTTTTTCATTTTGTCCACTCAGACTCCCTGGCACTGCGAGTTCCGCAACTAAAACTAATTTCTCTCTCTTGTTAAAAACTAATTTCTCGGGGGTGGCAATTGCCCCATTGCCCCCCCCCCCCTGGATCCACCCCTGCAACAAACTTCAGTCAGGTCGCGACCCCGATGAAGACGACGAGCATGCAGATGAGCTTCCCTGAGACCAATCCTGATAGTTTGTGTAGAAATTATTTGGTTATGTAAACCGATTGTTGCAGCAGCTGTCCGGGAGTCTGGTCTCAGATGATCTTGGAGGTGAAGATCTTGGATGTGGAGGTCCTGGGCTGGTGTGGTTACACGTGGTCTGCGGTTGTGAGGCCGGTTGGATGTACTGCCAAATTGTCTGAAACACCTTTTGAGACACTTTTATGGTAGAGAAATGAACATTCAATTCAAGAGCAACAGCTCTGATGGACATTCCTGTAGTCAGCATGCCAATTGCACACTCCCTCAAAACTTACGACATCTGTGGCATTGTGCTGTGTGATAAAACTGCACATTTTAGAGTGGCCTTTTATTGTGGCCAGCCTAAGGCACACCTGTGAAAAAATCATGCTGTCTAATCAGCATCATGATATGCCACACCTGTGAGGTGGATGGATTATCTTGGCAAAGGAGAAGTGCTCACTAACACAGATTTAGACAGATTTGTGAACAATATTTGAGAAATAGGCCTTTTGTGTACATAGAAAAAGTCGTAGATCTTTGCGTTCAGCTCACGATAAATAGGGGCAAACACAAAAGTGTTGCGTTTATAATTTTGCTCAGTGTATATCTGCGCAGAAAGCTTACTGTGATTGGGCCATTTGTGGAGTCATGATGTGGACTAGCACAGTATTACATATGGATTTTTGACGCTCTGGTCATTAATTGCATGCGACCTACTTCTGTCTTGGAGCAGAAATTAACCTAGATAAGCTAGCATACTACATGCTACTGCTGCTGCATAGAAGAATATGAAATATTGCCCAGCCTATAGTTCATGCTGGATATACAGTATATGTTAGGCAAAGGAGGTGATTATTATATTTTTAAACATCAATGTCCACAATTATGCCCTTTTTATGTGTATTTTGTTATATATGTATTTTTGTATAGCCAAGTATTATTGATGGGCTATTATTAGTACACAAAAGCACCCTCGGCTCCTGATCGTATCACTTATCTTGTAATAGTACCCTATAGCATTATACTACATGCCTCATAGAAAAGTTTGCTTGTTGTACAATTGCTATTATTTTTGGAAAAAATTATTTAAAAAAAGTATGTTTAAAAAAAAAAACTATAGCAGCCATGCTCAACTAGGGTTCCTCTAGAGGTTTCTAGGGGGTTCCCTGAGTTTTGGCTCCTGTCTGATGGTACCTGCATAGTTCTTAAAACACTTGGCATAGCCATCTTTATGACACTGTAGCATCCTTAGGCCCCATGCACACGAGACGCTGTTATTTGCTGTTGAACGCGCGTTCAGAGGCAGTTGGACGCTTTTTTCAACTGCTCCTGAACCCATTCAATGTTATCCTATGTGTCCATGCACACACTCTCGTTTTTTGGCGTTTACAAGCAGTTGCGTTTAACCTCGTTTTTCCAGAAGCAAAAAAATGGGTTCAGACGCAAAAGTTTTCCACGTTTCAGACGCTAAACGCTGCTAAACGCGGCTAAACGCGGCTAAACGTGGTACCGGCGTTTTGCCGCGTTTGCGTTTATAAGCGTTTTTAAAGGTGACCTATTTTTTAACATTAGAAATCTCAAAAATGATGGCAAATGATGAAAAACTATTAAAAAATATAAAAGAAAACTGTAATTGCTTGCATTGCATTGTGGACAATCCACAACTTGTGGCAGGTAACGTGGCAAGTGGACAATCAACAACTTGTGTCAGGTGATGTGGCCAGGTGACGTGGCAAGTGGACAATCCACAGCTTGTGGCAGGTGACGTGGCCAGGTGACGTGGCAGGTGACGTGGCCAGGTGACGTGGCAGGTAACGTGGCCAGGTGACGTGGCAGGTGATGTGGCAAGTGGACAATTCACAACTTGTGGCAGGTGACGTGGCACGTGATGTGGCCAGGTGACGTGGAAAGTGGACAATCCACAACTTGTGGCAGGTGACGTGGCTAGATGACGTGGCAGGTAATGTGGGCAGGTAACATGGCTAGGTGACGTGGCAGGTGACGTGGCAAGTGGACAATTCACAACTTGTGGCAGGTGACGTGGCCAGGTGACGTGGCACGTGATGTGGCCAGGTGACATGGCAAGTGGACAATCCACAACTTGTGGCAGGTGACGTGGCCAGGTGACGTGGCAAGTGGACAATCCACAACTTGTGGCAGGTGACGTGGCAGGTAACGTGGCCAGGTGACGTGGCAGGTAACATGGCCAGGTGACGTGGCCAGGTAACGTGGCAAGTGGACAATCCACAACTTGTGGCAGGTGACGTGGCACATGATGTGGCCAGGTGACGTGGCAAGTGGACAATCCACAACTTGTGGCAGGTGACGTGGCCAGGTGACGTGGCCAGGTGATGTGGCCAGGTGACGTATCAGGTGACGTGGCAAGTGGACAATCCACAACTTGTGGCAGATGATGTGGCAAGTGATACGCTAAATACAAGTACACTGCTGCTCTCTCAGCTGCTGCTACTCACTCTGGTCTCACAAACTGGCTGAAATGGTTAAAATTTACTCTTTTTTGAGCTTAGGGAGGGTCTATGATGAAACGCTTATAAACGCAAACGCGGTTAAACGCCGCTAAACGCGGCCGCAAACGCGGCAAAACGCGCGTTTATAAACGCCGGTTTCAGCGTTTAAAAACGTGTGTTCAGCAGAGTTTGCACCTGCGTCTCGTGTGCATGGGGCCTTAGGTGTACAGAGTAGGAAAATGTAGTTTTAGCTGTAGGCAGAGGAGCTAGGGTTAATTGTTGTTGTGCCGTTCAGAGCTCCAAGGGCTGAGTCTCTGTTACCTCCCCCTGGCTTCTGGAACAGGTTGGAGGGTTCTAGAACTTAGAGGGTGGAAAACAGAGATTAGGCCTGAATATTTATGGAGTCTCCTCCAATCGCTGGGTGGAGCCTGCCATCAAGGAAGCAGAGTCCTGTGCTGGGGGGGGGGGGGGCAGAAGACAGAGCAGGAGAACCAGAGAGAAAGAGAAAGAAAGAGAAAGACCAGAAGGAGCTAAAGCCTCACACCCTTTCAGCTTCAGCTAGGTGTAGCTGAAGCCATTCTGGAAGCCAAGATTGAGACCTGTTCAGCAGGAGGTATGTGCAGCAGTCACTTGAGCTTCAGGGTTCATCAAAAGGACAGAGTGAGTAACTTCAACCTCTACACCCCAGAGCCTGATAGGGGAGGAGCAGCAAGGTGCAATACCCTGCTTGCTCACTACAAAGGTACAGCTTAGTGCAAATTAAAGCCTGTAAAGCCAACCTACACCTCTTGCTTGGGGATTTAAGAAACAGCCAGGTGCATTAGCATTATCTACGGAAGCTGCATCTGCACCCAGTGTTTGCAACTTTTTGTTACCAGTTGAGCTGGTCCGCCAATCCTACGGGAGGAAAGCATAGTGACTTTCAGTAGCCAGAATCAGTATCAAGTCCTCAGTTGTATTCAAATTACAGTTCTGAGATCCTATACTTCCCCTTTCAAGTTCATCCCCAATAAACCAAAACACCCTGAACTGGTTCCTGAAGTCTGTGCAAGTGTTGAAAATTTCCTGTTGCCTGACTGTGTGAGTAAGGGAGGACCCAAAAATCCAGCGGCCCTTAAGGGGGTAGGCGCTTCAACACCAATGATCTTTTAGCTATCTGTAAGTGTGCTATTCTAACCACCACTGTAGGGAGGCTTTCTTTACACTGACCATCAATTTGAGGGGCATTTTGCCTCCTGCGGACATCAGATGCATTCATTTTAGCAGGGGTTTCCTGAGCCCTAACAATTATTTTTAGTATTTCATTTTTAGAATGGCTGCCCTTTAGGAAAGCAATTTTTTTCAATAACAGGACCATTTTAAGGGGAAAAAAAAGATATGTGTTACCTTGCAGCCTTCACATGCGTGTACCCCATAATGGAAACCAGATGCTATGTCACCACAAATTTTGCAGTCCACAGTATGCACAGTATCCGGAGATTGTTGGGTTCCTGAATTCTGCTCATCTGAAGATGGAGATCGAGGTGGGCTTTCTGCAATAATGAACAAGACATATTTGCATGTGGTAAACAATTTCTGCATTTAGGCTTGCCAATACAGTTCTATGGAAATGCATCTCACATAAAAACCTTTGACCAGTATCAATATTTGCAAAGTGATAATTAAAAACAAAGTAAAATTACTTCATAGAACGTAGCAGTTTTATAGAAATCACAAGGAAGAATATGTAGCATAGAGACACATTGATATGCGTATGGTATGAGTTAGATTACAACTGATCATGTAATGCACAGATCTATTAAAGTAGAACTATAGGCCAAACTTTTTTTTTCATTTTGGAAAATTATTTTTGTTAAAGTTTTCTTAACAATACAGACAAAGAAAACATATACACACTTAAGAACAGCCTGTCAACCAGGCGATTTTTATTTTTTGTGCTATAAACAAAAAAAGAGCGACAATTTTGAAAAAAAACAAACAATATTTTTTACTTTTTGGTATAATAAATGGTATAATAAATATTCCCAATTTTGAAAAAAAAAACGAATTTCTTTCTCAGTTTAGGCCAATATGTATACCTCTACCTATTTTTGGTAAATAACCCATAATGCAATAAGGGTATATATTAATTGGTTTGCGCAAAAGTTATAGCGTCTACAAAATAGGGGCTATATTTATGGCATTTTTATTATAATTTTTTTTTTTTACTAGTAATGGCTGTGATCTGTGATTTTTATCAGGACTGTGACATTGTGGGGGGACAGATCGGAAACGTTTGACACTTTTTTGGGACCATTGACATTTATACAGCAATCAGTGCTATAAAAATGCACTGATTACTCTATAAATGACACTGGCAGGGAAGCGGTTAACAGTAGGGGGTGGCTATCAAGGGGTTAACTGTGTGTCCTAGGGAGTGATTCTAACTGTGGGGGGATGGGACTGCCTGGGTGAGGAGATCGATCGTTGTTCATACATAGTATGAACAACAGATCAGTCTCCTCTGCCCTGACAGCACGGAGCTCTGTCTGTTTACATTGACAGGTCTCCATTCTGTCTCTGTGTGGAGCGATTGCGGGTGCCTGGCGGTCATCGCCAGCATGCCCCCTAGTGGTTTGAAAGCGAGCCAACGTATAGCTACGACGGCTCCCTCAGGGGAGTATAACTGCGGCAGCTGGTCGGAAAGTTGTTAAGGGATGCACTACACACAGTCCCAAAATATCCATAGCAAACCCAACAGATATATATTGATGATTACCAGGAGCCATTATATCATGTCCACTTAGTCAGTCACTGTAGACACACTATTAGTCCACCCACCCCATACTTTATTAAATGTATTGGGTATTCCCCTACTAGTATATGTGGCTTTATAGAATGTAAGGGCTTTATTGATAAGTGCCTTCCAGGCCGAAGCAGGCCGGAGCAGCAAGAAGTGTAGACTTTTTCCAAGTGAGAGCTATCAGCTTTCTAGCATAGTAAAATAATAATGTCAAAAGTGTACGTGTTACTCTCTTAGGGGCCAGGGCATCAACTAGTCTCAGGAGTCACACTTCCACAGTAGGTCTAACACAGAGAGTAGTAACTTCTTCAATACATTCAATGACCTCTAAAACTTCTGTATAGCCACACAGTTCCAAAAAATGTGTATAAAATCTGCCCTAGGTGAGGTGCACCACCAGCAGCAGGATGACTGGGAGGGAAAAATTCTAGCCAATCTGGCTGGAGTAAGGTATATCCAATGCAGGATTTTGTATTGGATGACATGGTTTCTAGCCAAAACCAGTCTGGAAAAATTATTATCCCAAAGATCATTCCACTCATCTTCATCTAACTGAGGGAACACCCCCTCGAAAAGCTACTCTGCAAGATGAAAGGACCCTGCTGATATCCTTAAACTATCGCTTGTAAATATTGGACAGAGCCTTGTCTTAAGAATCATCCCAAAGCTTTTTTTAAATTTTGGACAGAGCAAGGGAGGGTTATAACCCCTGTCAGATTTTTTTGTTGCCATCTGTGTCCCATTGGGGATATTTCCGTTCACTTCCTGTCCCATAGCCAAACATAAAGTGAAAGGAAATCCCTGCAAATTAGGGAAATTTTTTTGGGGACCCCCAGGTCACCAGATCTAGAGTCGCCATTGGAAGATTTCCCCTCTCTTACTTTTCTGGGGCAGCCCAAAATTTGGGATTTTCTTTTACATTCACTGACAAGCGCTCTAATCCCTTTCCACTCTATCCAACACGACAAAGAAAGTTTTGCCTTTTATTATACTTTCTTGTTCAAACATTTTTATTTAAAGGCATAAAGCAATACACATTGAAAACAGTGGTCCAAAAGTAGACAAAATGGTAACATAACAGTAGCCTAAGTCAGTAATCAGTTGGGAAATTATCAACTTTGGAGGGTCCCAAGCCCTTGTCCAGCTTAGAAGGATAAATCCAAAGGTTCAATAAACTAACAAACATGTTACATATCCAAATTGTGGTTAAACAGAAAAGTGGGTGAGTAAAGTGTATTGAGATTGACAACAATGTGAAGATGACCTTGCTCCAGATACAAGGATAGCGATGAGAAACGGTATATTGGCTATCTAGGAGAAGGAGCTACAGAAAAAGCAAAAAGAGAGGAGAGAGAAGAAAAGAGAGGGAGAAGATGATCAGGTGGAAAATGGGGTCCGGGAGGGAAGAGAGAGGGAGCTACAAGGGATGGGAGATTGAGAAAGAAGAAGAGGAAGAAGTGGGAGAAGGGAACCCCAGGTGTTATCAGGTCAGGTCAGTAAGCCTGACGAGGAGCATATCGAGGATGATGATGCCAGTCATGGGAGCAGACGAGACTCATCGAAGTTGGATAGGAAAAAGTGTGTCACCCAAGGGGACCAAAGGGCTTCATATTTAGCTACTCTGCCAGAAATGATAGCCTCAATTTTCGCGTGAATCATGGCTTGCGTGACCTTGTGTTTGGCCGCTGTTGTGATCTGCAAGAGAAGTTTGAACTGATGCTGAGATAGGGTAGGTGGTTTGAGATTCAGCAGAGCCACTGACGGGTCTGGTGGCAGTTTTGTGTCAAAAAGAGTAGAGAGCATATTAAACAGGCTTGACCAAAAGGCTTGGGCTATTGGGCATGACCACCAGATATGGAGGAAGCTCCCTTGAGAAGCAAAACCTCTAAAGCAGGTAGTGGGGTAACTAGGTACATTTTTGGAGATCCTAGCTGGGACCAAGTACCAAGGAGTCAAGACTTTGCAGTTAGTTTTAAGTGCCACAATATTTTGAGAGGAGGACTTTGTAACAAGTCATATGTGGTTCCAGTCTATGCCCTCCAGCATGATATCCAGATTCTGTTCCCATTTAGAGGTGTAGGAAGGGGTATGGCTTTTTATTATACTTTAATGATCAGCTTTAATACACTGACATCATATTAATGATCTGATAAGCTGATAAAAGTAAGATTTGCTTCCTCCACATACTGCAGTCTGGGTGCAGTTACAGACTTCCTCCAATGTTTTCAACTATTTAATTGGTGTAATCATGTTGGGGTAAATTCTTACCTCATAAGGGTGCATTCTCACTTGCGAATGCACCCTACCTGTGATTACATGCGAGAATCCCAGCGGGGTTTCGGCGTATGTAATCTAGCAGCTATAACATGTGAGTGATCGGCCATAGACACAGGTAGTCGTATGTGATCCATGCATGAGTTATTACACGCAAGTAAGCGAGATTAGCTGTGAGAGCCAGCAGCCTCCCATCGCTTTCATTGGGGTTGCATACTCGCAGCTAATCGTGGGCTAATCATATAGATTGGGGGGAGGACCTCACGCCTCTTTTTTTTTGGTGTGTGGTTCCCCCAAAATCTACACCAGAAATAAAGGGCCTGGTATGGATTGGAAGAGACCTGCACTCTTTTGTCTACATTCTGCCATCATAGGGGAATCCCTCACTGACAGAAGGTATGAGTCATGGTTGATAAAAAACACTGGCAGATGGACGTAAAACCGTGGTAAAAAAAAGTTAAACTGAACTGAACTAAAATCTGATGTAAAAATTAACATAAACTGAATCCTATTTTAATTTGAAAAAAAGTGAATGAACGGATGACGCCCAGGTAAAAAGACAGAAAACTCTAGAATACAGCAGGCTCGACACCATGGCCTGCATTTTTTGAAGGGGTTGTAAAATGCAGGCTGTGGTATTAAAGTGGGAGTAAACTCCCATCTCTGACTTGTACCTATAGGTAAGTCTAAAATAGGGAGATATTTACTGTGTATGCAGCCGCCGATGATTTCATTTGCACGTGCTCTGAAGGAACATCTACCCGGGCCGCTCTTTTAGAGTCCTGTGCCATAAACGGTGGCTCCCTCGCACATGCACATGAGTGACGTAATCGTGGCTCCGGCCAGTCACACAGCCGGAGTCCACAGACACAGAAGAATGACCAGGTAAAGATGGACGCGGCCTCCAGCACATTGCAGGAATGCTTTGTTTTTAGGTAAGTTTCACAAAATGTGCTAGTATGCGATGCATACTAGCACATTATGGCCTGACCTTTCAGGTCAGAAAAAATAATAATCAACTAGCGGTTTACTACCGCTTTAAGTAATACTGCAGAGTATAATGGTGTCACAGAGGTAATGGTCACAGTGCTGGAGAAGGCTTCCAGTTTGCGTCCCTCAGCAGAAATAGCTGAAAACAGACAGAAATAAAGCATGGTATGAAATCAGCAGGCAAAGTCACGGTCAAACAGGCAAAATGTCAAGGCAGGAGGATAACAAGGAACAGGCAGCAGTCATAAGCCGTTATCATAAATGGAACAGAGATCATGTTCAGTGCAGGAGCCTGGGAACAGATACTCAGAGTGGTCTTTGCTTGGGTAACTTCCAAGCGAACTGAATAGGCAACTCAGCTATTTCTACTTTTTTTTTTTTTATCTTCAATTCTCAAAATTGCCATTATTTTTATTCCCTTCAGAGTTCTTTCTAAACTGCTGCTATACAACAGGAGCCCCCCACTGCATCGGAACAGTGTCTATGAACGAAGGGCTTCTGCACCTCTCTGCTGTATTATTCACAAAGCATAGCAAAAAGGTAACGTTTGTGCTTTGCTTTGAGACTGGCACTGCAGGGCGATAGTGTGAAGGCACAACATGAATATGGTGTACTTCACAGACATCGTTCCAAAGCAGCGGGGAGCCAGAAGTTTTACTTTCACTGTATAGTGGCAGTGCTCAATGGAGCTTTTAGAATTCCTAAATTAAAGATAGCTGTAATGCGATAATTAGAGATGAAAAAAAGAAAAACAGTAAAAAAAGCTGTGTCAAGAGTTTGACTTTAAATAGCTTTTCTAGACATGACATCATAGGAAGTGTCTAGCAGCACTTTTAGTTAGCACCACTAGATAGACAGATGCAGATAGATAAATACACATGCAAAGTTTTAGGCCTCATGCACATTGACCAGTTAGCTCTGATATATGAGACACCCGCACCTAAACAACAGAGTCTCATGTTCCAGGGCTAAACGCCCAAAATGTATGGGGCCTAATAGGAATTAAGTATGGGACCTAGGGGCAAAACATCAGATTGATTCTGCAGAGACTCAGCTGCAGCAAGAACAACTGCGGACAGTGACACTGGTTAGTTTTCAATATAGCAAACTGTGACAAATGGAAAGTGATTAATGATATCCATTCACCTATAAATCAATCATAGGTGTGCGCAGGGGATTAGCCAGATGTGCCTGGGCACACCCTTATCCCTACCTGCAGTGCCGATTCCCCCTACTGCCCGGGCTTCCCCCCGTGTTTGCCTCGCAGTGCTGCTGGCTTCCCTCTTTTACTCTCCCCCTGGAGGATGTTTCAGGATGGAGAGCAGGGGAAGGGGCTAGTAAATAGGTAATTTACCAGCCCCTTCCTTTTCTAAATGAACACACTCATTTATTGTGTCCATTCATAATTGTAGAATAGTAAACTGTAAACTGTGCCCGCCCCCTGCCATAGACGTCCTCCCCTTTGCACGCTCCCTTCTTGCCCCCTGCAGGGCGCGTGTGCGGCACTCTCTGTGATCACCGAGTCAATGAGACTCTGATGATCTCAGATCAGAGTAAAGGGCCGACCACGGCACCTTACCACATGATCAGCTGTCAGCCAATGATGTAAACAGAAGTCCAGTAATCCTTTTTCATTTTCTCCTCACGCTGACAGCGTAAGGGGAAAAAAAAGCCGATCACTGGCTTCTGTGTAGGGGACATCGGACCCGAAGAGGAAGAGGCACAGCCACCTCATCTGTGCCCACCAGTGCCATCTGCCAGTGCCCACAGTGCATATCAGTGCCACCAATCAGTGCCCACCAGTGTATATCAGTGCCACCAATCAATGCCCACGAGTGCCACCTATCAATGCCCACCAGTGGTGCCAATCAATGCCTCATCAGTGCCACCTAGCAGTGCTGCCTATCAGTGCCACCTACCAGTGCCCACCACTGCCACCCATCAGTGCCCATCACTGCCACCTATCAGTGCCCTTCAGTGCCACCTATCAATGCCCTTCAGTGCCACCTCTTAGTGCCCACCAGTGCCACCTCAACAGTGCCCACCAGTGCTGCCTATCAGTGCCCACCAGTGCTGCCTATCAGTGCCCATCAGTGCCGCCTTATCAGTGCCCATCAGTGCGCCTTATCAGTGCAGCCTCATCAGCGTACATCAATGAAGGAGAAAAATTACCTGTTTGCAAAATTTTATAACAAAATATAAAACTGTTTTGTATAAAAAAAGAACCCAGAGGTGATCAAATACCACCAAAAGAAAGCTGTTTGTGGGGAAAAAATGATAAAAATTTCATTTGGGTACAGTGTTGTATGACCACGCAATTTTCGTTCAAAGAGTGACAGAGCTGAAAGCTGAAAATTGGTCTGGGCAGGAGGAGGGTTTACGTGCCCAGTGAGCAAGTGGTTAAATCAAAAATCCACAAATGTTTGTCCCTTTGAGAGTGGCCAGAAGAAGAAGAAGCAGTGTTATTTCTCCCTATCACCAAATATCAGTGAATAATGGAAAAATTTGGCACTGCAGAATAGTCTCGCTACTCACTGTGCTTCAATCACACAATACTATGTCCTGCCGGCTTAGTTAAGAAAAAAAAAGACATGGTAAATGATGAAACAAAAGATCAAGAGATCCTTGTCAGCTATAGTATCATGAGACAGACTAAATTGAAAACCAAAAACCATAGAATATAAAAAGAAGTGGTATAAATTGGTGTAGACAAACACAATATACACATATTATTTAACAATGCCTTTCAAACATTGCAAAACACCACATGATAACATCAGCTGAGAACTGCTGCATTATTATACAGAAGTGCTTTTGTACACGCAAAATAATAATAATAATAAAAAAAAAACATTTACAGTCATGTTATGGAATAAAAAGCTATGTCCTCCGTATATGTACCATTCACCTCATTAAGTACATGCATGAAAAATCAGTTGCACCTATGTTTTGGTTACATATCTGTACTATCTTTTGACCTTTTACAATAATAAAATCTTTGTAACAAACTTTTTTTCAACATGATATGCATTACACTACATTACATTATATAGCATATTAGTAGTCTATTGTGAACTGCACATCTTATTGGCCTCTCAACATACTGTACAGTACAAGTACAGTAGGTTAACCACTTGCCGACCGTCTCCTGTACTTATACCTCGACAGAATGGCACGTACAGGCACATCCACGTACCTGTACATCTACGTACCTGTACGTCCCCTTTAACTGCCTGACGTGGGGGTCGCGCACGCGCCACCGGCGGCACGCTCACGACCCTGCTGCCTTCCCCGTGAGTCGGACAGCAGGTCCCGCGGACTCGATCGCCGCGGGGATCCCCGCGATCGTCTCACGGAGGTATAGAGCAGGGAGATGCTTGTGTAAACAAGCATCTCCCTGCTCTGCCTAGTGACAATGACACAGATCTCGGCTCCGTGTACTCGTAGCGGAGATCGGTGTCATGTGACACAGAGCCCATCCCCCCTATAGTTAGAAACACAATGCAGGGAACACTTAACCCCTACAGCGCCACCTAGTGGTTAACCCCTTCACTGCCAGTGTCATTTTTACAGTAATCAGTCCATTTTTTAGCACTGATCGCTGTAAAAATGACAATGGTCCCAAAAATGTGTCAAAAGTGTCCGATGTGTCTGCCATAATGTCGCAGTCACGAAAAAAATCACTGATCGCTGCCATTACTAGTAAAAAAAAAAAAAAAATTATAAAAATGCCATAAAACTATCCCCTATTTTATAAACGCTATAACTTTTGCGCAAATCAATCAATAAACGCAGATTGTGATTTTTTTTTACCAAAAATATGTAGAAGAATAAGTATCGGCCTAAACTGAGGAAAAAAATTTTTTTATATATTTTTTGGGGATATTTATTATAGCAAAAAGTAAAAAATATTGAATTTTCTTCAAAATTGTCGCTCTTTTTTTGTTTATAGCGCAAAAAATAAAAACCGTAGAGGTGATCAAATACCACCAAAAGAAAGCTCTATTTGTGGGAAAAAAAGGACGTGAATTTTGTTTGGGAGCCACGTCGCATGACAGCGCAATTGTCAGTTAAAGCGACGCAGTGCCGAATCGCAAAAAGGGGCCTGGTCTTTAACCAGCCAAAATGGTCCGGGGCTTAAGTGGTTAATAAAATATGACAATCCTAGAATTACCATTACAAAATAACATATTAAAAGTTTTCATATTAATGTAGAACTAAAATTACTTTTTTTTCTAAATTTGGCATGAAGTAATGGAAGGTTAAAACTCCTGTTAGTTGTTTTTTTGCCATCTGCGTGTCCCATTGGGGAGATTTTCCTTTCACTTTCCTGTCCCATAGCCAAAACAGGAAGTGAGAAGAAATCCCTCAAAGTGAGGGAATCCAGCACTAGTGACCCCCATTGGAAGCTCTCCAATCTTTTCATGATCGGGTAACTCAAAATTTGGGATTTTCTTTCACATTCATTCTCGTGATAACTGTAAACATGACAAATAGAGAGGGCAAATCTAATGGTGTTCCACTAATCGACTTCTCTGCAAACACCCTGTTGGATTTTCCCTGCTCGATCAGTGTCACAGACTAAAGCCAGCAGCGCTTGTAAGAAGGGGCGTAGGTGGGTAGTTGTTTGTAACCTCCTCCATATTTCCCTCCTTGTTGGGCGCCAAGCAAGGGTCACATGAGAGGCCTACCCCAGGGTGGGTTCTTCTGGGCTATGCTAGGCACCTTGTACAGGGTCACTTTACTACACATGGGGTACCCCTGCTTTGTGCCGTTTTCATCAATGCCCTAGGACAAGGCTGAGGCTGTTGTCGGGGAATACTTAACCTTAAGGCGGGCCTCTACTCTCAGAGATGAACGTACACTATGTACACTTGAACTGCAACTGTTCTCCAATTACCTCTCAGGTCCCCGTGACAATGTACACCCTCTCTGTGACTTGCGTTTAGGAGAGACATGCTGAGCCCTGTCCATATCCACCTGTCCAGCATTTTCCACTACCATACCCCAGTAGCGGAGTGGGCTCTACATGTACACTTAACTTGAGCCTCCATACCTCTGTACAGGATGGGAACCTATGCAGTGCAAATCCGCTCCCATTGCTCTGGGAGACAGAGCGCTGGCAGAAGGAGTGCCGACAGCATCCCCCTTGCTGCTAGAGGCCGTTCAATCTATAACTGGTACACGCTATTGACAGGCTGCTTGTCAAACTTCTGTTACTCTAGGTAACCACTCGTGTCTTTAAACTACTCCACTCTACACAGATGTCTTTATACCCCAGTGTGTATAAGACCCACTTTGTGAACTATGTGTGCGGGTTACTTAAAATACAGCTCTTAAAGAGGAAATAAACCCTGATGGGTTTTACTTCCTCTTTGTTTCCCTGCAAAGGTAAAGCATAATGGGCTACTACAGCGTGCCCTTTCAAGACGGTAGACATGCGCAGTAGAAGGCATCAATCGGGGACATTGCAAATATCGCCTAGGCCGTGTAGGTCTAGGAGATATTTCAAGCACCTACAGGTAAGCTTTTTACTAGGCTTACCTGTAGGTTAAAGTGGTTGTAAACCCTTAGAATTTTTTTTTTTTAAACTACCTGTAAGAGAAAGGCATAATGAGCTAATATGACTAGCATAATAGCTCATTATGCATCACTTACCTTAGATCGGGGCCCCCGAAGCCGTCCTCGTCTCCCTCTTCAGCCGCATCCATCGCTGCGGCGATAGCCGGAAGGTTACTTCCGGGTATCGCCGCACCAGCCAATCACAGCGCCGCTCAGGCGCTGTGATTGGCCGGAGCGGCGGAGACGTCACTCTGCGCATGCGCGCGAGAGCCGTCACAATCGGTTACGCCCAGCGATTGCTGGGAAGTAGCCGATTTTGTGAATGGGATTAACCCCATGAATGCGCCGTTGTCTACGGCGCGCATGCGCCGTAGACAGCGGCGCCTGTCATTTTTAGTAAATATCTCCTAAACCGTGTAGGTTTAGGAGATATTTCTTGCACCTACAGGTAAGCCTTAATCTAGGCTTACCTGTAGGTGCAAGTTGAAAAAGTGGGTTTACAACCACTTTAAAGGGGTTGTAAAGGGTTTACAACCACTTTAAGTAACTTCAGACCATGCAAGGACAACGTTTTAAATACTTTACTTGGAAAAAGTGAAACATGAACATTCCAAGTCCCTACTCCTAACAACAGGCTTGTGCTGCTCCGGCATACCTGAAAATGTGAGGTCCAAACAATTACAGTGCTTCAGAGACATTCTCACACTGGCGTTTGGTGCTGGCGTTTCAGATGACTTTACATCCGTATGGTGATAGATGACTTCCTTCTGCTCCTCGTGGGTAACATTCTCCATCTCCATCTTTTATTATTATACAGGATTTATATAGCGCCAACAGTTTGCGCATCGCTTTACAACATCGGGGAAGACAGTACAATTACAATACAATACAGGAGGAATCAGAGGGTCCTGCTCATTAGAGCTTACAATCTAGAAGGGAGGGTCAAGTGGAACAAAGGGTAGTAAGCTGTGGGGAATGATCAGATGGACAAGATGAGAAAAAAAAAACTGTTGTTAGGTGTGGGTGGGATAGGCTTCTCTGAAGAGAACAATTTTCAGGGATTGTCTAAAAGCTAATAGAGAAGGAGATAGACAGATAGATTGGGGTAAGGCGTTCCATAGACTTGGAGAGGCTCTGGAAAAGTCCTGGAGATGAGCATGGGAGGAGGTGATGAGAGAGCTAGATAGCAGGAGGTCTTGAGAAGAACGAAGAGAACGATTAGGTTGATATTTAGAGACTAGGTCAGTGATGTAGCTGGGGGCAGAGTTGTGGATGGCTTTGTAGGTAGTTGTCAGTATTTTGAATTTAATTCGTTGGGTGAGCAGAAGCCAGTGGAGGGATTGACAGAGAGGAGTAGCAGAGACAGAGAATTTAGTAAGGTGGATGAGTCTGGCAGCAGCATTAATAAAGGACTGAAGAGGGGGTAGAGTATGCAGAGGTAAGCCAATGAGGAGGGAGTTGCAGTAATCAAGGCGAGAAGGGCTGAAGTTACAGCTATTTCTCTCCCTTGGGCTCTCCACGGGGGGAGACTCCCTGAACTCTCTGTCCCCCAGTCGGAACTATATTCAACTGAATTCGGACCCCGGAACTCTCTTAATGGACCATTCTCCCATATTTATATACCACAGGATGAGTGCGCTGGACTCGGAGAAGAACCCGCCAAAAGACCAAAGAACTAGAGTAGGCATTAACTCCTACCCTCCCAGCCGGGACAGCACCTATCTGGTTATTTAAACCTGCTTACATGCTGATCGTTATTTTCTGACAGCAGAAAAGTCTCCCTGTTGTCAGAATACAATAGCTCAGTAGGGAGGATTCCCCCATCCCCCTTTGAATGTGTGGATAGGGGAGAATCAAGTAATTCTTTTCATTTTTGGATGAACGAAAAAAAAAAATTGCATATTTTTGGGCTTCTTTACAGTAGGTGACATTGCAGCCTCGACAAAAGTCATTGTTGACTGAACAGTACCAGTAGCCAGTGCTGCAGGCACTGTTCATGTATTCTGACAGTTGTATTCTGACGTTCTGGTTCCCCTATCTGTATGGTTCCAACCTCAACTGCGCAGGCGCAGCCGAACAGCTGTTGAAGCTCGGAGATTTCCGTCGGCTTGGCTTGCGCCTGCGCAGTAAAGAGGGAACCAGAGCGATAGGAGGAACCATAGTCTCGGCAACTGTGGACGCGCTGGCCCCCGATGCTTCATTACACACGCCACTTTCCTATTCATACAGCAAGGGACGGCTCAGATGTCATATTGTGCAGTGCGATTTGTTTGTTTATACACGACACTCTATCCAGCCCCTTGCTGGATAGAGCGTCGTGGATAAAGAAACAAATCGCACTGCTCATTATCACATCTGAGCCGCCCCTTGCTGTATGAATAGGAAAGCGGCGTGTGTAATGAAGCATCGGGAGCGAGCGCGTCCTATCAATATGCTTCCCCCCCTTGACTGCGCAGGCGCTGCCGAACAGCTGTTTAAACTCGGAGATTTCCGTTGCCTCGGATTGCGCCTGCGCAGTCAAGCTTGGAACCATACCGTTAGGCGGAACCAGCTTGGCAGGTCACCGGCACTCATGGCTGTTAAAATGTAATAGCCTGGCAGTAGGGATTTGTCCATCCAGGCAGTTTGTGTGCATGGAAATATCCGTTAGTTTTCTTTCATTCAGCCTGCAGGCTGAATTGTGTATGTCCAGCTTTAATCAGTTTTCCCCTCTTAGGCTAACTTAACCTCTTCAGCCCCAGAAGGTTAACCCACTTCATGTTCAGGCCATTTTTTGCAATATGGCACTCCGATGCTTTAACTGACAATTGACAAATAAAATTGACGTCCTTTTTTCCCCACAAATAGAGCTTTCTTTTGGTAGTATTTGATCACCTCTGCAGTTTTTATTTTTTGCGCTATAAACAAAAAAATAGCGACAATTTTGAAAAAAATATATATTTTTTACTTTCTGCTATAAAACATATCCAATAGAAAGTTTTTAGAAATCAAATTTATTCATCAGTTTAGGCCAATAATTATTCTGCTACATATTTTTGGTAAAAAAAAAATCCCAATAAGCGTATATTGATTGGTTTGCGCAAAAGTTATACTGTCTACAAACTTTGTGATATATTTATGGATTTTTTTAAAATTGTTTTTACTATTAATGGCGGCGATCAGTGATTTTTTTAGCGGGACTGCGACATTGCGGCGGATGAATCTGACACTAAGTGACACTTTTTGGGGACCAGTGACACCAATACTGTGATCAGTGCTAAAAAAATGGACTGTCACTGTATTAATGACGCTGGCAGGGAAGGGGTGATCAAAGGGTTAAATGTGCTCATAGGGAGTGCTTTCTAACTGTGTGGGAGGTGCTTTGACTGGGGGAAGACAGAGATCTGTGTTTCTGCTTAGCAGGAACACAAGATCTCCATCTTCCCCTCTCACAGAACGGCAGTCTGCCTTGTTTACATAGGAAGACTGACATTCTGCCTCTTCTCAGAACGATCGTGTTGTACCAGTGAACATCGGGTCCGCTGGGCCCACTGATTGGCTCCCCATGTGTCCAATCACAGCGTGAGCAGGTCACGAGAAGCGCGTGCACAGGAGGACTGCCCTGCTGCAGTATATTTGCGTGCAGCGGTCCAGAAGTGGTTAAAATGGGAGTTCATGTGTGGCTAGTTTGCTGCATTCAGAGGTGGATAGATGCCATTTCTGGAGGCAGTAACTCTCTGTGCTATGACCACATACAAACTGGCCAATTACCTGTGGCCAGTTTGTCTGCCAACAAAATACCACAGAAACACTAACCATGAATGCACACTGGTTGCGTCCAGGGTCGGTATTCAAACAATCAATTACATGCGAACATCAGCGGCACCTGCCATGAATTTGTACAAAGTACAAACCTGACAGCTGCCCCTGACAGCTACAGCTGTTCGCATACAGTGTGTGCAATTGTGTTTACAACCGCTGGCAAGAATCCACTGACTCTTGCAGGCGACCGCCCTTTGCCACACATGAACTCCCATCTGATTGTAGCCTTAAAGTAGAACTACAATGCCTTAAAAAAGTATTCATACCCCTTGAAATTTTCCACATTTTGCCATGTTACAACCAAAAACATAAATATATTTTATTAGGCTTTTATGTGATAGACCAACACAAAGTGGAAGAAAATGGTTTTCAACATTTTTTACAAATAAATATCTGAAAGGTGTGACGAGCATTTGTATTCACCCCCCTTTAGGCTTGGTTCACACTGGGGCGACAAACGCTCCGACATTGGGAGCTCATGTCGCATGACGTGTGAAAATCAATGTTTCCCTATGGGAGCCGTCCTAACTGGTCCGACACATGTCGGTCCGACTTTGAAAATGCTCCCTGTACTACTTTGGTCCGACTTTGATCCGACTTCAGCCCATTGACTATCATTGAAGTCGGATCAAAGTCGGACCGCAGTCTTGCATGGTCCGACTTTGGCATGCGACTTGTGCTGTACTGCTCTTGAGGGGGAACTCCAGGCCAAATTTTAAATAAAAAACCGACGTGGGTTCCCCTCCAGAGGCATACCAAGCCCTTGGGTCTGGTCTGGATTTGAACGGGCGCCCCTACGCCGAAAAAATGGCGTGGGGGTCCCCCCAAAATCCAAACCAGACCCTTATCCGAGCACACAACCTGGCAGGCCGCAGGGGAAGAGGGGGGACGAGAGAGCGGCCCCCCCACCCCAGACAGGGACCTGCGGCCCCCCCACCCCAGAGCACCCTGCCCCCATGTTGATGAGGACAGGGCCTCTTCCCGACAACCCTGGCCGTTGGTTGTCGGGGTCTGCGGGCGGGGGGCTTATCGGAATCCGGGAGCCCCCTTCAATAAGGGGGCCCCCGGATCCCGGCCCTCCCACCCTATGTGAATGAGTATGGTGTACATCGTACCCCTACCCATTCACCTGGTGGAAAAAAATTGCAATAAAAAAACACTACACAGGTTTTTAAAGTAATTTATTACACAGCTCCGGGGGTCTTCTTCCGACTCCGGCGCTCTTCTTCCGACTTCCGGGGGTCTTTTCCGACTTCGGGGGTCTCCGGTGTCGTCTCCGCGCTCTCCGGTTCTTTCTTCCGCCGGGCCTCCGCTAACTTCTTTTTAGCTCTTTTGCTAACGGAGGCCCGGTCTTCCCGTTGTCTCGTCCGGCTTTCCGTTGTCCTTCTGCCGGCCCCTCCACTAACTTCTTGGTAGCTCTTTCGCTAGTGGAGGGGCCGGTCTTCCCGTCGTCGCCGTCGGCTTCTTCTTCCCTCTTCTCCTCCTCGATGTTGACGCGTCGCTTCCTCCCGCTGTAATACTGGCTCTCCGCTCCGCTCCGCATTAATATAGGCTTCTCATGACGTCACAGTCACATGTTCCGGGGCACATGGCCCCGGAGCATGTGACTGTGACGGCATGGGAACATGTGACTGTGACGTCATAAAAAGCCTATATTAATGCGGAGCGGAGAGCCAGTATTACAGCGGGAGGAAGCGTCGCGTCAACATCGAGAAGGAGAAGAGGGAAGAAGACGCCGACGGCGACGACGGGAAGACCGGCCCCTCCACTAGCGAAAGAGCTACCAAGAAGTTAGTGGAGGGGCCGGCAGAAGGACAACGGAGAGCCGGACGAGACAACGGGAAGACCGGGCCTCCGTTAGCAAAAGAGCTAAAAAGAAGTTAGCGGAGGCCCGGCGGAAGAAAGAACCGGAGAGCGCGGAGACGACACCGGAGACCCCCGAAGTCGGAAAAGACCCCCGGAAGTCGGAAGAAGAGCGCCGGAGTCGGAAGAAGACCCCCGGAGCTGTGTAATAAATTACTTTTAAAAACCTGTGTAGTGTTTTTTTATTGCAATTTTTTTCCACCAGGTGAATGGGTAGGGGTACGATGTACCCCATACTCATTCACATAGGGTGGGGGGGCCGGGATCCGGGGGCCCCTTTATTGAAGGGGGCTCCCGGATTCCGATAAGCCCCCCGCCCGCAGACCCCGACAACCAACGGCCAGGGTTGTCGGGAAGAGGCCCTGTCCTCATCAACATGGGGGCAGGGTGCTCTGGGGTGGGGGGGCCGCAGGTCGCCCCCTGCCCCAGAGCACCAAACCCCCATGTTGAGGGCATGCGGCCTGGTATGGTTCAGGAGGGAGGGGGGGCCGCTCTCTCGTCCCCCCCTCTTCCCCTGCGGCCTGCCAGGTTGTGTGCTCGGATAAGGGTCTGGTTTGGATTTTGGGGGGACCCCCACGCCGTTTTTTCGGCGTAGGGGCGCCCGTTCAAATCCAGACCAGACCCAAGGGCCTGGTATGCCTCTGGAGGGGAACCCTCGCCGTTTTTTTTTTTATTTAAAATTTGGCCTGGAGTTCCCCATCAAGATTCATACCAAACACAGTGCCTGATATTGGCGGGGATCCCCGTTCATTGAAAGTCGGACATATGTCGGCTTCATGTCGCAGGGCAAAGTCGGATCCAAAGTAGGACAGATGTCGTGTCGCACTAGTGTGAACCCAGCCAAAATCTAGTGGAACCAATTTCCTTCATAAGTCATCTAATTAGTAAATAGAGCCCATGTGTGTGTAATTTAAAAACAGCTGTTCGGTGAAGCCCTCAGAAAGTTTGTTAGAGAACCTTAGTGAATAAACAGCATCATGAAGGCCAAGGAACACACTAGACAGCTCAGGGATAAAGTTTAAAGCAGGGTTAGGTTATAAAAAAATATCCCAAGCGTTGAACATCTCACAGAGCGCTGTTTATAAAATCCATCATCCGAAAATGAAAAGAGTATGGCACAACTGCAAACCTACCAAGAAATGGCTGTCCACCTAAACTGACAAGCAGGGCAAGTAGAGCATTAGACCCCTTTCACACTGGGGTGCTTTTCAGGTGCTATAACGCTAAAAATAGTGCCTACAAAGCGTCCTGAAACAGCCGCTGCTGTCTCTCCAGTGTGAAAGCCCTCGGAGGTTTTTACACTGGAGCTAGCAGTAAAAAAAGTCCTGCTAGCAGCATCTTTGGAGCGGTGTGTTTACCGCTCCTCCACCGCTCCTGCCCATTGAAATTAATGGGCACCGTGGCTATACCGCTGGCAAAGCGCCTCTGCAGAGGCTGCTAGCTGGGGGGGGGGTAAAAGCGCCCCGCTAGTGGCCGAATGTCGGCCGAATAGCTGCGTGAAATTGACAGTAAAGCACCGCTAAAAATAGCGGCGCTTTACCGCCGATGCACCCACCACCCCAGTGTGAAAGGTGCCTTAATCAGAGAAGCTGCCAAGAGGTCCATTGTAACTCTGGAGGAGCTGCAGAGATCCAACGCTAAGGTGGGAGAATCTGTCCACAGGACAACTATTAGTTGTGCACTCCACAAATCTGGCCTTTATTGAAGAGCGGCAAGAAGAAAGTCACTGTTGAAAGAAAGCCATAAGAAGTCCCGTTTCCAGTTTGCGAGAAGCCATGTGGGGGACACAGCAAACATGTCGAAGAAGGTGCTCTGGTCAGATGAGACCAAAATTTAACTTTTTGGCCTAAAAGCAAAACGCTATATGTGGCAGAAACCAACACTGCACATCAGCCTGAACACACCACCCCCACCGTGAAACATGGTGATGGCAGCATCATGTTTTGGGGATGCCTTTTTTTAGCAGGGACAGGGATGCTGGTCAGAGTTGATGGGAAGATGGATTAAGCCAAATACAGGACAATCTTAGAAGAAAACCTGTTAGAGTCTGCAAAAGACTTAAGACTGGGGCAGAAGTTCACCTTCCAGCTGGACAACGACCCTAAGGCCCCTTTCACACTGGGGTGGTGGGTGTGCCGGCGGTAAAGCGCTGCTATTTTTAGCGGCGCTTTACCTTCAATTTTGCTGCGCTATTCGGCTGCTAGCGGGGTGCTTTTACCCCCGCTAGCGGCTGAGAAAGGGTTAAAACCACTGCAAAGCGCCTCTGCAGAGGCGTCTTGCTGGCGGTATAGCCACTGTGCCCATTCATTTCAATGGGCAGGAGCGGTGGAAGAGCGGTAAACACACTGCTCCTTCACCGCTCCAAAGATGCTGCTAGCAGGACTTTTTTTACCGTCCTGCTAGCGCACCGCTCCAGTGTGAAAGCCCCGAGGGCTTTCACACTGGAGGGATAGCAACGGCTGTTTCAGGGCGCTTTGCAGGCGATATTTTTAGCGTTATAGCGCCTGAAAAGTGCCCCAATGTGAAAGGGGTCTAAACATACAGCCAGAGCTACAATGGAATGGTTTAATCTAAGCTTATTCATGTGTTAAGCCCCGTACACACGGTCGGACTTTTGCCCAACAAACTTCGTTTTGAGCAAGTTGGACCAACAATCCGACCGTGTGTACGCTCCATCGGACAAACTTTTTTCGTTTGGTTTTGGATTTCATCGGACAAAAGTTGGGTCTGCAAACGGACAAACTTTTGCCCAACAAAAGTCCGATGGAGCAAAGTCCGACCGTGTGTACATAAAACCATCGGACTTTAGTCCGATGGACAAAACAACTAATGTTCAAATCAACCAACAATAGCAGAAGTTGACCAAAGGGTGGCAGTAAAGATCAGAAAAGAGCAGAAAAAACACGTGATGTTGTAAGAAGTTTTAAGAAAGTTTGCAGAAAAGTCCGAGCGTGTGTATGCTATGGGTGTTCCCAACCAACTCCGTTCGGACAAAAAAACACGGAAAAGTCCGATGGAAGTCCGACCGTGTGTACGAGGCTTTAGAATGACCCAGTCAAAATCCAGATCTAAATCCAATTGAGAATCTGTGGCAAGACTTGAAAATGGCAGTTCATAGACACTCTCCATCCAATCTGACAGAACTTTCACTCTCTAGATGTGCAAAGCTGGTAGAGACATACCCAAAAATACTTGCAGCTGTAATTGCAGTGAAAGGTGGTTTTAAAAAGTATTGTCTCAGGGGGCTGAATACAAATGCACACAACACTTTTCAGATATTTATGTGTAAAACATTTTAAAAACAATTTATAATTTTCCTTCCACTTCACAATTATGTGCCACTTTGTGTTGGTCTATCACATAAAATCCCAATAAAATAAATTTAAATTTTTGGTGGTAACATGACAAAATGTGGAAAATGTCAAGAGGTATGAATACTTTTTCAAGGCACTGTATAGGCAAAACCTTTTTTCTTATTTTGGATAGAGTAATGCCGCGTACACACGACCGCTTTTCTCGACGAGAAAAACTGCATTTTTTTTTTTCGCCGAGAAAAACGATCGTCTGTGGGCTTTATGTCGTTTTTCTCGTTGAGAAAAACGGCATAAAAAACGACGAGAAAAATTAGAACATGTTCTAAATTTTCTCATCGTTTTTTCCAGCATTTTTTTCCGCGGCAGTTTTCCCATAGGGAGACACTGCCGCGGAGCCCACAGACGGTCGTTTTTCTCGTCAAGAGAAAAAATTACGGAAAAAACGACCGTGTGTAGGGAACCAAGCGGTTCCCTCGTTTTTCCTGTCATTATTCACGGCGGTTTTTTAACCACCCTGAATAATGATCATGTGTACGCGGCATTCATTTTCTCATCGTTTTTTCCAGCATTTTTTTCCGCTGCAGTTTTCCCATAGGGAGACACTGCCGCGGAGCCCACAGACGGTCGTTTTTCTCGTCAAGAGAAAAAATGACGGGAAAAACGACCGTGTGTAGGGAACCAAGCGGTTCCCTCGTTTTTCCTGTCATTATTCACGGCGGTTTTTTAACCGCCGTGAATAATGATCGTGTGTACGCGGCATAAGCCTCTGTCAGATTTTTTTCCACCATCTGTGTCCCATTGTGGAGATGTCCCTTCACTTCCTGTCTTATAGCCAATCAGAAAGTGAGAGGAAATCCCTGCAAATTAAGGGAATTCCTTGGGGACCCCCAGGTCACCAGAACTAGTGTCCCCACTGGAAGATTTCCCCTCCATTACTTTCTTTTTCGTACATCACGGGACACAGAGCGACATAGTCATTACTAATGGGTTATATAGATACCGTCAGGTGCTGGCACTGGCAACTTCCAAAACCGGAAGTACCCTCCCCTATATAAGCCCCTCCCATCCGGGAGCACCTCAGTTTTTTGCCAGTGTCTAAGGTGTTGGCCAAGAAGAAACATGTGTTTTTCACTGAGCTTGCGTACAGGTTCTTTTGGGCCTCAGTAAGCTATTCCGGATCCGACCAAAAAAGCTTCATAGCTAAACGGTCGGTACCCGGGCCTTGCAGAGAAGAGCAAGGTTTTGCCTGTAATGCTTCTCTTAGGAGAGCTGGACCCTGGGATCCAGAGCTCTGGTCATACCCACGACCAAGATGTTTTCTGTGCAGGGTGCTATACAGGTCCAGGGGAGTGGAATCCTTGGGAACCCGGTCCCTGAAGGTTTGATTACAATGCCTGCCGTGATAGGTGAAGTTTGGGCTTTTGTGGACCAAACAAAGTCCTGCGGCGGGGAACAGGTAAGTGGGGGCCCCCAGGAACTTGGTTCTATTGGGGGACCCCCAAGCCTAATTTGTCTTTCTGTCTGTTACCTAATGGTATTCCCGCAAGATTCTGTGCATGCCTGTAACTACTAAAAAAATGTAATAATTTTTAATGGTGGTCAAGAAAAAAAAAAAAAAAAATTTTTTATATATATATTTAATATATTAGACTGCGGTACCTGTGTTTGTCCACTAGAGGCCGCTGTGGAATGTTTTCTTGTCATGTGGACTAGTTTCTTCTCAGCAGAGCAAAGTCCAGGCAGTTGGTGAGTTCTCTTATAGGAAACTGCTTCCTCTGCCATGTTGCAGTGCTCGTCCATCCCCCGGCCTGCGGCAAAGAGGGGCCCTGGCTCCTGTCCCTTTGTTTCCATTTTTGAAATTAGCGCCGAAGGCGCACGTGGCCGCGCGTGTGCGCGTGCACGCGCCTCTATATATAGAGGTGAGCCGGAAAAGGGGGCGGAGCCTGGGGGATGACGCTCTGTGCGCGCCGCAGCGCTTCTGCGCATGTGCGGGCGTCCCAGCAGGTTTAAAAACCACAATATTGTAGTAAGCTGGCTATGAAGTACAGAGACAGAGCTGGCAACCTTTAAAGGCATACAGCAAGCGGTTGATACAGGCATCCCCTAGAAAGGCACATTAGTAGACACCAACTGTTTCTTATAGCAGCATTTATGCTAGACTATTATCAGTAACTGGTGTATTTCGGCTGGAATACCTCAGCTTTGTGGCTTAGGAATATGCCGTCTAAAAACTCCGGGACTAGAAATTCCAGGAGGAATAGGGGGTCTCCATCGGGCTCTGAGGATCTTGGGCATGCTTTGGCTGCACCAGTCTCCCCTGAAGAATCAGAGGTTAGTGACCGTAGGGCACCCCCAGGAGTACCTGGTACTGTGGCTGTCCTCAGTTCACCTGCTCCTGTGTATGTAACAGAGGAGGTTTTTTCCTCAGCTCTGGGAGGGCTGGAAGAGAGATTGTCAGCATTGATCGCTGCTTCCCTGTCACAGGAGAAAAGCGCTCGATCTCCGTCTCCTCCCTCAGAGTGCCTGTTAACAGAGCAACAGTCCCATACAGAGGTCGACCTACCTGAGGGGGATCAGGATGAGGTCGATTCGGTTGCAGAGGAATCAACAGTGGAAGAGCCGTTCTCAGCATCACATGCTGAAAGGTTATGGGTTCAGTCCCTGACTAATATGGTCCAAACAGCATTTAAAATGCCACTTGCGGAGCCATCCTCCACTTCTGTCTCCTCGTTGGGGTCGCTAAAAGCTCCCCAGACTGTTTGTTCCTTTCCGATCCATCCTTTACTGGAGGGGCTCATTTACCAGGATTGGGAGCATCCTGACAAAATATTTACTCCTCCCAAGAGATTTCCGGTGGTCTATCCTATGGAGGATAAGTTCATCAGAAAATGGAGGGTCCCTACAGTGGACGCAGCCATCTCTTGTGTGAATAAATCACTGACATGTCCGGTGGAAAATGTCCAAATGTTCAAGGACCCAATAGATAAAAAATTGGAGTCCTTATTGAAATCTGCTTTTTCTACAGCAGGATTGGTGACACAACCAGCAGTGGCAGCTATTGGGGTCTGCCAAGCAGTGAAGGATCAGTTGAAACAGGTCTTAAGGGACTTGCCAGATCAGCAGGCTCTTGCCCTAGCTGATCTACCTAGAGCCTTATGCTTTGCGGTGGACGCTATAAAGGATTCAATCCATCAGGCCTCCCGCCTTACGCTGTCTGTAGTACATATGCGCAGGCTTCTATGGCTCAAAAACTGGTCTGCTGAAGCTCCCTGTAAAAAATTGCTGGTCAGCTTCCCATTTCATGGGGAGCGCTTATTCGGGGAAGACCTGGACAAGTATATCCAGAGAATTTCCAGCGGTAAAAGTACACTTTTGCCGGTTAAAAATAGTTAGAGGTCCCTCTTTTAAGAGGCCGGCTTCTCCAGTCCCTAGGACATCGGCTGTGAAACAGTTCCGACGGCCTCCTCGGTCAAATCCCGGAGGTAGAAATCAGGGACAGTTGCAGGGTAACAAGAAGCCCTGGAGCAGGAGAGGTACAAAACCTCCCCCAAAGTCAAATGCATGAAGGGTTTCCCCCACCCAATCGGGTGGGGGGAAGACTTCAGTTGTTCACAGAGACCTGGCGGGACACGATCCGAGACAGATGGGTGCTCTCCGCAGTAAATCTGGGATACAAATTGGAGTTAAAAAACTCCCCTTCTTCCCGCTTTATAAGGTCAAACGTGCCAAGGGATCCCCAGAAGAGAGGATCCCTCCTGTTGGCACTAGAACAATTATTGCTACAAGCAGTAATTATAGAGGTTCCCCTGAAAGAGTGGGGGTTCGGGTTTTACTCAAACCTCTTTACAGTTCCGAAGCCAAACGGGGACGTGAGGCCCATACTAAATCTAAAAGGGCTAAACAAATTCCTGCATATCAGGACTTTCCGGATGGAGTCGATCCGATCGGTAGCCACTGCCCTACAAGGGGAGGAATGGTTAGCCTCGATCGACATCAAGGATGCTTATTTGCACATTCCCATCTTTCCAGCCCACCAAAAATTTCTACGCTTTGCGGTAGAAGGCCGCCATTTTCAGTTCAGAGCCTTACCCTTCGGTCTGGCCACAGCACCAAGAGTGTTCACAAAAATTTTGGCCCCGTTATTGGCCAATCTAAGAACACGAGGTGTAACGATAATGGCATATCTAGACGACTTGTTGCTGATAGACCACTCAGTGGAAAAACTAGAAGTGGTTGTTCACGAGACAATCAAGTATCTGGAATATCACGGTTGGATTATCAACCGAGACAAGTCAGCCCTAAAACCAGTCAAAAGTCTGGAATACTTGGGGCTAAGGCTGGATTCAGACCAGAGAAAAATTTTCTTGCCTCAAGAAAAGGGGTCGTCTTTGAGAGATTTGATCCACTTAGTGGGCTCAAAAAGACAGCCATCCATACGCCTGTGCATGAGGCTGCTGGGAAAGATGGTGGCATCATTCGAAGCAGTACCCTACGGTCAATTCCATTCAAGGAAGTTGCAAAGGGCCATACTGTCAGCCTGGAACAAAAAAGTTCAGGCTCTGGACTTACCAATGTCCTTGTCCCCTTCCGTTCGCAGGAGCCTCCGCTGGTGGTTGGTTCCCCAGAATCTGGAAAGAGGGAAATCCTTCAGTCCGATTTCCTGGAAGGTGGTCACTACAGATGCCAGCCTTGTAGGCTGGGGAGCAGTACTGGAGCAATGGTCTCTCCAGGGCAAGTGGTCAGAAGCAGAAAAGGCCCTGCCCATCAATCTCTTAGAGATACGAGCAGCCCGGTATGCCCTAGTAGCATGGACATCCAAACTCCAAGGGTCCCCTGTCAGAGTTCAATCAGACAATGCCACAGCAGTGGCATATATCAATCGTCAGGGGGGCACCAGGAGTCGTGCAGCCCAAAGGGAAGTAAATTACATCCTGAGATGGGCAGAAAAATATGTCCCAGCCATATCTGTGGTATTCATTCCAGGAGTGGAGAATTGGAAGGCGGACTTTCTAAGTCGCCAACAATTATGCCCAGGGGAATGGTCCCTTCATCCCGAGGTTTTCCGGACAATATGTCAGCGGTGGGGAACACCGGATGTAGATCTGCTAGCATCCAGATTCAACACAAAAGTGGACAGGTTTGTCTCTTGGACAAGGGATCCCCTAGCTTGCGGCTCGGATGCCCTAGTGTTCCCTTGGGATCAGTTCAAGCTGATATATGCATTCCCACCGCCACAATTGTTACCTCGATTACTCCGCAGAATCAGGGTAGAAAAGAAACCAGTGATTCTGGTGGCTCCAGCGTGGCCCCGAAGAGCATGGTACGCGGAGATTGTAAAAATGTCTGTGGGGAGTCCTTGGACCCTCCCACATCGTCCGGACCTGCTTTCGCAGGGACCGATATACCACCCTTCCTTACCAGCCCTAGGTTTGACGGCCTGGCTATTGAAGCCCACATTCTAAAAAAGAGAGGGCTCTCTAATGCTGTGGTGTCTACCATGATCAATGCCAGGAAACCGGTATCCAGGCAGATCTACTATAGAATCTGGAAGGCGTACATCGCCTGGTGTGAGGCCAGAAAATGGCATCCACGTAAATACGTAATAGGTAGGATTCTGGACTTCCTACAATGGGCTGTAGATAGGAAGCTTGCCTTGAGTACTATCAAGGGTCAGATTTCGGCCTTGTCAATAATTTTTCAAAGGCCCTTGGCTTCGCATTCACTAGTCAAAGCCTTTATACAAGGAGTGATGCGTATTAGTCCTCCGGTTAATATTCCCATATGTCCATGGGATCTAAACTTGGTTCTGTCAGTTCTACAGAAACAACCATTTGAACCATTACAGCATATTTCCTTGGTGCTTCTCACCAGGAAATTGATTTTTCTAGTAGCCATTTGTTCGGCTAAAAGAGTGTCGGAATTAGCAGCTATGTCCTGTAAGGAGCCATATCTGGTTATCCATAAGGACAGAGTAGTGTTACGTCCTCATCCAGCCTTTCTTCCTAAGGTGGTATCGAGGTTTCATTTGAACCAAGATGTGGTTCTTCCTTCTTTTTTCCCCAAGCCTACTTCGGTAGAGGAAAAGTTATTGCATTCTTTGGATGTAGTAAGAGCAGTTAAAGCTTATCTAAAAGCCACTGCTCAGATTTGCAGAACGGATACTTTGTTTATTCTGCCGGAAGGCCCCAGAAAGGGTCAGGCAGCGTCAAAATCTACTTTAGCCAAGTGGATTCGACAGGTCATAATACAAGCCTATGGCTTGAGAAGTAGACCGCCTCCGTTCAAAGTTAGGGCGCACTCCACGAGAGCAGTTGGAACTTCATGGGCAGTGCATCACCAGGCCTCCCTGGCTCAAATCTGTAAGGCCGCAACATGGTCTTCAGTACACACGTTTACTAGGTTCTACCAGGTGGACGTTAGAAGTCAGGAGGATGTCGCCTTTGGGCGCAGTGTGTTGCAGGCCGCAAAAGATCCTCATGTCTGATAGCGCTCAGCTTATATATGGTGTATCCCCCCCCTCATTTGGCATTGCTTTAGGACATCCCATTAGTAATGACTATGTCGCTCTGTGTCCCGTGATGTACGAAAAAGAAAATAGGATTTTTATAACAGCTTACCTGTAAAATCCTTTTCTTGGAGTACATCACGGGACACAGAGCTCCCACCCCTCTTTGGGGACACTTATTGCTTTGCTACAAAACTGAGGTGCTCCCGGATGGGAGGGGCTTATATAGGGGAGGGTACTTCCGGTTTTGGAAGTTGCCAGTGCCAGCACCTGACGGTATCTATATAACCCATTAGTAATGACTATGTCGCTCTGTGTCCCGTGATGTACTCCAAGAAAAGGATTTTACAGGTAAGCTGTTATAAAAATCCTATTTTTCTGGGGACAACCCAAAATTTGGCGTTATCTTTTACTTTCACTTTCAATGATAATGATAAACAGGACAAGTAGAAAGGGTGAATCTCCCTAACGCATAGTTGCCAACAGTCCAGATTTTCCCAGGACAATACCAATTTTGGGACCCTCGTCCCGATCGGAGGCCGTCCCGAATTGGGATTTTGGCTTTTGTCCCGGGAAAACGGGAATGTTTGGCTCTGCAGCATTTCTGGCTCCGGGCTCCAACAAAATGGCCCCGGCGCCGCTGCTAGAGCTTTCCCCTTGTGTTCAGCTACATCTCCTCTCGTTCCTCGTGTTCAGTGGAGAGGGGAGGGGCCAATCCGTGCAGCCAATGAATCTGCTCCTCTCTTCACAATTCTCCAGCCGGGGTTAGCTGCACGGATTGGCCCCTCCCCTCTCCACTCAACACGAGAAACGAGAGGAGATGTAGCTGCACTGCAGCCAATACCGTCCGCGAGCCTGTCAAACAGTATTTCTGTGTATTGGTCACTGTATAAAGTCTCCTAACTTTAGGAATCATTCATCGCTCTGACACTAAGCAATGTGCTTGTAGTTAATCACAGAGAACAGCAGAGCTTAAATTAAGTAGAACACAACCCTCCATCTGCAGCCAACCCTCTGCTGGGGACACCTGATGTAAGAGGCACTCCAGGGGGGACACTGACCGCTGGGGACACTGATGTAAGAGGCACTCCGCTGGGGACACTTACCGCTGGGGACACCTGATGTAAGAGGCACTCCGCTGGGGACACCTGATGTAAGAGGCACTCCGCTGGGTACACTGACCGATGGGGACCCCTGATGTAAGAGGCACTCTGCTGGGGACACTGACCACTGGGGACACCTGATGTAAGAGGCACTCCGCTGGGGACACCTGATGTAAGGATGGACTCTGCTGGGAATGCCTGATGAAAGGAGGCACTCCGCTGGGGACACCTGATGGCATCTGGTGGCAGGAGACATGCTTAGGGGTCCCACTGATTCTGCATTATGGTGAGTTGAACGATTTCATTCTATATTACAATGTAAAAATAGAAATAATGCGCTTCAATCATCCTGACACCATAACAACCATGGTGTCGGAATGATTGAAGCGCCAACACCAGGTGTTTGGAGTATCTTTATCTGCTGATTGTTAAACTCTGGAATACACATATTTCTATTGTGGTGTAGGATCTGGGCCTGCTGTCCCTCCATCACTCTTTCTTTCTCTCCCTCTCCCTCTCACTCCATCCCTCATTCATCTCAGACTCTAAACACACCCCTTCCGAGCCACACCCATTTAAGCCATGCCCACTACTTCGCATAAACCACGCCCATTTTTTGCCGCTTTGCGCGCCACATTTTTCTGCTAGGCTATGCCACACCTACAAAAGAATGCCCCTCCCCCTAATTATAGCAAGGCTCCACCTACTTGCAAAAATGTGTCCCGAATTTTATACTCCCCCCTCCCTCTCTCTGGAATCATTCCACTGTTTCCTGTCATGGTGCAGACATCTTTCCTGGCCATACCTCACGTCAGCACACAATGTCCTGTCTGTGCTGACTTGAGGATAGGCCAGGAAAGGAAAATTCCATGTGCATAGTGTGACAGCAGGAAGGTAAAGTCACCTGGTTGCATCCAGGGGGGTAGATATATTTCGCCCAGATTCAGGCTTTACGCCGACTTATACAACTAGGTGGAGAGTTGTATAAGGCTAGTGGGCTCATGGATGACTCATACCTCTAGGGAGAGGGCTGGGCGTCGTACAGACAGGGAGTTGATGAGGCCAGCTGAAGCTTGTCAGCTCATTTAGGCCTCTATAAGAACTCCCAGCTTCATTAGATGTTAGCTCATGCCTGGAACCAGACCTGTGTGGACTGTCTAGGGAGAGTGAACCCCTGTGCGGTGAGGCAAAGCCTGTGTGGCTATTTGTTTGGACTTTTACTAAACCAGGGACTTAGGGACTAGGACAGCACTAGGCTGATCCCAGTTGTTAGTTAGGAAACCTGTATGTTTAGTCAGAGGTCAACTTGACCAGGATTTATTTTGGTTATGTTTCTTTTGCTTTGCTGTGTTTTGTCACTGTAAATAGAAAATAAACAGCACCTTTTTTTGATTTTGAAAACCACAACCTCCGTTTGCTGGGCCTGTTTTGTGTGGGGAGCCCATCCCGGGGGTCACACACACCCGCTGCCGAGCTAACCCCCTCACAGTTGGTGGAGAATGCGGGCAGTTTTTTTTAAGCCAGCATGGAGGAGATACTGAAGCAGCTGGCTCTAGCAAATGCCAATCAACAGCAGACAAATGCAGGTTTGCAAAGGAGCCTTGCAGCCCAGCAGCAGACAAACGCAACTTTGCAACAGAGTCTGGAGGCTCAGCAACGAGCCCAGCAGCAATCTGAGGCCCGCTTCATAGACCTGTTGCAGAAGCAAGAGCAGAGACTACAACAACAGATGGAAGCAGTAATGCAGCAACGTCCGCAGACCAGTGAGGAAAGCCGTCCCACTAATACCGCGTCCTTTGGGGTGAGTCGTTTATTGACAAAAATGACTGGAGAGGATGATCCAGAGGTATTTTTGACCACATTTGAAAGGACCGCTGAAAGAGAAAAGTGGCCTGAGGAGCAGTGGGCTGGACTGGTGGCTCCTCTGTTAACTGGTGAATCGCAGAAAGCTTACTATGACCTAGATGTATATTTAGACTAAGGATGGACTTTAAACGGCACACAGATAAATATTGTAAAAATTCTAAGGGTTTTATTGTTGGTAGAAAAATATAATTGAATTTAGGTAAAAAGTACATTAATATAGGACACTGACATTATATAACAGTTATCTATAATTGATAGAGGGTCCCATTTACAAGACTCGACACATCTCCCAAAAATTACATTTACATGTAAAGTATATAAGGTAAAATAGAATATTGTATAGCCAACAAACAAAAATGAGGAGTTGGACGGTATGCACGAGAGATGGCTGGTTTTGTTGATGGGTCCAATAAATTCAAAGATAAAGATCTTGCTTTCGCTCGACTAGTTTCGCGTTCCAAAACGCTTCGTCGGGAGCATAGTATTCGTGGTAAACATTCATGCGTGATTTGAGTAAAAAAATATACATAACTATGCACAGGCTACTGGTAGGTAGGGAACGTGAATCCAGGTGTAGCAGACCAAACGATACTGTAAAGATGTGTGTCAATCAAGAGCAATTGCTCGAGCCACACTATGGTACTCTGTTAGGGTAACCCCTAATGATAGACTGACCCAGCTTATAGTTTGTCAGAGATTGTAAGTCAGTAGGCCTGGACGGAACCTCTCCTGTGGACTATGACCTAGAGCCTAACCAAGCAAAAGACTATGTGATGCTAAAAGCTGAAATATTGGCAAGGCTGGGTGTCACCCAGGCTGTCCGGGCTCAGCGTGTGCATAACTGGACTTTCCAGCTTGGAAAACCCCCCAGGTCTCAAATGTATGATCTCATTCACCTGAGCAGAAAGTGGCTACAGCCAGAGACTTTGTCCGCACCAAAGATTGTGGAACGTGTTGTAATGGATCGGTTTTTGAGAGCTCTTCCTACTGCCATCCAAAAGTGGGTAAGCCATGGAGACCCAGAGACGGCCGATGGTCTTGTGGATCGTGTGGAGAAATACTTGGCTACAGAGAACCTGACGGCCTCTTCCAGAGACACTCGGACTTTCCACCCTAAGACCAGACCATCCCCAGGGGCGGATAAGAGGATTCCAAGGGGTGAGGGTGGAGAGAGTGAGAGGGTGGGAGCTCTACCCCAAGTTTGGCGAGAACAGCCTGGGAAATCAGCGGCTCAAGAGGCGGCAAGAAGGATCGTTTGCTACCGCTGCCGGCAAGCGGGACATATTGCAGCCAATTGCCCGGTTGTGGAGGAACCCATGCAGTGTGACTTTCTGACGGGCAGACGTCAGTCGCTGTGTGCGACAGTCGCATGCACTGCCATTCGAGGAACTGAGAAACATTTATGCAAAATGTGTGTTAATGGTAGAAATGTTGTGGTATTGCTGGATTCAGGTAGCCTTGTGACCCTGATAAAGGCTGAGTTAGTTAAAACAGAGGTCTCTGGGAATAGCAAGGTAGCTGTTATTTGTGTGCATGGGGACACCCGAGAGTATCCAGTGACTACAGTGTGTTTCGAGACCCCCAAAGGTACCCTCTCTCATCCAGTGGGCTTAGTATCTCAGTTACCGCATGACGCCATTGTGGGAAGGGATTTTCCGAAGTTCTGGGAACTGTGGGATGATCCTGAGCCCCTCACTGGTGCCCCTATGTACCAGGAATGTGATAGCCAGAACTCCCCTGAGAGTGGTGAGGACTCTCCGGAATTTCCCTTATCAGTATTGGCAGGGGAGACTCAAGAAACTGGAGAGGAGCCCACCTCCTCAGACGAAAACCTACCGTCTGTGGAGTTTTCTGATCTTGAGGTTCACAGGGAAAACTTTGCCACAGAACAGTTGAAAGACCCCGCCCTAATAAAGGCACGGGAAAACGTAGTGAAAATAGATGGCGAGTTAGTGAACCCAGATAATACCTGCACTTACCCATACTTCAGCGTAGAGAAGGACCTACTGTATCGGGTGGCAAAAAGGGCAGAAGAAACCGTTGAGCAGCTTGTGGTGCCCAAACCTTACAGGAAGTTGGTGTTGGAGTTGGCCCATGGGCACATTCTTGGAGGTCATCTGGGGACAGAGAAAACCCGAGAGAGGGTATTACAGAGATTCTATTGGCCGGGGGTGATGAAGGACGTAGAAAATTATTGTTCCTCCTGCCCTGTGTGTCAGAGGTTGGCCCCGATGCCACATTTCCGTAGCCCGCTGGTCCCTCTACCCATCATTGAGGTCCCGTTTGAGAGGATCGCCATGGATTTGGTAGGTCCTATAATCAAGTCCGCTAGGGGGCACCAGTACATATTAGTTATAATGGACTATGCCACCCGTTATCCAGAAGCGATCCCTCTCCGAAATACCTCGGCCAAAACCATAGCCAAAGAGCTATCTCTTGTTTTTAGCCGGGTGGGTATTTGTAAAGAACTGCTTACGGACCAAGGTACACCCTTTATGTCCCGGGTTATGAAAGAGCTGTGTAAATTGTTCAAAGTGACGCAATTGCGTACGTCTGTGTATCACCCCCAAACCGATGGGCTGGTTGAAAGATTCAACAAAACCCTAAAACAAATGTTGAAGAAAGTGGTGGATAGAGATGGAAAGGATTGGGACTGTTTACTTCCTTATTTGATGTTTGCTATTAGGGAGGTGCCCCAATCCTCTACGGGATTCTCCCCCTTTGAGTTACTGTATGGGAGACACCCAAGAGGGCTGTTGGATATTGCCAAGGAAACTTGGGAAAGTGAGAGTTCTCCCCACAGGAGTGTGATTGAGCATGTCGCCCTGATGCAAGATCGAATTGCACAGGTAATGCCCATCGTGAAGGAACATTTGGCCCAAGCGCAGTTGGCACAGCAGAGAGTGTACAACCGTGGAGCCAAGACCCGTACCTTTTCCCCGGGGGATAGGATATTGGTACTTGTCCCTACGGTTGAAAGTAAATTCCTTGCCAAATGGCAAGGCCCCTACAAGATAATGGAAAAAGTGAGCGAAGTGAATTACAAGGTCAGACAACCAGGAAGGCGAAAGCCCGAACAGATCTATCACGTTAATCTGTTGAAAGCCTGGAGGGATAGAGAGTCCCTAGTCGCAGACACTTGGTCACCAGCTCAAACTGGTTGCGTGATTCCTGAGGTTGGAATAGCAGCCACCTTGTCACAACCCCAACAACAGGAGGTTAAGGAGTTTGTGCTTCGCAACAAGGAGGTATTCTCTGAGCTGCCGGGACAAACATCTGGGGTAGAGCATGACATCATTACCCCGCCCGGTGAAAGGGTGAAGTTAAAACCCTATCGGATCCCAGAGGCTCGACGGGAGGCAATACGGGAGGAAGTACAGAAAATGCTGAACTTAGGGGTGATAGAGGAGTCCCAAAGTGATTGGTCTAGTCCCATCGTGTTGGTGCCTAAACCGGATGGGAGCTGGCGATTTTGTAACGATTTTCGTCAGTTGAACAAAGTTACAAAATTTGACACCTACCCCATGCCACGTATAGATGAGTTGATCGACCGGCTGGGAACAGCCCGATACATGACGACTCTTGACCTCACAAAAGGGTATTGGCAAATCCCCCTGGCCAAGTCGGCCAAAGAGAAAACCGCATTTGTAACCCCAGACGGGGCGTTCCAATATAAAAGAATGCCGTTCGGGTTACAGAATGCGCCGGCCACATTCCAGCGGAAAATGGACCAGATGCTGAGGCCCCATCGGAAGTATGCTGCGGCTTACCTGGATGACGTAATTGTCCATAGCACAGATTGGGCCTCACATCTGCCAAAAGTGCAAGCAGTCCTGGACTCTGTTCGGGAAGCGGGGTTTACGGCTAACCCCAAGAAGTGTACCATTGGGCAGGAGGAGGCCAAATATCTTGGGTACACCATTGGGAGGGGAGTAATAAAACCCCAACTCAACAAAGTCGAGGCCATCCAGAGTTGGCCACGTCCCAACAGCAAGAAGCAGGTACGAGCCTTTCTGGGAATCGCTGGGTATTATCGGCGATTCATTCCCCACTTTGCTTCTAAGGCTGTGCCCCTAACCAACCTGACGAAGGGGAAAGGGTCGGTCATGATTAAATGGACCCCCGAGGCTGAGGCAGCATTCCAGTTCTTGAAACAAGCCTTATGTAGCCAGCCAGTGTTGTACTCACCCGACTTCTCTAAAGACTTTGTCGTACAAAGTGATGCGTCAGATGTGGGGTTAGGAGCAGTATTGTCCCAGGTCTGGAACGGGGAAGAGCACCCAGTCATTTACCTCAGCAGGAAGTTGAAGTCCCATGAGGTAAATTACGCCACCGTTGAAAAGGAGTGCTTAGCGGTGAAGTGGGCTCTAGATTCCCTTCGGTACTACCTGCTAGGTAGGCACTTTGACATGGTTACGGATCACGCTCCGTTAAAGTGGATGGCTCAAAACAAGGAAACAAATAGAAGAGTGAATAGGTGGTTCCTGGCCCTCCAGGAATTCAACTTCACAGTAAAGCATCGCCCTGGCGTTCAAATGGGGAATGTGGATGCTTTGTCTCGAGTACATGAATGCCTGATTGCTGGTGTTCCAACCCCGAGGTTAAAACAAGAGGGGGGGTATGTGACAGCAGGAAGGTAAAGTCACCTGGTTGCATCCAGGGGGGTAGATATATTTCGCCCAGATTCAGGCTTTACGCCGACTTATACAACTAGGTGGAGAGTTGTATAAGGCTAGTGGGCTCATGGATGACTCATACCTCTAGGGAGAGGGCTGGGCGTCGTACAGACAGGGAGTTGATGAGGCCAGCTGAAGCTTGTCAGCTCATTTAGGCCTCTATAAGAACTCCCAGCTTCATTAGATGTTAGCTCATGCCTGGAACCAGACCTGTGTGGACTGTCTAGGGAGAGTGAACCCCTGTGCGGTGAGGCAAAGCCTGTGTGGCTATTTGTTTGGACTTTTACTAAACCAGGGACTTAGGGACTAGGACAGCACTAGGCTGATCCCAGTTGTTAGTTAGGAAACCTGTATGTTTAGTCAGAGGTCAACTTGACCAGGATTTATTTTGGTTATGTTTCTTTTGCTTTGCTGTGTTTTGTCACTGTAAATAGAAAATAAACCGCACCTTTTTTTGATTTTGAAAACCACAACCTCCGTTTGCTGGGCCTGTTTTGTGTGGGGAGCCCATCCCGGGGGTCACACACACCCGCTGCCGAGCTAACCCCCTCACAATAGTTGCCAACATTGCAAAAAAAAAAATCGGGACACTTTTTTGCATGTAGGCGGAGCCTTGCTATAATTAGGGGGTGTGGCATTGTTTGTAGGCGGGGATACCATAATAGAAAAATGCGACGCGCGAAACAAACAATGGGCGGAATGTGGGCGTGTCTTAAATGGGCGTGGCTCAGAAGGGGTGTGGTATGAGATGAATGAGGAATGGAGGGAGAAAGAAAGAAAGAAAGAGGGAGAGAAAGAGAGAAAGAAAGAAAGAGGGAGAGAAAGAGAGAAAGAAAGAAAGAGGGAGAGAAAGAAAGAGAGAAAGAAAGAAAGAGGATGAGAAAGAAAGAGAGAAAGAAAGAAAGGGAGAGAAAGAAAGAAAGAGGATGAGAAAGAAAGAGAGAAAGAAAGAAAGAAAGCGAAAAAAAGAAAAAGAAAGAGGGAGAGAAAGAGAGAAAGAAAAAGAGAGAAAGAAAGAGTGATAGGAGGGACAGCAGGCCCAGATCCTATACCACAATAAAAATATGTGTATTCCAGAAAGTTTAACAATCAGCAGATAAAGATACTCCAAACACCTGGCGTTAACGCTTCAATCATCCCGGCACCATGGTTGTTATGGTGTCAGGATGATTGAAGTGCATTATTTCTATTATTACATTGTAATATAAAATGAAATCATTCAACTCACCATAATGCCGAATCAGTGGAAGCCTTGAGCGTGTTACCTGCCACCAGATGCCATCAGTTGTCCCCAGCAGAGTCCCTCCTTACATCAGGTGTCCCCAGCAGAGTCCCTCCTTACATCAGGTGTCCCCAGCAGGGTCCCCCCTTACATCAGGCATTCCCAGCGGAGCCCCTCCTTACATCAGGCATTCCCAGCGGAGCCCCTCCTTACCTCAGGCATTCCCAGCGGAGTCCCCCCTTACATCAGGCATTGCCAGCTGAGTCCCCCCTTACATCAGGCATTGCCAGCAGAGTCCCCCTTACATCAGGCATTTCCAGCGGAGTCCTCCCTTACATCAGACATTGCCAGCAGAGTCCTCCTTTATATCAGACATTGCCAGCAGAGTCCTCTCTTACATCAGGCATCCCCCTTTCCTTACATCAGGCATTCCCAGCAGTGGAGACTCTCTCCGCCGCCATTACTAAACAGAATGGGACAAAATAGCCGGGTGGCTGCCAATAGCAATTGAGCTGCGGCGCTGCCCACCCCCGCCCCTTCCCACATCAGGTCACAGACAGACGGCAGCGGGGCGGGAGGTGGGCGGTGCCACAGCTCAAAATCTATTGGCAGCCACCCAGCCATTACTAAACAGTAATTGTTTGTTGTGGTCTTCGGGAAAATGGTGGCCGGTGGAGACATTGTCTCCGTCGGCCACGGACCTCTAGCGAAATCCGGGAAAAGGGGTTAAATCCCGGGAATGTCCCGGGAAATTCTGGACAGTTGGTAAGTATGCATGTGGCTTGCAACATCGTCATTTTTCTACCTATGAGTATCCTCCATAAAACGGAACATTGGAAAAGCTTTCATCGTCTGATTTCTTCAACATGTGAGTTTATTCATCAAGGTAAACTGTCTGAATCGATGCAAGGGATAAATAGATCACCAGGTTGTATAAGCCCTATATATCGCTGTAGATAAAGCTTATGGCCTTGTAGTTGAGTGAGAACATAATCTCCATTCTAGCTAGTTTTTATACTTTAAAAACATCTATGATTTCTAGCTCAGGGACTTAAGGCCCGTACACACGATCGGATTTTCCGACAACAATTGTGTGATGGCAGGGTTGTTGTCGGATAATCCGACCATTTGTACGCTCCATCGGACAATTCTTGTCAGAATTTCCGACAACAAATGTGTTCCGTCAGATTAGCCGATCGTTTGTACACAAGTCCGTCGGACTAAAATCCAAAGTACAAACACGCATGCTCCGAACCAATGCTAATCATAAGACAACATTAGCAGAAGTTGCCCAAAGGGTGGCGCTAAAGAGCAGAAAAGCCACGTAGTTTCGTGAATGTTGGCTGAAAAAGTTCTGCCCTCTGTATGCAGAACAAGTTCACGGCCAACGCCCTTCGCACAAAATTCCACGGATTTGTCCAATGGAAATCCGATCGTGTGTATGAGGCTTAAGAAGCACAGACTACTTTTCTGTGCATTAATTAACCCACCTGAGACAGTTTCTTTCTAGCCACAAGCCCTTGTTCACATTGGAGCAATTTGTCATGTGATTTGATAGGTCAAATCGCACGACAAGTCGCAGCTTATTGCCGGCAATTGCGCCAGTCCAATCAGTTTGATGCCGACTTTGCAGCGCCACACCAATTTTCAAAAGTAGTTCCCCCACTACTTTTGGAGACTCCGGGTGCGACTTCAATAGACATCTGTACATGAAGCCATACAAGTGTCTCTCAAGTGGCATTGAAATGCAGCTTTAAAATCGTGCGATTTCAGCTGAAGTCGCACTATTACAAAGCCGCGTTCAATGTGAACGAGGGCTGAAAGAGGGGCTCTTCTTCTTACACAGAACAGACTCAGCAAAGTCCTGCTGATGTCAGAGAAAATTCCCCTAAATATAACAATCCCCATGGGATGGAGGATATTACCGTATTTATCGGCGTATAACACGCACCGGCGTATAACACGCACCCCAAGTTTAGGAGGGAATTTTAGGGAAAAAAACTTTTAGGAGGGAAGTTTAAGGAAAAAAAAAAACTTACATTTAAATGCAGCCTTACCAGTGTCCGTTGCAGCCTTGTCAGTGCAGCCTTGCCAGCAGTGTCCAGTGCAGCCTTTGCCCAGTGTCCAGTGCAGCCTTTGCCCAGTGTCCAGTGCAGCCTTTGCCCAGTGCAGCTTTACCAAGTGTCCAGTGCAGCTTTTGCCCAGTGCAGCCTTTGCCCAGTGTAGCTTTGCCCAGTGTCCAGTGCAGCTTTACCCAGTGTCCAGTGCAGCCTTTGCCCAGTGCAGCCTTTGCCCAGTGTAGCTTTGCCCAGTGCCCAGTGCAGCTTTACCCAGTGTCCAGTGCAGCCTTTGCCCAGTGCAGCCTTTGCCCAGTGTCCAGTGCAGCTTTGTCCAGTGCAGCCTTTGCCCAGTGTCCAGTGCAGCTTTGCCCAGTGTCCAGTGCAGCCTTTGCTAAGTGCAGCCTTTGCCCAGTGTCCAGTGCAGCCTTGCTCCAGTTTTCAAAATTGGCGCCGCCGAGATCGCCGCAGAGACTGGGCGGAGCGGGGCGAACGCCGCCGAGAACGCAGGGACTGGGCGGAGCCGAGATACACATAGCCGAGTGTACTCGGCTATACTCGGCTTCGCTCACAGTCACGCCGAGTCCCGCCCTATGATGGACATATCACAGGTCCAATGGCGGGACTGGGCGTGACTGTGAGCAGAGCCGAGAAAAGCCGAGTATAGCCGAGTACACTCGGCTATGTGTATCTCGGCGGCGATCGCTGCGCTCCGCTCAGTCAGCGGAGATCGCCGGGATCAGTGGGTATCGGCGTATAACACGCACCCACGATTTTCCCCTGATTTTAAGGGGGAAAAAGTGCGTGTTATACGCCGATAAATACGGTACATGCTTTAGGTGACAACTTTCGGCATGTATTAATTTCCTCACAATGGATTTTGTGACCTTCAAAGATGTCAAAATTGGGATTCCACTGGAGTTTTAAAGAGTCAGAAATGCATTCATATTACCTGTGTAGCGCCCTGCTCCTGTTGACCAGGCACTATTATGTAAATTTAGTGGGTCATCTGAATTGTACATAGTTCAGAATGTAATGTATATGGCTAAATTAACCTCTGTTCCAGCTCTGGCTGTGTTGGGAGCATTTACCACTGTCGCCGGTAGGTGTCGTCGTCACCACACAGGCCAGTGTTGGAAATACAACAGGCTGGAGTGTATTGGGTGTCCCTTCCCCAGAAACAGCCCAGTGGGAGTGTTTACCACTGTGCATTCTGGGAGAGGATACTTAAGGGGCAGACGCCATTTTTTCGTGCCCTCTCTGACCTCATGGCCCGCCTGGCCTAAGGTATGTGACAACTCCTCTTCTGCCTCGGGGCCTGCTGGCCTGAGGCTACGTTACTGCAAGTGGCCCCAGAAGTCTGCCTGGGGCCTACTGGTTCAGGGATGGTCCTGTGCTGTCTTGCCTGCGGGAAGAAGCCGAGCAATTGGAAGATCCAGGGGAGCACTCTTCTTGGAGAGGACCGAGCAGAAGGCTGGTATCTCAAGAAGAGCCTGGTGGCTCAATTGGAGGATGCAACCTAACCAATCTACCTCACAGTACTGCCGGATGGCTTAAAGGACTTTGGTACTGTGTAGCTGTGTCCACTTCGTAAATTACCGATTATCAAATCCTGTGGCAGAGGATTGTTCAACAGTTAGTACTATCATCAAGTCTGTGGCAGAGATTTTTGTCCGTGCATCATTCCGGCTGCTAGGCCGGTGAGAGAGGGCTATCCGGGTGAGCAAGATCCGTTGACAGCAAGTGTACTTGTCTCCAGGATCTCAAGTTCCTCAGTGATCTGCACAAGGTATCTGAATTCCCCTAACCCTCCATCCCTCTACTGCTGCAAGTTGTGTTGAATAAAAAAGCATTGGAATAAGACTAATGCCACGTACACACGATCGTTTTTAATGACGAGAAAAATTAAATTTTTTAAAATGGTCATTAAAAATTATCGTGTGTGGGCTTTCCAGCATTTTTCCCGACGAGAAAAACGCAGAGAATCACGACGAGAAAAATTGGCCAATGCTCTAATTTTTCACAAAAAATGCGCATGCTCAGAATCAAGTATGAGACGGGAGCGCTCGTTCTGGTAAAACTAGCGTTCATAATGGTGATAGCACATTCGTCACACTGTAACGGACTGAAAAGCACGAGGCTGAAAAGCGCGAATCGTCTCTCAACAAACTTTACTAATGTAGCGGCCTCCACTCTCTCTCTCTTGCTCCGGTTTCTTTCTCTCTGGCTTTTGTCTAGGGGTACCTTGGAGAAGAGAGTGCGGGGTCACCACGCCAAGCTTTTACCGCAGATGTTTGTGTGGTGTGAGCAAAGTTTCTTTACCTTCGGGTCGGTGTTCGGTGTTTAGAGCCTCCCTTCTTCTGTGGAACGGTGTCTGCTAGTAAATGAGCCCCACACCAATAAAAGTCCAACACTCCTTTATTTTCCAATGTCAGGATGAAACACAATCAGTTGGACTCCCTCAACGAACAGACAGGGGGTGTGGATACGAGTAGGCCCAGGCACAATGAACTCTCCTATTCCTCTATCAGCGAATAGGCTTGGCGCATGGTCTCCGCCACCAACCGTGAAAATTTTGGTCGCTGCCACCGACCGGGTGAACTGTGAACCTTCCTCCTGACTGAACTCGGCCCCTGTTCGGAAAGATACCCCTCCGGGTGGTCTCCTGAGGCTCACCCGGCACTGGCAATCTGCCGCACCAGGTCTTCGGGTGAGTAGCTCCTCCGGTCCCTTACGCCTCTGGATTCGGACGCCCCACTCCCGGGGCCCCCCTAGGAAATCCTTCCCTCGCGGGGCCCAGCGAAGGAAACTGGGCCCCAGGCCTCCAACCGAGTACCTCACCCCAGGCTGAAGGTGCCTGGGATGGAACACGAGCTCCGGGTGTCCAGGCCTAGGCCGCCTGGACACCAACCACGAACCACAGCCCTCAGGCTGAAGGTGCCTGGGACTCGAACCCCGTGACAAAGATGGCCGGCCCCTTTATACCCTCTCCCAGCAAGCACGGCGGGTATCCCCGCCCCACCATACAACCGCTGAGAGAGGCCAAAAAGGGGTACGGCACTCAGCGATGGTTCAACCTCAGCCCACAGGGACAGCGCCACCTGCTGGGCCGCAGGGAACTATACATCACTGGTGTCTCTGCCAGTTTTAAACATGATAGAAAAGTATATACCCGCTACACTAACATGAAGGGTGGCGCCATCCGAATGGAACTTCCCCTTTATAGTGCCGTCGTACGTGTTGTACGTCACCGCGCTTTACTCGAACATTTTTTTTCACGATAGTGTGTAGGAAAGGCAGGCTTGAGAGGAAACACGAAAAATCATGTCGAGAAAAATGCTGTTTTTTTCAATGACATTAAAAACGATCGTGTGTACGCGGCCATAAGTGACTGGTGCATGCATCTGTGGGCACATTGCCAGTTTTAGACTCAAAGTTTGATATGGTGAACTGTGGGGTAATGGCAGGACCCAAAAATAATAACCAGCAGCTCCTACGGGGGTGGTGCTACACCTGCTAATGCCACAACCAACAAAGAATGTGACATTATAAATCTATTTCATTAATCCAGCAGTACTCTAAAAGAATGTGAGTCTTTATACAGCACTTGGGGAAGAATATTCAATATAAAACACAGGGGTTGTGCAATATTTTAATGGTCTGTTTATTTAAAATTAGAGGGTTGTCATGCAAATATTTCAACACATTAGAATTAGATATTGTCCAAAGTGGACTTAATACAATGGAGATCCCATTGGGTCACTTCTTTAAGTCTCTGAAATGAGTCCAAAGTGCTCTAAAATATCAAACACAAAGACTTTGAAAACTCTGTTACAAACACCCGTAAAAAATACATTAAATTGATTGTTATTTAAGAAAAAAAATACATTTACAAACAAATCATTACTACCTGCTCTGTGAAAAGGTTTTGCACAGAGCACCCCCGATCCTCCTCTTTTGAAATCCTCGCTGGCGCTCCTGGCTTCTCCCCCCTGCCAAGTGCCCTATAGCAAGCTGCTTCCTATGGGGACACTTGTGCAGGTATAAAGTATTAGCTGGAGTTTGGCTTCAGTTTGTTAGTGTATTTAAATCTGCTAGTCCATCTAACACCCCCCTCTCCCAAACAGAACTGACAATACTGCTGTCCAAAAGTGCCCTTGTGCGCCTTCATCCAGAGAGGGCAACAAAGCTAAAAAAGGGACTGGAGGATATTAGTTATGAGGAAAGGTTATGAGAACTAAATATATTCTCTCTGGAGAAGAGACGCTTGAGAGGGGATATGGTATTTAATTTACAAAAACCGTACTGGTGACCCCACAATAGGGATAACACTTTTCGCAGAAGGGAGTTTATTAAGACAAGTGACCACTCACTAGAATTAGAAGAAAAGAGGTTTAACCTTAAACTGCGTAGAGTTTACTGTAGGAGCGGCCAGGATGTGGAATTCCCTTCCACAGGTGGTGGTCTCAGCAGGGAGCATCGATAGTTTCAAAAAACAATTAGATAAGCAACCGAACGACCACAACATACAGGGGTATACAATGTAATACTGACATATAATCACACACATAGATTGGACTTAATGGACTTGTATCTTTTTTCAACCTCACCTACTATGTAACTATGATACAGGAGGTGTGCTAATGGCCAGATCACCTGGTGAAAACAGAAGGAAGAAATCTTTAAAAAAAATAAGAAAACTAATGCAGGCTCCATTAGTTTTGGCAATTGGTAATGTGAAATATATTACATGTTTGGTTTTGGGTTTAATACTGCTTTAAGGCAGAACTAAACTCTCTCAATCAACATATCGTGGAATTTCGGTCCCGCTGTGTACAGGTCCTGCTGGCTCCTCCAACTCATTATTGTGCATGGCATACCTCCCAACTGGCACGGATTGTGCGGGTTTTACCCGCAGAGGCTCCTCCTTCCCGCACTCCCGCGAGACTATCATGTTTCCCGCACAGCAGGAAACATGAAGAGAAGAAGAGGAGCACAGCAGGAAACAGCAGAAACAGAGCCCCCCCCGCGATCGGCGCACTAGTATGCCCCCCCCGATCGGCGCCCCCCGCCGCGCCCCAAACCCCCCCCCAGCTTAACAACTTCTGTGGCAATTCCCGTTTTTTTTTGCCAATGGCCCGCACCCCCCCCCGCTCAACTCTGGTTGGCAGGGGAGAGGGGACATCAGAATGTCCCGCGAAGGGACTTTACAAAGTTGGGAGGTATGGCATGGGCAGATGTGCCAAAGAGCTATGGCCGGCCTTTGGGTCCTGGCAGAGCCCAGGGGATGTTCCACCCACACACAAAGATAGGGAAGGTTTCAGACTTCCCTGGTGGCAGTATTTGCACATGTGTTGGAAACTCAGAGGATGGCCAGGGAAACCAGCGCATGCGCAAATGTGCCACAGGGCTTTCTTAGGATCTGAGCCCTGTGGCACATCTGCACACTCGCAAGGGATCGGGAGAACGTCTCGTTTGGCGAGAACTGTGGAAGTATTGCTTTGCAGCACAAATAAAGTATACTGCAGAAATAAAATAATAATGTCCATTCATAAGAGAGGGAGGGGGGTGGATGCATTGCAGCACAAGATGACATTGTGGGTGAAGGTCCTCTTTAACTATTTTTATTCCTTATGCAGCTAGAATTAGCAAATAGATAAAAAGCTATATTGTATTCTCTTGTTTAATATTTTTTTTTTTTTACATTTCCTCAGTTGCTTCCTGGTTTCTGGCCTAGGCCAAAATGATGTCATACACCCCCAGAGTCTTCATGGACATTTACTTTCATCTGGAGGAGAGAAGGGATTTTCTCAGCTAAGTACATCCTCCTGCCTGCATGCCCGAATTAAGGGCAGATAGATTCCAGATTCCAGAAAGTAAATTCTATAGGAAACATCTCCCCTTAGGGCCAGTTCACACCAGATGCAGTTCCGTGCGCTTTTTTTCTGCACTATAAATGCATGCACAGTGTTTTCCATGTATTCCAATGGCACCAGAAACTGACTGCATGGTGCACATAACTGCATCTGGTGTGAACTGGCCCTTACTCAAGATGGCTCTGGCTAGAAATTCTAGGGGGTGTTTTTAAAAGTGATTTCTTAACGAAATAAAGAATGAAGACATGGATAATGGGTGAGTTTGCTCAGAATTTTTAAAATGAATTAACATGTTCAGTTTGTGGTGCTCAGATACAATTTAGTTCTGCTTTTAAATTGCAGTCATCTTAAGGCCCCTTTCACACTGCCGCAACTTGAAAGTCACTTGATTTCGAGGCTGTGATTTGGATGCAATTTCAGGGAATGCATGTGTAAACTTGAGGTCTATGGACCTCAACTCGCATCATAGTCGGACCAAAGTAGTGCAGGGACTACTTTGAAGTCGGTGCGGCTTGAAGTTGCACAGATATAAATAGTACTCATTGGAAATCATGGGGTACGACTTGTCATGGGACTTTGCAGTCCCAAGTCGCAGGACAAGTCGCACAAGTGTGAAAGGATTTCTATATATTGACCTTGAGTGTCCAGCTGCTTATGTTAAACACTTGTTAGGCACACATTTAACCCTTCGATTGCCCTAGATGTTATCCCCTTCCCTGCCAGTGTCATTAGTACAGTAAGAGTGTTTTTAGCACTGATCACACTGTATTAGTGTCACTGGTTCCCATAAAGTGTCACTTAGTGTCCGATTTGTCTGCTGCAATATCGCAGTACAGCTATGAGTCGCTGATTGCCGCCATTACTAGTAAAAAAAAAAGGCGCCCGGTTTTTATTTAAAAAGAATCTGGTCACCTTACTTTACCCCCTTCCCATTTTTATGCAAATAAGCTCTGAGGGAGGATTATATCAGAGGGGTAGGTGCCTGGTGGAACGAGATCTTATTTGACTTCAAATGAGAGGCCAAGACATGCTAAATATTTTGCATTCCTGTCTAGTATTGCACTGGGGAAGCCCTCTACATACCAAACACACACAGTCAAGCCAAACTACTCCCCAGATCACAAGCTTTGTGGCCTGCTAATAAATACCCATCTCCTAAACCATACTCATATGCAGGCGCAAGCCCCTTTAATGCCATTTCCCACAACTCCTTGGTTTCCTGGACATGCCCTGGAAGTATAAATTCCTCTGCTTCCCTCCCTCAGAGAGGCCACACCTCATAAGGCTGAGGTAGCTGAGCAAGTGATCTGCAGCCAGGTGAGTGGCCCTCCACTGGCAGAACTAGAATGCAGACAACCAGGCAGGAGCCAAATAGCACACAGATGCTTTAGAAGACTTAGCTACTCCCCAATTGCTACCAGAGTACTCTAATTCCATTGGGGTGGCCCTTTCTCTTTGGATCCCTCCGGCTCTTCATCTGTGTTACTAGAGCTACCTTTGACTTCACTGTGAGGGATGCTTTCTATGAGGATAATTGCGCTTAGCTGTGTTCTTTATTGTTTTACTAAAGTAGTGGTTTTCAGACTTTAGAGTCTTATAGAGACTATGGGGTTGATTTACTAAAGGCAAAGAGACTGTGCACTTTGCAAAGTGATGTTGCTCTACAGCTTGGTAAATGAGGTATAGCTTCACTTTGCAAAGAATATCCAATCACATGCAAGGGAAATAAAAAATACAGCATTTTTGCTTGCACATGATTGGATGATGGAAGTCAGCAGAGCTTCTGCTCATTTACTAAGCTCTGGAGCAAATGCTCCTGCAAAATGCAAATTCTATTTTACTTTAATAAATCAACCCCTATGTTATTCAGCCACGTTACCCTGAAGGTGTCACAGAGACACTGCTGTAAAGAGTCCATGTTGTGCAGCTTTCATATGTTTGTCAACTTGTATTATTCTGTAGTATAAGTGAAACTCTTTATTGGCTAAATTAAAGAAGTAGAGCAGCAGTAATTATTGAAGGGGTTGTAAAGGTTCATTGTTTAAAAAAAATAAGATAACAAACATGTTATACTTACCTCCTCTTTACAAGGGTTTTGCACAGAGTGGCCCTGATCCTCCTCTTCTGGGGTCCCCCAGCGGTGCTTCTGGCTCCTCCCCACATCGAGTGCCCCTATAGAGAAGCACTTTCCAAGGGGACACTCGTGTGGGCATGCTCCCGAGTCCTCCTGCTGCGTCCATTGACACAGATAGCAGGACTCGGCCCCGTCTCCCGTGTCACTGGATATAATTCACAGAAGCAGAAAACAATGGCTCCTGCTGCTATCAATCTGTCCAATGAGGACCCGGGACAGCGGCTGGAGCTGCTGGGCTCGCTATCGTCGCTGGAAAGATCGGTTCAGGTAAGTAAAAGGGGGCTCTGGGGGGCAGCTGCACTACAGAAGGTTTTTCACCTTAATGCATAGAATGCATTAAGGTAAAAAACCTTGAGGGTTTCCAACCCCTTTAAGTAATAATTAAAGCAGTAATATATTTCAGCTTACTAATCCTTAGATATGTTGGCTACGATAGTTTTCTTTTTTAGGCTTTCTTCCCTCAGTTTTCAGGCCAGCAACACTCCTCCTGTATTAGATTGCCCCCACTCTGGATGAAGGAGCACAGGGGTACCTTCCGACAGCAGCATTGTCAATCTTAATTAAATGGTTTGTTCAACCAGTGGGTTGGACAAAAAAAAAAATAGGAGGTACAGATTTCTGCATCTACACAAGTGATGTGGATACAGGGATCGCCCCTGCTGTGCTATCGCATTCTGAGAGTAGAGCCTCCCCCCCCCTGAATACACTGATGAGCTCTGCAGCCATTGGCTGAAGCTGCTGATCAAATGCTGGTTTTCCAGCAGGACTCTTTGACAGAAGTCGGTTTAATGACTGGCTTCTGTTGAACAGAGAGGGCTACACATAGATCGAAAAGTAGACAGTTCTAGTTGAAACGGTCGTATTTCAATACTTGTATACCCAGCTTTAGATCCCTTTTTCAGACTTTATACATTTTGAAAACATGGTTCAGAAACCCACGTTTAAAAATTTAGCTTTCTGAATAATTTTTCAGAAATGTATGCATCCTATGCATTAAGGTGAAAAAACACCTGCCAGTCACCGCCCCCCCCCCCCCCCCCCGAGCCACCGTTTTACTTACCTGAGCCCCTTCATCTCCTCGGCGGGGCGTGCTGTCCTTCTCTCCACGGAATCCCGGCTTTGATTGGATAGATTGATAGCAGCGCAGCCATTGGCTCCCGCTGCTGTCAGTCAAATCCAATGACGCGGGTGCTGGTGGGGGCGGGGCGGAGTCCAGCATTCGTGTCTATGGACGCAAATGCTGGACTCGGGAGCACGCCCTCAAGGTAACCCCCTCGGGAGAGCACTTCTCCTAGGGGGTTATCTATTGCGGAGAGGAGCCGCGAGAGCCGCCGAGGGACCCCAGAATATGATGTTCGAGCACAGTGGAGGTAAGTATGACATGTTTGTTATTTTAAAAAAAATGATCCTTTAGTATCACTTTAAGTTATTGCTTCCAACTTTGCACCTGTTTAGTAAACTGAAAGTTACAGTAAAGCTGGACATACATAATACAATTTTCTTATTCAATTTCCTTTAGATGTACCTTATGCCGTGTACACACGATCGGGCCCCATCGGTCTTTTTTCCATCGGTGAGAAAAAATAGAACATGTTTTAAATTTATCCGATGGGGAAAAAAAACGATAGCAAATTCCGATCGTCTGTGTGGAACTCCATCGGACAAAAAACCCACACATGCTCAGAATCAAGTCGACGCATGCTCAGAAGCATTGAACTTCATTTTTCTCGGCTTGTCGGAGTGTTTTACGTCACAGCGTTTGGGACGGTCGGATTTTGGACTGATTGTGTGTAGGCAAGACTGATGGAAGTCAGCTTCATCGGATTTCCGATGGAAAAATCTATCGGATTAGAATCCATAGGAAATCCGATCGTGTGTACAGGGCTTTACACTATGTAGTACAAGGACCAGCCTGATTGCATGCAAATTAAAAGTGTTTGGGTTTGACCTCATATTACATGGTTTTGGTAAATCTAAAGGAAAATTGAACAAGAAAATTGTATAATGTATGGCCAGTCTCACTCCCCGTCTGATCGTTCGGTTGATTACCCATCCTGGTTGTAGTCACCATTCTAAGGTCCCAGGAGAGGTATGGCATTGACATACGGATGCTGGCTTTTCATAACGTATTTAGTGCATATGAAAAAAAAAAACACAAACACATACATACATACATATATATATATATATATATATATATATATATATATATATATATATATATATATATATATATATATATATATATATATATATATATATATATACACAAAGACTGACTAGTTTACTGAAATAATGTAACTCATACCAAGTAAATATCAGCATATGGTTACTACACGGTTACTACAAGGTCACCCGAATCGAAGAACACCACAAATCCATCTCAGACATATACTACAACAGATGAAATATTTCATTTCTCTGTGAAATTGACTATTTCATATTTCAATCCCACCATCCTCACAATTCTGGCTGTGCAAAAAGTCCTAACAGAGCAATGAATCCTTGTAAATAAACATGTAAACAAAGCACTAACATCCTCAAGCATTATTTATCTTGTCTCGGTAGAGTAGGTCGCTGTTTTCATATACAATCACACAAGACAGGCAGACAAATACATGAAGTAGCTGGAACTTGTGCACACTTCCTATGATGTTTACAGCAAGGAGTCTGTACATCCACACACACCAGACATCTTGAACCTTCACATACATTGCTCAGTACATATTTACAAGCGTACACAGACATCATTTAGCCTATCTTAGGTACTAAGAGTAGAAAAGGATGGGTAATTTACCGTCTTTCATCTGTCTGCGATGTGACAGGATTTTATTTTTTTATTATTCAGGATTTAAAGAGCCCCCCCCCTCCCCCTTCCTGCTCTGCTGTTTCCTGTGACTCAGATGACATCACAGCAGGCAGCTGGAATGTGAGTGGTGGGGGTGGAGAGTATTACATGCATTCTTTGCAAACTCTTGAACCCTTCCCCAATCTTTTGCATCCTTTCAGTATAGTTTTGTCTATATACGCTTGTTATGATTCTCGCTGCTACTGTTTTCCCATCTAACGTTGCACTATTTCAGTACTGGACAAAACACAAGATAACAACAATGCCATGGATTATAGAAGGTCTTTGTAAGGAATTAGAGGAAAAACAATAAGATATTAAATATATATCTGCAAATTAAAATGGATAACCTGGAATGTGGTTAGTATAATGAAAATGTTAAAGTGATGTGTAATTGTTAAGCAGCCCATAGATTAGTCAGCAGGTTAACATCATTATACAGCGTCAGGTTGGCTCTCCTGCGCAAATCGCCATAGGTGCACGTCGGACGCTTTAAGAGCGATAGGGGGTGCGCGCGCGCCACCGGAGCCTATGCGCGCAGTCGCGATGTCCGCCGATTACCCGCGATCGCTCCACAGAGAGCCAGAACGGAGATCTGTCAATGTAAACAGACAGAATACCATTCTGACAGGGGGTAGAGGGAGATCTGCTGTACCTAGTGATTAGGAACAGCGATCTCTCTCCTCCTCCAGTCAGTCCCATCCCCCCACAGTTAGAAACACCTCCCAGGAAACACACCTCCCAGGAGATCTGTCAATGTAAACAGACAGATTACCATTCTGACAGGGGGGGGTAGAGAGAGATCTGCTGTACCTAGTGATTAGGAACAGCGATCTCTCTCCTCCTCCAGTCAGTCCCATCCCCCCACAGTTAGAAACACCTCCCAGGGAACAAATTTAACCCCTTGATCGCCCCCTAGTGTTAGCCCCTTCCCTGCCAGTGACATTTACACAGTAATCAGTGCATTGTTATAGCACTGATCGCTGTATAAATGTCAATGGTCCCAAAAAAGTGTCAAAAGTGTCCGATCCGTCTGCCGCAATGTTGCAGTCCCGTTAAAAATTGCAGATAGCTGCCATTACTAGTAAAAAAAATAAAAAATATATAAAAATGCTATACATCTATCCCCTATTTTGTAGATGCTATAACTTTTGCGGAAATAAATCAATATACGCTTTTTGCGTTTTTTTTTATACCAAAAATATGTAGAAGAATACATATTGGCCTAAACTGATGAAGAAATTTTTTGTGATATTTATTATAGCAAAAAGTAAAAAAAATTGTTTTTTTAAAAAAATTGGCGCTTTTTTTTATTTATAGCGCAAAAAATAAAAACCTGCAGAGGTGATGAAATACCACCAAAAGAAAGTTCTATTTGTGGGAAAAAAAGGACATCAATTTTGTTTGGGTACAAAGTCGCAGGACCACACAATTGTCAGTTAAAGCGACGCAGTGCCGTATCGCAAAAAATGGCATGGTCATTAACCACATCAATACCGGGCCTATTCTGGCACTTCTCTCCTACATGTACAAATCATCATTCTTTTGCTAGAAAATTACTCAGAACCCCCAAACATTATATATGTTTTTTTAGCAGACACCCTAGGGAATAAAATGATGGTCATTGCAACTTTTTTCTTGCACGGTATTTGCGCAATAATTTTTCAAACGCCTTTTTTTGGGGAAAAAAATGGTTTCATGAATTAAAAAATAACAAAACAGTAAAGTTAGCCCAATTTTTGGGGAAAATATGAAAGATGATGTTACGCCGAGTAAATAGATACCTAACATGTCACGCTTTAAAATTGCGCACACTCATGGAATGACGCCAAACTTTGGTACTTAAAAATCTCCATAGTCGACGCTTTCATTTTTTTTACAAGTTACCAGGTTAGAGTTACAGAGGAGGTCTAGTGCTAGAATTGTTGCATGTGCTCTAACGCACGCGGCGATACCTCACATATGTGGTTTGAACGGCGTTTACATATGTGGGCGGGACTTACGTGTGCGTTCGCTTCTGTTAGCAAGCTACCGGGGACAGGGGCGTTTTAATTTTTTTTATTATTATTTTTTTTATTTTACTTATTTTATTTATTTTTTACACTTATTTAACTTTTTTTTTTGATCACTTTTATTCCTATTACAAGGAATGTAAATATCCCTTGTAATATGAATGTGTGTGACAGGTCCTCTTTATTGAGAGATGCAGGGTCAGTAAGACCCCACATCTCTCCTCCAGGCTGGAAAGCATGAGATCGTGAAATTTTTTTCACTGATCTCATACTTACTAGCCGCATATGTTAACATATGAGGACCCGGGCGTGACGTCATCACATGACGCCCGGGCCTCCGACGATCATAGAGATGACTGGTGACCATCTGGTCACCAGTCATCTCTATGCTCGTCACGTGACCCACCACCGGCGCCGGACGATTCTCTCCGGGTCACCGATCGCACGGGAGAGCCCGGAGAAGCACCGGATGGCGGCGGGAGGATGTCCTGTGTACAACCAGCCAGCCCATACATGGATCAAAATGTGTCCAGTCTCTGCTGAAGCAGCCGAATTTCGATCCATGTATGGTCGGCTTTAGGGGATTTTATAGCTGTAGGTGGGGTACTTCATGGTGCGGAGGCAATGACACACACAATCCCAGTGCGAAGGAAGAACTTGTATTGAATTAATGCAAAGACAGTTTACAAATAATCCCAGTGGAAAGACAGTAGTGGGCTTAATTGTAAGCTCTAATGAGTAGGACCCTCTGAATCCTCCTGTATTGAATTGTATTGTATTTGTACTGTTGTAAAGCGCTGTGCAAACTGTCGGCGCTATATAAATCCTATATACTAATAATAATAATAAGCACTCTATGGCCATATGGTGTGACCAAATCCCCATTTTTGCTTATTTGCATATTGTGTTCAGGTGCTTTAAATAGCCTTGTAGGATTTAAATGACATTTTAGTATGTGTGCGCAATAATCTTAAATTCTGTTTGTATGGTCCTATAGCAGCACCATCTTTAATGTGATGCATAGTTAGCGTGTGCCCCCCAAGTCTTTGTTTCTCTGGGTCTTGGTCAAGCACCCGGACCTGCCAGTAGCCGCTGGCCAGATCCTGGGTGGAGAAGAACTTGTCTTGTTCCCGGCCCATCAGGCATCCCAGTGGGTGCATGCATTGAGCTTAAAGTAGTCCACACAGAACCGTAGACTTGCATCCTTCTTTCGCACCAGGACAACAGGAGCTGCCCAAGGACTGAGGCTTTCCTTGATCACTCCACTCTGGAGGATGTTACAGAGTAACTCTTTAACCTCTTGGCACAATGCTGGGGGGGATCTGATGGTACCGCTCCTGAATGGGAGGTGTGTCCCTCATATGTATGGGGTAGTTGATGGCTTTGATGAACCCATAGCCCTCTGGATTAGTGACAGGTGTTTTTCCAGCAGCTGATGAAGCACTCTGTTGGAGTAGGGAAAAGTCTTAAGCCCTGTACACACGATCGGATTTCCTATGGTTTTTTAACCAATGGATTTTTCCAATCGGAAAACCAATGAAGCTGACTTTCATCAGTCTTGCCTACACACCATCAGTCAAAAAACCAACCGTTCCAAACGCGGTGACGTAAAACACTCCGATAAGCCAAGAAAAATGAAGTTCAATGCTTCTGAGCATGCGTCGACTTGATTTTGAGCATGCGTGGGTTTTTTATCCGATGAAGTTCCCCACAGACGATAGTAATTTGCTATCGTTTTTTTTAACCATCGGATAAATTTAAAACATGTTCTATTTTTAAACACCGATGGAAAAAAGACCGATGGGGCCCATACACGATCGGTTTGTCTGATGAAAAAAGTCCATCGGACTGTTTTCATTGGTTAAACCTATCGTGTGTACAGGGCTTTAGAAGAGAATGTCCAGCTGCTCTAGTAGGGGCCTGTATTGGGTTTCATCCCAAGAGACCATAGCTGCCTGTAGAGGGGCACAGATCCCTTCACCCCTGGGTGGGCCTTGGAGATGCAGTGGTGAGGCACATCATAGAGATCAGCCAAGATGGCGTGTCCGGGCAGTGATATTGGTGTGGTTCCCAGGTTGATAAGTTGCACCAAGATCCTTCCTCAATGAACCTTGCCACTCTCCTGACATCACTGGGTCCTTGTGGGGTTCGGCCATAACGGTGGCCCCCTGTAATTTTTTGTGGGCGTGACCAGGCCACTTCTTTTAAAGGGGGCAAAGAGTAACCTCTGCTTGGGGGTGTACTAACCCCTCCTACTTGCTCTTGTTGCTTCTTGTTTGCCCTGTACTGGGCTTCGTAGGCCTGGAGCCACACAGCCCACAGCCACGCGCCCACCAGATTCATATTTAATGTTCATATTTGGCCAACAGGTGGGGTAAGTCCAGGTTTTTCAAGACATTCATGCCCAGCGCGACAGGTACTGCTGGGTTGACTGAGTCGTGGGTCACCATTACCCCTACCCGCTCCACCATCTGGCCTTCAAATTGGATCCGTACCCAGGTAAGGCCCTCGACCAGGATGGGTAGGTTATAGGCCATTCTGAGGGATAGCCAGGGGGGTCTAAATGCTCGCGTGCTCCAAATGTCTGCACATAGAAATCATATTCCATGGCCGTGATTTCTGACCGGTGACAATATGGCATGGAAATTCTTGCCTGTTAACTAAGACAGCTACCACTGGGCTCGGTGTGACCAAGTCTTCTGACTTTCTGGGACTTTGGGTTGTAGATCTCAGGGGTCATCCTTCTGCCCTGGGATTCAGTAGTTTAAAGATGGCCTGGAGGGGGGGCGTGATCGGTTGTGAGCCGCAGCGAGGAGCTCCCTGGCATCCTGACTGAATCTTGAAGCTGAATTTTAGCGAATGGAGAGGGGATCACATTTAAAAAGTAGACTATACTACACATATGTTTTTGTGGCTACATGAATGTCTGGTTACTGATTGCTATAGTACGGAATTTCATGAGGTTTTTCAATTTCTGGTTCAGACCATGTGCATTCCAGTGCGTTTTTTATTCTGCATCAAGAATGTAGAGACAGTGTTTAACATGGATTCCAATGGCCCTAGTTCACACCAGTGCAGTGCGTTGCATTTTTTCTATATAGAAAGCATTTGGAACCTGGCAAAGCACATCAAAAAAGCATCGGAACGTGCATGTCCTCAATTGAGATGAAGAAAAAAAAGAGAGAAAAAAACATAACCAGAATCACATGGAATGCATCAAAACAAACATACAGAAACGCATCCAGAATGCAGAAATTGTGGTATGAACTGGCCCTTAATGCATACCTCCCAACAGGCACGGATTCCGCGGGTTTCTCCCGCACAGGGCCCTTCTTCCCGCATACCCGCGAGAGCTGTGTTTTTCCCGCACATCCATCACAGCAGTAAAATGTCCTTTCCCCCCGCCCCTCCCTCAGCTACTTTCGTTTGATGGTCGAAAAATGCGAAAAAAAATCGATGTCCCGCGGCCCCCCCTCAACAATTTTCGTTCTGAGGACGAATGATAAAAATTCGATGCCTACCATCCCAACTCCCCCCCCCCCCCCCGGTGAAAAACAACTTTCCTTGTTCTCACCCTCAGTGAACCACACGCTTGTTTGTAATTGTTTACTTTTGCATAGTTGAAAATGCTAAATAAATGATTATACAAAAAAAGAGTTGACCTTACATGCAAGGTTTATGTTAAAGTATATGTAAACCCAATCTCAAAAATCTTAGAAAATTCTATAACAAAAAATAACATGTCAAACTTTTTAAATCTACAGTTTTCTTTAACCACTTCAATACAGGGCACTTTCACCCCCTTCCTGCCCAAGCCATTTTTCAGCTTTCAGCGCTGTCATTCAAAGCTGTCATTCAAATCCGCAATGTGTGGCATCGTGGCAAGTTACAATCCGCAATGTGTGGCAAGTGACAATCTGCATCTGGTGGCAGGTGGCAGGTGACGCAGCAAGTGACACACTCGGGGCTCCCACTGATTCTGCATTATGGTGAGTTGAACTATTTTATTCTATAGAACAATGTAATAATAGAAATAATCATTCAATCAATCATTTTGTTTGTGATTCGCCACTGCATTGATTTAACTGACAATTGCGCGGTCGTGTGGCGTTGTACCTAAACTAAATTTACTTTCTTTTTTCCCCACAAATAGAGCTTTTTTTTGGTGGTATTTGATCACTTCTGCTGTTTTTATTTTTTGTGCTATAAACAAAAATAGCGACAATTTTGAATTTTTTATTTATTTTTTTACTTTTTGCTATAATAAACATCCAAAAAAATTAAAATAAACATTTCTTCATCAGTTTAGGTCGATATGTATTCTTCTACATATGTTCGGTAAAAAAAAACGCAATCAGTGTATATTGATTCGTTTGCGCAAAAGTTATAGCGTCTACAAAATAGAGGATAGATTTGTGGCATTTTTATTATTATTATTATTTTTTTACTAGTAATGGCGGTGATCTGCGATTTTTAGTGAGACTGCGACATTGCGGTGGACAGATCGGACACTTTAGACAATTTTTTGGGACCAGTGACACTTATACAGCGATCTGTGCTATAAAAATGCACTGATTACTGTGTAAATGTCACTGGCAGGAAAGGGGTTAAATCTGTTCCCTGGGAGGTGTTTCTAACTGGGGGGGTGGGACTGACTGGAGGAGGAGAGAGATCTGTCTCTCCTCCCCTGTCAGAATGGGGATCTGTCTGTTTACATTGACAGATCCCAGTTCTGGCTCTCTGGAGCAATCGCGGGTGGCTGGCTGACATCGCGGCCACCGGCCACGCACAGGTCCTTTTTATACTCATATATACATGTATAGAGCCATGACAGGTCCTCTTTATACTCCTACATACCTGAATAGTGCCGTGACAGGTCCTCTTTATACTCCTATACATGTATAGTGCCATGACAGGTCCTCTTTATACTCCTTTTCATGTATAGAGCCATGACAGGTCCTCTATATACTCCTATATACATGTATAGAGCCATGACAGGTCCTCTTTAAACTCCTACATACATGTATAGTGCCATGACAGGTCCTTTTTATACTCCTATGCATGTATAGAGCCATGACAGGTCCTCTATATACTCCTATATACATGTATAGAGCAATGACAGGTCCTTTTTATACTCCTTTACATGTATAAAGCCATGACAGGTCCTCTTTATACTTGTCATGGCACTATATGTGTATAGTTAAGTATAAAGAGGACCTGTCATGGCTTTATACATGTAAAGGAGTATAAAAAGGACCTGTCATGGTTGTTTACATGTATGTAGGAGTATAAAGAGGACCTGTCATGGTTGTTTACATGTATGTAGGAGTATAAAGAGGACCTGTCATGGCTCTATACATGTATATAGGAGTATAAAGAGGACATGTCATGGCACTATATGTGTATAGTTATGTCCTCTTTATACTCCTATATACATGTATAGAGCCATGACAGGTCCTCTTTATACTCCTACATACATGTAAACAACCATGACAGGTCCTCTTTATACTCCTATATACATGTGTAGAGCCATGATAGGTCCTCTTTATACTCCTTTACATGTATAAAGCCATGACAGGTCCTCTTTATACTTATATATACATGTATAGTGCCATGACAGGTCCTCTTTATACTCCTATACATGTATAGAGCCATGACAGGCCCTCTTTACACTCCTATACATGTATAAAGCCATGACAGGTCCTCTATATACTCCTATGCATGTATAGAGCCATGACAGGTCCACTTTAGTTATCATGATATAAAATAATGGATGTGGGGGTATTTTGGTGGGCGAGATTTTGTTTTTGGGGGGGGCAGCATTTCATTCTTGGTACCATTCTTGGTACCAGGCAGCACAATGTCTTGAGCCGGCACTGCTGTATCCACACCACCAGAGAGAGCCACGCTGTACCGCACCACCAGAGCAGGTCAGTGTCACTGGGCAGTGTGGGCACAATAGGAGACAGACAGTACTGGCATTGTATGGCCACAATAGACTGGGACACTGTAATATAAAGGGGACTGCACTGTAAAGGGGCACTGTAATCATTGCAGTGCCCCTTTATAGTGCAGTTCCCTTTATATCACAGTGTCCCTGCACATTATACAGTGTGGAGGACCGACACCAGCCATCTGTCTACCGACACCCCCCCCCCCGGTCCCTGGAAGAGTTGGCTGCTCAGTCTAAAATGCCCGGGCCTATTTTTTGTCCCAGTCCGGGCCTGGGACAAAAAATAGGCCATTGCGGTTGAGTGCATTACTTATTGTTTTCTTTGAAACAATTGTACCTACTAATTCTAGGTCTTTCGGAAGCTCTCCACAAGTGGTCCTTGGCTCTTGGACAACTCTTCTGATTCTTTTTACTCCTCTGTCAGAAATCTTGTGAGGAGCACCTGGTTGTGGCCGGTTTATGGTGAAATGATGTTCTTTCCACTTCCGTATTATGGCCCCAACAGTGCTCACTGGAACATTCAGAAGTTTAGAAATCCTTCTCTAACCAATCCCATCAGTATGTTTTGCAACAATAAGGTTGCAAAGGTCTGGAGAGAGCTCTTTGCTTTTACCCATCATGAGATGTTTCTTGTGTGACACCTTGGTAAGTTGACACCTTTTTATAGGCCATCAATTGAGACTGAACCAGCCGATATTAATTTGCACTGACAAGGGGGAGGATTGCTCTCTAATTACTGATAGATTTCAGCAGGTGTCTTCGCTTTCCATGCCTTTTTGCACCTCTCTTTCTTCATGTGTTCAATACTTTTTCCCTGTGTCATTCTATTTTATTACACCTAACTTAATTTCTGAACTTTGTTTTGGTTTCTTTGTATGTATGGAATGCATGGGTTGTTACCGACATGTGCTATTGACAATTTCATGTCAATAGCACCTTACAGAGGAAGTAAACCCTGGTGGGTTTTTCTTCTTTTCTAATTCCCTGCAAAGTAAAGGCATAATGTGCTAGTATGCATCGTATATTAGCACATTATGTGACACTTACCTGCAAACGAAGCCCGCCTCGTCCCCACTGCAGGCAGCATCCATCTTCACCCGTTTTCCATCTGGGGCCATGGACTCCGGCTCTGTGACTGGCTGGAGCCACGTGACGTCACTCCCATGCATGCACGCGGGAGCGGCCGGTCACGGCACACTCACCTGAAGAAAGGGCACGGGCGACCATTCCTTCAGAGCGCATGCGCCGATGACATCACTGGCACAGTAAACTGTAAATATCTCCTAAACGGCGCACATTTAGAAAATATTTAGAGTACCTATAGGTAAGCCTTTTTGGGAGATTTACAACCTCTTTAAGAAATATATATACCTAGAAAAAAGGTGACGTGTTCAATACTTATTTTACCTGCTGTATATACTGTAAATGACGACACAACACTGTCTATATTGATTTCCACTTTGTTTTTTGATAATTTGCCTTTTGTAAAACTGGTTCATGGAAACTTATCTACATGTATCACCTGTTGTTTATCTACTGTATGATAAAAGTAATATATTGTAATGAAAAAATACCTGTTACTTTCTGTTATTGGTTAATAACACTCTGTCCCGTCTCACACTTGCTGTCTTGCATTGTTATTTCGCCAGATTTACTTTTGGTAGACACTAAAAGTGGCTCTGCCCACTCACATTCAGCAGACATATCCCGTTGTTGTCGCCATAATGCCGCTCATCCTGAGAAATTGCTTGCAGCCTCCGCTGAAGCTAGTGAATGAAGCTAGCACGAAGATGTAAAAAAAATATTAAAAAGGTGATTTTTGGGGATTTTTCTGCATTGGGTAAACACAGGTCACTGCAAAAACAAATAGAAAACAATTGTTTCCTATGTGTCCCGTCTACATCACAACACTGGTGTGATGCGGTGAGCTGCGGGAAATAGCGGAATGTCTGCATTTTTCCACAGTGCACTGGATATCACCACACTGAAGCACAATGTACCGCGCATGAAAGAAATGTCACATAGCAGATTAAGTTTAAAAAAACAAGTAAGTAGTGCGATATGCTGCTGGAGCTGACGCCAACATTAGCCTGCACAGTAAAATGCTATGCTTTACTGTACAAGCTAGCGAGGTCCTAGCCTTAGGAAAGGAGTTCACCATATTATTATTTTGAATTGAATTACCCTAATAATTCATCTTATTAGGGTACAACATAGCCTCTGTGGCTACGTACCCTATATACAGTATATCTTTTTTCTTAAAACTGGAACTGGAAAGAGAACAGTGCTGACCCCATGTGGATGTAAGGCGCAATACTCACTTCAAATACAATCAAAAACAATAGATACAATAATACTAAATTTCAAACATTACTGGTTTGACCTACGTTTTATTGTCAAACTCCTGAAGAAGCTCCCAGTGAGCGAAACTAGTAGAGTGACCTTCAACGATAGTTTGTCATATGCCTTGACCATTTTGTCATTTTTGGTCTGTTTGTAATTTGCATGTTTTCCTCGTTTTATTCTCTTCCCTAATAAACATTGTTAAATTTTATTCAATTTCTCTGTTTGAGCTACTTTCCATGAACACCGCTATAATCCCAGAGCATGTGGATGCTCAATCTCCCAAATTTTTCTCTTTATTACTGGTTTTATACTATATGTGCCATCTGCTGTAAAGAAATGTATGTAGGTACTTCCATGAGTGGATTGTTGTCACTAAAGACTGTCTTGTAGACAATGGAATAGATCTTCTAATCTTTTTAGGGGTTGTTCACATAGGCTGACATGGAGTGATGAAAGCGGGCAGTTCAGACGTAGTTTTACCTTGCCTGACTCCCCACCTAAAGAAGGGCATACTCAGGCTGCTAAGGGCTGTGCACATGCTGCAGCCCCAATGGCCATGCCAAGATTATCAGACAGGATTTATACTGTGCCTTTGGCTTGGTAGCAATGAATGTATGCAGAAAGAGGATGTGTAATTCATGTGTTGGCATGCTGCATTTAAGGTGAGTAACATACAGTCAATTTGTATGCTAATTCCTTCACTGTGTAGTGCCCTCCTCTAGTTAGGCTGCTGGGCTAAATTTACTCTTTTGGCTTCACTGCAGTTAGCACATAAATCTATTATTTTGGTCTGGTCAAGGTTTCCTAGCTAGGTGGTTGATTTCTCTCACCTCATTCTGGAAGAAGCTTCCAGAATATAGGACAGGGAGAGTCAAATGACCAGTATGAACACTGATCAAGCTGTAGCCAATCTTTGGTATAAGACATTCAGAAGGTGGCTGGGGCAGTGATAACTGTTTAGGAGGCCTTTCCAGAATGTTCTTTTCTCTCCAGAGAGGGTTTCAGTTCTCCTGGGGCTGCTGCCCTGGGAGACAGTTGGTGAGACAAAAAATTGCAGTCTGTGCCTCAGCGGGTGCTGAGCTGGAGGTCTGGTGAGGATTGGTAAAGGATTATGTTTGCTGCAGGGCACTGTCCTGAAGTCCTGGTCTGGAGAAGGATCTTTTGTCTCCCTCACTGAAGATCTACCTGTGGAAGCTGGGTGGCAGACAGCTCCTACGACATTTTGAATAAGACCTGTGTTTGGGACCTTCACGTGTGCCTGCAGCTATAAAGATTTAGTGTGAAGTTTGTCCTCTCATTGTTTGTTAATACTGTTTTGGTGTACCCTGTGACCCTAAACCCCTCTCCTGTTCATGTACCTCAACAATAAATAGTAAAACAGCATCCCCTAGACCAGGGGTCTCCAAACTTTTCAAGACAAGGGCCACATTGTAGATTTTACAAGTACTTGGGGGCCGAAAACGTCTGCACGTCTGTCTCCCCAATATATCAGTGTCCCCAGCATAGGTGTCCCCAGCATAGGTGTCCCCAGCATAGGTGTCCCCAGCATAGGTGTCCCCAGCATAGGTGTCCCCAGCATAGGTGTCCCCAGCATAGGTGTCCCAGCATAGGTGTCCCCAGCATATTTTTCCCAGCATAGGTGTCCCCAGCAGTATTTTCCCACCATAGGTGTCCCCACCATAGGTGTCCCCAGCATACTTTTCCCAGCATAGGTGTCCCCAGCATAGGTGTCCCCAGCATAGGTGTCCCCAGCATAGGTGTCCCCAGCATAGGTGTCCCCAGCATAGGTGTCCCCAGCATAGGTGTCCCCAGCATAATTTTCCCCAGCATATTTTTCCCAGCATAGGTGTCCCCAGCAGTATTTTCCCAGCATAGGTGTCCCCACCATAGGTGTCCCCAGCATACTTTTCCCAGCATAGGTGTCTCCAGCATAATTTTTCCCAGCATAGGTGTCCCCAGCATACTTTTCCCACCATAGGTGTCCCCACCATAGGTGTCCCCAGCATAGTTTTCCCAGCATAGGTGTCCCCAGCATAGTTTTCCCAGCATAGGTGTCCCCAGCATAATTTTCCCAGCATAGGTGTCCCCAGCATAATTTTCCCAGCATAGGTGTCCCCAGCATAGGTGTCCCCAGCATAGGTGTCCCCAGCATAGGTGTCCCCAGCATAGGTGTCCCCAGCATAGGTGTCCCCAGCATAGGTGTCCCCAGCATAGGTGTCCCCAGCATAGGTGTCCCCAGCATAGTTTTCCCAGCATAGGTGTCCCCAGCATAATTTTCCCAGCATAGGTGTCCCCAGCATAATTTTCCCAGCATAGGTGTCCCCAGCATAGGTGTCCCCAGCATAGGTGTCCCCAGCATAGGTGTCCCCAGCATAGGTGTCCCCAGCATAGGTGTCCCCAGCATAATTTCCCCAGCATAATTTTCCCAGCATAGGTGTCCCCAGCATAGGTGTCCCCAGCATAGGTGTCCCCAGCATAGGTGTCCCCAGCATAGGTGTCCCCAGCATAGGTGTCCCCAGCATAATTTTCCCAGCATAGGTGTCCCCAGCATAATTTTCCCAGCATAGGTGTCCCCAGCATAATTTTCCCAGCATAGGTGTCCCCAGCATAGATGTCCCCATTATCAGTGTTCCCTGTACATGTACAGGTTCAGATTTATGCCCATTTGACACTTTCCTGTACAAGCTGACTTCTTCACTGTAGGAGCCGACTTCAGCTCTCCTGCACCTCCCGACTCCCGCCCACTGCTACACACACAGGCTGTAAGGTGGAAGGATTCCTAATGAAAACAGCAGGCGGGAAGCCAGGAGGTGCCACGCTGACGACGTCACTGCAGCCAATCCTCAGCTCAGCACTGCAGCCAATCCTCTGGTAGCACGGGAGGGTGTGCGGGTAGCGGCTTTTTGTCCTGGACCTGCCAGACATAGACTGCCGATAACAGCAGCTGCTTTTAAAAGCCAGCAGATCGGCAGTGCTGTGTTGGCAGAGTCTGTGCAAGCTGGGGGCCGGACAAAACACACCCGCGGGCCGGATGTGGCCCGCGGGCCGGGGTTTGGAGACCCCTGCCCTAGACTGAGCAATTATTGTCAGTGTGGGTTAGACTGTGCTTGTGACTGGTGGCCTCTGTACTAGCAAGAAAGACCTGGGCATATTCTCAGCAGCCCCTCCAGGGGTGGTGATCACTACAACTGTAAAATCTATCTGGCTCCAGAGAGATTCTCAAAGTGATCCTATTCCAGGAAATAAATCCACCCAAAGCGGAACACAGTATTAACACACCTATTTAGCTTAGCTGAGCTGCTGAAAGCAGTTTCATTGCTGTGAACTTGTCCCCAGGGCCGCCATCAGGAATTTTGGGGCCCCTTACACAGCTTCAGGCATGGGCCCCCCTGGAGCAGAGGAGAACCGGGGGGGCCGCCACAAATGAAAAAGCGGGGCAGGGTTCCGCAAATTGAGAAGCGGGGTTTTGCCACGAATTGAGGAGGGGGGGGGTGCTGCCGCCACAAATTGTTAAGGCCGGGGGGGCTTTGGGTGCTGACGTACAAAAAAAAAGAACAAAAGAAAAAGGGGGGATTGTCATCCAGGGCCCTGGGGACCTCTGGGCCCCTTACAATAAATAAATAAAAATAATAAAAAATAATAATTTATAAAAAAAAAAAGGGGGGTTGCCATCCGGGCCCCTGGGGACCTCCGGGCCCCTTACAGGTGTACTGCCTGTACCCCCCTGATATCGGCCCTGCTTGTCCCTCAAAGTCTGTTTAGAATAAGGTGACCAGATTTTTTAAATGAAATCTGGGGACATATTTTTTTTTTTTACTAGTAATGGCTGCAATCAGCGACTCTCTGCCCGTTGCCGCCGCCCGCCTCACAGCTTGTCAAGTCTTAGCCCTCGTACACACGGCCGAGATTCTCGTTGAAAAAAACATGTCGTTTTTTTCTACGAGATTCTTGGACAAGAAACTTGTCCCGGCCGAGTGTACACACGCTCGTTTCAAAGAACCCGCGGTTCTTTGAATGGAGCGTACGCGGTGACGTCATCGACTACGACGAGCATGCGCTCGTCACATTCGATGCCGTCGCCGCCATCTTGGTATACCCTACGTATGCCTATGAAGCTACCGCGCATGCGTCGAATTCATTTCGAACATGTGCGGGCTTCCGGGAGGACAGGTAAGCGTACACACACTCACTTTTCTCGTCGAGAAACATGCCGAGGAGAATCTCGACGAGAAAATAGAGAGCAGGTTCTCTATTTTCTCGTCGAGGTTTCTTGTCGGTTTTCTCGACGAGAAACCCGATAGCCGCTGTGAGGGGGTTAGCTTGGCAGCGGGTGTGTGTGACCCCCGGGATGGGCTCCCCACACAAAAACAGGCCCAGCAAACGGAGGTTGTGGTTTTCAAAATCAAAAAAAAAGGTGCGGTTTATTTTCTATTTACAGTGACAAAACACAGCAAAGCCAAAAGAAACATAAACAAAATAAATCCTGGTCAACTTGACCTCTGACTAAACATACAGGTTTCCTAACTAACAACTGGGATCAGCCTAGTGCTGTCCTAGTCCCTAAGTCCCTGGTTTTAAATGTCCAAGCAAATAGCCACACAGGCTTTGTCTCACCGGACAAGGGTTCACTCTCTCCAGGAAGTCCACACAGGTCTGCTTCCAGGCATGAGCTAACACCTAATGAATCTGGGAGTTCTTATAGAGGCCTAAATGAGCTGACAAGCTTCAGCTGGCCTCATCAACTCCCTGTCTGTACGACGCCCCACACTCTCCCTAGAGGTATGAGTCATCCATGAGCCTACTAGCCTCAGCTGGGCTTATACAACTCTCCACCCTAGTTGTATAAGTCAGCGTAAAGCCTGAATCTGGGAGAAATATATCTACCCCCCTGGATGCAACCAGGTGACTTTACCTTCCTGCTGTCACATACCCCCCCCTCTTGTTTTAACCTCGGGGTTGGAACACCAGCAATCAGGCATTCATGTACTCGAGACAAAGCATCCACATTCCCCATTTGAACGCCAGGGCGATGCTTTACTGTGAAGTTGAATTCCTGGAGGGCCAGGAACCACCTATTCACTCTTCTATTTGTTTCCTTGTTTTGAGCCATCCACTTTAACGGAGCGTGATCCGTAACCATGTCAAAGTGCCTACCTAGCAGGTAGTACCGAAGGGAATCTAGAGCCCACTTCACCGCTAAACACTCCTTTTCAACGGTGGCGTAATTTACCTCATGGGACTTCAACTTCCTGCTGAGGTAAATGACTGGGTGCTCTTCCCCGTTCCAGACCTGGGACAATACTGCTCCTAACCCCACATCTGACGCATCACTTTGTACGACAAAGTCTTTAGAGAAGTCGGGTGAGTACAACACTGGCTGGCTACATAAGGCTTGTTTCAAGAATTGGAATGCTGCCTCAGCCTCGGGGGTCCATTTAATCATGACCGACCCTTTCCCCTTCGTTAAGTTGGTTAGGGGCACAGCCTTAGAGGCAAAGTGGGGAATGAATCGCCGATAATACCCAGCGATTCCCAGAAAGGCTCGTACCTGCTTCTTGCTGTTGGGACGTGGCCAACTCTGGATGGCCTCGACTTTGTTGAGTTGGGGTTTTATTACTCCCCTCCCAATGGTGTACCCAAGATATTTGGCCTCCTCCTGCCCAATGGTACACTTCTTGGGGTTAGCCGTAAACCCCGCTTCCCGAACAGAGTCCAGGACTGCTTGCACTTTTGGCAGATGTGAGGCCCAATCTGTGCTATGGACAATTACGTCATCCAGGTAAGCCGCAGCATACTTCCGATGGGGCCTCAGCATCTGGTCCATTTTCCGCTGGAACGTGGCCGGCGCATTCTGTAACCCGAACGGCATTCTTTTATATTGGAACGCCCCGTCTGGGGTTACAAATGCGGTTTTCTCTTTGGCCAATTTGGCCAGGGGGATTTGCCAATACCCTTTTGTGAGGTCAAGAGTCGTCATGTATCGGGCTGTTCCCAGCCGGTCAATCAACTCATCTATACGTGGCATGGGGTAGGTGTCAAATTTTGTAACTTTGTTCAACTGACGAAAATCGTTACAAAATCGCCAGCTCCCATCCGGTTTAGGCACCAACACAATGGGACTAGACCAATCACTTTGGGACTCCTCTATCACCCCTAAGTTCAGCATTTTCTGTACTTCCTCCCGTATTGCCTCCCGTCGGGCCTCTGGGATCCGATAGGGTTTTAACTTCACCCTTTCACCGGGCGGGGTAATGATGTCATGCTCTACCCCAGATGTTTGTCCCGGCAGCTCAGAGAATACCTCCTTGTTGCGAAGCACAAACTCCTTAACCTCCTGTTGTTGGGGTTGTGACAAGGTGGCTGCTATTCCAACCTCAGGAATCACGCAACCAGTTTGAGCTGGTGACCAAGTGTCTGCGACTAGGGACTCTCTATCCCTCCAGGCTTTCAACAGATTAACGTGATAGATCTGTTCGGGCTTTCGCCTTCCTGGTTGTCTGACCTTGTAATTCACTTCGCTCACTTTTTCCATTATCTCGTAGGGGCCTTGCCATTTGGCAAGGAATTTACTTTCAACCGTAGGGACAAGTACCAGTATCCTATCCCCCGGGGAAAAGGTACGGGTCTTGGCTCCACGGTTGTACACTCTCTGCTGTGCTAACTGCGCTTGGGCCAAATGTTCCTTCACGATGGGCATTACCTGTGCAATTCGGTCTTGCATCAGGGCGACATGCTCAATCACACTCCTGTGGGGAGAACTCTCACTTTCCCAAGTTTCCTTGGCAATATCCAACAGCCCTCTTGGGTGTCTCCCATACAGTAACTCAAAGGGGGAGAATCCCGTAGAGGATTGGGGCACCTCCCTAATAGCAAACATCAGATAAGGAAGTAGACAGTCCCAATCCTTTCCATCTCTATCCAACACTTTCTTCAACATTTGCTTTAGGGTTTTGTTGAATCTTTCAACCAGCCCATCGGTTTGGGGGTGATACACAGATGTACGTAATTGCGTCACTTTGAACAATTTACACAGCTCCTTCATAACCCGGGACATAAAGGGTGTACCTTGGTCCGTAAGCAGTTCTCTACAAATACCCACCCGGCTAAACACAAGAGATAGCTCTTTGGCTATGGTTTTGGCCGAGGTATTTCGGAGAGGGATCGCTTCTGGATAACGGGTGGCATAGTCCATTATAACTAATATGTACTGGTGCCCCCTAGCGGACTTGATTATAGGACCTACCAAATCCATGGCGATCCTCTCAAACGGGACCTCAATGATGGGTAGAGGGACCAGCGGGCTACGGAAATGTGGCATCGGGGCCGACCTCTGACACACAGGGCAGGAGGAACAATAATTTTCTATGTCCTTTATCACCCCCGGCCAATAGAATCTCTGTAATACCCTCTCTCGGGTTTTCTCTGTCCCCAGATGACCTCCAAGAATGTGCCCATGGGCCAACTCCAACACCAACTTCCTGTAAGGTTTGGGCACCACAAGCTGCTCAACGGTTTCTTCTGCCCTTTTTGCCACCCGATACAGTAGGTCCTTCTCTACGCTGAAGTATGGGTAAGTGCAGGTATTATCTGGGTTCACTAACTCGCCATCTATTTTCACTACGTTTTCCCGTGCCTTTATTAGGGCGGGGTCTTTCAACTGTTCTGTGGCAAAGTTTTCCCTGTGAACCTCAAGATCAGAAAACTCCACAGACGGTAGGTTTTCGTCTGAGGAGGTGGGCTCCTCTCCAGTTTCTTGAGTCTCCCCTGCCAATACTGATAAGGGAAATTCCGGAGAGTCCTCACCACTCTCAGGGGAGTTCTGGCTATCACATTCCTGGTACATAGGGGCACCAGTGGGGGGCTCAGGATCATCCCACAGTTCCCAGAACTTCGGAAAATCCCTTCCCACAATGGCGTCATGCGGTAACTGAGATACTAAGCCCACTGGATGAGAGAGGGTACCTTTGGGGGTCTCGAAACACACTGTAGTCACTGGATACTCTCGGGTGTCCCCATGCACACAAATAACAGCTACCTTGCTATTCCCAGAGACCTCTGTTTTAACTAACTCAGCCTTTATCAGGGTCACAAGGCTACCTGAATCCAGCAATACCACAACATTTCTACCATTAACACACATTTTGCATAAATGTTTCTCAGTTCCTCGAATGGCAGTGCATGCGACTGTCGCACACAGCGACTGACGTCTGCCCATCAGAAAGTCACACTGCATGGGTTCCTCCACAACCGGGCAATTGGCTGCAATATGTCCCGCTTGCCGGCAGCGGTAGCAAACGATCCTTCTTGCCGCCTCTTGAGCCGCTGATTTCCCAGGCTGTTCTCGCCAAACTTGGGGTAGAGCTCCCACCCTCTCACTCTCTCCACCCTCACCCCTTGGAATCCTCTTATCCGCCCCTGGGGATGGTCTGGTCTTAGGGTGGAAAGTCCGAGTGTCTCTGGAAGAGGCCGTCAGGTTCTCTGTAGCCAAGTATTTCTCCACACGATCCACAAGACCATCGGCCGTCTCTGGGTCTCCATGGCTTACCCACTTTTGGATGGCAGTAGGAAGAGCTCTCAAAAACCGATCCATTACAACACGTTCCACAATCTCTGGTGCGGACAAAGTCTCTGGCTGTAGCCACTTCCTGCTCAGGTGAATGAGATCATACATTTGAGACCTGGGGGGTTTTCCAAGCTGGAAAGTCCAGTTATGCACACGCTGAGCCCGGACAGCCTGGGTGACACCCAGCCTTGCCAATATTTCAGCTTTTAGCATCACATAGTCTTTTGCTTGGTCAGGCTCTAGGTCATAGTAAGCCTTCTGCGATTCACCAGTTAACAGAGGAGCCACCAGTCCAGCCCACTGCTCCTCAGGCCACTTTTCTCTTTCAGCAGTCCTTTCAAATGTGGTCAAAAATACCTCTGGATCATCCTCTCCAGTCATTTTTGTCAATAAACGACTCACCCCAAAGGACGCGGTATTAGTGGGACGGCTTTCCTCACTGGTCTGCGGACGTTGCTGCATTACTGCTTCCATTTGTTGTAGTCTCTGCTCTTGCTTCTGTAACAGGTCTATGAAGCGGGCCTCAGATTGCTGCTGGGCTTGTTGCTGAGCTGCAAGGCTCTGTTGATGAGCTTGCTGCTGGGCTGCGAAGTTCTGTTGTTGAGCTGCAAGGCTCTTTTGCAAACCTGCATTTGTCTGCTGTTGATTGGCATTTGCTAGAGCCAGCTGCTTCAGTATCTCCTCCATGCTGGCTTAAAAAAAAACTGCCACTGGTTCTCCACCAACTGTGAGGGGGTTAGCTTGGCAGCGGGTGTGTGTGACCCCCGGGATGGGCTCCCCACACAAAAACAGGCCCAGCAAACGGAGGTTGTGGTTTTCAAAATCAAAAAAAAAGGTGCGGTTTATTTTCTATTTACAGTGACAAAACACAGCAAAGCCAAAAGAAACATAAACAAAATAAATCCTGGTCAACTTGACCTCTGACTAAACATACAGGTTTCCTAACTAACAACTGGGATCAGCCTAGTGCTGTCCTAGTCCCTAAGTCCCTGGTTTTAAATGTCCAAGCAAATAGCCACACAGGCTTTGTCTCACCGGACAAGGGTTCACTCTCTCCAGGAAGTCCACACAGGTCTGCTTCCAGGCATGAGCTAACACCTAATGAATCTGGGAGTTCTTATAGAGGCCTAAATGAGCTGACAAGCTTCAGCTGGCCTCATCAACTCCCTGTCTGTACGACGCCCCACACTCTCCCTAGAGGTATGAGTCATCCATGAGCCTACTAGCCTCAGCTGGGCTTATACAACTCTCCACCCTAGTTGTATAAGTCAGCATAAAGCCTGAATCTGGGAGAAATATATCTACCCCCCTGGATGCAACCAGGTGACTTTACCTTCCTGCTGTCACACCGCGTACACACGACCGATTTACTCGGCAAGACCTCTCTGCCAGCAAGTTTCTTGCTGGTTCTTGCCGAGAAAATCGGCCATGTGTACGAGGCCTTACTCTCCGGGCCCAGGCTAGTACTGGGTGGGGGGAAACAAAAACTCCTGCGCATGAGCGAAACACCAGACAGTCAGTATATCACAATAGCATATGTTACTGGCCTTGCTGCCCTTAGGGATAGGGGTATCCTAACGAAAACCGACAAAGAAAAAGGAAGGCCGCACCAGCCTAGTGCATTATCCTTGGGTAGAGTTTATAAAAAGTGAATAAAAGAATACTAATTACAAACATACGTGGATAATTTACAATGAAAGATTCCACAAAAAGCAGCAATGCGTCTGAACCGAACCCACTCCAGTGAGTCACAGAGGGATTGACAGGGATCGCTGCCGGCTTACGCGTTTCGAAGACGAGTCTTCTCCATCAGAGCCCAGTTACTGGGTGGGGAGTGGAGGAAGATCACTCCACCATGGAAGGCAAGGAGATAAGCAGGCAGGCGGCTGGCCGGGACTTGAGCCAAGGCAGAAGAACATGCGAGCGGAGCTGAATGGGCATGCACCCGAAACTGAAGAAATATTCCCTCCGCTCCGACCAGCACATGATCATCAGAAAGGGGCACAGATAATGAAAAAAATACACCCCCCTAAGCTAGTAGGAGTGGTGGAGTGGGTTTTTTTTGCACCGACTGTCTTTGAAATTGCCCCAGCCCCTGTTCAAATCCAATCTGGAGACAAAACTGGGGACAGACTTCGTCCGGGGACAATGTCCTCAATCCGGGGACTGTCCCCGGAAACCGGGGATGTCTGGTCACCCTAGTTTAGAAACCAACACTTCTAGGGATGTCCTCTGAGGCGCTCACTGAATCTTCTCTCCAACCTCCATGCTATTACTATGTCCTGTGGTGATGTGGAGGTGGGTTGAAGAAACCACTGAATGCTGCAAAGAACATAGATGATTGAGTCTCCCAGTAATGTTTGTTTCTCCGCAAACTTTGAGGGACGTTCTACAGCAATAGAGTGGCATATAGTGGCACCGGAAGAGGTAAGTATACACTCAGCTCTTTTATAGGTATACCTTTTTAATTTAATTTATTTTTGCACTCCAGTATCTCTGTCCTGACCAGAACACTTTTAATTATGCACAGGAGATCAGTGTCTAAAGCATAGCTCCCAACTGTTCCTGATTTTGAGGGACTGTCCCTGTTTTTAAAACAAAGTCCCTCTGTCCCGCTTTCCTCCTCATGTGTCCCTCATTTTGGTCTGCTCTATATAGTTGTATATAAAATGCATTATTTATCTTTCAAATAGTGTTTTACTGTGCTCATCCAAATTCTAAATTGCTGCATTTGTAAATTTCAAAAGCCAATATAAAGGAATAGCAGTGGTAAAAAAAGCACTTCTGCGCTTAACTAATAATTTTTTTGCATAATTCTCCTTTAACCACTTCCCGCCCAGTCAATAGCATATTGACGTCCGGGAAGTGGTTGTGTTATCCACACTGGACGTCATATGACGTCCTGCAGGATAACAGCCACCGGGGGGGCGCGCATCGCGGCGATCGGTGGAGCGGTGTGTCAATCTGACACACCGCTACACTGATCTCGGTAAAGAGCCTCCGGCGGAGGCTTTTTACCACCTGATCAGCCGTGTCCAATCACGGCTGATCAGGATGTAAACAGGAAGAGCCGTTGATCGGCTCTTCCTCTCTCGCGTCTGACAGACGCGAGTAGAGGAGAGACGATCAGCGGCTCTCCTGACAGGGGGGGTTCGCGCTGATTGTTTATCAGCGCAGCCCCCCCTCGGATACCCACACTGGACCACCAAGGAAGCCCCCCAGGACCACCAGGGAAGCCCCAAGCATGTGGATGGCCCCCATGGCCATCCACATGTAGTAAAACAAAAAAAAAAAAAAAATAACAAAAATATGCCAATCAGTGCCCACAAATGGGCACTGACTGGCACTACCACAATGTGTGGTGGCTGGCATTGCTGGGCATCAGTGTCCATCAGTGCCACCTACTAGTGCCCATCCGTGCCCATAAGTGCCCACCTATCAGTGCCCGTCCGTGCCACCTATCAGTGCCACCCATAAGTGCCCATCAGTGCCGCCTATGAGTGCCAATCAGTGACGCCTATCAGTGCCCATCATCAGTGCCCATCGGTGCCTCCTCATTGGTGCCACCTCATTGGTGCCACCTCATTGGTGCCCATCAGTGCCGCCTTATCAGTGCCGCCTTATCAGTGCCCGTCAGTGAAGTAGAAAAGGTACTTATTTACAAAAAAAATTAACAGAAACAAAGAAAAACTTTGTTTTTTTCAAAATTTTCGCTCTTTTTTTATTTGTTGTGCAAAAAATAAAAATCGCAGAGGCGATCAAATACCACCAAAAGAAATCTCTATTTGTGGGAACAAAATGATAAAAAATTTGTTTGGGTACAGTGTAGCATGACCGCGCAATTGTCATTCAAATTGCGACAGCGCTGAAAGCTCAAAATTGGCTTGGACAGGAAGCTGTATAAGTGCATGGTATTGAAGTGGTTAAGGCTCCATGCAAACTGAAGCTCATAAACGGCCGTTTTTGGGAGTTTGGGCATTTTTTTTAACAGCCCATAAACCCCCCTCTATGTTATCCTATGTGTCCATGCACACATGGACAATTTTGGACGTTTATCAGAAGGGGCATTTATGGGCTGTTGTCTGAATGCCCTAAAATCGCGTTCAAGAGCAGTCCTGAAAACCCAAGACACCGGTAAAAGCTGTTAATACTCGGAGAACTGGAGAGGGAGAAGGACCGGAGAAGGAAGAAGAGCCGGAGAGGGGAGAAGAAATCGGAAGAGACGCGGCAGCTGCCTTAATAAAATACTTTAAAAACCTATGTACTGTGTTTATTTTTGACACTTTTTTTTTTAGGTGAATGGGTAGGGGTACAATGTACCCCATACTAATAAACATAGTGTTAAGACCTGATTGAGTATGTACACACCCTCATTGGGTCATTGGCATTCCATTCCCACGTTTAGTGAGCAGCACATGTCCCAGCACGGGATCTTTCCTTTTACCCTATTGTACCGCACTAACCTGCCATTAATTGGCGGCTCCCCCCCCCCCACTCCCCCCCCCCCCCACTCCCCTGGCCCCTACCCACTCACAGTCAGCACCCTTTAGGGGTTGTGGGTCCTAGGTTGGCCTTTACTGGTACGAACTGACGTGCCCTTTGAGCCACCCCCACTCCCTATGTTCCTGCTACTATCCCATACTGACCTTCACCTCTGACCTTGATCAGAATACTTGCTAAGGTCCACGCCTCTTTAAACCTTGTACAACGCCTAACTGATCTTTTACCATTTTCATGACTCCCACTCATATCCTTTGACTTGTTGTTATTTCATGCGTTCACAACCTGTTGATATAAGTCTATGTACTATTGACATCGATTGTACTACTGTTAACTGGAGCAACCTGCTCGCTGGTTTGTGATTCCTTGTATTCCTGTAAAAACTCTAATAAAACATTTTTGAAATAAATAAATAAATAAAGAATTCACAGGATGGGGGGGGGGGGGGGGGGCGCTCGCTCGTTATCATGATTCGACTTCTGGTGCGACTTCTATTCAAATCAATGGGTTCCAATAGGGAACTATTGATTTTGAATAGAGGCAGAGAAACGTGGCTTAAAGCTAGTGCGGCTAAACGCGCAATGACACCAATGCAAAACGCTGAAAAAAAATGCGTTTTTAAAGCAGTGGTTTCCTGCCAGCAATCCGACGTCCAGAACAACTTTTTTGAGCGTTCTGTGTGCATGGAGCCTAAGGGGGCGTGGCAGGATGTGTGTCCTATGCCTGCATACTTTTGCTAATAGTTGTCCCTCATTCCCATCTCAAAAAGTTGGGAGTTTTGGGTTTAGAGAGTTGAGGATGAAGAAGCAGCAGTACACTCACCTCCCCCATGCTTGCCTCCAGGACTTTCCCCAAGCCTCTCCTATGGAACCCACTACCCCAATCTGTCTGACTATCTCCTACCCTGTTTGCTTTTAGACAGTCCCTGAAAAACCTCCTCTTCAGAGAAGCCTATTCTGACCCTACCTAACAACTGTACTTTTATTTTCTCCATCACATCATCCCCCACACTTATTACCTTTTGTATCACTTGACCCTCTTGCCTAGTACACACGAGCGGGTTTTCCGACAGAATTCCTCTCAGGTTGCCTTGCATACACACGCTGAGACAAAAGTCCGCCCGTCCAAAGCGCGGTGACGTATAACACGTACGGCGGCACTATAAAGGGGAAGTTCCATTCCAATGGCACCACCCTTTGAGCTGCTTTTGCTGATCCTCGTGTTAGTAATTGTTTGGTGAGAGACGAGTCACGCTTTTCAGTCTTCGTGCTTTTCAGTCCGTTACAGCGTGACGAATGTGATATCTCCATTACGAACGCTAGTTTTACCAGAAAGAGCGCTCCCGTCTCATACTTGATTCTGAGCATGCGTGGTTTTCTGCCCGTCGGAAAACCATACAGACGAACGGATTTACTGCTCTGATTTTTGGCCTGATGGGGAAAAAAGAGATCCTGATCTCTTTTTTTGTCCGGCAGTTTTCCTGTCTGAAAAACTGCGATGGAGCATACACACGGCCGGGATTCCCGACGAAAAGCTCTCGTAGCAGTTTTTCCGTTGGAAAAAACACTTGTGTATACGAGGCATTACTCCTAGATTGTAAGCTCTAATGAGCAGGGTCCTCTGATTCCTCCTGTATTAAATTGTATTGTAACTGTGGTGTCTTCCCTAATGTTGTAAAGTGCTGCGCAAACTCTTGGCGCTATATAAATCCTGTATAATAAAAATAATAATACACAGATTTTCCCCATGTAAGAGTCTGGTATGGATCTGAGGGGGGGGGGGGGGCATAATGTTTTTTTTTAATTGTGGCCTGGTATGGACATCTGTTTTTTTTTTCTGATCAAATTTGTGTTCAAAACTGATTAATGCGTGAATCAGATGCTTTCTCATAGATATTGCATCTGAATCGCACTGCAGTGCTCAGAAAACACACAGGACTGTTTTGAATTTTGCAGCAAATTCACACTGCTGCTGCACCACATATATGTAAACCTGCTCCATAGAAAGCCTGTTTGATTCACATGTCATGCGAATCGGATACAGTTCAAAACGCATCCTATTGGCATATATGTGATAGAGTCTTAGGCAGCCCATAGATTTATTTTTTCCGTTCAACGATTTCCCTATCCACATGCTCAAGGTGGATGGGGGAATCATCTCCACTGAGCTATTGCATTCTGAGAGCGGGGAGGCTGTGTATGGCAGTGTACGGACGTCAGTCGGTAGATCAACTTCTGTACAACCGCCCTTTGCATACATGGATCAAAATTCAGCAGGTCCCTGCTCAACTGGCTGAATTTTGATACATGTATTTCCGGCTTTAGAAAATTCAGTTTGTAATTGAGTAGAATGTTTGTAAATGTAAACGTTGGTTTTCTGTTTATTTTTTTCTTGGTTAAACTAGTTGAACCAAAACTGAGAATTGCACCATGGCAACAGAAGCAGAGAATTGGTATTGTGCCCCATCCACACATAGATAATAGGAAAAGATGCTGACCATCATACCATGGTAACAGAACATGAGAAGTTGCACTGTGCAGCGTCCATTCATAGAGAGTAAGAACAGACCCTGAGAAATGCACCATGGCAACCGAACTAACGAAGGGGTAGTGTAAAGAATCCATACATGGAGAATGAAGGCAAACACTGAGAATTACACTATGGCAACAGAACAGGAGAACTCTGATTGTGCTGTGTTCATTCTTAAGAAAAAATGCTGAGCATTATGGTAACAGAATTAGAGAAGTGGTAGTGTAAATAATCCATATATGGAGAGTAAAAGCAAACACTGAGAATTGCACCAGGGCAACACAACTAGGGAAGAGGATATTGTGCAGCATTCAGCCCTGGTTCACATTGGTGCGATTTCAAACTGCATGTCAAATCGGCAGGCAATTGCCGGCAATGGCATTGTCCTAATCGGTGCTGCACCGCATTTCAAAAAGTAGTTTCTGTACTACTTTTTGAGATTTCGGGGTGCGATTTCCATTGACATCTGTACAGAAACACACCGATGTCTCTGAAATCGACGCCGAAATCGGGACTGACATGCGGGAATGAAATGGTGCCAGCTCAGGTGATTTTATTCCTGCACTCAGTGTGAACCTAGACTCAAACACTGAGAACCAGAACTGTGGTATCGTGCAGCAGGGTCTGTGGCACCTGAACGGCTGTCTGGGTGGACAGGTGTTGTACTGCCACGGGCTGCTAGGCCAGAGCCTGAGGCCTATCCCAGGGACATCTGGCTGCTAGGCTGTCTGAGGGCCTATCCAGAAGCAAGAGAGCAGTGTAGGGTTGGGACTGCGGCTTGCAGTCCAACCAGAATTGATGGTTCTGCCGGCTGGAGAATCTGTCGTGGTAGGAGGTAAGTCGCCACTAAGGGACCATCAACTTTGTTACCAGGGACCATCGTGAGTAGCTGAAGCAAGTACCAAAGCAGAATTCTCACCAGCCGGGGACGGGGAAGAATTAGGAAACTTCAACAGGTGTCAAGCCAGGGATCCAGCCAGCGGAGGGGACCCTTGCAGAGCAGCCTTGTGTGCTAAGCCAGGGACCGAGCAGGCTAAAGGGGTGACGCTTGAGGGGTATCTGTGAGTGCTAAGCTAGGGACCCAGCAGGGATGCGGTTGAGGAAGATACTCAGTGAGAAGATTGGAAGAACTCAGGAGATCCAGTGGCAGTGGATCAGCGGGTCTAGGTGATAGACTGGGAGCTCAGTTGAGTGAAGATCGAAAGAGGAGATTGTGGAGGAACTGAAAAAGAGTTCATTGCAACCTTTAATAGAAACTATTCAAGATTGTTTCCATAGGAGACAGCGTGTCTACACATGCAAATGTGGCGTCCGGCTGGGTATCTTTCTCTGCATGGCTGCCTACCTATACAAGTCTCGGAATTGACATTGCATCTACTAAAGGATTTCCTGGCCTTAACCCTCTCTCCCACAGTTCTGTTTAAGAGAACTAAAATGTATACCGTAGCAGCTGAGCAAGAGCAATGTTAGCATGCAACATCCATATCTACATGACAAGTTATAGCGTAAAGCGTCCCTACATTGAGAATAGGATCAGACACTGAGGGATTGTCAGGAACCATGAATCAGACTGAGACAGAAGTACAGTTAAATCACACTTGTTTAATAATAAAAATAAAAAGGAAAACAGAGTAAGCGCAGTCAAAATATAGCTAGGGTTCAGTAACCGGATCGGGTAGTCAGCCAAGCCAATGTCCAAGAGCCAGCGATAAAGGTAGCAGTTCAGCAAGCAGGATCTGTAGCCAGCGGAGACGTCAGTCAAGCAGGTCTTCAACAGCAATGCAGGAGAAAGTCTCTTGTGATGTTAACACAGGTGAAGACCAAGATCAAATGAACTGGAAGTCCTTAAGTAGGCAAAGCTGATGAGCGGATCATCAACAGGTGGATCACTGTGGAGAAATGGAAGCTGGCAATTAGCTGACAGCTGAGCTGCCATCACAGTACCCCCTCCTGAATGACCTCTCCCCATCGGAGGACCACCGGGCTTGAGGGGAAAACGTCTATGGAAATCACGGAGGAGGACAGGGGGGTGTACGTCCGAGGACGGGACCCAAGAGCGTTCCTCCGGACCGTACCCCTTCCAATGCACCAGGTACTGAATGCACCCACGGAACCTACGGGAGTCAACAATGGACTGTACTTCATACTCCTCATGATTCTCAACCTGTATAGGGTGAGGACGTGGCACCGAGGTAGTAAAACGGTTGCAGACCAAAGGTTTCAATAAGGAGACTTGAAACACATTAGAGATACGCATACTGGAAGGAAGGTCCAAAGCGTAAGCCACTGGGTTTATCCCAGGATACGGAAAGGCCCAATAAACCGAGGTGCGAACTTCAGAGAAGGAAAACGAAGTCGGGGGTTGCGAGAAGACAGCCAGACCCTGTCCCCGACCTGGTAGGAAGGCGCAGGCAGGCGTCTGCGGTCAGCGTGGAGTCTGTACCTCTCGTTAGCCTGTCACAGAGCCTTCTGGACTTGTACCCAAGTGGAACGAAGACCATGGAGATGCTCCTCTAACGCAGGAATACTCTGAGGAACAAACGAGTCAGGCAACATGGAAGGTTGGAAACCATAATTCGCCATAAACGGGGACCAACAGGAAGCAGAATTCAGAGCACTATTGTGAGCAAACTCCGCCCATGGTAAGAGGTCTGACCAGTTGTTGTGATGGTCAGAAATATAGCAACGCAGGAATTGCTCCAAGGACTGATTGGCTCGTTCTGCGGCCCCATTAGACTGTGGGTGATACGCAGAGGAGAAAGCAAGCTGAATTCCCAAATGTGCACAAAAAGCTTGCCAGAACCGGGACACAAACTGGCTTCCCCTGTCAAGGACGATGACCTTGGGTAGGCCATGTAAGCAAAAGATCTCCCGAGCAAAAATGGAAGCCAGTTCCTTAGACGTAGGCAACTTCTTCAGTGGGATACAGTGAGCCATTTTCGAGAACCAGTCTACCACAATAAGGATAACTGTGTTGCCCTGGGAGTTGGGTAACTCCACAATGAAATCCATAGACAGGTGGGTCCAGGGCCTCTCACCATTGGGTATGGGTTGTAGGAGGCCCACTGGAAGATGTCGTGGAGTCTTACTCTGTGCACACACGGAACAGGCAGCTACGAAGGCGGCTACATCAGCACGTAGACTAGGCCACCAGAATGGTTGGGAAATGGCCCAACAGAGTTGATTCTTCCCAGGGTGGCCAGCAGCCTTGGGAGAATGGTAAGTCTGGAGCACAGCAGTGCACAGACTCTCGGGAACAAAGCAACGATCACAAGGTTTCTCAGGGGGAGCATCGACCTGAGCAGCCAGAATTTTTTCTCCCAAAGGTGAAGTGAGACTGGTGTGAACCGTAGCCAGAATACGATCAGGAGGAATCACAGGAACCGGAACCGACTCCATCTTGGAAGTGGAGGAAAATTGTCTTGACAAGGCATCAGCCCTTACATTCTTAGTACAGGGTAAGAATGAGACAATGTAATTGAAACTCGACAAGAAAAGAGCCCATCGTGCCCTTCTGGGAGAGAGGCGCTTAGCCTCAGACAAGAAAGTGAGATTCTTATGGTCAGTAAGAATGAGAACCGGCACAGTGGTACATTCGAGGAGATGTCTCCATTCTTTCAGGGCTAAAATGATCGCCAAAAGCTCCCTGTCACCAATCTCATAATTGTACTCTGCAGGTGACAATTTCTTGGAAAAGTAGCCACACGGATGCATAGCGCTGTCAGAGCTAGGACGTTGAGACAGAAGGGCTCCAACTCCAGTCTCAGAAGCATCAACTTCTAGGATAAAAGGCAACGTAGGATCAGGATGTGCCAACACAGGAGCAGAAACAAAGGTAGTCTTAAGACTCTCAAAAGCCTTAATGGACTCTGGAGACTAAGTCTGTGGGTTACCATCCTTTCTGGTCATATCAGTCAGGGGCTTGACCAGAGACGAGAAGTTACGAATAAACTTCCGATAATAGTTGGCAAAGCCAAGAAAACGCTGCAGAGGACGTAAACCCACGGGTCGAGGCCACTGTAGGACTGCAGAAAGTTTCTCTGGGTCCATCGAAAAACCAGCAGTGGAAATTACATAACCCAGGAATTTAACCTGTTCACGATGGAACTCGCACTTCTCCAGCTTACAATAGAGATTGTTCTCTCTTAGTTTCTGAAGCACTCAACAGACATCTGTGTGGGGGATCTCCAGAGACTTGGAAAATATGAGGATATCGTCGAGATAAACCACCACACATAACTGCAACAAATCTCGGAGGACATCGTTAATAATCTCCTGGACAACTGCCAGAGCATTACAGAGGCCAAAAGGCATTACGAGATATTCATAATGACCTGTTCTGGTATTAAAGGCAGTTTTCCACTCGTCGCCCTCCTTAATCCTCATGAGATTGTATGCCCCTCTCAAATCAAGCTTTGTGCTAACCGTTGCTCCCTTGAGGCGGTCAAATAACTCTGTAATCAACGGGATCGGATAGGCATTCTTAATGGTGAAACGATTGAGACCCCTATAATCAATACAAGATCTCAGTTCATCACTCTTCTTCTTCACAAAAAATAAACCAGCACCAGTAGGAGACGAGGATTTGCGGATGAAACATTGAGAAAGTGCATCTGCAACATACTCCTCCATGGCTTAATCCTCCAAGACCGACAAAGGGTAAACCCAACCACGAGGGGGTATGGCACCAGGTTGAAGGTCAATTGCGCAATCATACGACCGGTGTGGAGGCAACGTACCGGCTTGACCTTTGTCAAAGACATCGCTAAAATCGCGATGCTCCTCCGGCAGGGAGGAGAGTGAAGAGGTGCCCAGGACCATGGCTACCTTTTGGAAGCATCTCTCACTGCACTGTGGCGACCAGGACAGAATTTCAGCACGGAGCCAATCCAAAGACGGGTTGTGCCTTTGTAACCAAGGATAACCAATAACCAGTGGAAACTTAGATGACGAAATAACTTGGAATTGGATTATCTCATGGTGAAGAGCCCCTACAGCCATGGACAACGAAACCGTCTCATGAGTCACATGGGCAGGCTGTAGAGGTCTCCCGTCAATATCATCAATGGCAAGTGGAGTGTCACGCAACTGCAGCGGAATTGAGTGCAAAGACACAAAGGCAGCATCAATGAACAGGCCTGCAGCCCCGGAGTCGAGTAGAGCCTGTATCTCGACGGACGACTCAGCTCAAGACAGGGTAAACAAAACCAGGGGCTTATCCTTCTGGGCAACTGGAGACAAAACAACGCCACCTAAGGTCTGTCCATGACAGGACCTCAAGGTTCGGGCGTTCCCAGGACGGGTGAGACAAGACTTCAAAAAGTGACCGACCTGGCCACAATAAAGGCACAATCTCTCCCTCCTCCTAAGGCCCACTAGCCCACTTGAAACTATCATCTTGTTCTCGCTTAGGTTTGATCTCTAATAGAGAACTTCTTTGAATTTCCAAGATTGATTTAAGGTCTCTATCAATAATAATGGGATCATAACCTTTATCAATAAATCTTTCCCTGAGAACCTCTGCCTGAGACATAAAGGTGTTTATGTCAGTGCAGTTTCTACGCAGTCTCAGAAATTGACTGCGAGGAACTGAACTGAGCCAGGACCGATGGTGGCAGCTGTCATTGGGAATAAAGCCATTCCGGTCAGTCTTTTTAAAGAAAGTTTGAAAGTGAAACTAATTTCCAAGTTGTGAGGGGGTTAACTCAGCAGCGGGTGTGTGTGGCCCCCTGGATGGGTTCAGCACACAAAAACAGGCACAGCAGACAGTGGTAGGAGAAAACAAAAGGGTGTGGTTTTATTTGAACTATATACAGGCAAAAAATACAGCAAAAACAAAAGAAACAGGAAAAGAAATCCTGGTCAACTTGACCGCTCACTACACACGTTGGTGTCCCTAACTAACAACTGGGTAAAGCCTTGTGCTGTCCCAGTCCCTAGCTCCCTGCTTTTAGAAGTTCTTAGCACTAACCACACAGGCTTTGGCTCACCGCACAGAGATCACACTCCCCAGACTATCCACACAGATCTGGTTCCAGGTTGGAGCATCTCCCTTAGCATGCTGGGAGTTCTTGTAGAGGCCCTAATGAGACCACTTACTTCAGCTGGGCTCATTAACTCTTCCCCTGCAAGACTCCCAGCACTCCCCCTAGTGGTATAAATCGGCATAAAGCCTGAATCAATTACATATATACCTTCCATCCTGGATGCAACCTGGTGATTTTACCTGCCTGCTGTCACAAAGTCTAAAAACTGGATCTTGTCATGACTAGCTATGTGAGAAAGAGAGATACCCCTGTCATTGGGATTGAGATGGCTCATAAAAGTTTCCAAAGATGCCATACTACCATCCCAAAGGAGGAGGATGTCGTATATATACCTGGCCCATAACACCAGGGATGTGGTGTCATAGGTATAGACGACATCCTCCTCCCACTTAGCCATGAAGAGGTTGGCCAAACTGGGGGCATATTTAGCCCCCATGGCCACACCCCTCAACTGTAAATAGTAATTATCATTAAACCAGAAATAACTTCTCTTAGTAGCGAACTCAAGCAACTCCATAATGAATTCTCTCTGAAAGGGAGCTAGAGATTCCTCCTTGTTCAAAAAATACTGTACCGCCTCTAAACCTTGATGGTGCGGTATGCAAGTGTATAACGAGGCGAAATCAGCTGTCACCATAATATAGTCACCTCGTGTGGCTACATTTTCTAACATCCTAATAGTGGCACCTGTGTCACCCAAATAGGACGGTACATGTCTGACCAAAGGTTGTAAGTAGTGGTCAATGTACCGACCGATTTGTGACGTCACCGAATCGATCCCACTGACAATGGGTCATCCAGGTGGGTTAACAGGATCCTTGTGAACTTTAGGCAAGTAATATATCGTGGGTATCTTGGGAACTGTAGGTACTAGAAAAGCTTTCTCCTTTTTGTTCAATATATCTCTATTAAAACCACTATCTACCAAATCCTGAAATTCCCTTTTGAAACGAGTAGTAGAATTAGTGGATAATAGTTGGTATGTATTGGGTTCCTGAAGAATCCTAAACATTTCCTTCTCGTATTCGGATTTATCCAAGACAACTTTGTCCGCCGGATGGATCACTAAGTCCTTATCCAAACACAAGGACTTAAGACCCGTATTGGACAAAGTATTGCGGTGATTGTGCCTCTCAGGGATCTCAGCTAGATCTTTAAGAACTAGGTCCCTGAAAATGTTAACAGCAGGTGCTACTGGAACAGGCGGGTTGAACAACGAAGGGTTGGACAAACCCGAATGAACTGTCCCAGATGTAGCCGCCCTACACTCATTTCTAATCGGATTAGTAATGAGATAGCGCTGTATGTTAATTTTACGAATGTATTTGTGTATATCAATGAATGAAAGTACAAAATTTATCCAGTTTTCACAGACCGACTCGGTACCAGGAGGCATGGGAGGTGAGGGAGGCAAGGGTGGGACTGCAAAGCTCAGAGACAAACGTACAGGAGGCTTCCGCAAGCGCTCCTCAACAGAGGGTCTTTCTCTGAGTCTGGAGTCAATGAGGATGGCAAATGTGATCAACTTCTCCAGCTCAGTGGGTATATCTCGGGCTGCTATCTCATCCTTGATGTTATCCGAGAGACCATGAGAAAAAGCAGCCACGAGGGCCTCATTGTTCCAAGCAACCTTTGCTGCCAGAGTACGGAATTCAATGGCGTAATCGGCACCCGTCCTCGTACTCTGTTTGATGGATATGAGGCACTTGACAGCAGAGGCGGAGCGTGCGGGAACGTCAAATACCCTTTTGAAGGAAGTCACAAATTCTGGGTAACTCAGGACCACGGGTTTTTGCGTCTCCCATAGAGGGTTTGCCCAGGCCAAGGCTCTGTCAGAAAGCAAAGATATCACGAAAACCCACTTTGCTTCTGTCCGTAGGAAACGCCTGGGGCAGCATCTCAAAGTATATCTCAACCTGGTTGAGAAACCCTCTGCACTGAACTGGATCGCCCCCAAATCGTTGGGGAAGCGGAATGGAACCAGACATACCTCTTAGAGAGGTAATACCCGAGGCGGGTGCCTGCACAGAGACTGGAGCAGCAGCAGGGTCTGCCTGCACAGGGACTACTGGAGCGGCCACAGTAGGAGACTCTAGATGAGCCGTGCGACTCAGGAGCATCCTTATCACCGTGGCAACCTGATCCATGCGGTGATCCAGGTCATCCAATCTGGAAAAAATATTATCAACAAGTGAATTGGCTGTATCTTCTGAAGTCATGGCCTTCGCCTACTGTCAGGAACCATGAATCAGACTGAGACAGAAGTACAGTTAAATCACACTTGTTTAATAATAAAAATAAAAAGGAAAACAGAGTAAGCGTAGTCAAAATATAGCCAGAGTTCAGTAACCGGATTGGGTAGTCAGCCAAGCCAATGTCCAAGAGCCAGCGATAAAGGTAGCAATTCAGCAAGCAGGATCTGTAGCCAGCAGAGACGTCAGTCAAGCAGGTCTTCAACAGCAATGCAGGAGAAAGTCTCTTGTGATGTTAACACAGGCGAAGGCAAAGATCAAATGAACTGGAAGTCCTTAAGTAGGCAAAGCTGACGAGCGGATCATCAACAGGTGGATCACTGTGGAGAAATGGAAGCTGGCAATTAGCTGACAGCTGAGCTGCCAGCAGAGAGAAGGAAGGGCTGAACCCAGCCCTGACAGGGATCCACAGGGACTATGGTAATGTGCAGTGTCCACACAGAGGAAATAAAATAGGGGCCCTAAAAAATAGACCATGGCAACAAATTAAGAAAAGTGGTATTGCGTAGCATCCATAAATAAGGAATAAATGCAAACAATGAATACAGTTATACAGTGTTCATACACAGAAAATAAGAGCAGACACTGAGAATTGCTCAAACTTGCCTTGCATACACACGGTCACACAAATGTTGTCGGAAATTGTGAACGTCAAGAACGCGGTGACGTACAAAATGTACGACGAGCCGAGAAAAATTAAGTTCAATCGCCAGTGCGGCTCTTCTGCTTGATTCCGAGCATGCATGGAATTTTGTGCGTCGGAATTGTGTACACACGCTCGGAATTTTCAACAACACGTTTTGTTGTCTGAAAATTTGAGAGCCAGCTCTCAAATTTTTGTTGTCGGAAATTCCGACAGCAAATATCCGATGAAGCCTGCACACGCTTGGATTTTCTGAGCTCACATCGAACATTTGTTGTCGGAAATTCCGACCGTGTGTACGCGGCATAAGAATTACAATTTGAAGACAGAACAAGAGCAGAGATGTTAACCCAGGGAAAAGCTTACTAGCATGATAGAGTAGCAGTGCATGAAGCACACTGTTGCGAAAGTGGGTGTGTCTATCTCAAATAAGGGTGTGGCTAATTTAATAAAAGTAACTCAGTTCACCATATCAACAATCCAATTAACATAAAGATTTTTCCATGCACACAATTCTTTTAATAACCAACATCTCTGAAAGTACAGGGATTACTAAGCCTGGGTTCACACTTGTGTGGTTGAGACACTGCATGTGATTCAGATAGGATTCGCTCCGCATTCCTATTCAAATCACATGCGCTTCTTTGCAGTGTGCGATTTGAGCCCATTTATTTTGTATGGGCTCAATTCACACGCACTGCATGAAAAAGATGCAGGTATCTTTTTTTGCCGCATTGGATTCCTCACACCAATGTGATCCAATTCTTGCAATCGCACTGCGTTTCGTGAACTGTTTTAGGGTGTAATTAATTTAACATTGACACCGATTACAGATCGCATGAACAGAGTGTGATTCAATGGGGTGCTGGAAATGCTCAGGATTCGCTGCGTTTCCCGCACCACATATATGTACGGTAAATCGGGACTAAATCTTCTTCTTCACAGGGTAAATATTCCAGCCTCCATCGTCACCAACAACTGCACAAAGACACCTTTACTATTGCAATGACACCTCCACAGTGAAGTGCATCTGCAGAATCACAATCAGTACCATACTTACACCACCAAAAATATATCTGCAGAGATACCATAAGTTCCTCACTGACACCACCAGTAACACATCATAAGAAATACAATCAGTTCCGTAGTGATGCTGCAAGTAACATGTACACAGAGATACAATTCATACACGTGCTTTAAGATTTCTAGCCATTTACTCAATAAAAAGTAGCACGTAAAGGTTGTTTAACCACTTCAACCCCATAGAACGTACCCCTATGTCCTCGGGTTGAAGTGGTTATACCGGTATGATGGCTGCAGTTGCAGCCATCATCCCAGCACCAACATTTTCAGCTGGCAATGGGCTGTACTGCAGAAGTGATCTGAGCAAAGGGTCAAGTGGTTAAATTATATAGTTTGTAAAACTTGTACAGCAACCCAGGCAGCACAGTGGTTGTCATCGGTAGTAAAATAAGCTCTGATTGTTGGGAGGTCAATGCTAGTAAAATAATCACAAAGAGGTGTCAGTGTTAGTAAAATAGGCACCAATCAGTGTCAGTAAAATAATAAAACCCAATCAACTGTGTCAGGGAAATAAAATAAGCCCCAAAATATTGATGTTGGCGGAATTAAATGAGTCTCAAATCATATCATTGGTATCAGCAGGATCAGGAGCACCAATCATTGATGTCAGTGGGATGAAACAAGCCCTAAATCTTTGTGTCCGTCTGAATAAATGAGCCCCAATCTATGTGTCAGCAGGAATAAATGACCCCCAAGTGGATGTAAACCCTCCATACACCTAGTGAAGTGATCAGCCTCAGATGATACACAGAGATGAACCAAATCTCCCTACATAAGTTTTACATGCATTTCTGCTGTCTTCACATTTATATACTGTTTAGAAAGTTCAGATCATGTTAGGAAGTTTTCTCTTCCTGTTTAACACAGAGTGTGATGTCTGGGCATACAGCCAAGATAGCTAAAATTGCTAATTGGAGGAAAGGCACACACCCCTCTCCACATAGGCAGACTCTCAGAGGTGTTTTGTAACAGGGCCAGCTGCCTGCTAATCTATTTATAGCAACCTCCCCTGACAGAAATTTCAAGCTGCTTTTATCTGATTTGTCAGAGAATTTGTCAGGAGTTATCAGGCTGATAACAGGGGAACGGTTCAGGAGAGATTTATGGGACTTAGCTCTTTGAAGAGAGATAACAAAATACTGCAGATATATGTATGTGCCCAGCTCAAATTTCATGAATCGGGTTTACATCCACTTTAAACCCCCAATCTTGGTGTCCTTGGGGATAAACAAGCCCCAAATCTAGGTGTTAGAGGGATTAAATGTGCCCAAATCTAGGTAGCGTTGGTAGTAAAATGTTCCCTAAAGCATTGATGCCAGCAGTACTAAATGCTCTCCAAATTAGACCCCTTTCACACTGGGGCGCTTTGCAGGCGCTATAACGCTAAAAAATAACGCCTGCAAAATAGCACCTGCAAAGCGCCCACTGTCTCTCCAGTGTGAAAGCCCCGAGGGCTTTCACACTGGAGCGTTGCGCTAGCAGGACGGTAAAAAAAGTCCTGCAAGCAGCATCTTTGGAGCGGTAAAGGAGCGGTGTGTATACCGCTCTTCCACCGCTCCTGCCCATTGAAATCAATGGGCACCGCGGCTATACCGCCGACAAAGTGCTGCTGCAGCAGCGCTTTGCGGGTGGTTTTAACCCTTTTTCGGTAGCGGCCGGATACCCCCGCAAATACGATGGTAAAGCGCCACTAAAAATAGCGGCGCTTTACCACCGGACACCCCAGTGTGAAAGGGGCCTTGGTGTCGTAAGTAGGAGAAAAATAATCCCCGCCCAGCATTGCAGTGCTTGATTTACCTGCTCCTCCCTACTACTGGGCTAGAATTTGTCTGTAAGTGATGTAACAGATGAAGTGACACTTTCCGGGAGAGTATCACCCTCAGTTCAGCACATCACCAAGATACCTGAAGTCCCGTGCTGGAACACAAGTACAGGTCCTTCTCAAAAAATTAGCATATTGTGATAAAGTTCATTATTTTCTGTAATGTACTGATAAACATTAGACTTTCATATATTTTAGATTCATTACACACAACTGAAGTAGTTCAAGCCTTTTCTTGTTTTAATATTGATGATTTTGGCATACAGCTCATGACAACCCAAAATTCCTATCTCAAAAAATTAGCATATTTCATCCGACCAATAAAAGAAAAGTGTTTTTAATACAAAAAAAGTCAACCTTCAAATAATTATGTTCAGTTATGCACTCAATACTTGGTCGGGAATCCTTTTGCAGAAATGACTGCTTCAATGCGGCGTGGCATGGAGGCAACCAGCCTGTGGCACTGCTGAGGTGTTATGGAGGCCCAGGATGCTTCGATAGAGGCCTTAAGCTCATCCAGAGTGTTGGGTCTTGCGTCTCTCAACTTTCTCTTCCCAATATCCCACAGATTCTCTATGGGGTTCAGGTCAGGAGAGTTGGCAGGCCAATTCAGCACAGTAATACCATGGTCAGTAAACCATTTACCAGTGGTTTTGGCACTGTGAGCAGGTGCCAGGTCGTGCTGAAATGAAATCTTCATCTCCATAAAGCTTTTCAGCAGATGGAAGCATGAAGTGCTCCAAAATCTCCTGATAGCTAGCTGCATTGACCCTGCCTTTGATAAAACACAGTGGACCAACACCAGCAGCTGACATGGCACCCCAGACCATCACTGACTGTGGGTACTTGACACTGGACTTCAGGCATTTTGGCATTTCCCTCTCCCCAGTCTTCCTCCAGACTCTGGCACCTTGATTTCCGAATGACATGCAAAATTTGCTTTCATCCGAAAAAAGTACTTTGGACCACTGAGCAACAGTCCAGTGCTGCTTCTCTGTAGCCCAGGTCAGGCGCTTCTGCTGCTGTTTCTGGTTCAAAAGTGGCTTGACCTGGGGAATGCGGCACCTGTAGCCCATTTCCTGCACACGCCTGTTCACGGTGGCTCTGGATGTTTCTACTCCAGACTCAGTCCACTGCTTCCGCAGGTCCTCCAAGGTCTGGAATCGGTCCTTCTCCACAATCTTCTTCAGGGTCCGGTCACCTCTTCTCGTTGTGCAGCGTTTTCTGCCACACTTTTTCCTTCCCACAGACTTCCCACTGAGGTGCCTTGATACAGCACTCTGGGAACAGCCTATTCGTTCAGAAATTTCTTTCTGTGTCTTACCCTCTTGCTTGAGGGTGTCAATGATGGCCTTCTGGACAGCAGTCAGGTCGGCAGTCTTACCCATGATTGCGGTTTTGAGTAATGAACCAGGCTGGGAGTTTTTAAAAGCCTCAGGAATCTTTTGCAGGTGTTTAGAGTTAATTAGTTGATTCAGATGATTAGGTTAATAGCTCGTTTAGAGAACCTTTTCATGATATGCTAATTTTTTGAGATAGGAATTTTGGGTTGTCATGAGCTGTATGCCAAAATCATCAATATTAAAACAAGAAAAGGCTTGAACTACTTCAATTGTGTGTAATGAATCTAAAATATATGAAAGTCTAATGTTTATCAGTACATTACAGAAAATAATGAACTTTATTACAATATGCTAATTTTTTGAGAAGGACCTGTATATTGGATGGCTCCCGAGTTTCCTGGGATAGTTGACTGGCCTGAACAAAACTTCTGACCGGCTGAATATGCATTATATATATATATATATATATATATATATATTTATACAGTATATATATACATATATACTGTAATACTGGCATAGTTGGCAACATTTTACAAAAATGCTGCATCTATGCATTGCTGTGTTGTTTTGGGGGATGTTTAGTTGACCAACCATTGTAAACAATTGAATGAGATAAACGATTGAGTGAGGGATATCTTCGGGTTTACTGTGATCCCACCATGCCCTTACATTGAAACTTCCACATTTAATTGTGAATAATCACACCAACACATGGTCACCATATATATTTATAATAAATAAAAAGCAAAATTTGCGCTCAGTGCAATTATTACATCCAGAGCTGCAATCATAAATCATCTGAATACATGATGTGCAAGTGTTCATATATAAAACAAGTGCATTTCCAGACAAATCATACATAAGAATAAAAAACAAAAAATGGTGTAGAATGTCCAAAGTCCAAGTGCAAATTATTGTATCAAGAGAATTCAATTCATGTCCATCCACCAAATTTTGAAATGTGCAAATTCCAGGTTTCCACTGACAGAGTGAATGATGAATGTAATAGCCATCCAAAGACACCTTGTGCCCTCCACCACATTTAAGCCTCTTACCGAATTGTGTGGACCCCTGAAACAGAGATCAACACAGCATGTTGTATATCAAAAAACTCTAGGCACTCAGCGATAATCCACATCAGACTCCCAGACCACCAACAAGTGGATCATGCATGGTTGGGGGGACTCCAGGAGTCGTCCAAAGACTACCTATGGATAGAATAAATTATGCATCAAAGGGGCTATGTCCATAACAACTTTAGATGAGCACTGTATTGTTGAGGAAAGATAATTTCTGTGTTCTCTACAACTTGTGTCCATTTTCTTCCGTGTAGCGCTACCCCCAGTTAAGAGAGCCGCTGGTTTGATTTCGGGCCCTGCATACAGCACCGCCAACCCCCGGCAATCTTACTCGACCCACTCTGGCACAGTTAGTCTAGGGGTTAAACTTATATCACATTCAGTAATATTGCAAAGGGCAATCTCTTTTAGCAGTAAGACAACACACTGAGGCGAGAGATCAAATGCAACGGCTTTACTTTATATCAAAAGCATAGGCAGAACAGAACACATGCAACTTGCTTACAGAGCCCTGTAGCAATAGGTATAGCACACAACTATTATGGTGTGCGCGCCCTGTGACGCACTAAACAATATTCTATCTCCCCCCTAGTCAGGCCTGACATAGAATAAATCTCAGTCTTTTCACTCTATGATTTCTTCGCATGCAAACTTTCGGTGGTGCACTTGATGAGATGATATTTGTAATCCACAAATAGGCAGTCTCAAGGAACACTAAACTGGAGACCCTTCAACTCTGTCCTGCTACGGGTCTCCTAATGGAGCAACAAACAACGATAGGTGGGCCAAGGCTGTCTATAGGCCTAAACATGGTACAGTCTATTGGTTTGAGCAAGTGCTTGCTCACCACTCCGGACGCGATCCCAGTCCGGGACTTCCACCTGCTGTGTTTCCGCACACAGCGTCTGCAATGATCGGGTCCCCGATCTAACTGATGTCCTCACTCGACAAGTCCGGTGCCACCCAGGCTCCGCAGTGGGGTGGAAGGCTCTTTGGAAGTTGCGCAAGGCCCAGGCTTCAGGCCTTGCACTGCAGCAGATCCGCACAGGAAGAAACTCTTGCTTGCAGCGCGGTGTCCAAAGAGGCCGAGCTCCGCCTCACCTCCTCCTTAACCACTTGACCACTGGGCACTTAAACCCCCTTAATAACCAGACCAATTTTCAGCTTTCGGTGCTCTCACATTTTGAATGACAATTACTCAGTCATACAACACTGTACCCATATGAATTTTTTGTCCTTTTTTTCACACAAATAGAGCTTTCTTTTGGTGGTATTTAATCACTGTTGGGTTTTTTATTTTTTGCGCTATAAGAGAAAAAAGACTGAAAATTTTGTAAAAAAATGATTTTTTTTTCGTTTCTGTTATAAAATTTTGCAAATTACTATTTTTTATTCATAAATTTTGGCCAAAATTTATACTGCTACATATCTTTGGTAAAAATAAGTACAAATTGGTGGATATTATTTGGTCTTTGTGAAAGTTAAAGAGTCCACAAGCTATGGTGCCAATATCTGAAAATTGATCACACCTGAAGTACTGACGGCCGATCTCATTTCTTGAGACCCTAACATGCCAGAAAAGTACAAATACCCCCCAAATGACCCCTTTTTGGAAAGAAGACATTCCAAGGTATTCAGAAAGAGGCATTGTGAGTTTTTTGAAGTTGTCATTTTTTCCCACAATTCTTTGCAAAATCAAGATTTTTTTTTTCTCTTTTTTTTTTTCCACAAAATTGTCATATTAGCAGGTTATTTCTCACACACAGCATATGCATTCCACAAATTACAACCCAAAACACATTCTGCTATTACTCCCGAGTATGGCGATACCACATGTGTGAGACTTTTACACAGCGTGGCCACATACAGAGGCTCAACATGCAAGAAGCACCTTCAGGCGTTCTGGAGCACCCAGGCCAATTCTGACATTTCTCTCCTACATGTAAAAATCATCATTTGTTTGCTAGAAAATTACATGGAACCCCAAAACATTATATATGTTTTTTTAGCAAAGACCTTAGAGAATATAATGGCGGTTGTTGCAACTTTTTATCTCGCACGATATTTGCGCAGCAATTTTTTTAACGCGTTTTTTACGGAAAAAAAATGTTTTGTGCTTAAAAAAAAAAAAAACAGTAAAGTTAGCCCAATGTTTTTGCATAATGTGAAAGATGAAGTTACGCCGAGTAAATAGATACCTAACATGTCACCCTTAAAAAATTCACACACTCGTGGAATGGCGCCAAACTTCGCTACTTAAAAAATCCCCATAGGCGACGCTTTAAATATTTTTACTGGTTACATGTTTTGAGTTACAGAGGAGGTCTAGGGCCAAAATGATTGCTCTCGCTCTAACGTTCGCAGAGATACCTCACATGTGTGGTTTGAAAACCGTTTTCATATGTGGGCGGGACTTGCGTATGCTTTCGCTTCTGTATGCGAGCTCACGGGGACAGGGGCGCTTTAAAAAAAAATATTTTTTTTTATTGTTCATTTTACTTTATTTATTTTAGTTTGATATGTTTTTCCGCCCCAAAAAATTTTTTGATCACTTTTATACCTATTACAAGGAACGTAAACATCCCTTGTAATAGGAATATGGCATGACAGGTCCTCTTTACAGTGAGATATGGGGTCAATAAGACCCCACATCTCACCTCTAGGCTGGGAAGCCTGAAAAAAAAACAAAAAAAAACAACAATCCTGGCTTTGATCGTAGCGGTGAGTCGGTAGAAGCACCGGAGGGCAGCGGGAGGGGGGGGGCATCCCCTCTCACCTCCCGTAAGAATGATCAAGTGGCGGAACAGCCGCTATGATTGTTCTTATGGTGTAGGGAATCGCCGGCTGAAAAAACTAATATCTGAATGATGCCTGTAGCTGCACCCATCATTCAGATATCTCCGCACAAAGTCAAGGACGTCATATGACGGCCGGCGGGCGGGAAGTGGTTATTGAAGAGTATTGCCGGGCATTGCGGAGTATTGCCGGGCATTGCGGAGTATTGCCGGGCATTGCGGGGTATTGCCGGGCATTGCGGAGTATTGCGGACTATGGCAGGGTATTGCGGAGTATGGCAGGGTATTGCACGGGGTATTGCACAGGGGGTATTGCACAGGGTATTGCAGAGTATTGTGCAGGGTATTGCGCAGGGTATTGCAGAGTATTGTGCAGGGTATTGCAGAGTATTGTGCAGGGTATTGCAGAGTATTGTGCAGGGTATTGCGCAGAGTATTTTGCAGGGTATTGCAGAGTATTGCGCAGGGTATTGCAGAGTATTTTGCAGGGTTGTGCGCAGGGTATTGCAGAGTATTGCGCAGGGTATTGCGCAGGGTATTGCGCAGGGTATTGCAGAGTATTGCGCAGGGTATTGCAGGGTATTGCGCAGGGTATTGCAGAGTATTGCGCAGGGTATTGCGCAGGGTATTGCAGGGTATTGCGCAGGGTATTGCAGAGTATTGCGCAGGGTATTGCAGAGTATTGCGCAGGGTATTGCAGAGTATTGAGCCAGGGTATTGCAGAGTATTGCACCAGGGTATTGCAGAGTATTTTGCAGAGTATTGCGCAGGGTATTTTGCAGAGTATTGGCAGGGTGTATTGCAGAGTATTGGCAGGGTATTGCACCAGGGATGGCTGAGCAGGGATGGATGGATGGCTGGATCTGTGACTGCAATTGTCACAGATCCAGCCCACAGAGCTGCTGCTGCCATCCGCTCTCTCCCCCTCTCCTCTCACACTGTACCGATCGGTACAGAGAGGGGAGGGAGGAACCGGCGTCATCACATGACGCCGGTCTGTTTACAAGTGATTGCTCCGTCATTTGATGGAGCGATCACGTGGTAAACGGCCGCTATTAGCGGCGATTTACCGCGATTCGTGATCCGCCGAGTCCTCTGGACCCGGCGGTCACAGAGTTTCCCGTGTGCGCGCCCCAGGGGGCGCGCGGGAGCGCGATTCTGGGAGGACGTTATATAACGTCCTCCCAGAGTTAAGCAACCACCTTGTCAACGTTATTTGTCGGCAGGTGGTTGTTAACTGGTTAAATAACCCCTCCCATGAGTCTCTGCGGTGGCTAACTGCACTCTGGGTGCCGAACGGGGTTCTGGGTAACGTAGTCCCGGGGCCTTAAAGGAGACCCCGCTACATCAGTATTTACACTAACATTGTTGCCAGGTGTACCAGAGGGGTTGAGTCTGTTCTTGGGGTTGAAGAGGCAGAGTAAGGAACCAACAATATTCAAGTGGCTCCTACGGGGGTAGCGCTATAGTTGTTTAACTCCTTGTTGTTGGCGGGAACTTGCCCTTTGATTTGTTTTTTTTTCAAACTCAGATATTTTTATTGGAAAAAGATTTTTGTGTTTAACATACGGATCAGAAATAATGGCCTTACAAACTACAGCCATTGAACAAAAAGTAAGTATCCAAAACGTAAAAAAATAAAAAATAGAAAACCAATACCATAACATATGCAGATATCTACAAATATATTTTACTGTGAACTTGCTTAAGAAGGGAATGAAAACAACAGTGAGAATAATATTGAATGGTAAGCAGATATGTATAGGTGAAACAGAATAAAGGCTATTAAAGAAACCTCAAAGATGAAAATCCATCTGCTTTCAGGGGACTCCTTTAAGTGAAATAACCCCAAGAGCAGAGGTAAACACACAAGAATAACAAATTATAGTCAAGATATTACTTCAATTAATTAACTGGCAACTCTGATTAAATTAGGCTATAGGAGTCCAGGCAGGAAGAGGGAAGAGGAATAGACTTTGTTCTCTATGTCAGTTCTCTTCCTTCACCCCAGCACCACAGTCCCAACAGGCCTGTTCAACACAATAACTGATTCTGCGCAGTGAATTAACCTACAACCTGAACCTGCATGTATAATGACTAGAGTCTTGTGTGTAGATAGGGCCCTTCAGACTTTAGATGACTTTATGGTGGTGCACTTGCTGGCTTTCTTTATCCACTTGCCTACTGGGCACTTTCAACCCCCTTCCTGCCCAGGCCAATTTTCAGCTTTTAGTGCTCTCACACTTTGATTGGCAATTACTGTACCCAAATATAGCTTTCTTTTGGTGTTTAATCACTAGTGGTTTTTTTTTTTTTTTTTTTTTGCTATAAATAAAAAAAAGACCAACATTTTTGGGAAAAAATGCCTTTTTATTTGTTTCTGTCATAAAATTTAGCAAATTAGTAATTTTTCTTCATAAATTTCATCACTGTCAGGTGTTCTAGGGACATAAATTACACATCTAATGTCATGAGGACCTATCAGTCTTTTGAAGGCCTTGGAGCACCAGGACAATGGAAATGCCCACAAAATGACCCCATTTTGGAGAGCAAACACCCCAACATATAATCTATGAACATGTCATTTTTTTCCAGAAGTTTTTGGAAAATGTGGGAAAAAAAAAACACATTTTTTTTTTTTTTTTTACACAAAGTTGTCCATATATCAATATTTCTAACACAAAGCATGTACATAGCAAAAATTGCACTCCAAAATAGATTCTCCTACTCCTCTTAAGTTATAAGATATTTCCAACACATAGCATGTACATAGCATTAACATAGCAAAAATGACACCCCAAAAGTGACACCCCAAAATACATTCTCCTACTCCTCCTGAGTATGGCGATACCGCATGTGTGAGACTTTTACACAGCCTGGCACAATAAAGAGGCCCAACATTGAAGTAGCACCTTCAGGCATTCTACGAGCATAAATGACACATCTCATTTCTCAACCACCTATTACACTTTTGAAGGCCCTGGAGCACCAGGACAATGGAAACGCCCACAAAATGACCTTATTTTGGAAAGCAAACACCCCAACGTATAATCTATGAGGCATAAGGAGTCTTTTGAACGGTTAATTTTTTTCCAGAAGTTTTTGGAAAATGTGGAAAAAAAATTAAAACACATTTTTTTTACACAAAGTTACATAGTTAGTCAGGTTGAAAAAAGACACAAGTCCATCCAGTTCAACCATAAAAAATAAAATAATATCATACAATCCCATATACCCAATTCTATACCCACAGTTGATCCAGAGGAAGGCGAAAAACCCCGGCAGAGCATGATCCAATTTGCTACAGCAGGGGAAAAAATTCCTTCCTGATCCCCCGAGAGGCAATCGGATTTTCCCCGGATCAACTTTACCTATGTAGCGCCCTCCCCAATATTTGGGGGCGCTGTGTATATATTTAGGGGTAGTCTGAGCTAGTAGTTGGGCTCAGATCAATTGATTAGTCATTATTGCTTCTGCTCTGGGTGTGATGCTGCCTGGCAGTAGTGTTCCCTGTTGCCTGTAGGTGGCACTGTCACCGCCGGCATCGGTTGAACCACAGGGGGTATCACAGCACCTTAGGTGTCCTCTCTTGGCAGCCTGCAGTGGGCGTGGTCTACCCGCTGTGCATGCTGGGAGAGGGTACATAAGGGGCAGACACCATTGGGATTTGTTCATTCCTGGGGACCCATTGGTCCTGTGCGTGCACCTCGTGGCCCGTATGGCATGGGGTGTGTGTGTTCTGTTCCCGGGCACCTTCAGCCCAAGGCCACATCGCTGCTTGTAGGCCCAGCTCTGCTGGCTGAGGCCTATGTTTCAAGAAAAGGATCCCAAGCTACCCACCTACGGGAAGCCCACGGTTAGGAAAGGAGACTAGGGGAGGATCAGTCCCAGAGGAGACTAGCGACGGTACTGCTCTCTCAGGAAGAGGCCTGGAAACCCGCCTAAAGAGGGATCTATAATCAGAAGCCTGCAATACGCCAATCTGGCCTAACGGTTCTCTTCATTATTGTCTGGCTGGGAGGATCGGGACTTTAATCCTGTGGCAGGGGATTTTCTGATCGTATCCATAATACAAAAAGAAAAGATTGATTTGTGCTGCATTCCGGCTGCTAGGACCACTAAACAGGACTATCCGGGTGAACAATACCCACTCAGTCTTGAGTGGCGATGAGTGCTATTTTAGTGTTGCGTGCCTGAACCTTCCCCTGTGTGTTTTTTTTTTCCTCTCGTGTCCTACTCTTCCTCTAAAGTTTCCTCAGCATGAGAAACATAAAGCCTAAAGCCTCGTACACACGGCCGGTTTTCTCAGCAAGAAACGACAAGAAAACTGCTGGGAGAGCTTTTTTGCAGAGAAAACCGTGCGTGTGCACGAGGCTTTCAGGTTTCTCGTCGGGAAATCTGCCCCGAAGAGAAACCCGAGCGTGTGTATACTTACCTGCCTCCATGGAAACCCGCGCATGCTCAAAATGACTTTGACGCATGCGCGGTAGCTTCCCAGGCATAGGTAGGGTGAAGCAAGATGGCGGCGACGGCATCGAATGTGACGTATCGTACGTGTGTACACTCGGCCGGCACGAGATTCTTGTCAAGAATCTCATCAGGAGAAACAACAGTTTTTTTCCTGACGAGATTCTCGGCCGTGTGTACTAGGCTTAACTGTTTGGGTTTTACATTGTGTGGACATTGGCCTTTCTGAACACTCTTCTCACACCCTGACAACGGAAGCCATGGAGGTAATTCGCAGACCCAAACAAAACCAGCTGGTCCCTTAAATGAGGGTAAGTGCTACACCTATAAATGTTATTACCCAGTTATATTATGAACATTTAGGAAAGAATCCAGGCCTTTCTTAAAGCAATTATAGCGCTTACCACCCTCTCCTCCTTGTCTTTTGGCTCCTCGCAGGAGGAAAGGGCACACCCAGCTCTATATGCCCGTACCCTCCTGTGTGAAGAGGTTGAGCGGTGTTGTGATGGGTCTCCACAGCCAGATTCTCCAGAGAATGGTTCTTATCTCTATAGTCAATAAAGACAAGTCTCTATTTCCCCCAATGACTTCAATGTCAACACCAGCTGTAACTCCAAAGTAGAGTTTATTTCTTATTAAAGGACAGTCTCTGATAAGAAAGGTTGGAGAGAGAACAGGACAGCATAAAGTGTGGGAGAGGTCCAGGCACAAACGTAATACACTTCACTGCTTGGATTTGGATAGTCTCCCTGGATAGGGACTAGCAACCAAAATGGTACTCGAACTAACCGCACAATCACTACACAAACTGGTACACTTGGTCTCTGCCACAGACCTGGTGTCATGGAGATACTGCCAGAAACAGGCGCCCCGGACTTCCTGGGTCCCGATCGCGGGCGCGGCCGCACGTGCGGGTGCGCGCACCCCGCGGATGGCGTCAGAAAAGCTATTTAAACTTGTCATTCACAGACAGCCCCTGCTGTCTGCTCTACAGCGTTGAGTACCTGAAAACCTGATCTGCAACTTACCTGTGTTAGACCCGGCTTGCCTGAGATCACTCCAGCCTTCTGCCTGCATCTGACCCCTGGCTTGTTGTGACTTCTCCTCCACCTGATCCCTCTGTACCTTGCTACCCACCTGTTAACCGACCTGGCTTGTCTGACTATTCCTACTGATCCTGGTTCCAGTCCGGTCTGCTGAAGCTGTTCCAGTCTGCTGAGCTTCCTGTGTTCCTGGTTCCAGTCCAGTCTGCTGAAGCTGTTCCAGTTTGCTGAGCTTCCTGTGTTCCTGGTTCCAGTCCAGTCTGCTTAAGCTGTTCCAGTTTGCTGAGCTTCCTGTGTTTCTGGTTCCAGTCCAGTCTGCTGAAGCTGTTCCAGTCTGCTGAGCTTCCTGTGTTCCTGGTTCCAGTCCGGTTCCCTGGCTGCTCCGGCTCCTGTCTCTCAGTCCCAGCAGAGACGCTGAACTACCACCACCTTGGTTGATCCTGCCAGGCACTCGTACCACTCCCTACTTCCGTGCCTTCTGTTGCCTTACCAGGGGCCGCAAGTGGGAGCCGTAGGGGAGGCCTCTCTCTGCAATTTTGGGCTCGTCACCGCCAGGTACGTGACACCTGGTGAACTTGAGGTTTAAAGCTTGGCCTCTTTGTAAGTAGAAGACATCCCTCCAGAGAGTTACCGTGCCCCTTCCTTCACTGTGACTTCTCACCAGTCCCTCGAAATGGTCTTTCCCCAGGCTCCTCGTCTAAGATGTGGGTCCCCTTGCAAGGCGGCACCCTGAGATTCCTCGATCCTTGATGGTCCCCAGCCGAAGGTGCTGGGCCCAAGGCCTTTATTTGCAGCCCCAGGGCTAAAGGTGCCTGGGACTGATTCACCGTCCACCGCCCCTGGGCCAAAGGTGCCCAGGGCGGACAGGAACACACACTCCCTGGAAGAAGGATAACCCGATGACGAACCCTGAACAGGCAGCGTCTGCCCCTTTTATATCCTCCCCCAGCATACACAGCAGGCCAACCACTCCCACTGTATGGCTGCCGAGAGGGGACACACAAGGCACAGCACTGTATCAGTGGTGCAACCCTGGCCCACCATGGCAGCGCCACCCGCAGGCCACAGGGAACAGCACACCGATACTCTTCCTGCAGACAAAAATGGTTGATAACGTCCTAACAATTTAGGTGTTTGAGCATAACTACCACTCAAACACTACCCCTAAATTGAGGACCCCGCTACACAATGTACTGAGCTGGCCAGAACCACCTCTGCAGGGAGTCTATTCCACATTTTCACAGCTCTTACTGTGAAAAAAACTTTCTGTACTTGGAGATGACATCTCTTTTCCTCTAGAAGTAAAGAGTGCCCCCTTGTCCTTTGTGTTGACTGTAAAGTGAATAATTCAACACCAAGTTCACTAGGTGGACCCCTTATATATTTGTACATGTTGATCATATCCCCCCTTAATCTCTTCTCAAGAGTGAATAAATTCAGTTCCTCTAATCTTTCCTCATAACTGAGCTCCTCCATGCCTTTTATCAGTTTGGTTGCCCTTCTCTGCACTTTCTCCAGTTCCCCAATATCCTTTTTGAGAACTGGTGCCCAAAACTGAACTGCATATTCCAGATGAGGTCTTACTAATGATTTAAACAGGGGCAAAATTATATCTCTCTCTCTGGAGTCCATACCTCTCTTAATACAAGAAAGGACTTTGCTCGCTTTGGAAACCGCAGCTTGTCATTGCATGCCATTATTGAGCTTATGATCTACCAAAACCCCCAGATCCTTCTCCACTATGGATCCCTCCAGTTGTATTCCCCCCAGTATGTATGATGCATTCATATTCTTAGCCCCCAAGTGCATAACTTTACATTTATCAACATTAAACCTCATCTGCCACATAGTCGCCCAATTAGACAGTGCATTGAGGTCGGCTTGTAAATTGAAGACATCCTGTGAGGACGTTATTCCACTGCATAGCTTGGTGTCATCTGCAAAGACAGAAATGTTACTTTTGATCCCAGACCCAATATCATTTATAAAGATATTAAAAAGTAAGGGTCCCAGCACTGAACCTTGGGGTACACCACTGATAACCTTAGACCATTCAGAGTAAGAATCATTAACCACTACTCTCTGAATTCTGTGTTTTAGCCAGTTTTATATCCATTTAAAAACTGATATTTCCAAGCCTGTAGACTTTACCTTACACATTAGCCGTGTGTGGGGAACTGTATCGAACGCTTTTGCAAAATCCAAGTATACCACGTCCACCGCCACCCCTCTGTCCAAGGTTTTACTTACCTCTTCATAAAAAGAAATTAGGTTTGTCTGACAACTTCTGTCTTTCATGAATCCATGCTGTCTGTTGCTTAAAATATTTTTTTGCAGCAAGAACTCGTCTATGAGGTCTTTTATTAATCTCTCCAGTATCTTCCCAACTATAGAAGTTAAACTAACAGGTCTATAGTTACTTGGTAAACTTTGTTCCCTTTTTAGATATAGGCACCACATTGGCCCTGCGCCAATCCAGTGGTGCTATTCCCGTCATTAATGAGTCCCTAAAAATGAGATACAATGGCTTTGAAATTACAGAGCTCAATTCTTTTAGGATCCGTGGGTGTATCCCATCTGGTCCTGGTGCTTTACCCACCTTTTATTCTGTCTAAATATTTCTGGACCATTTCACTTTTGAGCCATTGTGGATTTGGGGCTGTGTCACTACCACCCCCATTATGGACATGAGAGCTCCCCCATGCTCCTTTGTATACACAGAGCTGAAGACAGTATTTAATAAATGTGCCTTCTCTTTGTCCCCAGTCACCCACTCTAGATTATTTTGTAAAGGGTCTACATGCTCAGACTTGACCTTTTTACTATTAATATATTTAAATAATTTTTTGGGGTTTGTCCTACTATCTTTTGCAATCTGTCGTTCGTTTTGAGTTTTTGCATCCTTGATTTCCTTTTTACATATTCTGTTATATTCTTTGTAACATTTAAACAACACTGGTGTTCCTTCATTTTTATATTTTTTTAAAAGCTCCTTTCTTATAGTTTATAGCTTTTTTAACTTTGGCCGTGAGCCACATAGGTTTTATTTTTAGCCTTTTAACCACTTCAATACCAGGCACTTATGCACCTTCCCGCCCAGACCAATTTTCAGCTTTCAGCGCTCTCACACTTTGAATGACAAGTACTCAGTCATGCTACACTGTATCCAAACAAATTTTTTATCATTTTCTTCTCACAAATAGAGCTTTTTTTGTGGTATTTAATCTCCACTGGGGTATAAGCAAAAAAAACTGTGAAATTCTTTAAAAAAACACACTTTTTTAAGTTTCTATTGTAAAATTTTGCAAATAAGTACCGTATTTATCGGCGTATAACACGCGCCGGCGTATAGCACGCACCCCAAGTTTAGGAGGGAATTTTAAGGAAAAAAACTTTTAGGAGGGAAATTCAAGGAAAAAAAACTTACATTTAAATGCAGCATGCAGCCTTGCCCAGTGTCCATCTGCAGCCTTGCCCAGTGTCCATCATCAGCCTTGCCCAGTGACCATCTGTCCATCTGCAGCCTTGCCCAGTGTCCATCTGTCCATCTGCAGCCTTGCCCAGTGTCCATCTGTCCATCTGCAGCCTTGCCCAGTGTCCATCTGTCCATCTGCGGCCTTGCCCAGTGTCCATCTGCAGCCTTGCCCAGTGTCCATCTGTCCATCTGCAGCCTTGCCCAGTGCCTTTGCAGCCTTGTCAGTCTCTGCGTTTTTTTAAATTTGGCGCCGATTTCTGTGGAGAGGAGCGAGCGGGGCCGAGTGTACTTCGGCTAGACTCGGCTCCTCTCGCAGTCCCGCCCATCTCCACTGACTGCGCCGCTGACAGAGAAAGCCGAGTGTAGTTCGGCTAGACTTGGCTCTGCTCACAGTCAGGGGCAGGACTGCGAGAGGAGCCGAGACTAGCCGAAGTACACTCGGCTTTCTCTATGTCAGCGGCGCAGTCAGAGATGGGCGGGACTGCGAGAGGAGCCGAGTAAAGCCGAGTGTACTTCGGCTTCGGCTCCGCTCGCTCCTCTCGCTCGTTTCAGCAGGGGAATCAGCGGAGTATCGGCATATAACACGCACCCACGATTTCCCCCTGATTTTAAGGGGAAAAAAGTGCGTGTTATACGCCGATAAATACGGTAATTTTTCTTCAGAAATTTGTGCCAAAATTTATACTGCTACATATCTTTGGTAAAAAAAAATAACCCAAATTAGTGTATATTATTTGGTCTTTGTGAAAGTTATAGAGTCTACAAACTATGGTGCCAATCACTGAAAATTTATCACATCTGATCACGCCTGATGTACTGAAGGCCTATCTCATTTCTTGAGACACTAACAAGCCAGGAAAGTACAAATACCCCAAAATTACCCCTTTTTGGAAAGTAGACAGTCCAATGTATTTACTAAGAGGCATGGTGAGTTTTTTTAAGTTGTATTTTTTTCCCACAATTCTTGGGAAAATTTGGATTTTTTTTTTTTTTTTACACAAACTGGTCATATTAACAGTTTATTTCTCTCACACAGCATATGCATAATTGCAACTACACCCCAAAATACATTCTTCTACTCCTCCTGAGTATAGCGATACCACATGTGTGAGACTTTTACACAGCCTGGCCACATACAGAGGCCCAACATTGAAGTAGCACTTTCAGGCGTTCTACAAGCATAAATTGCACATATCCTTTCTCAACCACCTATTACATTTTTGAAGGCCCTGGAGCACCAGGACAATGAAATTGTCCACAAAATGACCCCATTTTGGAAAGCACGCATCCCAATGTATAATCTATGAGGCATAATGAGCCTTTTGAATGGTTCATTTTTTCCCAGAAGGTTTTGGAAAATGTGGGATAAAAATGCATTTTTTTTACACAAATTTGTCCATTTATAAGATATTTCTAACACATAGCATGTACATAGCAAAAATGACACCCCAAAATGCATTCTGCTACTCCTCCTGAGTATGGCGATACCACATGTTTGAGACTTTTACACAGCCTGGCCACATAGAGGCCCAACATCCAAGTAGCACCTCCAGGCATTCTAGCAGCATTAATTGCACATATAATTTTCTGACTATCGATCACATTTTTGAAGGCCCTTCATATATCTAACACATAGCAGGTACATACCAAATAACAAAAGATTACCTGTGGTTTTAGAAGTGCAGTGGTCCACAGAGGAGAGCATCGGTCCAGGCAGCAGGCAGGGATGAGGTCAGCAACAGCAATCATCCAGGCAACAGGCAGGAATACTGTCCATAGTTCGTACAGGCAGAGATACTGTCAGCACAGCCAAAGCACAGCCAAAGCACAGGTCCAGGTAGCAGGCAGAGGTGTCCCAGCATAAATACTGTCCAAAGTCGGTAGAGGCAGCTACTGCTACCAAAAAGCAACTCAAAATCAACAGCTCCCCTACCTCCATTATATTATAAGAGAGCCTGACACTCCTTTCCTGACTAACACCCAATGGGTGCTTGTCTCACTGCAAGGTCTCCCCCCTCCCTGTTAGTCCCCAGGTGCAGTGCTGGAAACAGGCAGGGAAGTGAGTAGAAGATAAATAGCACAATGTTAAAAATATTAAAAGTTTATGTTGCCAAAAAGCCCCTTTTGTTTTTAAAAAGCCTCAGACATTCCTAAAAGCACCTCAGATTTAACCACTTGCCAACCAGCCGCCATCATTATATGGTGGCAGGTCAAGTCGTTCCTGCAAAGCGCCGTACCGGTACGGCGGTCCCTTTAAGAACTATGACAGTTTTTTTGTAAAAAAAAAAAAAAAAAAAAAAAAAAGAACTATGACAGGCGCGTGCGCGTCCGCTGCATGGCCGGGGTGCTGATGTGCGTGGCCGGCAGCCGCGATGTCAGCCGCCCACCCGTGATCGCTCCACAGAGAGCCAGAACGGGAATCTGTCAATGTAAACAAACAGATCCCTGTTTTGACAGGGGAGGAGAGAGAGATCTGCTTTTTCTAGTGTAGCGATACCCCCGAAAGAGCCGCTTAAGTTTGTTCAGTCCGTTACTCTGCCTCTCAACTCTAATAAAAAGCCTCAGCCCACCCTGGCACACCTGGAAATAGTGTAAGTGCAATGACCAATGAGAAACACACACGTTATGATAAAACACAGAAATTGTCTTTACTGCAATATTTCTGTGGAAGGTTAACAGACAGTAAGAATGTATAATCAAGTGATCAACTAGAGAGCAATAGCTGAGATTTAAGAGCATTATAGCTCTCAATCCTATATTCAAGCTGCTTTCAGGGGATTCCAAACCTGAGAATGTCCCTAAGGCCCCTTTCACACTGGGACGGGGAGGTGCGCTGGCGGTATAGCTACGCTATACCGTAGTTTTTACCGCAATATTCGGACGCTAGCGGGGTGATTTTAACCCCTGCTAGCGGCCGAAAAAGGGTTAATACCGCCGGCAATGCGCCTCTGTAGAGGCGCATTGCCGGCGGTATTACTGCGGTTTCCCATTGCTTTCAATGGGCAGCAGCGGTAAGGAAGCTGTAAACACACCGCTCCTTCACCGCTGCAAAGATGTGGCTAGAGAGACTTTTGGAGCGGTCCTGCTAGCGCACCGTTTCAGTGTGAAAGCCACGCTAAACCGCCTGAAAAACGTGTCAGTGTGAAAGGGGCCTAAGAGCAGAGGCACATTTTAATGGTAAATAAAGCACAATATGGTACTTCAAATTACCTCCAGTTTTGGTCATCTCACTTCAAAAAAGTAATTAGTTACAGTTACAAATTACTTCTCCCAAAAAGTAATTGCATTAGTAACTCAGTTCCTACATTGGAAAAGTAATTAGTTACTCAGCAAAGTAACTGTGACTTTTTTTTAAATATTGACTCGCGTATAAGCCGAGGGTGAGAAATGCAGCAGCTACTGTAAGTGGAAAAGAGGGTCAACAATGCCCATCTGCAGCTGCATACCTCACTGTGTCTATTGCATACCTCCTTGTGTCCTGTGCATGCCTACCTGTGCAGATCTGCCTACCTCACTGTGTCCTGTGTACCTCCCTGTGTCCATTGCAGCCTACCTGTGTCCTGTGCATGCCTCCGTGTGCCGATCTGCAGCCTCCGTGTGCCCATCTGCATCTCCGTGTACCGTTTTGCATCCACCGATCAGCGTGTCATAAAAACATAAGGCGGCCATTCCAGTATTCAAAAGCCGCGCCTCCTGCTCGTCTGTGATAGGCGGAACACTCAATTTCCCATCATTCAGTGTTCCGCCTATCGCAGACATCCGCTCATCCTCATAACACGGACGAGGGTGAGAGGATGTCCTTGATAGGCGGAACACTGACTGCTGGGAAATTGAGTGTTCCGCCTATCACAGACGAGGAGGCGCGGCTTTTGAACACTGGAATGGCCGCCGTCTGTCTGCATGACACCCCGATCAGGTAGGCAGATGGCGGCGACTCAAGTAGATGTAATTGCGGTAACGCCGCCCAAGTAATGGGAACGGCGTTACCATGAGGGGAAGAGTAATCAGTTAGATTACTCGTTACCCTCTAAAGTAACTGGGTTAAGTAACGCCATTTACTTTAACGCAGTTACTACCATCACTGGTTACCTCTACTCATATTGGCTCAATGAGTCCAGGCAGGAGGAATGACTCCTTTTGTGTCAGGCCTCTCTCTACTGTCCCCTGACACCACGGGCCCAATGTTACACATCTATTTAAGTCAACAAACAATGGTTTAACTTAATAGAATAAACTGTCCCCACACACCCAATACATATGCAGAGCCCTGAATATGTGTGTGCGGATCCGTATGGCCCTAACAGCTTCAGTCCTTTTTGAGCAAAAGATAAGCTTTGGTGTCTTCAGCTGGTCACTTTCATTGGTGCATTTTAATTCCTGGGTAGCAGGGCAAACAATATAACTGGCCCAGATTATCAGGTGAAACAGACAGGGTTTTGTTCAACAAGGTGAAAAGACAATCATGTCTGTATACAATGTCCCAGAAATGGATAGCCTTATCCTTTATCCCTGTGGCACTACAAGTGTCAGCAAGATGACTATTAGCAACAATTTCTGTATACAGTGTTCAAATAACTCTTTCTGTAGTGCAGTGTCTCTGTTCCCTGCAGATGGGCAGAAATGCCCTCTTCACCAAATCCTGCGATCAGGGCCCAAGCAAACGTCCTGAAACAGGCAAGCTTTCACGGCGACCCGACCAGTCCCCTCACACTGGAACAGTTCACCATTGGTGGAGATGTGCCTCAATATTCACCTGGAACCCCCCTCTCTCAGGCTGGACGTCCCAACTCACGGTGGAGGCCTGAATCTAGGGTTGCCACCTCTACGGGATTGACCCAGGCAGTCCGGTTTTTGAGACTTATGCCCGGGTTTTCCTCCACTTGAAACCCGGACACACAGCATATCAAAAGATGCTGGAATCTGTTCTGGGGATGGAGCCAGTGCCGATCCAGGGAGGGCTTCTGTTGCCTGCACTGCACAGCGCTTGTTTGTACTCTACTCTCTCCCCCCCTGTCCTAACAACCGAAAAAAGCCGCTCCAGCTCCACCCCCTAACTCCGGGCTCCCAGTGAACTTGTTGCGTGCAGCGGCTGCGGCTTCTCTCCTGGCGGCACACACAACCCTCCCTGTTCCCCCTGCAGCTACAACAGAGGAGGAGGAGAAGCAGGGGGCGGGGTGTACACACTCCAGCGTCGCGCCTGCAGCATCTCCCGAAGCCCACGTCGGTAGCCTGACATGCTTAAGGTACAGTACTTCTCTTGTGTGGGGTAGAGGAGTGCTGTTCACTGGACAGAGAGGAGGGGAAAGGTCTGGAAGAGAGAAAGGCGCTCTGCACTGGGGGGGGGGGGGGTACAGAAATTTGGAGAGAGAGCTGGGGGGTTATATAAACTGGCTGGTATATATGCACACCTGCATCCTGTATGTAAGCAATCCTGAACCCCGCACTCTGGGAGTAACGCAATCCTGAACCACGCAATCCTGAACCCCACACTCTGAGAGTAACGCACTCCTGAACCCCCGCACTCTGTACATAAGCAATCCTGAACCCCGCACTCTGTACATAAGCAATCCTGAACCCCGCATTCTTTACATAAGCAATCCTGAACCCAGGGGAGGGCTGGCGGCCTTAGGCCTGGGGGGCAAGTCCAGTCAAGTGGCCCATTGAACTGCCGAATCAGCTCACCATCCATGGCCCACCAGGTTTTTAAATGCAGCCTTACCAGTGCCCATCAGTGCAGCCAACTCCAGTACCCATCAATGCAGCCTGATCACTGGGGCAGGTAACATGGGGTATATGGGGGGGAGATGGGGGGTCAGCTAGGGGTGTCAGGGTCTCTCACCTATGCAATCTCAGCTCAGCAGGTCCTTGCATGCCACGGTCTCCTTGGGGGGTAACGCTCCTGATCCTGGGGTCAAGTTGCAGCCAGCACCCAGCCCTGTGTCCCGACTCCCTGGCACGCCCTGCCTCTGCCTGCTTCCAAGAATCTGGTCCCAGGGAGTTGTAGTTTCCTCTGCGTTGCTGTGTTTTCCACCCACCAGAAGCTTGAGTGCGGACTACAACAGCTAGTGGTCGGCCACCATGGCCATGCCCCCGGCCCGACTTCCTAGACCAGAATAAAAAAGAAAATGGTAGCGGGCAGCGGCTGCCGGCCATTTTGAACATAAGTTAGGGTAGCCTGGGAGGCAATTGCCACCCTGCCCCCTGGCCCAGCCCTCCCCTGCCTGAACCCCGCACTCTGAGATTAACGCACTCCTGAACCCCGCACTCTGGAAGTAATGCAATCCTGAACCCCGAACTCTGTACATAAGCAATCCTGAACCCCACACTCTGTACATAAGCAATCCTGAACCCCGCAATCTGAGAGTAGCGCAATCCTAAACCACGCAATCCTGAACCCCGCAATCTGAGACTAACGCAATCCTGAACCACGCAATCCTGAACCCCGTACTCTGAGAGTAACGCAATCCTGAACCACGCAATCCTGAACCCCGCACTCTGAGAGTAACGCAATCCTGAACCACGCAATCCTGAACCCCACACTCTGAGAGAAACACAATCCTGAACCCCGCACTCTGAGAGTAACGCACTCCTGAACCCCGCACTCTGAGAGTAACGCAATCCTGAACCACGCACTCCTGAACCCCGCACTCTGTACATAAGCAATCCTGAACCCCGCACTCTGTACATAAGCAATCCTGAACCCCGCACTCTTTACATAAGCAATCCTGAACCCCGCACTCTGAGAGTAATGCAATCCTGAACCCCGCACTCTGTACATAAGCAATCCTGAACCCCACACTCTGTACATAAGCAATCCTGAACCCCGCAATCTGAGAGTAACGCAATCCTGAACCACGCAATCCTGAACCCCGCAATCTGAGAGTAACGCAATCCTGAACCACGCAATCCTGAACCCCGCACTCTGAGAGTAACACACTCCTGAACCCCGCACTCTGAGAGTAACTCAATCCTAAACCCTGCACTCTGTACATAAGCAATCCTGAACCCCACACTCTGTACATAAGCAATCCTGAATGCCGCACTCTGAGAGTAACGCACTCCTGAACCTCGCACTCTGAGAGTAACGCAATGCTGAATCCCGCACTCTGTACATAAGCAATCCTGAACCCGGCACTCTGTACATAAGCAATCCTGAACCCTGCACTCTGTACATAAGCAATCCTGAACCCCGCACTCTGAGAGTAATGCACTCCTGAACCCTGCACTCTGAATGTAACACAATCCTCAACCCTGCACTCTGTACGTAGCGCATCGCTGAATTCTTCACTTTGCACGCGGTGCACTCTTCAAAACTGTACTCTGTTCACAGCGCATTGCTCAAACTCTGCAGTGTAACGCACTCCTCAACTCTGTACTGTGTACATAGCACTCCTGAATTCTGCACTTTGTGTGTTTGAGAGCAGGGCCAGGGGTGACAGTGGCCCTGCTAAGGGGGTCTCTCATCTAATGGAGGTCTCTAAGGAAGGAGGGGGCACTGATAGAAGGGGACTATAAGGTAATGAGGGTCTCTAATGGGTGCTGGCTGCTGATCTAATGGCTGGTGATTATTAGATCAGCAGGCAGCACCCCTCCCCTACAGACACCCCATTAGATCAGAGTCTCTTTATATCAGCACCCCCTCTTAAAGACCCCCATTATATCAGAATCACCTTATATAAGCACCCCCTTCCTCTTACAGAGGTCTTTAAGAGGGGTGCTGATATAAAGAGACTCTGATCTAACGGGGTGTCTGTAGGGGAGGGGTGCTGCATTAGATAAGAGATCCCCCTTATCAGCACTCCCTGTACTTTTTAAGTTAAAAAAGAAAAAAAGAAAAACTCAGTAAATAAACTCAATGTTGGTTTGCTGCTAGCATTGATATGTGTTCCCACAACTCAAAGAAATTTAAAGAATGCAGTGCAACCTCCACCTATAATTTTATTATCTCATATGTGAAAAAAATTTGTGAATGATGGGGGATTAACTCCATATGATTTGAAATTGTATTTAATAACAAAATATATACATAGTGCACACTACAATTGTTTTTTAAAAATTGCCGTGCGCCGCTAAAGTGTTCGGGTTTGACTTGAAGAAAATGTGGCAACCCTACCTGAGTCGCGTGGGGAGATCATCTGAGAGACAGCATCTCTCCCTTAGGTCTGGTCTCTTCACTCCCTCATGGCTAACTGAACTTTACCTCAGGTCACAAAATTGAGTATTTTACTTTCCTGTCAGCAAAGCCTGCTTTGATTTGTATTTCTCCCTGTATACCAGTCTATGGGGTCGTTCTATGTAGGAACTGCATGTCCCAGAATCCACTACTGCTCTCCCTGCAGTTTAGTACAATCTCTTCCATTGGCTGTTGTAGCTGTGCCTTTAATTGGTTTTCCTCTTCCGGCCAATAGGGGCACAAGAGAGGCCACTAAATGCAGATCTCAGTATGTGTGTCAGCTTACACCTCATCAACTCAGTCAGTGAAAAACAGGAAGAAGGAGGAGGGGGGGAGAAAAATCCCCCTTACAACTTCTAGCAGGCAGCTCTCCCTACCTCAAGCTGGAAAGCCTGTGTACATTGTTTCGACCAGCTTGGCGGGATTGCGGGTTATAGAGTGAGACACCCGCTACACTAGTGATCAGGAACAGCTATCTATCTGTACTCCCAGTCAGTCTTCTCCCCCCACAGTTAGAAACACCTCCCTAGGGAACACTTAACCCATTGATCGCCCCCTACTGTTAAACCCTTCCCTGTCAGTGTCATTTATACAGTAATCAGTGCATTTATATAGCACCGATCAGTGTATAAATGTCACTGGTCCCAAAAAAGTGTCAAAAGTGTCCGATCTGTCCACCGCAATGTTGCAGTCCCGCTAAAAATCGCAGATCACCGCCATTACTAGTAAAAAAAAAAAAATCTAATACAAATGCCATTAATATATTCCCTATTTTGTAGACGCCCTAACTTTTGCACAAACCAATCAATATACGCTTATTGCAATTTTTTTTACCAAAAATATGTAGAATACATATTGGCCTAAGCTGAGGAATAATTTTTTTTTGTTTGGATATGTATTATAGCAGAAAGTAAAAAAAAATATATATATATTTTTTCTAAATTGTCTGTCTTTTTTTGTTTATAGCCCAAAAAAAACGCAGAGGTGATCAAATAACACCAAAAGAAAGCTCTATTTGTGGGGAAAAAAAGGACATTGGGTACAGCGTCGCACGACCGCTCATTTGTCAGTTAAAGCAACGCAGTGCCCAATGGCCTGGTCATTAAAGTGGTGTTTTGCCCACCGCTACAAGAATTTAAAAGCCAGCAGCTACACATACTGCAGCTTCTGGCTTTTAATAATAGGACACTTACCTGTCCTGGAGTCCAGCGATGTCGGCACCGCAGCTGATGTTTCCATTACCTGTCAGGTGTAGGGTGACCACATTTCCAAACTGCCATTCAGGGACACCCTCCCTTCCCAAAAATCAGCTTGTGCTGTAACGAATCACAGCACAGTGATTGGACACAAGAGGCGGGATTTATGATTTCTCCAATCACAAGCAGGGGGCGGGGATTGTGCTCCTCCAGGCATTCCCAGGAAGGACAAGTACTGTCAGTGAGTAAAGCGGTGATGTGGCGGCCTTTTTTGGGGGCATCAGATTGGCCCAGGGGGGTGGCTGTGTCAGTTTCATTCCGGGACACTGTATTGTCCTGGAACGAATGTGCCCGGGACAGACCTGCAAAATGCGGGACTGTCCCGGGCAATCCGGGACACGTGGTCACCCTAGTCAGGTGCATGCCGCTGCCATTGTGGGTAAAAGAACCCGGTAGTGTAGCCTTACGGCTTCATGCCGGGAACCGTACTGCACATGCGCGAGGCTCCGCTCCTCTCTCCTACTGGCACTGCGGCGGGGGGAGGAGGAGGGCGCCGAGCGGTGATGTCATGGGAGCGCGGCCCGGACTCCCAGAAGTGGGAACAAGATACCCGTCAAAGACAGGTATCCTCCATACCCCTCAACTTTTTGAGATGGGAATGAGGGACACCTATCAGCAAAAGTATGCAGGCATAGGACACACCCATTGCCACGCCCCCTTAAAGGAGAATTGTAAAAAAAAATAAGCTTGGTTAAACCCAAAAGCGCTTTTTTTACCACTATTTCTTTATATTGGCTTATGGAATTTACAAATGCAGCAATTTAGAAATCAGATGAAAGGTTTAGCGCTGGAAAACTTCTTAATAGATAAAAAGTGCATTTTATACACATCTATATGGATCAGACCAAAATGAGGGACAAATGAGGAGGAATGAGGGACAGAGGGACATTGCTCCAAATCAGGGACAGTCCCACGAAATCAGGGACAGTTGGGGGCTATAGTATCCGATCCCCTCCGAAAGGTGCCAAATGTGGCACCGGAGGGGGGGAGAGACAAATCAGCGAAAGTTCCACTTTTGGGTGGAACTCCGCTTTAAGGGGATAAATCCTCCCGGTCCTTAAGTGGTTAAATACGGTTTTGATTAAAATTATTATTATTTTTATCAGATCAAGTAGATTGGGACCCTGATTTATTCCCTTTGACAAGTATTTTTTTTTTTTATTTCCACACCCCCGCGTTCAGTTCTACTTGAACATATAAATGTTCCCAAATCTTCACGGTTCCATTTCAGATCCACTTTCCATGTGGTGACACACACACAGCTCACACTACATACCTCCCAACATTTTGAGATGGGAATGAGGGACACCTACTATAAGGTGACCAGATTTTTAAATTGAAATCCGGGGACATATTTTTTTTTTTTTTACTAGTAATGGCGGCAATCAGCGACTCTCTGCCTGTCGCCGCCCGCTTCACAGCCTGTCAAGTCTTACTCTCCGGGCCCCGGCTACTACTGGGTGGGGAGCGGAGGAAGATCACTCCACCATGGAAGGCAAGGAGATAAGCAGGCAGGCGACTGGCCGGGACTTGAGCCGAGGCAGAAGAACATGCGAGCGGAGCTGAATGGGCATGCGCCCGAAACTTAAGAAATATTCACGCCGCTCCGACCAGCACATGATCATCAGAAAGGGGCACAGATAATGGAAAAAATACACCCCCCTAAGCTAGTAGGAGCGACAGAGTGGGGGTCTGTAATTCAGATTTTATTTTTTATTAATTCTGCACTGACTGTCTTTGAAATTGCCCCAGCCCCTGTTCAAATCCAATCCGGGGACAAAACCGGGGACAGATTTGGTCCAGGGACAGTGTCCTCAATCTGGGGACTGTCCCCTGAAACTGGGGATGTCTGGTCACCCTAACCTACTAGGGATGAGCTGTGGCGTGTTCGCACACTCCACGTGCAGAGCCCGCCAGGAAGTCGGCACTGCGCTGCGCTTTTCACATCAGTGAGACATTTCCTGATCTCTGCAGCTGCGCCTCGGGACAATGTCTCACTGCCTGTGATTAGCGCAGTGCAGTGCCGACTTCCTGGCAGGCTCTGCACGTGGAGTGTGCAAACACGCTGGAGCTCATCCTTATCACCTACTAACAAATGTATGTAGGCAAAGGACACGCCCCCTGCCACACCCACTTAAAGGAGAATTAAACCAAAAAAAGGTTCAAGTGGAAGTAAACCCTCCTATCATTTTCAGCCAAGGAAGCTGCCATCTTGGCCTCTGTTTAATCTTTAACTGCCATGATGCTGCACATGTGATCAGATATGACACCAGCCATTGGATGGTTTGACAGTTTGGTTGAGAGCACAACCAATGTGACAGTTGGCATTCCCGGCATGCCGGAAATGTAACTGCTTTTTGAAACTGTTAAATTGATGGGTTTTATTTCCGCTCTTAATTAAATCCACAAGGACTTTTTTTTACCACTACTATTCCTTTATATTGGCTTTTAAAATGTACAAATGCAGCAATTTAGAATTGGGATGAGAAGTTTAGCACTGGGAAACACCTTTTGAAAGATAAAAATTGCATTTTATATACAACTATATAGATCAGACCAAAATGAGGGACAAATGAGGGGGAAAGAGGGACTTTGCTCTACATCAGGGACAGTTGGGAGCTATGCACACACACAGCTCAAATAGTCATACTTTGGGGAAGACTGATCAAACAAAGAGGGCTGGGTTTACATCACAGCATCATAACAATGCTAAATTACACAACAAACTGTACACAAAGTTTTTTTTTTTTTCTACCTATTTGAAAAACTTTATTGGGACCCTAACAGGAAGAGATTTATGTTGCAGGAAGCGATTGTAAGCATGCGTGTCTACGGCCATACGCAGCCAGAATGCAAGACTGGATTAAGGGGTTGTGGAATGTGCGTGTGACGTATGCGCGCTCGTCTCGGAAGTGGAGACGGAGGCGTGGTTGCCGGGGTGACGGCGGGATGGGGAAAGAGCAGGAGCTTCTGGAGGCCTCCCGCACCGGTAACCGGGCAGCGGTAGAGAGGTTGTTAGGGGGGAAGCGGTTGAGTGGGGCCGGTCCAGGAGGAGCCTCTGGGGGCGGAGCTGGAGTATCTGGAGGAGGGTCTTCTTCTAGTCACCCGCTAAGCAGCCTGCTCAGGTGAGCTATAGGAACACCGATAAGCACATAGAGACTTGGCTTAGAGCCACATTGCCCTGACAAGGGGAGGCTCGGAGGCAGGCACTCATTTCTTTTTACAATGTTCCTGTTAAAGCCTTTGTTTGTAAATATTGGTGCATTGGCCCCATTCACTCTGATTGGACCTTTCCCATACATCACCCACTGTGTTTACATTGTGATCTCAATGGCATACTGTGAGATCAGTGTCTGTGTTCATGTGTTCTGTATGGGTGGGGTTCCAGAAACAGGCTTCACCTGCCATGGCACTGAACTTGTGCTTGTTTATACTTTGCCAATCGTTGAATCAGCAGTTGGGTGACATAAGAAAGCCATGTACTGTCTAGCCTGCAGATGTGTCATCAGCAAAGGTGTCACACCTTTATGTGGTTCATCAGGTCTAACCTTCCCTTGTTTTTCCTCTTGTAGGTTGTGGTCAGGGCCTTTTACTTTTTGTTTGTGTGGGTTTATTTTGTCTTTTTTTTTTTTTTTTTGTCTTTGGACTATTATTGCACAGGATTTATATAGCGCCAACAGTTTGCCCAGCGCTTTACAACATGAGGGCAGACAGTACAGTTACAATACAAATCAATACAGGAGGGATCAGAGGGTCCTGCTCGTTAATCTAGACAACTACTATCACCTACTAGGGATGATCTCCGGTGTGTTCGCACACTCCACGTGCAGAGCCTGCCAGGAAGTCGGCGCTGCGCTAATCACAGGCAGTGAGACATTGTTTCGATGCGCGGCTGCAGAGATTGAGAAATGTCTCACTGCCTGTGATCAGCGCAGTGCCGACTTCCTGGCGGGCTCTGCACGTGGAGTGTGTGAACACGCCGGAGCTCACCCCTATTACCTACATGTGGCTAGCGGTAAAATAAAAGACAATCGCATGTTTTGTTATAGCGGTATTTATTCCCAAAATAAAATGTAGTTTACCAATTCCTTAATTTGTTAGTTGCAATAATTTCCTTTTTTCTTAATTTTTTAATTTTTTTGCCGCTATTTTAACCTAACGATCCAGCCAGAATCGCACTTCCTTCTTAGGGCTGGTTCGCCCAGGAACGGGCGTGTTCCTGCGCCTTAATATATTTTGACAGCTCATTCATTTCAACGTGGAAATTAAGTATGAGTTCCAGCATGTTCGCAAAGCCCACGTGCAGAGACCGCCAGGAAGTCGGCGCTGCGCTAATCACAGGCAGTGAGACATTTCCCAATCTCTGTAGCCGCGCATCGGGTCAATGTCTTACTGCCTGTGATCAGCGCAGTGCCGACTTCCTGGCGGGCTCTGCATGTGGGCTTTGCGAACACGCTGGAGCTCATCCTTAGCGGAAATGCGCAAAAAGTATGGCAGGAGCGATTTAAAAAAAAATTGCACTGCATGGTTATGCGATCCCATGTTGTTTGGTGACTGAAAATGTGCTGTGTTTGTTAGATGTGTTTTTTAATGGCACCCATGAGTAGGAGGTGTCACCAGCACACCAAGATCTCCAAAATTGGGTCCAAAACTTTAATCGCGTAGTATCAAAAAATAAAAGCAATGGCACCCAAGCGCATCTAGCTTTGGCAGTGCATTTCTGTGTGATGTGGAAAATGCGCCTTTCCCACACTGCATTCTGGTGAAAACGAGCCCTAAACAGCCCATAGATTATTTAAAAGAAAATCGCTTTATTCCCCCTCAACATAGTCAGTGTTAGCCTAGGTTCGCATTGGAGCGATTCGGCATGCGATTCGACATGTCACAGCGGCTGCACTTGCCGGCAATGGCACCGTCCGAATCGGTGTGACGCCACATTTGCGGTGCCGCATGATACCCAAATCGTACTACTTTTGGCGACTTCGGGGTGCGTTTTTCCATAGACATCTGTGCAGCAACCCACGCAGATGTCTCTGAAATCGCCCCCCGAATTTGGGACTGACATGCAGGAATGAAATCGTGAGAGTTCAGCTGAACCTGGGCTTAATGGGGGAATGCCTCTCGCAGCGCTGTTGTCTTCAGCAAGGGAGGGGGACGGGAGCTTTCCTGGCTGGCAGAACACAATGATTACTGCTAGCGGCACTAGCCGCCTGCAGTAGTTGCATTCAAAAAAATAAGACAGGCTGGTTGTACCCAAGTCGATCAATGGATGGCCGAATTTTGATTCATGTATGGCCGGCGTTGGGGGGGGGGGGGCTTTCCACCCTGGATGAAGGCAACACCTTTGGTCAGCAACATTGCCAATCTGTGGAGAGGGTAGTGTTAGATGTCTGGCCGATTTAGATGGACTTCCGGTTAACACTTGGAGCAACATTTTTTTGGGAGATAAAGCTTTTACATAAATGAACAAAGGCTGACTATTGCAGGCACTGCTATCTGTGTTGAAGCGAAACTAAAGGCAAAAACGGGAACAGGTAGGCTTTTTATTGCAGAGGATTGCAACTTCTCTGCTGCAGTATAATAAAAGTACCTGCCGGTTTGCAGTCTTGTGCAGAATGTACACAGAGCTGCACATGCACGGGATTGATGTCATCGACCACTGGCCAATAGAGATGGCCAAAGACTGGTACCTGGAAGAAGCCAGGGAGAAGAGACTGGCACCAACGAGGGAACTCGTGGGCTTTTGTGCTGTTGGAGCATAGGTGATTATTCTTGTCTTCCTTTTTTTTTTTTTTTTTTTTTTTTTTTACTTTATTGAAAAAAATTGCACATACAAATTATACTTGTCATTGTCAAGCCAATACAGTGGCAAAGTACTATCCAACAAACCAGTGTATACAAAAGGGAACTGTCACAGCACTGGGGTATCAAAGCCTGTAAACTCTGTACAAGTATTCTTGTCTTTAGTTCTGCTTTAACTGCCACTGTAACACTTTAAACCACTTTACACTTCATGCAAAAGTGGTTGTATCTCTTGTACACACTGAAGTGACTGGTCCGTGGTGATCAATAGATAGAACATGCATGAGTTGTACCTGTTTATCTGCGGTCTTCTCTTGTCCACATCTGTTCAAAGTGCTGAATTTCTAAAGCTTGTCAGAAAACAGGGGCGGAGAGCTGAAGTTGCACTCTGCAGAGCTCAGTGAGGAGAGCTGATTGGAGGGAGGGGACCCCCCCCCCCTTCACACAGGAGCAGAACTGAGGCTGTCAATCAGCTGGAGGTCCCTGCCCTGTCACCATTTTTAATTGGTGTCAGGAAATCTTGTCAGAAGTGATTAATGCTGATAACAGCATAAAGAATTGACCCTTGGTGCTATTAATTTTGACAAGTACACACTATAGAGGGATATGCTTTGTTTACATTTCATGTCTATGTCTTTAACTCTAAGGCTGGGTTCACACTTTTGCAAATTGGATGCAGATTTTCCCGCATCCTATTCACATGACAGGAGAGTGTGACCAGCTCTTAATTGAACCGATTCACACATCCGGGGTGGCCGCAGAGTGCACAGCAGAAGGGTCCTGTGTGTCTTTGGCTGCATTTCAGGTTTGAGTTCAGCCAGAAATTCTGACCTGAAACTGTGAATAGGGAGGCACCAGACCCACTCCTGCGATCCGCGCCACACATAGTGTGAACCCAGCCTCAGGGCGCGTTCACAGCAGACATGCATGAAAACGAATGGGTAAAATCTTGCAGATTTCACTTGCAGAGACATCGGTGTCACATCAGTTTTAATCAGTTTTCATGCACGCTGACATCAGTCTTCATGCGCTTCAGTTATGTGTTTTATTCACACCAATGTTGATGTCATGTTTTTTCCAATGCAGAAAACTGCATACATGTTGCAGATTCCTGCACAGAGGGAGTCTATTCCACATTTTCACAGCTCTTACTGTGAAGAAACCTTTCCGCATTTGGAGATGAAATCTCTTTTCCTCTGTGTGAAGTGTGCCCCCTTGTCCTCTGTGTTGACCGTATTGTAAGTTTTTTTATTTTTTTTATTTATTTTTTTATATTTCGTGCATTTTCTTTTTTTTACGTTCATTGTAGGACACATGTTTTCATTGTGTGTTATGGTGTGTTCTTGATGCGTTAATATGCATTTTCATACACCATATGTTCTCGGTTTCGGCCAACGTGGATTGATTTCCTGTAGTGATATTATCATTGTGGCCTTTGGTACGATCTACATAGATGTGAACTGCTCCACTGGGTAAAATGCTCCTCAGGCACATCCATTATTTTGCACTCCAGTGTTTGATGTTCTAATGCGAAGACCTCGTTCACACATTTCTTAACGCATACTTTGGATGGGGTAAAGGCATGTGTCAATAAAGGCAATGTTATAGGTCAAGCCTAATCACATCTCTGCATCACGTTTTTGAAAATATCTTGAGTCTGGTTTGTTTGTCTCCTTCCATAGGTTTTCTGGCCCAAGGGCATCAGTGGTAAAGCATGAAATGCATATGTGGTGCATTTTGCATGCGTTCTCATGAGTTTTCAGTCATTGATTAGAAGCCTAAATAGTTTTTTTATTGGCCAACATAAAAAAAGCATGTTAACGCATGTGCAGAACGTGCTTCAACATGCATTGATAAAGACATGAAAATGTAATTGTGTGAAACTAGCCTAATTGTTTACGTAAGCAGATAAAAGATGGTAAAAGAGTGTTTTCTTGTTTACAATATAAAGATGACATTTTCTCCCAGAATCAGATACATACAAGTTGTGTGTTTTTTTTTTTTTTTTTTTTTTTTTATTATAAATTTTTTTTTTTTTACTTTGTAGAAAAAAACATTGACAGGGATAGGGCTGGGGGGAAAAAATCGATTTTAATCTTGAATCGAGTTTTGAGTTCAAATCGATTCAGATTTGAAGAAAATCAATTTTTTTTCCTTAAGTTTCCGTAGCAGGCCTGCAGAGGGCGTATCCGGAATGGCACTGGGTAGGGCTGGGAAAAAAATCGATTTTAATCTTGAATCGAGTTTTGAGCTCAAATCGATTCAGATTTGAAGAAAATCGATTTTTTATTTTTTTTCCAAATAAAAAAAAAAAAAAAAAAAAAAAAATTATTATTTTTTCCTTCAAAGTTTCCGTAGCAGGGCTGCAGGGGGCGTATCCGGAATGGCACTGGGTGGCGTTACCCCAATTACATCTACTCGCCGCAGCCGCCACGAGTAGATGTAATGTAACACTAACTAACCGCAAGCCGCCGTCTGCCTACCTGATCAGCGTGTCATGCAGACAGACGGAGGCCATTGCAGTGTTCAAAAGCCGCGCCTCCCGAGTCCTCGTCTGTGATAGGCGGAACACTCAATTTCACAGCAGGCAGTGTTCAGCCTATCACGGACATCCTCTCATCCTCGTCTGTGTTATGAGGATGAGCGGATGTCCATGATAGGCGGAACACTGAATGCTGGGAAATTGAGTGTTCCGCCTATCACAGACGAGGAGGAGGCGCGGCTTTTGAATACTGGAATGGCCGCCGGTGTAGCAGTAAAATCCGTATCCCATGAAAATCAGGTACGGGCACAGTGAGGCATTGGGCACAGTGAGACACGGGCACAGTTCAATTCAACTAAGAGTAACCTCAAGATTTTTTGTTGTTTTATTTGCTAAATCCAAATACAGTATTAATAATTTGGATGTTTAACAATCTTTGTTGCACACTGACTTTGCAGTTAGAGAAAGGGTTTGCCTTTGCAATTTTCTTTGTTGATGCACTTTAATATAATAAAAAAAAAAAAATCGAATCGTAAATTGACTTTTTTGGGGGGAAAATCGCCCAGCCCTCAGGGATCATGCACGTTTCAGTCTGAATGTGCAATCTTCTTCTAGTTTACCAATAAGGCTTAATGTACACGGGACGATTTACCTTGATAGTTAGTAACCAATGTTTACAAATGTCAGTTTTGGCACGTTTACATGCTGCGTTTTTGCATTTTAGAAGCGTTGTTTTTTTTTTTTTTTCAAATGGTCAAACATTAAAAACTCCTGTAAAGGAAATGCAGCTAAACGTGAGTTACCCCATTTACACATGTTTACAAGCTGTTACAGGCGTTTCAAATCCCTCTGAACAAAAAATGCTTTTAAACTCCACTGCCAAGAAAGGATTAAAAACGACCCTGTGTACATGTACTGATAAGATAACAGAGGAGAGTTCAGGTGTAGCTGTAAAAAAACGTCAGTTTACCAGCAGTGTACATGAAGCCTAAATATGTAGCACCAGGGCCTACCTAAACTATCAGTTGTGTTTTTAGAACCAAGTTGGGAAGGGATGGGGACACACAGGAAGTTATAAATCGAGGGAAAAGAAATACAACAGGAATATTTCGGTCATAGACATCCATGTTCTTCATTCTGACTTTATTTATTTTTTTATTCTGTTCTTTTTTTTTTTTTTCTCGTATAGATCTAAGGTAAAGAGACGTGGTATATTGTTCAGTGTCCTCTACAGTATAAAATATTGACATATGCTGGTTTGAGTTCTTGTGTCTTGTATATTTATAACAAAAAAAACAGTATTGGTGCCCACCATTCTTTCTTCTTAGCTAGTATACCAAAAATCAGACATCAGGTCCAGCATGGTCCTTCTTTATAATGCCCAGTTTTGTGCTGTTGGGCTAAATTACATGGCATTTTCTACCCGACGCCTATGCTTTACTGCGAAAGCATGGCTGCATGTTCCAAAAAGATGAATGGGACTACCCAACTAAGATGGAAACACTGCCCTGCGCTGTGAAGATCCTGGCAGTGTGAAGGAAGACTTCTATAGTCAGATTTTTGATATGCCAGTGCTTTCCCTGATTCAAAACCTGTGCATGTGCAGCGTGCTCTCCCCCCACCCGTTGCAACAGTGGCTGAGCTTAACGATTGGTCCTTTTGATGCCCGGGGTTCTGCGCTCAATGTACAGTGCGTACTAGCTTTAAAAGAGAAGTACTGTATTTATTGGCGTATAAAACTCACTTTTTTTACCCTGAAAATAGAGGGTAAACTGGGTATGTTTTTTTATTTCTTTTTAATTTTAGATTCATACTTGCCTATGTGGATGGAGCATCAGACCGATGCTTCACCTGTCCCCTGCCGCCTGAGAACTGAGGCACTGAACACAGCAGATGGCTCGGTTTTCACAGATCCTCGAGAGGAGAGCTACTGACTGTAAGTCAGCAGCTCTCCTCTCTGATCCTCCACGCTCATTGGAACGCTGAGTTGTGGAGGGGCGGGAAGCGGCCATCTCAGCGGCTCGCTGAGACTGCCATTAGTCAAGGCAGCTGGTGGATCCAGACTTGGAAGTCCTGATGACGCGCTGCCTCGACTGATGGCAGCAACGTCAGCGGAGAGTGGACTTCAGACCGATCTCCGCTGAAAATGGGTCACAGGAGTGCAAAACGCATTGCACTCCTGTGACCCAGAGGAGAAGCCCAGCCTAAGGCTTCATGCCCACGGATGTTTTAAAAAACGGGCTGTAAAGCTAGTACAGACGCCAGGGAAAAAAGTAGCATTTTTAACACAATTTTTTTTCCACGTTTTTGCATTTAATTCAATGCACGTTTCGCCGCGCTAGCTTTCAGCCGTCTTTTTCTTTCTCTATTCAAAATCAATGGTTCCCTATGGGAGCCCATTGATAAGAATGGAGGTTGCACCAGAAGTCGGATCAAGATGATCCGACTTGCGGGGCGACTTGTGTGCTGAGAATCTTGAAGGGGAACCCCACGAAAATATAATAAAAAAATTTGCGTGAGGTTCCTTCCCAGGACGATACCAGACCCTTCGGTCTGGTATGGATCTTAAGGGGAACCCCCACACCAAAAACAATGGCGTTGGGTTCCCCCAGGATCCATAACAGACCTTTTATCCGAGCACGCAGGCCAGGAAAAGGGGGGCGGGCGAGCAAGCGCCCCCCCTCAGACCATACCAAGACGCATGCCCTCAACATGGGGTGGAGGTGCTTTGGTGCAGGGGCACTGTGCCGGTGCGCCCCCCACCCCAAAGTACCTTGTCCCCATGTTGATGAGGACAAGGGCCTTTTCCTGACAACCCTGCCCGTTGGTTGTCAGGGTCTGCGGGCGGGGGGCTTATTGGAATCCGGGAGCCCCCTTTATTAAGGGGGCCCCCAAACCTGGCCCCCCACCCTATACATCGTACCCCTACCTATTCACCTGGGGGAAAAAGTGTCAATAAAAAAAAAAACACACTAGACAAGTTTTTAAAGTAATTTATTAGGCAGCTCCGGGGTCGTCTTCTGACTTTGGGGGTTTTATGTGTGTGTGTGTGTGTGTGTGTGTGTGTCTGGTTTTCATGTAATTTCAAAGCCTTCAATACATTTAGTCATTGACATGGAATAAATTGGCAGCCATTGAGGTCAGAACTCTTCCTTGTTTTGGGTCCAGGCTGCACATGGGGTCTTGTCTTCTATTTGAACTGAAATAAAGCCCTAGGTATATAAGTGTGCCTATACCCACTCCTCCCCCTTGACCAGTGCCCCAATAGCAAGCCACTTGCTATAGGGGCACTAGTGCGTGCTTGTTCCCTAGCCCCGCTCTATGCGTCCATAGGGCACATAGAGCTGTGACTTGGGCCCCCCCCCCTGTTCTCTCCTCATTGGTTCACTGGCTGTGATTGACCGCAGTGGAAGCCAATGTGTGTGTTTTTTTTTTTTTTTATTTTTTTTTTACCTTCAGCCTTTACATCCACTTTATTGATATATGGAGCTCTGTTAGATTTCCGTTCACTTTACAAGGACAATATGTTCTCCAGGCAGGAAATGAAGGTACCTGTCCAACAGAGCCTGGCAGATTTTACTGCAGTCAGAGGCGCATATCCCCACTTGAGCTACATGAAAATATTTTGTATATAGATATACTCTTAAGTGGAGCTTTTCCCTGAGAGCCGGGTCACACGGGGGCAACATGACTTTGAGCACGACTTTGCGAGGCAACTTGGACACAACTTGAGAGTGAACCACAGAACGACTTGAAGTCGCCTTCAGAACAGGCTGTCCCCTGTGTTTGGTATGAATCATGAGGGGGAACTCCACGCCAAATTTTAAATAAAAAAAAAACGTCATGGGTTCCCCTCCAAGAGCATACCAGGCCCTTAGGTCTGGTATGGATTTCAAGGGGAATCCCCTACGCCGAAAAAACGGCGTGGGGGGGTTCCCCCAAAATCCATACCAGACCCTTATCCGAGCACGCAGCCTGGCCGGTCAGGAAGGGGGTGGGGACGAGCCAGCGCCCCCCCTCCTGAACTTTACCAGGCCGCATGCCCTCAACATGGGGGGGTGAGTGCTTTGGGGCAGGGGGGCACCCTGCGGCCCCCCACCCCAAAGCACCTTGTCCCCATGCTGATGGGGACAAGGGCCTCTTCCCGACAACCCTGGCCGTTGGTTGTCGGGGTCTGCGGGTGGGGGGGCTTATCCGAATCTGCGAGCCCCTTTTAATAAGGGGGCCCCCAGATCCCGGCCCCCCACCCTATGTGAATGAGTATGGGGTACCCCTACCCATTCACCTGGGGGGAAAGGTGTGAATAAAGAAAACACACTAGACAGCTTTTTAAAGTAATTTATTAGGCAGCTTCGGGGGTCTTCTACCGACTTCGGGCCTCTTCTCCGGCTCTCCGGTGCTTTCTGCCTTCTCCCGGGCACCTCCGCTATCTTCTGCCAGCTCTTTTGCTAGTGGGGGCCCGGTCTTCATCGTCTTCTTCCCTCTTCTCTCCACCCGATGTTGCCTCGACACTCTCTGCCGCTATAATGCCGTGTGCGCGGAGCGCAACGACTTATATAGTCATGGGGTGTGGTCACCGGGTGACCCCGCCTCTTCTGACGTCACAGTCCCATCATGCTCCGGGTGGGGACGACATAAGGGGCTGGGACACATGGTAACATCACCCGGTGACCACGCCCCATGCCTAGTTGCCATGTGTCCCAGCCCCTTATGTCGTCACCACCCGGAGCATGATGGGACTGTGACGTCAGAAGAGGCGGGGTCACCCGGTGACCACGCCCCATGACTATATAAGTCGTTGCGCTCTGCGCACACACGGCATTATAGCGGCAGAGAGCGCCGAGGCAACATCGGGAGAAGAGGGAAGAAGACGACGATGAAAACGGGGCCCCGCTAGCAAAAGAGCTGGCAGAATATAGGGGAGGTGCCCGGCAGAAGGCACCGGAGAGCAGGAGAAGACCCCCGAAGTCGGTAGAAGACCCCCGGAACTGCCTAAATAAATAACTTTAAAAAGCTTTCTAGTGTGTTTTTTTTTTTTGACACTTTTCCCCCAGGTGAAATGGGTAGGGGTACGGTGTACCCCATACTCATTCACATATGGTGGAGGGCCGGGATCTGGGGGCCCGCTTATTAAAAGGTGCTCGCAGATTCCGAAACGCTCCGACAACCAACAGCCAGGGTTGTCGGGAAGAGGCCCTTGTCCCCATCAACATGGGGACAAGGTGCTTTTGGGGTGGGGGGGGCCGCAGGGCGCCCCCCATGTTGAGGGCGTGCGGCCTGGTACGGTTCAGGAGGGGGGGGGGGCGCTCGCTCGTCCCCACCCCCTTCCTGACCGGCCGGGCTGTGTGCTCGGATAAGGGTCTGGTATGGATTTTGGGGGGACCCCCATGCCGTTTTTTTCGGCGTAGGGGGTTCCCCTTGAAATCCCTACCAGAACTAAGGGCCTGGTATGCTCTTGGAGGGGAACCCATGCCGTTTTTTTTTTTTTTTATTTAAAATTTGGCGTGGAGTTCCCCCTCATGATTCATACCAAATACCAGCTCTGTGGGAGGGAGGGAGGGGTTTGCCTTAGAGCCGGTTCACAGAGGGGCAACTTCCTGTAAAGTTGACTCACTATGAACGGGGATCCGATTTGGAGGCGACTTCCATTGAAATCAATGGGTACAAGTCACCTAGAAGTCGGATTGAAGTCGTACAGGAACCTTTTCTGAAGTCGGAGCGACTGCAGTAGTATGCATTAAGACGGCTCCATTCACTTCCATTACTTTTCTAAGCCACGTGACTTGGGGCGACTTGAAGTCGGATCCCAGGACGCCCCTGTGTGAACTGGCTTTAACTGTCTTTGTATGCTGGTGTGAAATCGCCTAAAGCTTTTTTTTTTTTTTTTTTTTTTTTACTCTTTTTGGTTCCTTCTTCCTGGTTTACCTGAAGGCAATGGTGATGAAGCCACACAGATGTCCCCTGGGAAGGCATTCAGGGAAATCTTGTACCTAAACTGGAAAATCTTGCATTATTTTCATACTGTACGTGCATGACAGTGTGAAGTGTGTGACATGACATCTTGTGCCTCGTTTCACACTTGCACCTAACAAAGTTGCAGTCATTTGCCGGAAGGAGAAAGGACTGCTTGAAAGACTCTGACACCTGACAGTTCAATTTATTAGTAGTAGTAATATACAGAATATATATACCGCTAACAGTTTGCGCATTTACAATATAAAGGGAGACCGTTGCAATAAAGTTCAGTACAAAAAGATTAGCAGGGCCCTGCTCATGAGGCTTACAATCTAAAGGAGGGGGAGGTGGTACAGAAGGTAATAGCTGCGGGGGGATGATCTGATGGAGGAGTAGACTTCCCTGAATAGACTAGTTCTCAAGGATCACCTAAAGGCAGACAGAGAAGGATCTACAAGGCAGGAGATACTGGGCTAGGGAGTTCCAGAGGATGCGAGAGGCTCTGGAGAAGTGGTTTTTATATTTATTTATTTTTATAAAGGCAGTCAGTAGCAGAGTAAAGAAATGAAGGTTTGGGGTAGCGAAGGTTTTTACATGTAACTCTTTGCTGGTTGGAGGCAGAGGAGGTTTGAGACAAGGAGAATGTGAAATGGATAAGGTTGTGTTCGGAGAGGGAAAAGGGGTGTTAGAGAGGTGGGAGAAGGTGGCTCATGGAAGCAGGGGAATTGAAATAAGAGTGAGGGTTGCGGCTGAAGCCTGAGTGGGGTTGATTTACTAAAACTGGAGAGTGGAAAATCTGGTGCAGCTGTGCATGGTAGCCAATACGCTTATAATCGATTCTGTTTGCATGATTTTACCGCGATTGTTGCCCGACGAATCGCGGCAAAATAGCGCCAAGTTTGGGGTGCTATTAAAAGTAACAGGGAACACACGGGCGTCCCGAGATATTCCCTTATTTCGAATCGCAGGCAGAATTGCGGCGATTCTGCCAACAATTCGGAGCCCCAAGATATGAACAGCACCTAAAACCTGGAAGCTGATTGGTTTCTATGCACATCTGAACCAGATTCTGCAGTTTCAGTAAATCAACCCCACTGACTGTTCTATGGGTAAGAGTTAGGTGGTGGAGGTCCTGGGTTTGGGCAATATCCCCAGAAATTAGGAGTAGTCGGAGGGTGAACAAGGTGGGAGCAGGTTTTTTGCAAATGCCCTGGTGATTTGGAAATGGTAACGTGGGCTCAGAAGGAGCAGGATATAAGTGCAGAAATGAGGATATGTATAAGCTGCTGTAAATTGGCTCCTGTGAGCTGAGGGCAGGGGTCTCCGTCAATGGACACATACAGCCTGGCTAGGGAGCGAGCCCATACCTTAGCATTTTTTGTATTTATTTTTTGTGGAATAGCACATAAGGGAGGTAAATCTCAGCAGTGGGTTCACTGGCAGAAATTAACACCCGGTATACATTAGGCTACCTTCACATGGATGACTAGTGCCAATTCGAATGATGGCTGCAGGAATCTGATTCTAATTCTAGCCCTAGACCTCCTCTGTAACTCAAAACATGCAACCTGTAGATTTTTTTTTTAAACATCGCCTATGGAGATTTTTAAGGGTAAAAGTTTGTCTCTCCTCTGTTCACTTCATACCCCCACATCTGTAATCTTCTGGTGCTGTGGGGGTTAATTCAAGCCAAGGGACCTGTCGTATGCACTTATCAAGAGTGCCAACTATGCCCGCCTTTTCTTTCCACCTCCTCCATTCATAGAAGCTGTAATATGGCTTCCAGCAAAGAATAGCACTCTGTTATTGGAGCAGAGGCAGATGAATTTAAGATCCGCCTCCTCCATTCATAGATTGTTATTCATTCATAGAAACTATAGTTGGCACTCTTTTTAACCCTTGCAGCACCATAAGATTATGGCTGTGGGTGTGAGTGAGTGAATAACTTGTATAGCGCTGCAAATGCGAACTTAATCGCCTCAAGGGTAGAGGGGTTGGGCTTGGCATCGGATGGCAGAAGATTTTCACTAAGGCATAATGCACACTAGAAAGCTTAAAAACAGCTTTAGCTGGCGTTTAGCAGTGTTTAGCCTAGTGTGTAAGCTATGTTTAGTAGCTTCAGCGTTAAGGAACGGGGCCGTCGGCGTCCTTAACAACCAGTAAATGGCTGATTGTTAAGGAGCAGGCCAGGAAGCTGGGCACTGCATCCTTAACAGCAGACGAGTCATCAACTGTGAGCGGGGTTCCCTGCTGCCAACTGAATGTATAAAAAAAACATTTCCGGCAATAAAAAAAAAATGTGAGAAGAACCCTTTGGTTCTAGTATGGATTTTAAGGGGAACCCCATGGCAAAAAAAAAATGGTGTGGGGTCCTGTAGGTCATGGCCAGAAAAGGGGGGGACACAAGCGAGTGCCCCCCCCCATCCTGAAGCATACCAGGCCACATGCCCTCTACAGTGTTGAGGGCATGCGGCCTGGAATGGTTCGGGGAATGGACGGACAAGGGCTTCTTACCCACAACCCTGGCCAGTGGTCTGTGGGCACCCTATGGGCATCTGTGGGCAGGGGACTTATCGGAATTACCAGATCTGCCCCCCCCCCATGTGAATGAGTATGGGGTACATACATCAGGGCTTGACAATCCCCGGGCGCCAGGTCGCAAATGCGACTAGAATTAGCGACCTGGGGCAGCACAGCTGAGGTTACCAGTATCTCCGTGCGCCCCCCCCCCCCCCCGTGATCGCATGATCTCTTCGGGCCGCGCCGGCAGGTAATTTAGGCCGCGGCTTCATTCTGTAATCTGGCGCCATCTTGTGGTGGCCGTTGGTATGACAAGACAACCAGCAATGCTTGCCTGTTTCACTGCCCGCCCATCTCCTTCCCTTTACTTAGAAGTTAACCCCCAAACATTATACATATTTTTTATTCTAACACCCTAGAGAATAAAATGGTGGTTGTTGCAATACTTTTTGTCACACTGTATTTGCGCAGCGGTCTTACAAGCGCACTTTTTTGAGGAAAAAAATATACTTTTTTAAATGAAAAAATAAGACAACAGTAAAGTTAGCCGATTTTTTTTTTTTTTTTTTATATTGTGAAAGATAATGTTACGCTGAGTAAATTTGATACCCAACATGTCACGCTTCAAAATTGCGTCCGCTCGTGGAATGGCGACAAACTTTTACCCTTTAAAATCTCCATAGGCGACATTTAAAAAATTCTAGAGGTTGCATGTTTTGAGTTACAGAGGATGTCTAGGGCTAGAATTATTGCTCTCGCTCTACTGATCGCGGCGATACCTCACATGTGTGGTTTAAACACTGCTTTCATATGCGGGCGCTACTCATGTATGCGTTCGCTTCTGCACGCATTGGTCATTAAAAAAAAAAAACCTGGCTCCTAACTTTTTTAGCTGGCTCCTAGATTCCAAGCAAATTTGTCAAGCCCTGACATACATAATACCCCTACTCATTCACCACAAAAGTGTAAGAAGTAAATAAAGACACAACACAAGTTTTTGAAAAATGTTGGCGGATGTCGTTATTGACAATGGATCTACAGGGGATACTATATTTAAAGCGGAGGTCCGCCTAAAAAAAAAAAATATTAAAAGCCAGCAGCTACAAATACTGCAGCTGCTGACTTTTAATAAATGGACACTTACCTTTCCAGGGTGCCCGCGATGTCGGCAGCCGAAGCCGATTAATCACTCGGCTGCCCCCGCCGCCATCCTCGGTGAAGGAATCAGGAAGTGAAGCAATGCGGATTCACTTCCCGGTTCCCTACTGCGCATGCGCGAATCGCTCTGTGCGTCCCTTACTGGTCCCCGCTGTCTTCTGGTACCTGTGTGTTTCCCAGAAGACAGCGGGGGGGAAGGGCGTGACCCCCGCGGGAGTCTATGCCCGGAAGTGGGTGCAAATACCTGTGCAAATGTGACACCGGAGGGGGGGAGGGTTCTGAAAAGCGGAGGTTTCATTTTTGTGTGGCCCGCCGGTTTAAAAAAAAAAAAAAAAAAAAAGACATGTTAAAAGCTTGTGCTGTGTTTTTTTTATTTTTACTCCTTTTTTTTTTTTTTGTGGTGATTGAGTAGGGGTATTATGTACCCCATAATCATTCACATATGGTGGGGCCAGGATCTGGGAGTCCCCAGATTCTGATAAGCCCCCCCACCTGCAAATCCCCACAACCACTAGCCAGGTTTCTGGTGAAGTCCCTTGTCCCACCCAAAGCAGCCCCCCCTCCCCTCCCATGTGGCCTTGTATGGTTGGTAATGGTTGTTATGGACGCCGACAGCCCCTGTTTAAAAAAAAAAACAAAAAAACTGCAAAACGCCGCGCACCAGCGTTTAGCAGAGATTAGGTTTCTACTTTTTTTTTTTTTTTTTCTGCGTGCATGAACACACTGGATAACATTCAGTGTAGTTTAGAGGCAGTAGAAAAAAATAAAATAAAAAATGTATGATGCCCAAAACAGCAGCTGTAAAAACGCAGAGCGTTCAGAGGCCTAAAACTGCAGCCAGCAGCTCAAGGGGCACCTCACATTGATTGCAAGTACACTCAGTTGTGATGTGCTGTGCAGTGCACTTGTCTGCATTTCTGGTACAGTGTGATAGTTGCTGTATCTTTGTGGGTTGTTTTCAAGGCAGTGCATGTTACAGTGCACACACACCTAACACATGTACATCTGAACAGGTTTTTTTTAGATAATTTTAATTATTTAAATTGACCTTTTTAGTAGAGATTTCAAGATTTCTCCGGCTAATCGCGTTTAATGCCAATGTTTCTTCATAATTTTCATGAATACAGTGCTGCAATACACACACTGACACAATCCACCATATTTTTTTATTTTATTTCAACTTTGCACTTTTGGAATATTTGTAACCTGCACCTGTTTTGAGCTTCCAAAATAATGTATTATCATTTGTATATTTTGTGTGGGCAGATAAATATCTAGGCAAAGCATGCTTACTGCTTCATTGTACTCTGCCAATTGGCCAACTTTCCATTGATGGAATTTACATTTTTGCAAATATAATTATTTTCCCCCAATTTTTTGGGGGAAAAAATACATAAGGTATATTGATGCACAGTTCTAACAAAGCATGTTTTACATGCAAAATTTTGTAATTTCATAAAGTAAAATAAATATCAAGATATTTTATTTTTTTTTCCCCCCAAAGAACAAAATCCAACATTGAAATTGTGCGTTAATATGTAGAATGCTATTTTTCCTATAAAGAATATAACGTTTAATCAGTGGCTTAGTGATGGCTTCTTTTTTTTTTCTTAAATTTATTCCAATAGAATGTTAACGGCTTTGGCAAGTAAATAAATATTAGAACAAGCCTCTAAATCTAATACAGTTATGTTTGTTAAAGTAGTTGACCAAAATGTGTGAATTATTAATGCAAATCTTTCTCCTAATTATATTTCTACAGTATCTGGCGTGGCCCCAATGTGAATTGTGTTGATAGCTCAGGATACACCCCTTTACATCACGCCTCTCTTAATGGACACAAGTAAGTGCTTGAAATTTCCACATTATAATTACAAATCACATATAATATAAGTGCTAGAGCTTAAAAGGAGACCTTACCTCAAGCGTTTTGAGACGATTTGGAGCTTTGAGTATTTATTATTTTAGGTTTTCTCGGTGGTAAGCTTTTAAATGGGGAAATGGCAGTGTTTGGGACAGGCTTTCCAACCTGGATGATCAGCTTTTCTTTCTAAGGCTACATTCACACCAGTGATTAGGGCGAATAGTAGCAGCAGGAATCGGAGGTTCCTTCTGCGGCTAGGTGCGGCCACTGGCTCCGTTCACTGAAATGACAGGTTTCCACTAGCCGCAGCTATTTGTGTCTGACTGCGCAGCTGGTGATTGGCTGCGGTGATCGCGGCTGGACACACTTTTTGCGCATCCAGCGCCAATCACTGCAGGTAATCGCTGGCTGTGAAGAGCTGCAAGCCGCCGGCGACCTGTCGTAGTGAACAGCGCCGGTGACCACACCTACCCGCTGAGAGCCGCAACAGGAACTGCTGCTACAATTCACATTGGCCTTACCCGCTGATGTGAATGTAGCTTAACAGTTTATTGGCTCTGTGAACAACTATAGACGTGGGATTGCCAGCTGACCTGACTGAAAACAGCAAATTGAGCAATTGTCACCAAATAACCAGTCCTTTTAAAGCTGTTTGCAGATGGTATAGGGCGTGTTCACACAGCTCCGCTGCGCTTTGGCCGCAGTGCGGGTGCAGCGGAGTGTGCCTGCGGTTTTTGTTTTTTTTTTGTTGTTTTTTTTGTGATGGTTAGCTGCACATTTTTATACGCTTTTAGAAAATGCACATAAACTGAAAGACATTAATACAAGTCTACGGGAAAGCAAAACTTACAAAAACCACAGGTACACTGCACTGCAGCCAAAGCGCAGTAGATCAGTGTGAAGCTTCCCCTAGTCTGATTGGACAGATACTTTTATTTTTATATAACACATGCATGTGTATTGCAAGAGAATATTTAATGCCAAACTACATTCTGCAAATACCTGCCTCTATACCAGTGATAGGATCATTGCATCCTTTGCCAGTTTCTGATATATTCTTTTCTGGCTTTTTCCAAGTGCCTGTCTAAATCTGTCACTTAACCCAACATACAGGCACCATGCAGTGAATGTCTCTACAAGTCGAGTAAAAGTCCACGCCTAAATCAACCATTTTACTTATTTTTCCGCCATTTCAAAAATATTAGGCAGCGACCATACAGTGAGGGGAAAAAGGATTTGATTCCCTGCTGATTTTGTATGTTTGCTGTGACAAAGAAATGATCAGTCTATAATTTTAACGTTAGGTTTATTTTAACCATGAGAGACAGAATAATAACAAAAATATCCCAAAAAAAAGCATTTCCAAATAAGTTATGAATGGATTTGCATTTTAATGGGTGAAATAAGTATTTATCCCCTATCAATCTGCAAGATTTCTGTCTCCCAGGTGTCTTCTATAGAGGTAACGAGCTGAGATTAGGAGCACTCTCAAAGGGTGTGCTCCTAATCGCAGCTTGTTTCCTGTATAAAAGACACTGTCTACAGAAGCAATCAATCAGATTCCAATCTCTCCACTATGGCAAAGACCAAAGAGCTGTCCAAGGATGTAAGGGACAATATGTGTAGGTCTACACAAGGCTGGAATGGGCTACAAGACCATCGCCAATAGGGGTGCAACGGATCAAAAAACTCACGGTTCGGATCGTTCCTCGGATAAGAGTCACGGATCGGATCATTTTTCAGATCAACAAAAAAATTGTAGCCTCATTGTGCCCCCATTGCAGCCTCACTGTGCCCCAAATTGCAGCCTCGCCAGGGCGGAGGAAGTGAGAGGGCGGCCAGCAGGGCCGGATTTGCTCTCCCTGCCTCCCCAAGGCCAGGTTCCACAATGCACCCCCTCTCACCAACCGAACCACCCTGCCCCAAATCAACGGAGAATGGCAACTGGATTGCAGGGGTGACACGGTTAGTTCAAACATTTTTTTTTTTTTTTTTTATATAATTGTATTATTATTATTTTTAATATTTTTCTTATTTAATTTTTAATTTCTTTTTAATTTTATTTATTTTTTTTATCAAATTTTTTTTTCACTTAACTTTATTGCTATCACACAGGAGAAAACAATTCCCTGTGTGATAGCAATTGGAGGTGACAGGTTCTCTTTATTGACCCTGTCACCTCCAAAACAGGAGTCCTAGCACTGTGCTAGAACTCCTGTCACAGCTGAGATGGGAAGAGCACAGCTCACCCCTCTCACTGTGTACATCGGGGGGAGGGACAGGAGACAGACTCGGTGGCTGGGGGGAGGACGGAGTCCCGAAGACAGAGCCAGCAGAGAGGTATGTGGGGGAGGGGAGGACAGACGGCAGCACATATTTCTTGTTCATACATCACGGGACACAGAGCAGCATAGTCATTACTATGTGGGTTATATAGAATTACCTTCAGGTGCTGGCACTGGCAACTTCCAAACAGGAAGTACCCTCCCCTATATAAGCCCCTCCCATCCGGGAGTACCTCAGTTTTTTGCCAGTGTCTAAGGTGTTGGCCAAGGTTAACATGTATTCATCTGGGCTTGTGTACAGGTTCTCTGGGCCTTAGCAAGCTATTCCGGATCCGACCAAAAAAGCTTCATAGCTAAACGGTCGGTACCCGGGCCTTGCAGAGAAGAGCAAGGTTTTGCCTGTAATGCCTCTCTTAGGAGGGCTGGACCCTGGGATCCAGAGCTCTGGTCATACCCAAAACCAAGAGGCTATCTGTGCAGGGTGCTATACAGGTCCAGGGGAGTGGAATCCTTGGGAACCCGGTCCCTGAAGGTCTAGTACAATGCCTGCCGTGAAAGGTGAAGTTTGGGCTTCTGTGGACCAAACAAAGTCCTGCGGCGGGGAAAAGGTAAGTGGGGGCCCCTCAGGAACTTGGTTCTATTGAGGGGACCCCCAAGCCTAATATGTCTTTCTGCCTGTTACCTAAAAGGTATTCCCGCTAATAGCTGTATATGCCTAAGAAATCCTAGAAATGTTTTTTCATAAAGGAAGTTTTAAAAACTGTAAACCTGGAAATGTTTTTCATAAAGGAGGTTTTAAAAAAAAAAAAAAAAAAGACGAAAGTGCGGTACCTGTGTTTGTCCACTAGAGGCCGCTGTGGAACGTCTTTTTTTTTTCTTGGGACTATTCCTTCCATGGTGAAAGTCCAGGCAGATGAGTGAGCTCTCTATCAGGGAAGCTGCATTCCTCTGTCATGCTGCCAAGTAGTTTCCTTCCATCCCCGAGTCCTGGTGAAACAGGGACCCTGGCTCCTCTCCCTACAGGGCGCCAAGAGCGCACACGCGCGCGCACACACGCTTTCTTTTTATAGATTTAGCTTCAAAAAGTGGGCGGAGCCTGGCGGATGACGCGCTCTGTGCGCCCAGCGCTTCTGCGCATGTGCGGGGCGTCCCAGCAAGATAAAAGGACTCAGTCCACGCTGCTTGCTATGGACACAGAGCATGAAAAGGAGCTGGTAGCATGGTATAGGGGCTTACAGCGGGCGGTTGATACAGGCATCCCCAGAAAGAGGCATTAGTAGACACCCACTGATGTACATAGCAGCAGATTGCATTAGACTATTTCAGTAAGGGGTGTATTGCGGCTGGAATACCTCAGCTTTGAACTAAGGAATATGCCGCCTAAAAAACTCCGAGATATACAGCTCAGGAAGTGTAGGGGGTCTCCATCGGGCTCTGAGGATCTGGAGCAGTCATCTGCACCCTCCTCCCCTGAGAAATCAGAGGTTAATACCCATAAGGAACCCCCGGGAGTGCCAGGTACTGCGGCTGTCCTCAGTCCACCTGCTCCTGCATATATAACAGAGGAGGTTTTTTCCTCAACTCTGGAGGGATTGGAGCAGAGATTGGCAGCATTGATCGCTTCTTCTCTACAGGAAAGAAAGCGCGCCAGATCTCCATCACCTCCATTAGAGTGCCGGTTGGCAGGAAGGGACCGACCTACCTGAAGGGGATCAGGAGGAGGTTAACTCTGTTTTTGAGGAATCGACAGTAGATGAACCATTTTCAGCATCACAGACTGAAAGATTGTGGGTCCAGACCCTAACTGACATGGTTCGATCTGCATTTAAAATGCCTCTTGTTGAACCATCAACTACTGCTGTCTCCTCATTGGGGTCGCTAAAAGCTCCCCAGGTTAATTGCTCCTTTCCAATACATCCATTATTGGAAGGACTTATATACCAGGACTGGGAACATCCTGATAAACTATTTGTTCCGCCTAAGAAATTTCCGGTGATCTATCCCATGGAGGAAAAGTTCACCCAGAGATGGAATGTTCCTACGGTGGATGCAGCCATCTCTTCTGTGAACAAATCACTGACATGTCCAGTAGATAATGTTCAAATGTTCAAAGATCCAGTAGATAAAAAATTGGAATCTTTATTAAAATCTGCTTTTTCCACAGCAGGGGCTGTTACACAGCCAGCAGTGGCAGCTATTGGGGTCTGCCAAGCTTTAAAGGATCAAATGAAAATGGTCCTGAGGGATTTGCCAGACCAGCAGGCCCAGGCTCTGGCTGATCTGCCTAGAGCATTATGCTTTGCGGTTGACGCCATCAAGGATTCTATCCATCAGGCCTCCCGCCTCACGCTGTCTTTGGTACATATGCGTAGGCTTCTGTGGCTCAAAAACTGGTCTGCTGAAGCTCCCTGTAAGAAGCTCTTAGTTAGCTTCCCATTTCATGGGGAACGCCTTTTTGGCGAGGACCTGGATAAGTATATCCAGAAGATTTCCAGTGGTAAAAGTACTCTCTTACCGAGTAAGAAGAGGTCTAGGGGTCCATCTTTTAAGAGGACTACCTCTCCTATCCCTGCGACGTCTGCTACTAAGCAGTTCCGACGGCCTCCTCGGTCAAACTCAGGGGGTAAAAATCAGGGACAGTCACAGGGTAATAAGAAACCCTGGATCCGAAGGGGTACTAAACCAGCCTCCAAGTCAAGCCTATGAAGGGCTGCCCCCACTCAAACGGGTGGGGGGAAGACTTCAGTTGTTCGCAGAGACCTGGCGGGAGACGATCAAAGACAGATGGGTGCTCTCCGCAGTAACTCTGGGATACAAGTTGGAGTTAAAAGAGTCTCCTCCTTCCCATTTTATGTGGTCAGGCATGCCAAGAGACCCTCTGAAAAGAGGGTCTCTCCTATTGGCGTTAGAACAACTATTGCTCCAAGGAGTAATTATGGAGGTTCCTATGGAAGAGTGGGGGTTGGGTTTCTACTCAAACCTTTTCACAGTCCCGAAGCCAAACGGGGACATAAGACCCATATTGGACCTAAAGAGTCTAAACAAATTTCTAAGCGTCCGGTCTTTCCGGATGGAGTCGATCCGATCGGTCACCGCTGCCCTACAAGGGGAGGAATGGTTAGCCTCGATCGACATCAAAGATTCTTACTTGCATGTTCCCATCTTTCCAGGTCATCAAAAATTTCTACGCTTTGAACTGAAAATGGCGCCCTTCTACTGCAGAGCCTTACCATTCGGTCTGGCCACAGCACCACGAGTGTTCACAAAAATTCTGGCCCCACTGTTGGCCGATCTAAGAACACGAGGTGTAACGATAATGGCATACCTAGACGACCTGTTGTTGATGGACCACTCAGTTGCCAAGCTAGAAGTGGTAATTGTCGATACAATCAAGTATCTAGAATCTCACGGTTGGGTCATCAACCTGGACAAGTCAGCCCTACAGCCAGTGAAAAACCTGGTATATCTAGGGCTACGGCTGGATTCAGACCAGAGGAAGATTTTCTTACCTCTAGACAAGGTATCCTCTTTGAGGGGCTTGGTCCGTCTTCTTTGTGCAAAAAGACAGCCGTCCATACGCCTGTGCATGAGGCTGCTAGGAAAGATGGTAGCATCATTCGAAGCTGTGCCATACGCCCAATTCCACTCAAGGAATTTACAGAGGGCCATATTGTCAGCCTGGAACGGAAAAATTCAGGCTCTAGACTTCCCGATGGCTTTGTCCCCTTCCGTTCGGAAGAGTCTCTGCTGGTGGTTGATCCCCCAGAATCTCCAGAAGGGAAAACCCTTCAGTCCGATATCTTGGAAGGTGGTCACTACAGATGCCAGCCTTATAGGCTGGGGGGCAGTACTGGAGCAATGGTCTCTCCAGGGCAGATGGTCAAATATAGTAAAAACCCTGCCCATCAATCTCTTAGAGATACGAGCAGCCCGGTATGCCCTAGTAGCCTGGACATCCAGACTCCAAGGGTCCCCTGTCAGAATTCAATCAGACAATGCCACAGCAGTGGCGTATATCAATCATCAGGGAGGCACCAGGAGTCGTGCAGCCCAGAGGGAAGTAAGTCACATCCTGGAATGGGCAGAAAAGCATGTCCCATGTATATCAGCTGTCTTCATTCCAGGGGTGGAGAATTGGAAGGCGGACTTTCTGAGTCGCCAACAGTTATGCCCAGGGGAATGGTCCCTTCATCCCGAGGTCTTCCGAGCAATATGTCAGCGGTGGGGAACACCGGATGTAGATCTGCTAGCATCCAGATTCAACGCAAAGGTGGACAGATTTGTCTCCCGGACAAGGGATCCCCTCGCTTGCGGCTCGGATGCTCTGGTGTTCCCTTGGGATCAGTTCAGACTGATATATGCATTCCCTCCGCTACAATTGTTGCCTCGACTCCTTCGCAGAGTCAGGTTGGAGAAGAAGCCGGTGATCCTGGTGGCTCCAGCGTGGCCCCGAAGGGCCTGGTACGTGGAGATCATCAAAATGTCTGTGGGGAGTCCTTGGACCCTTCCACGTCGTCCGGACCTGCTTTCGCAAGGACCGATATACCACCCTTCCTTACTAACTCTAAGTTTAACGGCCTGGCTATTGAATCCCACATCCTAAAGAAGAGAGGTCTCTCTAACTCTGTGGTATCAACTATAATCAATGCCAGGAAGCCTGTATCCAGGCAGATCTACTATAGAGTTTGGAAGGCGTACATCACTTGGTGCGAGGCCAGAAAATGGCATCCACGTAAGTACGTTATAGGCAGAATTCTGGACTTCCTGCAGTGGGCTGTAGACAGGAAGTTTGCCTTAAGTACTATCAAGGGCCAGGTTTCGGCCTTATCAATACTATTTCAAAGGCCCCTGGCTATGCATTCACTTGTCAAATCCTTTATGCAAGGGGTGACTCGTATTATTCCACCGATTAAAGCTCCCATATGCCCATGGGATCTAAATTTGGTTCTGTCGGTTCTGCAGAAGCAGCCGTTTGAACCTTTGCGGCACATTTCCTTGGTTCTACTCACCAGAAAATTGATATTTTTAGTAGCCATATGCTCGGCTAGAAGAGTGTCGGAATTAGCTGCCATGTCCTGTAAAGAGCCATATCTGGTTATCCATAAGGACAGAGTAGTATTACGCCCTCACCCAGCCTTTCTTCCTAAGGTGGTATCGAGGTTTCACTTGAACCAGGATGTGGTTCTTCCTTCTTTTTTCCCCAAACCAAGCTTGGTAGAGGAAAAGTTATTGCATTCTTTGGATGTAGTAAGAGCAGTTAAAGCTTATCTAAAAGCCACTGCTCAGATTCGTAGAACGGATTCTTTGTTTGTTCTGCCGGAAGGCCCCAGAAAGGGTCAGGCAGCATCAAAATCTACTTTAGCCAAGTGGATTTGACAGGTCATAATACAAGCCTATGGCTTGAGAAGTAGACCGCCTCCGTTCAAAGTTAGGGCGCACTCCACGAGAGCAGTTGGAACTTCATGGGCAGTGCATCACCAGGCCTCCCTGGCTCAAATTTGTAAGGCCGCAACATGGTCTTCAGTACACACGTTTACTAGGTTCTACCAGGTGGACGTTAGAAGTCAGGAGGATGTCGCCTTTGGGCGCAGTGTGTTGCAGGCCGCAAAAGATCCTCATGCCTGATGGCGCCCAGCTTATGTATGGTGTATCCCCCCCCCTCATTTGGCATTGCTTTGGGACGTCCCACATAGTAATGACTATGCTGCTCTGTGTCCCGTGATGTATGAACAAGAAAGTAGGATTTTTAAAACGGCTTACCTGTAAAATCCTTTTCTTGGAGTACATCACGGGACACAGAGCTCCCACCCCTCTTTTGGGGACACGTATTGCTTTGCTACAAAACTGAGGTACTCCCGGATGGGAGGGGCTCTTATATTGTTGAGGGTACTTCCTGTTTGGAAGTTGCCAGTGCCAGCACCTGAAGGTAATTCTATATAACCCACATAGTAATGACTATGCTGCTCTGTGTCCCGTGATGTACTCCAAGAAAAGGATTTTACAGGTAAGCTGTTTTAAAAATCCTACTTTTAGTGAAGTCCGGCTGCTAGAAAGCAACTTACTGCCCGTATGTTCCGGCCATTGAAACTGTCTCCGCTCTGCTTGCACTCACACAGCCCCGCCTCCTCCTAACCCCGCGCTGTGATACAGAACACATCCCAGCATTGGACCCGCATTCTTTATATCACAGCGCGGGGTTAGGAAGAGGCGGGGCTGTGTGAGTGCGAGCAGAGCGGAGACAGTTTCAATGTGTTTTACCGCTCTGCTGGCCCCCCCCCCCCTCTACCTGCACCGCGGATCATGTGGTGTGCCGATCCGAAGTCGTTGATCTGTGCGGATCACGGATCAATGACGATCCGTTGCACCACTAATCGCCATGCAGCTTGGTGCAAGGGTGCGATTATTCTCAAATGGAAGAAACGCTAGAAAACTGTCAATCTCCCTCGGCCTGAGGCTTCTAGGGCTCCATGCAAGATCTCACCTCCGTGGAGTTTTAATGATCATGAGAGCGGTGAGGAATCTTGTCAATGATCTCAAGGCAGCTGGGACCAGTCACCAAGAAAACAATTGATAAAACACTACGCCGTGAAGGACTGAAATCTTGCAGCGCCTGCAAGGTCCCCTGCTCAAGAAAGCGCATGTACAGGCCCGTCTGAAGTTTGCTAATGAACATCTGAATGATTCAGAGGAGAAGCTCTTTGGCATCAACTTAACTCGCCGTGTTTGTAGGAGGAATGCTGCCAATGACCCCAAGAACACCATCCCCACTGTCAAACATGGAGGTGGAAACATTATGCTTTGGGGTGCTTTTCTGCTAAGGGGATAGGACAACTTCACCGCATCAAAAGGGACGATGAATGGGGCCATGTACCGTCAAATCTTGGGTGAGAACCTCCTTCCCTCAGCTAGGGAATTGAAAATGGGTCGTGGGTGGGTATTCCAGCATGACAAAGCAACAAAGGAGTGGCTCAATAAGAAGCACATTAGGGTTCCGGAGTGGCCTAGCCAGTCTCCCCAGACCTTGATCACATAGAAAATATGTGGAGGGAGCAGAAGATTTGAGTTGCCAAACGTCGGCCTTAAAACGTTAGGATCTGCAAAGAGGAGTGGGACAAAATCCCTCCTGAGATTTGTGCAAACCTGGTGGCCAACTACAAGAAACATCTGACCTCCTGTGATTGCCAACAAGAGGTTTGCCACCAAATACTGTCATGTTTTGCGAAGGGGTCAAATACTTCTTTCACTCATTTAAAATGCAAATCAATTTTATAACTTTTTTGAAATGCGTTTTTCTGGATATTTCTGTTATTTTGTCTCACTGTTAAAATTAAACCTACCGTTAAAATTATAGACTGATCATTTCTTTGTCAGCAGGGGATCAAATACTTTTTTCCATCCACTGTATGTATTATAATAAAACCAAGAAAAGACATGCAGATAACAGTGATAACCCTCTTTTAAAAGTTCCATGCTAAGCGGCGTCTTCTCTCACTGTTGCACCACCACTATTTTCCCTTCTCACACCAACCTGTATGGAAGCGATGCGTTTCCACAGGCATGGCCGCACCAGGCTTTCTGGGAAGTGGCGCTCAGATTATAGATATCGGTAATAAAACCCCTTTCATTGCTGTCATTGGCAGCAGTAATAACACAGTAAGTGGCAGCAATAATCGCATTTGGCTTTGGTTTCAGTGGCCACATCAATAACGCAGACATTGGTCTTAGTGACGGCAATAAAAACCCCTCTCTCCTGTTATGAGGGACATTGACAGCAGTAATAAACACCCCTCCACCGATGTCAGTGACAGTAGTATCGATAACAACGCCCCTTCCCCTCCTCATTGACTTGGCTGCCACTTTCCCACTATTCCAGTGACTGGCACTGCAGCTGGCTGTCATCTTTCCACCATTTATGTGACACTGGCACCACAACAGACTGCCACCTACCTTTCCTCCACCTTTGTGGTGACACTGACATTACCTAGATGCTACCAGCTAAGTGACCCATTTTACTTGGTCAGTGCTGATCAGCACTGACCCTTTTACTTATACCACAATACCTTTCTACAGACATGTCCCACTGTAGGTTGCCCTCACTGCCCAACCTCTTGCTTTGCTGCATCAATTACTCTCACATAGTCTGTTCAGAAAAGAGTTAAGAGTGGCTGTGCTTTAGATTTTCCAGGTTCTCCGAAGAAGCCAGCTTCAGGAAAACCTGTAGCTGCATAGAGGACATTTCCTAGAGACCCCCAGCTACCACCAACCACTGTAAGTCCTGCGTCTGCCCCAGAGAACACTGGGAGTTGTAGTCCTTCTGGAGTCCCCTGCAAGCATGGACAGTCAGGGACGTGTGGTAGCATAGGATAAGGAATAGGGTGGAGAGCACCCTGCTTGTATTCTGCATCAGGGTTGTTCAACTCGAGAGCAGTCGGCTGGACAGCTCTCATCTAAACACTCCAATCAATTAATTTATGTTTTATCAAGTAGACCCACACCTATCTGATAACTGCTAACAGATCCAAAGGAGATTGAGCATCAGATTGTGACCTGAGCCCAGCTTTTGTCTCTTGTTTGTTTCAGACTTCTATTTATTATTGCATTATATTTATAAGTACCAGACTGACATGAGTTTCTGTATGATATTTGCATGTTGTACATCGCCTAATGCTGTGACAAATTTTATTCCATCAGGGATGTTGTGGAAGTTCTTTTGAGGAATGAGGCTGTGACAAACATTGCCGACTGTAAAGGTTGCTTTCCTCTGCATCTAGCAGCATGGAAGGGAGATGCTCAAATTGTACGACTTCTCATTCATCATGGACCTTCCCATGCAAAAGTCAATGAACAAGTATGTTGAAGTGTCTTCTTCCTTTCTTTTAATACCACTATTTGTTTTTCTCTCCCAATGAAAATGTATTGAGGGGTGTAAGCTTGTTAATATTTGTTAATTACAATTTTCTCTGTTTTTATTTTGTTAAAGTATAACTAAATGTTTTTTTGGGGGTGTTGTCGGGGGGCTGGGTCATGGGTTAGAACCGCTTTTCAGGTTTTTGTGTCCCATTTGGAGGATTTACTCTTTGTACTGATCACAAATTTCACCACATATGAAAGTGGGAGTAAATCCAAAATTTTGTGTTGCCACCAGAGCAGGAATAGAGGGGAAATCTTCCAGGTGGGACCCTTGTTTCTGTGACGGTTGTCTAGTAAGGGATTTCCCTCACATTGGAAAGATATCCTCTTTTTTCTTGAGTCTGCAGTACATAAAGTGAAAGGAAATCTCTCTAATAAGACACAGATGGCAAAAAAGCACAACAGTTACAATCACCCCCCAAACTATCAAATAAAAAATTTGAAAAAACTGTTTATATGTATTTTTAAAGTGGTTGTAAACCCCATTCATGAAATTTGATCTAGGCACACATATATATGTAGTGTTTACTTATCTCTCTCCAAAGCTCTAAGTGCCGTGTCTTTCTGCTGCTTCGTTCCTCTGTTAGCAGAGTCACTTCTGACATTTTCAGACAAGCGAGATAACAGCAGCTGAAAATTTTGAGTCGGTGAGGAAGCTTGGAGGTAGATAAGCAGAGAGCTTGTCTATTCAGACCACAGCTCTGCATGTGCCTTTTGTTTCTCTGCCTGTGTGGAGGGGGGTGTGTGCCTTTCTTCCAATCAGCTCTCACACCGTGTAAGCCCTGACTCCCCACCCACTGCTGAGAGAGGAAGAAAGATTTCTAACACAATCTGCACTTTTCAAAGAGTGTATAAAGGGAAAGACAGCAGATATACCAGTAAAACCTATGTATGGAGATTTGTTTCATCTCTGTGTATCATCTGAGGCTGTTCACTTCACTGGGTATAGGAGAGGGTTTGCAACCATTTTAAAACTGAACTCCAGCCATACCTTCAGTCTTGCACTGTTTTACATGCTCTACGATACTGAAATTACTTACTCTGATTCCACTGCACACTGTGAGCACTTCATTGTGTGCATTACAAGCTGCAACAAATCAGAGCTAGTCTCTGCTGTAAATGCAGCTTGCCTAAGAACGCAAACTCCAGACTGACATTCTCTGTTCATAACTTCTACCAGGAACCAGACTGCTGCTTTCATCTGGGTTGAGGGCTCTTGAAGAGTTTACAGAGACTGGGTTCTTTGATGTTTTCATAAAGCTATGTACAGACCCCTGCCAGTACCTTCTACCAGCCCCATGATTTGCCTGTAATGCATAGAGAGGCACAGAAAACCAATGATTGCATTACCAGTTATGTAGTAAAAACAGGTTTTATTTAAAAGTTTCATTAGCATGTTAATGAGGGAGACTAAGGAAAGAACAATATAAGCAGACTAAATGTGAGTTCTAAATGCTCATCAGCGCCCCTGAAGCCCATTGAAACTACAAGTCCTTCTGCCAGGGATCTGTGAAATCAATGACGCAGCTGTGTGGGTTAAGGTGACAGCGGGTGCGGGGAGAGAATCCCGCCTGCTGTCACAGGGAGGGGGGTATAGGGGGACAGGAGCTGGAATATGGTGGAACATGTAACATATATTCCAAAGGTGAACTTGGCCTTTAACATTAAGGACCCTTTCTCCCTTATTCATGGCACTTTTTCAGAAAATGCCTCTCGTTTGTGTAGATTCTGTTTTGCATACCTCAGATGTTGAGGTGTGATGAGGTTGCAGGTAAGGCTTCCTCCTGATGACTTTTCAGTGTGGATCTTATTTGTACAACACTACACCATGGTACAACATGTGCAACATCACACCTATGTCAGTCCTTCCTACATGTCCTTTGATGTCAAATGAGAGTCTGCATTTGCCTTTCTGCCCAGCATACAAGCACTACTTTGTGAAATGTTTGCCTTAAATTCCACCGTTCCCCCTAACTAACATTTCATGAAGCCCTTACGGACAGTGAATATTGTAAGCTGGAAGCATTTTGAAATCTTTTTATGGCTAACGTTTGGCTTTATTTTCAGATTCTCACTCGGTTGCTTAGTTTGGCCCATGGTTGTTGAGTAACAGCTGAAAGTTTGGAATGTCAAAGATTTTATTAGGTTCTGTAATTATTAACAGGTGACAACTACTAACTAATGGGACCTTGTAAAAACAGTGTTTATTACTTATGGAAGGGCGTCTACACTTTTTTGCACATGGCAAAAATATTTGTTTGTTCCTCTGTTTTAAAGTTGATGAAATTAAAATGTAACCGTAAGTAATATTTGCAAATATGTGTTTTTTTTTTTTTTGTTTGTGGTGTTTTTTTTACATGTTGGTACATTTTGTAAGTGAAAAGTAGTAATATGGCCAGCAGTGCCCAAACTTTAGTGAACAACGTGCATTTTATATATATATATTTTTTTTTTAGACTGGAGCCTGCAAAGCATTGCACCCTCGATCAGTGGATCGTCCGGTGCAGTGTCGGGCTATTGCAGACACTGCTGATGGCTCTCTGCCTGTACCTCCGCAGAAAATGTTGGTGAACTAAGAGGGCACTGACCAGCACGTTCATAGTTAGTTAATTGAGAACTACAAGGCATCTGCCACAGTGGCAGATGTGACTTGTAGTTTTTTTTTTTTTTTTCACAGATCTCTGCCCACACAGCTGGGCCATTTTTAAAATGTGGCAAAGACTGCGGGGGGAGAGGAACCCCCACTCGCTTTCACAGGAAGGATAAACCATAAATACTGGTGTAACATGTTCAGAAGGTAAAGTTGGGCTTTAAACCTAATGCAGAACAATTTCATGTAACAGATGATGGAAACCCCAACAAGGAAAAAAGGCTGTGTTTTGGATCTATTCATTTCAAACAATATGGAGCTTATTACAGATGTGGGGGTTAGACACAACTTGGGTAATGGTGATCATGGTGTAATCACATTTCCCATAAATTACAGGAAATAGAAGCATGTTGGTATGACAAGCACTCTAAATAAAAAAATAAAAAAAAAGTTAACTTCAATAAGCTGAGGTCCTTAATGCACGACACTCAATGGTACCGTATATTTGCAACAAAGAGCACACAAGGCGGAGTGTTTTAAAGATGAATTAAGTGCATTAGTCATTGTTTTAAACTGGGTAATAGGCATTAAGGAACCAAAATAAAACTTGGTTGGCTAAATTCTAGTGTTAAAATAAATGAGTAAAAACGGGCTTATAAAAATACAAAGTAGAAGGCACACCCTCAACATTCCAGATTTAGAAGGTTTGCAAGGGAGCAATGAGGATGGCTGAAAAAGAATACGGAAAACACATTGCTGCAGCAAGTAAAAAAAAATTGCAACGTTTTTTCAAATATATTGGTATACAAATGATTATTAAACAAAATAACGACCCCATAACAGATGAGGCATGGAAGCTGGTCAAAATGTAAACGGTAAAAAGCCAGATGGGGAGACCCTATTAAAATAGGGGGTTGGGCAGCTACATGGCAGATGAGGTTCAATATTGAGAAATGTAAAGTTATGCACTTGGGCGCCAAAAATGCACATTAAAATGACACATTAGGAGGGGATCTCTGGAATAATCGGTGATGGAAAAGGATCCGGGGGTGCTTATAGATCAGACTTTGCAATAGGATGCAATACTACTTATTACATCATTGAAAAAGACACCTACATTCAAGAGATAAATCAATAATTTTTGACCCGTTTACAAAACACAGATTTGGGTTCCTCTTTGAATATGCAGTTCAGTTTTGGTCACCAGTCCTCAGGGAAAGCGTTGTTCAATTATGCCCCGTACACACGGCCGGTTTTCCCGTCGGAAAAAGTCAGATGAGAGCTTTTGGTCGGGAATTCCGAACGCGTGTATGCTCCATTGAACTTTTTACGACGGGGAAAACGGCCGACAAAAGATAGAGAGCTGGTTCTCTTTTTTTTTTTCTCGTCGGGATTCCCGACTGACCTTTTCCCGTCGGAAAACCCGACCGTTTGTACGGGGCATTAGAGTTCACTGAAGGGCAACAGAATTAATAATGGGGATAGAGGACCTCCGCTATAAGAATTGCTTTACATAGAGTGCAATGCGCTTAAGAGGGGATATGATTACATTGTACAAGTATATCAAAGGTGACCCCCCCAGTAACTGTAATAAAATGTTTAATATAAGGTCCCTGAAGAGGACACGTGGCCATGATTTCAGGTTAGAAGGGATCCTTAGATTGAGGAAAGGGCTCTTCACTGTTAGAGCAGTAAAAATGTGTATCTCGCTCCCCAGTAAGTGGTACTAGCTGAGTGTGTCGACAGCTTTAAAAAACTTTTAGATGTTTTCCTCAGGAAGACAAATATACAAGGCTCTGGGTATTGTTAGATAAAAATAAAATCGCACTGGTTGAACTGTATGGAACGATCTTTTTTCAGCCTTATAACTATGTAACTTTATTTGTTTTTGATTTGTTCTGTGTTGGCAGCCCATACAAAATTAAAGCAACGTACGTTAATGCTAATCATTATGCATGTTACTGCAACGCACAAGAAATGCAAGGTGTAAGTAGGCCCTTGGTGTTTTTCATTAGGCCCAATTTACACTTTCTTCATGAGTGATTACATACAAGTGGCCATGATAAGCTGTAGGAGCTGTCAACCTCCCATTTCTTTCAATGGGGCTGCATTCCGCAGACTTGCTGGGTCTCCCACATGTAATTGGTAACGGTCCCATTCACATGTGTGAATAGAGCCTTATTACCAGCAGAGAATCCATGACTGGAATTGGTCTGCAGGCAATGACAGCTGCTGTGAAATGGCAACAGCCGTTTCTAAATGGCCTTGCATGCCCCACTGCTGAGTCACCACTACAGCTCTCCTTTCAGCAGGGAGCCTTATTGATTTCAGAACTGTAGGGGAGATTTAAGCCTAGTACACACTATGACCTTTTCCGGTCATGCCGCCTCCTGTCGGACCGGCTGCAGTACACACGGGCTGAATGTTGGCAGGTTTCTATTGAACCGGCCAATGCCACCCGATATTTAGCCTGTGTGTACTAGGCTTTATCAGGAGGTGTGTCAGCCCACTGAACAGAGATTGCTGCTTTCACACAGGGTGCAGAAGTCTTTTGGTGCAGGTTAATGCCATAGACTGGTGGCTTTAGCAACATAATCAAAAGTAAGCCAATAAACCTTGTCTGAATATCTTCTGACTTAATTCATTTTATTTTTATTGAAGCAAAGTGGCTTTAAAAATAATCATGAACGGCCTGGCTGGCTGGAAGTTATAGGGGTCTGTGGGATATTCCTCCTCCTGTATCTGTACTACTTTATGGGTATGAAATTTAAAATATCTGGCCCAGCTAAGAGAGGAGTGGGAATTGTTTCCCATGGACACTTGGAAATACGCCAAGTTGCAAGATTTCTTTCAGGGACTGAGGAAACCTGTAAACTCTTTAATACACTTACTGATTTATTTTTTATTTTTTAAATTATGCTTTGTATAGGCTCTTGAAATAAAACCCCTTTTTTTCCCTACAAACTTCTCCTGGGTTTTAAAGCCGGTAAGGGGTTCATACTTTTAAAGGGAATAGGAAAGGGATATGGGGACCGCCCTACAGATACTCAAAAGGCCAAGATAACAAGATTGGTAGATGTGTCATTTCTAATGACTTGTTGTTAGGTTCTATGCCACACGTATGCCTATTAAGAGGTATAAAAAAAAAATCTAAATTCTCAACTTTTTGAATGAGGGCAAAAGCTTTATTCCTGCTCTTGGAGTATGGTAGGGTCCATCCGTGAAGGGGTGTTTTCTGAGGGTTAATGAGACATGAAACATGTACACAACATATTGTAATACTCTCTGTATTATCCTCACCAACCCTACTGCAGGCAGGTGATGAGTAGCTCGCTACGACTTCGTTGCAGGTGCGTTTCACAGGTCATAGCCTGCTTCTTCAGGAAGGCAAACTACAGCCAAGCTCTAAAATAAAAAAATGTATAATTAACAATTCCAATTTTGTTAAACAAACTACACGATGGTCATCTTACAACCAGCTGTTGCCAAATTTTCCTTGTTGGATGGGGTAATTCAAATGGGCTGTTTCCATGGAGCATCAGAGACCAAATGTTATCGGTGGGTCTCTAAAGCCTATGGGTCTTTGGGTCTCTGATGCTCCATGGAAGCAGCTCATTTATATTACCCCATCCAACAAGGAAAATGCCACCATGTGCTCAATAGGTGTGCCCTCATCTTATTAGATGGACCTCATACACATATGGAGGTCTAATACAGCTTTAAACTGGAGATTGGAATGTCAGCCTCTCCTCCAGTCTCCAGCAGAAAAAAATTAATATGTAGGAAACAAAGGGCGCTAATAGTGTGATTAATTCTTCACTTTATTTACCACATAAGGTAAACTGCACTCGCATTGTAGCAGATATAGTTTGTCTTCATATGAAAACAGTCCAGCAAGGATAAGACCTATCGCTCTTCAGTGATCTCTCATGTTGCTGCCGATCCTCCCCAAGAGTTATGCCTGCATGGTGACGTCACAGCCCTCATTACTGACTTGTTGCGTCCAATAGGACTTTCTCAAAGAGCAGACGGGTCTCTCAGGGAGGATTAGCAGCAGCTGGGGAGCGGACGAGAGTGTGATATGTCTTATCCATGCTGAACTGTTTTTCTATTAAGCCAATCTATATATGCTACAATGTGTAAAGGCTGTCTATTGGCTATGGAATCTGCCCGCTGCCAGTCACAAGGGGAGCAGAGCTGATGGGCAACTAGTGTCCCCAGGCGCCAGAAATCCCCATCAGGCGCCATCCACGCAACTACAGAATTCTTCAGTCACTGCGCAGTTTGGTAGCTGTAGCAGCAGGGAGGGAGTTCAGCTGCACAGAAGATGAAGTGTGCGTATGCTTTCTCTGGTAACAGCAAGACAAATGTTGTTGCTTCCCCCAAATTGTATGCGTATCGGGTACATGAATTTGGGTCAGGCAGTGACATTTTGTCATCTGGAGGCACAACAGAATTCTAAAATGTGTCCTAGACACTCTTTATGAATTTCCCAGATTTTGTATAAACTAAAAAACAGGCCCGAAGGTTGCCTTTCTAGCTTCAGTATTGTAAATACTGGAATTACCAGAGGTATTTTCTGTAAATTCTTTCAAGAGATGTAACTGACATTCTTTTGTATTTTCGTTTCCTTTCATTGACTTGGGTGCTTGTCAGACTGACCTCCAGTTACTGTGCAGACTGTGAATAGAGGAGAAATCATGATATAACAAGTTCTGACGTGACTTGATTTCCCAACAGCATGCATGTTATCAAGGTTTAGACAACAGTACAGTGACAGCTGGAAACCGGCAACCCTGTAAACCTGGTGCACTGTGTTATTGGAATAGCCAATTCTCAGTATAATCTAGAAAAAGACATGCAAGAAAATTAGTAGTGTATTTATGCAGTTTTTTTTTTTTTTTTTTTTCTGCCTTTCTATTCATTTCAGGAACTAATGGCGGATTAGGTCCCCACAGGCGTTTTTTTACTACAGTCCATTTTACTGGGAAAGATATGTCCCTTCCTTTCTTGGCCTACTCACTAGGTTAGGCCTCTGCTGGAATCAGAACCTTATTAATCCCTCTGTAATACTAGGTAAATTTTTAGTAGAGTAGAATCCAGATACATTTCTTATTTTTTTTTCTTTAAAAAGAATAGGGAAAGGAGTATATTTTCCTGTTTCTTTATCGTACATTAAGGGACACAGAGCATATTTTCCTGTTTCTTTATCGTACATTAAGGGACACAGAGCCTCATAGTAATTACTAAATGGGTTATATTCCACCTTCAGGTGCTGGATACTGGTGTAATCAATTAGACAGTCTCCTCCCTATATAACCCCTCCCATACTGGGAGCACCTGAGTTTTTTTTTTCGCCAGTGTCTAAGGTGTTGGTCACAAGTGAAGATGTGCTCTGAGGAGCTCCACTGGAGGGATCCATGCTGGATTTAAATAGCCTCCATAAAGACCAGATCCATCCAAAGTGCCATTAAGGCCTAAAAGGATGGTACCTGGGGCCTCGTATCCGAAGCACGTAATGCCTCTCTCCGAATTGCTGGATCCTGGTTCCAGTACTTTGGTTATGACCACATACCAAAGATTTTCTGGCAGGATGCGGTACAGGTCCAGGGGAGTGGAAATCCTGTCTAGGAATCTGGTCCCTGAAGGTCTGTTAACTTAACCCGCCGTGATGGGTGAAGATTGGGTCTGTCTGTGTTCAGCAGTATCCTGCGGCGGGGATAAGGTAAGTGAAGAAAATCCTAGGTAAATACCTTTTAAGGATCATCTTCCATGAGTAGCTGCATGTCGTATCTGATTTCCGCCACTAGAGGCAGTAAAGAGACATACCTGGTGTTTCACTTACCATGCTCTCCAGGAACGAAAGCTCAGTGTCAGCCAGTCTGTTGAGCCGCTCACTTCCTCCGATTCAGGCTCTGCCACAGTTGGGGGGGGGGGGGGGTCCCTCGTAATCTGAGGTCCACGGCGCTCCTTATCTCTCCCCCCCCACCATTTCCCTACGCGCGTGCGCTTTTGAAGCCGGGAGGCGATGTGGTTGCCACTGGCACGCGCGTGCATGCCAGCTTATAGTGCAGGCACTGTGCGGGCCCTTTAAAAAAGCCCCAAACGCCAGAGCTCTGTAAAGCCAGAGGGACACAGCAGCTTGGGGCACGTAAACACCTCCTGTGTGTTGGATACAGACATACCTAAGACGCTTACTCAGTATCAAGCTGTGCAGATTAGCAGACAATCGTTTTTTTGCTAGACTAAGTTCAGCTGTTGATGCACCTGCTTTTAGCTTAGGACTATGTGTCCCTGTAGAAAAGGTTCAGGGGCAGGAAAAAAAAATATATAAAAGGGCACCAAGGTATCACCATCTGAATCTGGTTGCCCTAATCGTGCCTGCATGATAGCATCCTCCCGTGTAAAGACTTGAGGCAGCCGCACAGGTTGAGCCATCGGCCCTGTCAGGCATTGCGCCCCAACATTGCAGCCACTCTGCATATGTCAGTTTGGATGTTTTTTTGCATTGCATTTGTTGGTCTATAAGAGGTTAACTGCTAGAATCGCAGAATCCTCAAGGAGCAGAAACCGGGGTGTGCCCCTTCCCCTGCTCTAAATCCTCAAACAAGAGGATTAAAGTCCTGAGGATGAAAGTTCACCGACAGGGAACAGCTGCAGTCTAACGAGGCGGAGGTATCAGAAGCCTCACAAGTTCTGGAGTTGCAACTGCAGTCTTTCAGAGATTCGTACTACGTAGAACTTGCCCTCACCCTAGACGGCCAAAGCCTCTCTCTCTCTCTCTCTCTCTCTCTCTCTCTCTCTCTCTCTCCTCCTTGGGGTTTTTAAAATTCCCATAGGTTGCTTGTACCTTCCCACTCCATCCATTACTGCAACAGTTTATTTTTGCTGGTTGGGCACTGGCATAAGCTGTTTTTTTTCTCCTCCTAGGAGTATAGGTTGCTAGAAAACCTCCACAGGATCCTCATCCTGGTGCTGGCTTTAGGCTAGCCAAATGCACAAACTGCTGGGATGCACAGTTGCTGGTGCACATTGTTGCTAACGCACAACAGCTATATGGCATGATTGCGGAAACGCATGTCTGCGGAGGATAAAACAAGTAACAGAACGTGTTTATTGTTGATCACATAGATGCACGTTACCTTTTGTATGGATTTACATGTTTTTTACATGGTCGCATGATGATGCTTGGTCACATTAAAGTGCTTAAGTCGCACAGAGAGGCTTGTTTTCACAGAAATGCCTAAAATTGCATAAAAATGCTTGATTGCATAAAGATGCTGGATCGCACAGGGGTGCTTGATCACACAAGAGTCCTTGGTCACACAAGGGTACTTTTCCAAACAGTAGTGCTTAAAATGCATAAGATGTTTGATCGCATAAAAAATGCTGAATCACATAAGGGTGCATGATCGCCTAAAGTTGCATGTTCGCCTAGATTTTGCATGATTGCATAATGAGGCATGATAATTTAAGTTTCCTTAATTATACAGGATTCCTTGTGTTCACATAGGAATACGTGTCTGCATGGGTAAATGTTGTGCAATGTTGCATAACACAGGGCTTGACAAATTTGCTTGGAATCTAGGAGCCAGCTAAAAAAGTTAGGAGCCAGGTTTTTTTTTTTTTTAACGACCAATGCGTGCAGAAGCGAACTCATACGCGAGTAGCGCCCGCATATGAAAGCAGTGTTTAAACCACACATGTGAGGTATTGCCGCGATTGGTAGAGCGAGAGCAATAATTCTAGCCCTAGACATCCTATGTAACTCAAAATGTGCAACCTGTAGAATTTTTTAAATGTCGCCTATGGAGATTTTAACCACTTAAGCCCTGGACCATTTGGTAGCTAAAGGACCAGAGGTGAATTCAGAATTTTGCACTGTGCCGCTTTAACTGTAAATTGTGCGGACATGCAATGTTGTACCCAAACGAAATTTGCGTCCTTTTCTTCCCACAAATAGAGATTTCTTTTAATGGTATTTGATTGCCCCTGCGATTTTTATTTTTTGCGATATAAATGGAAAAAGACCGAAAATTTTGAAAAAAAATGATATTTTCTACTTTTTGTTATAAGAAAAATCAAACTCAATTGTAGTCATACATTTAGGCCAAAATGTATTCAGCCACATGTTTTTAGTAAAAAAAATGTCAATAAGCGTATATTTATTGGTTTGCGCAAAAGTTATAGAGTTTACAAACTAGGGTACATTTTCTGAAATTTACACAGCTTTAAATTTATGACTGCCTATCTCATTTCTTGAGGTGCTAAAATGACAGGGCAGTACAAAACCCCCCCAAATGACCCCATTTTGGAAAGTAGACACCCCAAGGAAATTGCTGAGAGGCATGTTGAGCCCATTGAATTTTTTTTTTTTTGTCCCAAGTGATTGAATAATGACTAAAAAAATAAAATAAAATAAAAATTACAAAAAGTTGTCACTAAATGATATATTGCTCACACATGCCATGGTTATATGTGGAATTTCACCCCAAAATACATTTTGCTGCTTCTCCTGAGTACGGGGATACCACATGTGTGGGACTTTTTGGGAGCCTAGCCGCGTACGGGACCCCGGAAACCAAGCACCGCCTTCAGGATTTCTAAGGGTGCAAATTTTTGATTTCACTCCTCACTACCTATCACAGTTTCGAAGGCCATAAAATGCCAAAATAGCACAAAACCCCCCCAAATGACGCCATTTTAGAAAGTAGACACCCCAAGGAAATTGCTGAGAGGCCTGTTGAGCCCATTGAATATATTTTTTTTGTCCCAAGTGATTGAATAATGACAAAAAAATAAAAAAAATAAAAAAAATAAAAAAAAGTTGTCACTAAATGATATATTGCTCACACATGCCATGGTTATATGTGGAATTACACCCCAAAATACATTTTTCTGCTTCTCCTGAGTACGGGGATACCACATGTGTGGGACTTTTTAGGAGCCTAGCCGCGTACGGGACCCCGAAAACCAAGCACCGCCTTCAGGATTTCTAGGCACAAATTTTTGATTTCACTCCTCACTACCTATCACAGTTTCGAAGGCCATAAAATGCCAAAATCGCACAAAACCCCCCCCAAATGACCCCATTTTGGAATATAGACACTCCAAGCTATTTGCTGAGAGGAATGGCGAGTATTTTACAGCTCTCATTTGTTTTTGAAAATGAAGAAAGAAAAAAAAATATATATATATATATATATTATTATTATTTTTTTTCAATTTTCAAAACTTTGTGACAAAAAGCGAGATCTGCAAAATACTCACAATACCTCTCAGCAAATAGCTTGGGGTGTCTACTTTCCAAAATGGGGTCATTTGGGGGGGGTTTTGTGCTATCTGGGCATTCCATGGCCTCCGAAACTGTGATAGGCAGTGAGAAGTGAAATCAAAAATTTACACCCTTAGAAAGCCTGAAGGCGGTGCTTGGTTTTTGGGGTCCCGTACGTGGCTAGGCTCCCAAAAAGTCTCACACATGTGATATCCCTGTACTCAGGAGAAGCAACAGAATGTATTTTGGTGTGTAATTCCACATATGCCCATGGCATGTTTGAGCAATATATCATTTAGTGATAACTTTGTGCAAAAAAAAAAAAAAAATAATAATTGTCGTTTTTCCGCAACTTGTGTCAACATATAAAATGTTCCATGGACTCGACATGCCTCTCAGTATATAGCTTGGGGTGTCTACTTTCCAAAATGGGGTAATTTGGGGGGGTTTTGAACTGTTCTGGCATTTTATACACAACATTAGGAAGCTTACATCCACTCTTCTAACCACTTGAAGACAAAGCCCTTTTTGACACTTTTTGTTTACATGAAAAAAAAATATTTTTTGCAAGAAAATTATGTTGAACCCCCAAACATTATATATATATATATATATATATATATATATTTTTTAAAGCAAAGGCCCTACAGATTAAAATGGTGGGTGTTGCATTTTTTTTTTGTACACAGTATTTGCGCAGCGATTTTTCAAACGCATTTTTTGGGTTAAAAAATACACTTTTTTTAATTTTAATGCACTAAAACACACTATATTGCCCAAATGTTTGATGAAATAAAAAAGATGATCTTGGGCCGAGTACATAGATACCAAACACGACATGCTTTAAAATTTCGCACAAACGCGCATTGGCGACAAACTACATACATTTTTAAAAGCCTTTACAGGTTACCCCAGTAGATTTACAGAGGAGGTCTACTGCTAAAATGATTGCCCTCGATCTGACCTTCGCGGTGATACCTCACATGCATGGTGCAATTGCTGTTTACATATGACGCCAGACCGACGCTTGCGTTCGCCATTGGGCAAGAGCAGGGCAGGACAGGGGTGCTTTTTTTTTTTTTTTCCTTTTTTTTTTATTATTAATTTTGCTTTTTTATTTTATTTTTAAATTGTTCCTTCCAAGTATTTTTTTTTTTTTTATCATTTTTATTGTTATCTCCTATGATAGCAATTGGTAGTGACAGGTACTCTTTTTTTGAAAAAACTGGGGTCTTCTAGACCCTAGATTTTTCCTCTGCCCTCAAAGCATCTGACCACACCAAGATCGGTGTGATAAAATGCTTTCCCAATTTCCCAATGGCGCTTTTTATATCCGGGGGGGGGGGGGACATTCCCTCCCACTGCTTGTAAAAGCAGTCCAGAGGCTAATTAGCCGCTAGGATTGCTTTTACATGAAAGCCGGCCGCAGGCTGAAAAGAATGATACCAAGATGATACCTAAACCCGCAGGCATCATTCTGGTATAAACATTCAAAGTCCAGCAACATACCAGTACGTTGCTGGTCCTTGTTGGACATGTATTGTAATCTTTTTTTTTTTTTCATGCAGCCAGTTGGCTGAACGAAAAAAGAGATTGATCGGTGGGTATGCCCACCATTAGAATACCGCCCTTCATCCACCCACTTCCAATTATGGGCATACACGCACCATTTATATATGCCGAAGCATGGGGGCATCCTCCCGCAAAAAAGTTATGCCGCACACACATGGTCGGACTTTTCCACGGGCAAGCCTCCGTCGGAATTTCGACCGTATGTACACGGCATTAGGAGCAAAATCGCTCCTCCACCTCTGCTGCCCCAATGCTTCGGCATATTTGCTTTTTTTTTTTTTAACTGTGGTGGTGAAATCACCTCCTACAGCACTGGAGTCGCAGGGATCAGGCCTGTCTCTGCGAACGCTGCAGTTATGTGTGTTGTGTTTTGTAAGTGACAGTGATCGATCGATACTGCACTTGGGTGGCCTGGGCTGGACGGAGGGGCAAAACGCAGGTGCCAGCAGGTATCTGGGCTGATCCCGCTAACACTGCGTTTTTGGGAACCCTAAACTGCTGGGGACGCTAGTATAGATCTGATCAGATCAGATATTGATCTGTTCAGATACTATACACTAAGGGGGGTGTATGCTTCACGCGTGGGTGTTGGCGTTACTGGCACTAACCTGACGCTGCCTGGGGTGTGACTCAGACCCTCTCTGACGCTAAAACCTAATTGATATCACCCGCCGGGCGATCAGGGGGTTAAACCTTTATTGGGTTATATACGGCGGGTGCCCTGACACTATAAAAAGCAAACTAACTAACCAGCGTCACCCGTAACACTTATATGGTGATCACTGGTGAAAGGGTTAACTAGGGGCAATCAGGGGGTTAAAACCTTTATTAGATAATATATGGGGGTACCTGACGCTATAAAAACATGCAGCGAACCTAAAAAAAATTACTGGCTACCGATCTGCATCACCGACACTAAGACAGCGTTTAGAAAAACAATTGCTTAGCGACAGTGGTGATAGGGGGTGAAAGGGTTACCTGGGGGGCGATCAAGGGGGTTAAACCTTTATTAGATAATATATTGGGGTACCTGACGCTATAAAAACATGCGGCGAACCTAAAAAAAATTACTGGCTGCCGATCGGCATCACTGACGCTAAGACAGCGATCAGAAAAATGATCGCTTAGCGACAGTGGTGATAGGGGGTGAAAGGGTTATCTGGGGGGTGATCAGGGGGTTAAACCTTTATTAGGGGGGGTTAGGGGGCTACACTGGACCTAAGACTAAACTTTGACACTTTTACAGTCACAAATGTCACTGATTGCAGTGATCACTAAATAAATGGTCACTGCAATCAGTGACACTGTGACTGGTGACTGGGGGCTGGAGGGGTGATCTGGGGGGGCGATTTATGTCCCTATGTGTCCTGGTGTCAGTGTAGTGTTGTGTGCACTGACCTGATGTCTTCTCTTGTACGGCGCTCGGTATATGTGAGCGCCGCACCAGAGATGACATCACTTCCTCCTGCTCCCTCTGTCTGACACAGACAGAGGGGGCATTTCCATTCGCCGGGAGCGATCGCGAGGGGGTGGCCAGAAACGAATGGCTGCCCCCTCATCCCGGAACGCTCCCGGACACTTAGCCACCGCTCACTGTATAGGAGGGGGGTCCGATTGGACCCCCCAACTATACAAAGGCAATCACGTATGCTCTACGTGATTGTGCCTGTCGGTGCCATTCTGCCGACTTATATATACAGTGAGCGGTCGTTAAGTGGTTAAAGGGTAAAAGTTTGTCGCCATTCCACGAGCGGATGCAATTTTGAAGCGTGACATGTTGGGTATCAAATTTTACTCAGCGTAACATTATCTTTCACAATATAAAAAAAAAATTGGCTAACTTTACTGTTGTCTTATTTTTTAATTTAAAAAAGTGTATTTTTGTCCTCCAAAAAAGTGCGCTTGTAAGACCGCTGCGCAAATACGGTGTGACAGAAAGTATTGCAACGACCGCCATTTTATTCTCTAGGGTGTTAGAATAAAAAATATATATAATGTTTGGGGGTTAACTTCTAAGTAAAAGGAAGGAGATGGGCGGGCAGTGAAACAGGCAAGCATTGCTGGTTGACTTGTCATACCAACGGCCACCACAAGATGGCGCCAGAGTACAGAATGAAGCCTAGGCCTGCAGAAGGCCGCAAAGCCGCGGCCTAAATTAACGGCCGGCGCGGCCCGACGAGATCACGCGATCGCGGAGGGGGGGCGCACGGAGATGCAGGTAACCTCAGCTGTGCTGCCCCAGGCGCCAGGTCGCTAATTCTAGTCGCATTTGCGACCTGGCGCCCGGGGATCGTCGAGCCCTGGCATAACATGTTCATAAAAGCATGCTTGCTTGCAAGATGCCCATTCCATAGCACACATGCTAAATGTATGCGTGTATACAGCGCACACTTTTTTATGTTTTGCCTAAAACATATTTGTATGAATTCATGCTTCCATGAACGCACGCTTCCATAGAGGCATATGGCTTTAACACTTGCCACATACACATATATGGGGAGCCATTTGCATATGTGTTTATTTACATGGGACTGCAGAGGTTGTCTGCGTTTCGCAGGGGAACAGCACCTCTTCCAGTTGGTCTTGCCCTTTGGGTTAGCCACTGTGCCCGGGTTTACAGGGTGCTAGGGCCCGCCTCTAGCAGGTCTTAAGGCCCAAGGTATAGCAGTAATGGCATACCGAGGCAATCTGCTGCTGATAGATCAATCAGTAGCATGGCTGGACCTAAATGTGTCCAGTATGGTCAAGTATCTGGAACTCCTGGGTTAGGATCCCAGTCTAAACGTACATTCTTGCCTTCGGTAAGAAGCTTGGAATGTTTGGGACACAGCCAAAAAAGGAGTTTTTTTTTTGTCTCAGACAAAGTCAGCGCTATAAGAAAGATGGTCTATGTGGTCAAGGCAAGGAAGAGTTCCTTACATTTGCCTTTTGCTTAAGGTACTAGGGAAGATGGTGGCTTCATTCAAAGCGGTTCCCTGTGCTCAGTTTCATTCAAGGCTGCTATAAATATTATTTTGTCGACCTAGAACAAGTAGATCTTAACCTAGCATTATCCAAAGAGTCTGGTCCCAGGGATACGCTGGAGTCTCAGTTGGTGGTTCTTAACCAAAAGATTGGCAGAAAGGAAGATCCTTCATGCCCGATACCTGGGAGGTGGCGACTACAAAGGCTGGCCTCTAGGGATGGAGGCCAGGCCTGGAAGAAACCACTGCCCAGGGGAAGTGGTCAAGCTCCAAGTGAGCCTTATCCGCCAACATTCTAGAGCTACGGATGGCACATCTGGCTTAAGGGCCTGGGCGTTTAGGTTGCAGGATTGTTGTGTCAGAGTACAACCCGACAATGCCACACCAGTTATTTACTTAGTTTACCAAGGAGGCACTAGAAGTCACGCAGCCAGAGGGAAGTGAGCCATGTTCTGGCTTGGGCAGAGGAGCTTGTGCTTTGCCTATCGACTATCTTCATTTCATGAAATGGAGAATTGGCAGGCGGTTCTCTGGAGCCGTCAACAATTGTTCCCGGGAGAATGGCCTCTACACCCCGACTTTTTTCTGGCCAAATGCCAGAGAAAGAGTACCCTGGACATAAAATTTATTGGCGTCCAGGGTCAACAAGAAGTTGGACAGCTTTGTGTCAAGGACAAAGGATCCACTCGCATGTGGGACAGATGCGTTAGTGAACCCGTGGGACCAGTTGTCACTGGTTTATGCGTTCTCTCCCCCCCCCCAGTGACGCGACTACTGTGGCTTCTATGCAACATCAGAGGGGAACGGAAGCCGGCCTAATAGCTCTGGCATGACCCAGACGACCTTACTGTGCAGGGGTCGTAAGGGTGGTGGTAGAGGACCCAGGGTCCCTTACATCTCGTCCAGACCTACTTCGCAAGGGCCGGTATTCCATCCGGTCTTGCAAACATGGGAATTAATGGTCTGGCTGTTTTGGCCCACATTCTTGAGGATCGGGTCTTTCAGGATCAGCGGCAAATTACCTTGATTCATACAGGAGAGCTGGCCTCCAGGACCATGTATCATAGCATCTGGAAGGCCCATGTTCCTGGTGTGAAACCAAGGGGTGGCATCCTTGGAAGTATGTCATAGGTAAAATTCTTACCTTTCTACATTAGGAAAGGAGATGGAGCTAGCCTTAAGTTCCATCAAGGATCCGATCTCGGCCTTGTCATTATTTTCAAAGGCCGCTTGCTTCGCACTCTTTGATCTGGGCATTTATACAAGGGGTAACGCGTATATGTCCGCCAGTTAGGTCGCCCTTGTGCTCGGCGGATTGAGTCTAGTTTTGTCGGCTTACAAGGTCAGCACCTTGGGCCGATGAACCATATTTCCCTTAATCCTTCTGACAAGGGAATTGGTGTTCTTGGTTGCTGTAGCCTCCGCAAGAGTTTTCAGTATTGGCAGCTTTCTTTTTATAGAGCCATACTTGATTATTCTTAAGGATAGGGTGATGTTAAATCCTCATCCAGCCTTATTTCCTAAAAGGATCTAGTTTTCTTTTGAATCAAAACATTTCTTGCCTTCCTTTTTTTTTTCCAGAACCTTGTTCTACGGAAGGAAAAGTTTATTATTTTTCTCTCTATATAGATGAGAGCAGTTAAAAATCTATCTGAAGGTTTCAGATACAGGAAACTGACGTTTTGTTGTGCTGCCAGAAGACACTAGAAATGGGCAGGCAGCATTCAAATCGGCTATTAAAATGGTTACACCCTCTCGTTAGAGTGAGAGCAGTCAAGGCCTATCTGAAGCGGCTGCTCAGATACGGAAAACTGATGTTTGTTGCGCTATCAGGAGGCCCCAGGAAAGGGCAGGCAGCGTCTAAATCAACTGTTTCTATGTGGATTCATCAGGTTATGCTTCAGGCTTGTGGTTTAAAGAGAGGGTTTTCCCTTGTTTCTTTTAGAGTGCACCCTACCAGGATAGTAAGAACTTTATGCGTGGTGCATTACCAAGCCTTTTTGGCTCAGATTTGCAAGGCCGCAACTTGGTCGGTGCATACGTTCACTAATTTCTATCAGGTGAATATAGGATGGCAAGAGGATGCCGCTTTTTGGCGCAGTATGCTGCAGGCAGCAGTACAGGTCCTCGCGTCTGATGGCGGTCTGCTTTTTTTTTTTTTTTTTTTTGTGTCTCCCTCCCCTCAGGCATTGCTTTGGGACGTCCCACTTATTAATTACTATGAAGCTCTGTGTCCCATGATGTACGATAAAGAAAATAGGATTTTTATATCCGCTTACCTGTAAAATCCTTTTCTTGGAGTTCATCATGGGACACAGAGCTCCCGCCCCTCTTGTTTGGGGATATTGGGACACTTATTGCTTTGCTACAAAAACTGAGGTGCTCCCAGTATGGGAGGGGTTATATAGGGAGGGAACTTCCTGTCTAATTGATTACACCCGTGTCCAGCACCTGAAGGTGGAATATAACCCACTTAGTAATTACTATGAGGCTCTGTGTCCCATGATGTACTCCAAGAAAATTATTTTTACCGGTAAGCTCTTATAAAAATAGGCTTTTTATTACCGTTTTTGTTCTCATTCGGGAGATTTCACATGAATTTACAGTATGTGCAGTGCCATAACTGGAAGTAGAGAAATCCTAGAGACCCTGTTGCTAGACTCTTTATTTAACCACTTGACCTCCTGAAGACTTGCCTACCTTCATGACTGCGTTATTTTAACTGACAATTTGCACGGTTATGCAACGCTGTACATAAATTGTATTTTATGTCCCTTTTTCCCCCACAAATAGAGCTTTATATTTTGGTGGTATTTGATCACCACTGAATTTTTTATTTTTATTTCTTCATAAATTTAAGCCAATATGTTCTCGTTTTTGCGGTGCTAGCGGGGCGATATTAACCCCCCCATAGCGGTCGAAAAAGGGTTAAAACCGCTCGCAAAGCGGCGCTGCCCATTGATTTCAATGGGCAGGGGCGCTTTAGGAGTGGTGTATAAACTGCTCCTACAGCGCCTCAATGATGCGGCTGGCAGGATATTTTTGAGCGTCCTGCCAGCGCACCACTCCAGTGTGAAAGCCCTCGGGCTTTCGCACTGGAGTGAGAGAGGAGGCTCTTTCAGGGCGCTTTGCAAGCGCTATTTTTAGCGCTATAGAGCCTGCAAAGCGCCTCAGTGTGAAAGTAGCCTAATACAGTCAGTAATCAGTGTTAAAATTATACACTAACTGTACTAATTACAGTGGCTGGGAAGAGGTTAAACATTTGGGACAATCAAAGGGTTAACTGTGTGCCTAACCAGTGTACTGTTTTTACTCAGGGATATTATGGATTTTTTTCCCCCTGCTTTGCAGGAACATGAATACCATCCCTTCCCCCCTGTCAGAATGGAGATCTGCCCTGTTTACATCTCCGTTCTGAGTCTCTGCCTGACGATTGGTGGATGCCGGCAGACATCCAGTGCCCAGAACTCGCAGGCATGCGCACACCCCCTTGGCAGGAGTGCAGAATCCTAGGAGGGCCGCCCTGTAGCAGTAAATCTTCTATGGAGCAGTCCGGAAATAGTTACCCATCTTCTCATAAGATTTTATGTACATTTAAAGGAGTTCAGCCTGAGCTCATTCGGCTGGGCTTCTCCTATGGGTCAGCGTCAGCGGAGAGAGGTCTAAAGTCCGCTCACCACTGACATCACTGGAATCAGTCCAGGCAGCGTGTCATCCCGACTTAGGAAGTCTGGATCCGCCAGCTGCCTGGACTGATGGCAGTCTCGGCCTCTCTGTGAGCCGCTGAGATGGCCAATACCCGCCCCTCCACGGCTCAGCTGAGCTTGGAGAAGCAGAGCAGGAAAGCTGCTGATTAACAGGCAGCAGCTCTCTGCTCGGGTAGGTGAGAGAACTGAGCTATCGGTGGTGTTCAGTGGCTTGGTTGTCAGTGAAGAGGTGGCAGGGGACAGATGCAGCATGGATCCAATGCTGCATCCACTGAGGCAAGTCTGAATCTACAAAAAAAAAAAAAACATGCGTCTCTTTTAACGTGTTTTTAGGCATGGTATTTACCTGTAAAGCCTCCCTTGTGTAGATGTCCAAAAACCCTGAGACTGCTGCTGGGTGCAGCCATCTTGCATGTGATGTTAGTTACCCAAACAGTCTCAGAGCTGTCACTCAAGTGACACTATTACAATAGTTGTTAACTTACTAGATATGAGGTACCACAACTTCAGCAACACATAATATTCATTATATGTAGTGCTACAGAAGATTGTCAGAGACATGCTTTAGGTGTGGATGAAGGTTTGATATATGCTTCAGGATACCCCTACAGACTGGAGACATGTTAGAAGAGACTGCAGCACTTTTACAAAACAATGCTCTCGTTGGCTGCTGGCCGCAGGTTGGGAGCCAAGACTCTAAAACAGGGGTCTCAAACTCAAATTACCTGAGGGCCACAAGACAAGTTTTCATATCCCATGGGGGGCCGCATGCAAACATTCAAACTTCAAAAACAGCAGCACTGTTGTCAGCAGACACACTATTAACCCCCAGCACTGGTGTCAGCAAACGCATTATTAAACCTGACCACTACACTGCACACTGACCTCTACACTGCACACTGACCTCTACACTGCACACTGACCACTACACTGCACACTGAACAATACACACTGACCACTGCACACTGACCACTACACTGCACACTGACCACTACACTGCACACTGAACAATACACACTGACCACTGCACACTGAACAATACACACTAACCACTACACTGCACACTGACCTCTACACTGACCACTACACTGACCACTACACTGCACACTGACCACTACACTGCACACTGACCACTACACTGCACACTGACCACTACACTGCACACTGACCACTACACTGCACACTGACCACTACACTGCACACTGACCACTACACTGCACACTGACCACTACACTGCACACTGACCACTACACTGCACACTGACCACTACACTACACACTGACCACTACACACTGACCACTACACTGCACACTGACCTCTACACTGCACACTGAACATTACACACTGACCACTGCACACTGACCACTACACACTGACCACTACACTGCACACTGACCACTACACACTGACCTCTACACTGCACACTGACCACTACACTACACACTGACCACTGCACACTGACCACTACACTGCACACTGACCACTACACTGCACACTGACCACTACACTGCACACTGACCACTACACTGCACACTGACCACTACACTACACACTGACCACTACACTACACACTGACCACTACACTACACACTGACCACTACACAGCACACTGACCACTACACTGCACACTGACCACTACACTGCACACTGACCACTACACTGCACACTGACCACTACACTGCACACTGACCTCTACACTGCACACTGAACAATACACACTGACCACTACACTGCACACTGACCACTGTACACTGACCTCTACACTGCACACTGACCACTACACACTGACCACTGCACACTGACCACTACACTGAACAATACACACTGACCACTACACTGCACACGGACCACTACACTGCACACGGACCACTACACTGCACACTGACCACTTCACACTGACCACTACACTGCACACTGACCACTTCACACTGACCACTACACTTCACATTACACTGCACACTGACCACTACACTGCACACTGACCACTCACCATTAGGGCCCAGCACATCAGGGCACAATCAGGGCACATGGGGCACATCAGGGCACATTTAGGGTACATGGAGCACATCAGGGCACATTTAGGGTACATGGGGCACATCAGGGCACATTTAGGGTACATGGGGCACATCAGGGCACAATCAGGGTACATGGGGCACATCAGGGCACATTTAGGGTACATGGGGCACATCAGGGCACATTTAGGGTACATGGGGCACATCAGGGCACATTTAGGGTACATGGGGCACATCAGGGCACATTTAGGGTACATGGGGCACATCAGGGTACATGGGGCATATCAGGGCACAATCAGGGTACATGGGGCATATCAGGGCACAATCAGGGTACATGGGGCACATCAGGGCACAATCAGGGTACATGGGGGACATCAGGGCACAATCAGGGTACATGGGGCACAGGTCAGCATTTACTTGTTGTCGTTTTCTTCAAATGCAGAGTAGCGCACGAAGCGTCTGTCATAAGTTCACTTCTCTCTCATGTCACGCTGTTGCTCCCCGGCGGCCCCTCTTCGTCCATCCCAGATGATGTCACAAGCAAATGGGGATGGACGAAGAGAGGAGGGGCCGCCGGGGAGCAACAGCATGACGTGAGAGAGAAGTGAACTTATGACAGACGCTTCCTGCGCTACTCTGCATGCATCTCATCTCGATCTACCCGTCAGGCGCCAGCAGTAGGCGATTGACGGGTATATCGCTGCGGATCTCCGGCCAGTACATGCCTGGCAGTAGAACACTGCCAATTTGCGCCCCCCTTCCGCGGCACCCCCGCGCTGCCTGCGGGCCATTTATAACCGGGCCACGGGCCGCAAATGGCCCGCGGGCCGGTACTTTGAGACCCCTGCTCTAAAATATTCACTCCTGCTTTGGCTTCTGCACAAATGGTTATGGAGGGAGGTGAGGGAAGGAGAAGTTTGGCCAGCAAAGAACATAATTAGACATTCCTGGAAGAGCAGAGGGTAATGACATGCAAGGTGGGATGGGCCTATACTAGGGAATTGACTCTTCTGTAAGTAGTCAAATTTGTTCACGAGTGCTAACAGATCCACTGCAATAAAGTCAATAAAAAGCTAGTTTCATTCGTTTCCTTTAGTGCTTAGGAAGGTCGGACAGGTCTGTGTAGCAATTCTTCCCAGGGGTTCAGAATTAAATTGTGATTTAGAACTGACACTATCATATTGTATATGCGGATCCAGAATCAACAGTCCTTTAAAATGGATGTAAACTCTCTACCAAGTGAAGTGAACAGCCTCAGATGTTGCACAGGGATCAAATAAATCTCCCTACATTAGTTTTTTACATGCATATCTGCTGTCTTCAGCTTGCTATATTCTTTAGAATTCTTACATTGTGTTTAGAATTTTTACTTCCTCATTCAGCAGTAGGAGTGTAGTCTTGGCTTGTACTGTGTGACGGCTGATTGGAGGAAAGGCACCCCCCCCTCCACATAGGCAGAAGAATGAAGATGCTTTCAGAGCTGTGCTGTGACAAGACCAGCTCTCTGCTAATCTATTTATAGCATCCACCCCGACAGACACATTTCAGGCTGCTTTTATCTCCCATCTCAGGGAACTTGTCAGTTATATTAACAGAGGAACAAAACCGCAGAATGATATGGGACTTTGGAGAGAGATAAGTAAACACTACAGATAGATGTGCCTAGGTCAAATTTTAATGAATCTGGTTTACATCCACTTTAATACACATACGACAGCAATGCCCTAAAGTACCACGCTCCTCAAAAGTAGGTCAAAGACAAATTTAGTGATGCGGCCAGGGGTCATGAAAAGCGCCTTGTAAGGGGTTTTCTTGAACTAGTATGTTGAGTGAGCATTTTGCTGCAGCAACTTAAATTTTTTTCCGGTTGGCTATTTCTAGTGATTCTGCCAGATCCCTCTCCAATTTCTCCACTTATAGTAGCTTTGATGAGCCCATAGTCTGTAAGGGTGGTGAATACTGTAGAAGGGAAACCAGGCCTGTAGAACGGGGATCTTTCAAGCAAAGTTCAGCATTTCAGGCAATCTGTACAGTGAATACTTGATTTTTCTTTGCTTTTACCTCCAGTTTTTTTAAGTTGCCCACAGGGTCTCTTTAACAGAGACAAAGACAGCAAAAAATATCTGGCAGAGGTTCTACTCCACTCAGTCCTGTTATTGCTTTCTGTGTCTGTATTATGGAGAGATTCTCCTCACTTCACGTCCCAGTGGTACAACAGCAGGAGAAGGAAAGCATCTCCAACAGGAACACACATAGTGATGCTTCATAATTAATGAGTGGAATGGCCTTTCTGCTGTAATTAGGTAATCAGTCTCAGTTTATTATTAAGAGGAAAAAAAATACTGGAAATGGCAGTGAATCAATTAAGCCCAGGTTCATACTGGGCTGCGGGAATGAAGCCGTGCGAGTTCAGCTGAACTCGCACGATTTCACTCCCGCTTGTCAGTCCCGATTTCAGAGACATCTGTTCAGGTTGCTACACAGATGTCAATGTAAATCGTGGCCCAAAATCACAAAAAGTAGTACAGAAACTACTTTTTGAAATCGGTGCAGGGCAACGCAGATGCGGCATCGCAACGATTTAGGATGGTGCAATTGCCGGCAAATGCTGCCAATTTGACATGTCAAATCGTATCCATGTGAACCAGGGCTAAGAGATTGACATTTCTGGAGAAGTTCTGTGGCTTTGGCAGTCATTTTTTGTATCAGGTGGGGTTGCATTTTTAGGAAGTAAAACTCGTTAAATAAGGATAATGGTCCTATAGGGTATTTACTGGGGGTTGCTACACATAAACAAAACCCACCCTGAAGAGAGGGACCAGGAAATCAAGCTCATTGAAGAACCTTGTATGTTTTGGCTTGGCTGATGGTGAGAACTTCCTTTTTTAACCTCCCTGGCGGTAATCTTGAGCGTAACATTGCAGAGCCCGCAGCGGAGTTTCCTTACCTTCTCCTGGCGATCCAGCGATGATGTCCTCTGCTGTGATCGCCAGCGAGATGACCGGCGAGTGTCGGCGCTTCCTGGTTCCGTTCCCTGCGAGCCACAGCATCGCATGGGAGCGGAACTGGGCGGCAAATTCAAAAGTTCACACAACACAAACACAAAAATAAAAGAGGTTATGTTGTATCTGATTACACTGTATTACACTGTATTATCTCTGATCACCATACAGTGCCCTGTACAGTGCCCCCTTGCCTGTCATCTGTGCCCATAAAAATATGGCATCAAAAAAGCGCCACTTTACCAAAAAGGCGCTTTTGGACCAGATGAGTGACAGCGACACGGAGGTGCTCGCAGAAGTGAGCAATAGTGAGTCGTGGGGAGATTTGTCGTCTGACACTGACACGGATCTGGCAAGCGACAACGGCGATTATCCTGCACCTGACCTCAGCGATGTGCGCACTTGGTGCCCTATAGACTCCGATACGGACCAGGTAGCGCCCCCCAAGATTTCCCTTCACTGGATCACCTGGGATGAAGGTAGATGTGGAGTGTGACAACCCTCTGGCATACCTGCAATTCTCACTGAAGAGGTAATTGAAAAAATTGTCACAGAGACAAATTGTTACCACGGTCAGCAATCCGCTACGCTGCATGCCAGATTTTCCCGAAGCAGAAAGTGGGAACCGGTGACGAAAGAGGACATCTGGCAGTTTCTGGGACTCATCATTCTTCAGGGGGTGGTGGGGAAACCGCTCCAGAAATGGTACTGGACCACCAATAAGCTACTCCATTTTTTAGCACCGTGATGTCTGAATACCGTTTTTCCCTCCATCATGAAGTATTTCCACTTCACAAACAATGAGGAGTTTGAGGCCACGCATCCTGTGCCCAAGCTATAGAAAATCTGGGAGGTATGCAAAATGATCGTGGCCAACTTCCAGCGGACCTACGTGCCAGACAGGGACATCAGCGTGGATGAAAGTCTGATGGCCTACAAGGGATGCCTAAGCTGGATACAGTACATTGCATCCAAAAGAGCGCGGTTTGGCATCAAATTATTTATGCTCTGCGAGTCATCCACCGGATACATCTGGAATTCGGTCATTTACACCGGTAAAGGCACGAAGTTCAACCCCAGGTACAGCGGCTATGGGATGGCCACATCATCTGTCCTTATACTGCTGGAGCCATTGCTGAACCAGGGATATTGTGTGACCACGGACAACTTCTATACATCTCCGGAACTTTTTGAGGTTTTGCTACAAAACAAAACTGATTGGTATGGTACCGTTGGGCCTAACCGACGTGGCATGCCATCTATGTTTGGCAAGAAAAAAATAAAAACAGGAGAAATGGTTGCCTGGCAGTAGGGTAAGATGATGGCAATGCGATGGCGAGACAAGGACGACGTGTGTCTCATGAGTACTGTGCACAATACCGCCACTGCCATGGTCCACACAAGAGGTGGGAAAGATCTGTTGAAGCCGCAAGTTGTGATGGATTAGAAATAATACAATGGGAGGTGTCGACAGAGCTGATCAGGCAATGACATTTTACCCGGCTATGCGCAAACAGCAGAAAAAATATTACAAAAAGATTTTCAGGCATCTTTCTGAACAATGCCTTTTTGGAATGCGTATATCCTATACAAAGCAAAGAGTGGCATGCCTCTTGTTCATTCCGACTTTATCTGGAAGGTGGCTAAGCAGATATTTGTCAACCACCAGACGCCATCAGTAGCTGTGAACACGCTGTTGGCGTTGTCAACCCAGAACGCCTGACTGGACGTCATTTTTTGGAATATATACCGCCAACCGCAAAAAAGGAAGCGCCTACCAGGATGTGCGTAGTCTGCTGTTCAAAGAGAGATGGCAATGGAAAGAAAGTCAGAAAAGAAACAAGATACCATTGTCCAGATTGCGACGTTGGACTTTGTCTAGTTCCATGCTTTAAAATGTATCACACTCAGGATGTGTATTGAATTTTCTTTGTTTGACAAATGTCATTATTTTCTTTTACATTATTGAATAAAATTATATTACTTATTAGATTATAATTCATGGTTTTGTGTTTCAAATTGATCACATCTGGGATGTCTACTAGAGTCTTGTTTGGTCAGGTTTAAGTAAGTAATTACTAAGAATTGCAGGCCTACAATACATAACACCAAATTTCCATGCAAAATAATTATACCGCTTTTGGTACATAATTCCAGACAGAATCGTAGCGCCAGGGAGGTTCAAATGTCAGACCCCAATGAAGATCCAGTATAAATTAAAATTCTGCCTCTGTTTAAACCTAGCTAGAAAATATGTAGTAGGTGGGTTTAATAAACCTATACTGTGTGTGTGTGTGTGTGTTTATTTAGATAGATAGATAGCTAGATATCTTTATATATTACTATATTATATGATAGTATGTGACCCCTGCTTCTTTAGGCCTCATGCCCACGGACGTTTTTACAGCCGCGTTTTTGAGCGTTTTTTACAGCTTAAAAACGCCTGTCCATGTTTAGTCTATAGCTTCATGCCCACCTAGGCGTTTTTGAGCTGCAAATAGCATAGGCGTTTTTAAGCTGTAAAAAAAACCCAGGACCAGTGCGTTCCTCGGCGTTAGGCATAAAAAACCGCGAAGCGTTAAACGCGCAAAAACGCAGCGATTGCGTTTTTGAGCTCCGGCATTTAAAAAAATTAAAAAAATGGTCGAAAAATTTATACAATAATGGACAGGCGTTTTTAAGCTGTAAAAAACGCGGCTGTAAAAACGTCCGTGGGCATGAGGCCTTAATGTTTACTGTTGTGACCTTTTCCCTCCCTTTATGGCTTGTGGATTGAATAGTCTGACCAACATTTGGCTGGGAATGAGAGAGGTATATAACAAGCAGTAGCTACCGTAACTGCCTTTAACGATGTGGCAGAAAGTAAATGCTCTCGATAACCTACATGTACGCTTTTATAGGTGTTGTTGTATTTTGTTTGGTTTTTGTAAGCGTAGACCTGCTTTAAGCTCAATGTAAGATCATTTCACAAAGATGGCACACCACAAAATGGATCCTTATTTTTAAAAAAGTGACAGATGTTTTCAGTTCAGTCTTTTGAGATCTATTAGTCACATGGCTAAAAATCCAGATTCTTCTAATTTTGTGTGTGAATTAGACCTGATTTTCTCCTTCTCTTTTTTTTTTTTTTTTAGGTTTTTAATTATGTGCCCACAGTTGGTACCACTAATCCAGTCCTCAAAAAAAAAAAAAAAAACGTGAGTGCCTAGGCCCCCTCACCTGCTTCCATTATGAGACCTTTTTAGGTGCAGTAGGAGCAGAATGATTCCAATGTGAGGCTTTGGCCAGAGAAAACAAATGGGTGCTAAAACCCACCATAATGAAAATGTAACATTTGGTTAAAATCAGCATTTTTATTTATATCCAGTAAATATTTGTGCTGTTTTTTTTTTTTTCTTTTTTGCAAGTTAGGTTTTGTTTGCTTTTTATTTCATTTCTGAAACTGTTTCAGCTCCCCCATCTTTTATTGGTTTATTTCATCCTGTCCTTGTTTGTTTTGCCTTTTCCCTGTTTTTTTTTTGTTTTTTAGAATGTCCCAGAAGTGAAAAAGTATGGCCCTTTCCATCCTTATGTGAATGCCAAGGTGTGTAAACCCCTTTTCTGCCAAGCTGCATTAATTTCTCTGTTCTGCTCATGTCGTGTGTTTGTGGCATAGGTGCTAGATAAGAACCTGCTATCTCTCTCACGGGCAGTCGTTTTCTTGCTATTGATCCACTGTGTCCAGTGTGCTTTTGTTAGGTGGCCAGTTTTTTTTTTTTTTTTGCAGTCTCCATAAAATCAGATGTTTACTGTTCTTTTTAGTGTTGTGTTTTTTTGTTTGTTTTTTTTCTTCTGTGTGTGTGTGTGTGTGTGTGTGTAAACAATATACACATTGTACTAATTCTGTTTTCAACTGCGCAGTAGTTCCTACTTTGCATGCTACTAACAGATTGTATTTAGTCCAGCAACTGTCCGAAGTTCTAGAAAAAGAGTTTAGTACAGTAATCTCAGTTTTTTGGTTTTTAATTCTTAAAATATGATTTCATGTTTAGTTTGGTTGTGTTTGGTGCCCTGTTAAAGCGGTAGAAAACTCTGCTTTTTAAAGTAGAACTATAGGTAACTTCTTCTTCTTTTTTTCGGATAGTGCAACAGAGGTTTATAACCCCCTGTCAGATTTTTTTTCCCTACTGTTTATGCCTCATTGCGGAGCTTTCCCCTCACTTCCTGTCCCATAGCCAAACAGGAAGTGAGAGGAAATCCTTGCAAATTAAGGGTATTCCTTATGGACCCCCAAGTCACCAGAACTAGTGTCCCCATTGGAAGATTTCCCCCCTCTTACTTTTCTGGGGACAACCCAAAATTTGGGATTTTCTTCTAGACCCCTTTCACACTGAGTCAGTTTGCAGGCATTTTAGTGCTAAAAATAGCGCCTGAAAACTGCTTCTCATGCCTCCCCAGTGTGATAGCCTGAGTGCTTTCACACTGGCGCGGTGCGCTTGTGGGGTGGGAAATAAAGTCCTGCAATCAGCATCTTTGGTGTGCTGTAGGAGCACTGTATACAGTGCTCCTACACCGCACCCTGCCCATTGGAATGAAGCGCCGCAAGACGGGCGTTTTTTAACCCTTTCTTCGGCAGTTAGTGGGGGTTAAAAGCGCTGCTAAAACAGTAAAGTGCTGCTAAAATTAGCGGCACTTTATATATATATATATATATATATATATATATATATATATATATACCCCCGTGACAGTCACTGCTCGTAGATTATAAATCAGCATGTGCTGTCTATTGTACTGCTTCTGGTCTTGGTTCCCCTTTCATTACTTACTAGAAACTCCAGATTCAGCATGCAGCCATCTTGATTGTGGGCATCTGAAGCCCGCTGGGAGTCTCTACTGGGATTGGGGTGCAGCTGGCTACCCAGCATGCACTTCCCGATCTTGCGCATGCACAGTGGGAAAGCATTGCGGCCCACTTTGTGTCTAGCAGGTTTCCATAGCTACCGCTTTGCATCACGTCATTTCTGGTTGCGAAATAACGCAATGCTAGTAGCGGGCGATGCCCATCTTCAGCTGGGATTGATGACACCGCTATCCCGGGAGCCAGTGGAAAAGCTGATATGATGTACCTCACTGCGGCGAGGTTGGATGGAAGTGCAGGCTTCAGACTACAGAAAAGGTAACAAATAACAACTAAAAAGAATGGGGGTGCGGTCATCTATAATTGCAACCAGTGTAATTTAGGCTGCAACGCCGCTTTAACGGGGTACAGATGTCATTAAAAACTGACAAGCATTGTAATCACTCTGCACTCTATCCTAAACGAAAAAAACGTTTTTTTGCTTTTAGGCTCCATGCACACTGGACATTAATATAACGTTATAAATACGCCAGTAGCTTTGCAGTGAGTCTTTCAACGTTTTTTTTTTTAATGGATCAAAAACGTTAAATGCTGGTGGGCCACGTTTTTGGGCGTGTAATGTTTTTTTGTGGTCAGAAAACAGATTGTGAATGCGATTTTTAAGGCATTCAGACAACAGCCCATAAACTCCACTGCTGATAAACCTCCAAAAACGTCCATGTGTGCATGGACACATAGGATAACAGAGGGGAGTTTATGGGCTGTTAAAAAAAATAAAAACTCCCAAAAACAGGCGTTTTATGAGTGTCAGTTTGCATGGAGCCTTGGGTATACTTGCATGCTAGCAGATTATGTCTTAAACTGACCAATGACCCACTTTTTTTTTATACCAGGAGTTTACTACCACTTTAAGTTAAGCCGTTATATCAGATACCAAGTCTTCAAAGCAATCTATTATGTTTCAGATAAATATATTTGTTATTGGTGTACCATTTGGGGCAGCCTGACATTGCATGTGCCCATTCCTACTGAGAAAACACAACAGCCACAGACTGAAACATACAGCTGACTCTTATGTGCTCTCCGTATCTGCAAGCTGAGCTTGGTTTTCACAAGCTCATTGTAATGTTCTTACTCTGGATATGAGTGTATATAGGCTATGTTCACCTTTAGTAACATGTTACATGTTGCACCCGTATTTAGGGCATAACTTGTGTAAGGATTTTGCTCAGGAGAGGGTTGTGCGTGTCTCCCTGGATGAGTACACAGCTTGGTGAGAAGGCACGGCAGACAGCAGGAACTTTGTAAAACGTGTAGTTTATTTGCAAAGTCTGTGTCCATACAGTACAGGCATCAAAATGGCGAACTAAAACAAAAACAGACAATAAACCCTTGCTACGTTGGGCAGCTAACTACAAAAACTGGAACCTAACTACCTGTCCTGGAGCAACCTACTGCTGCCCTGCCCAGGCACCTGACTGTCACTCAGAATAAATCGGAGTCCACAGTCACACATGCAAGCAAATGGCTGCTCCCCCGTCTGTCTTTTTTATAGAGCCCAGAGTACTATACCTGCTTCAGCTGAGCTTGTTAACACCTCATTCACCACACAACACAAAAAGAAAAATAATCTGTATATTTGTCTGGGACAAATATAGCGCCCATCCTGGACACAACTCCTAGTTTTCCCTTGCTTCCTGTCCCATATGTTGCAAGGCAGACCGACCTTGCCCCAACACAACGCTGTATACTGTATGCAGCTTGGCCCAAATGATCTATTCAAGGGATAGCAAAGCTGTAGTTAGGTTTCTAATGTTAAAATACTTTTCCGATTTTCAATTTGATGCTTGTCATTGTTTTGTTATCCCCCTGGAAATATGTAACATTTCTCTTCCATACAACAAAGTAATGTTCAGTTTGTAGACATATTCAGTTAACATTACCCCCCTCCCCTTCCAAATCCCACCTGCACAGAACTTGAGGTCAAGTTATAGATGACATCAGTGCCAAGACAAGGTCATCTAGAGCCCAGGGCGAGCATGCTAAACTGCCCCCCCCCCCAAGATGTATGAGTATTATGTCAAAAATCCCCCTATAAAAACACACAGCACGTGTGATTACCGATTTTCACATGCCCCCCCCCATTACACATCTTCAAATCTTCCATCCTAGCACAAATCCCCCTAAATTGCTACTCTTGGCAACCCCCCCCCCCCCCAATTTCTCCTCCGAGAGCAACACTGACCCCCTGCCACCCCAAATTACACCTTTCAGAACAAATCCCCTCTCCCCCAATCTCCTTGTGGTGCCCCCCCCCCACCTCACGTGATACCACAGTGCCCAGGGCAGCCACCCCTCCTGTCCTCCCCTTGTCCCGGCCCTGGATGGCATTGTCCCTAAGTTTACTGCTCTGGAATTTTCACATATGTTGTGTTACTTGCAGAGTGTTAGGGTCCATGCCCACTAGGCAGCTGAAAAAATGGCTCATAGTGGCTTGTTTTGCACACGAGTTTATGAGCATTTTGCTTTTATAAACATTTTTGCCAAAATATTCCCTTCTGCTAATTTTTCACTATACTCCATGTACTGTACATCTGAAAATGCTGAATGCTTCTAAACAACACGTTTAGTCGCGTCAATGTTTTTTTTTTTAGCCGGTAAACGCTCCTGTCTGTAAATGATCAAATGTGAGTTGCTTATACAGGTTGGAAAAAAAAAAAAAACGCCCAAAGCCTGTATAAACTAAATTTTTTTTTTTACGCCCGGTGAGCATGAGGCCTTACAGGTCTGCCAGGTGGCGCAGTGTCTAAATGCCAGTTTTTGTCATGTTTACTGCCTGGCTTGGTAGTTTACAGCAAGGCCTTCCCTTTTTATTATGAAACCTGCAAGACTAATTGGAAAATACATGAAAGTGCTGACCACCTAAAACAGGGGTGTCAGACTCCATTTCATTGCGGGCTGCATCAGCGTTATGGTTGCCCTCAAAGGTCCGGTTGTATATGTAAGACTAATATACATTTTATCTAGGGCTTTTTTTTTCTCTCTCAGAAAATAGGTGCAGGAACTCAACCACGCCCCCCCTTCCCGCTGCTGAACCGTATCGAACGCTGGGTGTGGCCAGAGTGGGAGGATCTTAATGGGGCAATAAATGCAAGATGTGCGTTGTGTGTGAAGTTCAGGGACACGCTATGTGCAGGGTTCAGGGAGTGTGCTACATATAGAGTGCAGGGCTTAGGGGTGTGCTAGACACAGTGTACAGGGTTCAGCTCTATTTCATAGGCTGTCCACATCTCATGCCCACCCCTCCTTGGCTCTGACCTCTGCACCACTCTCCCCCATCTCCCTCCACAGCCCTCAAATACCCCCCTGCCAAAAGCTTGCATCTACCCTACCTGGCCTGGCTCTAGTAACTCCCGGTAGTGTAGGTCAGTGTTTCTCAACTCCAGTCCTCAAGGCGCCCCAACAGGTCATGTTTTCAGGATTTCCCTCAGATGAAACGGCTGTGTTAATTCTAAGGCAGTGAAACTGATCAAATCACCTGTGCAAAATAATGGAAAGCCTGAAAACATGACCTGTTGGGGCGCCTCGAGGACTGGAGTTGAGAAACACTGGTGTAGGTGACTCCACCTCTCTCACTTGCAGGGAGATCATTGATCGGCATCTATGCACCTGGGCACAGACTATGATCACAGTGCAGCTTACCATGGGATGCCCCATCCCATACTGCACCTCCCTTGTCACCACCATGAGTGTAGGGCAGACATGGATTTGTGAGAGCTGCCGAGATGAAAGAAGGTTTTTGTGTTTACAAGTGTCAGTGGGGAGCGGAAGGCGCAAGTTGAAGGTGTCCGAACTCTGTTCTGGCTAAACAAAAAAGCCCTGGGGATTTGGCCCATGGGCCTTGTGTTCAACCCACATATTCTAAAATATTTGTAGGAAAGTGTAGCCCTGTGTGTGAACCTCAGTGGTTTTGCTATTTGATTTTTTTATTTTTTTTTGATAGGTCTTGGCCAAATAGCATTCATAACTATGCAAGCATACAGTCACACCAATTTCACAGTGAGACCTCTAAAAATAAGAAATTGTGACATATGTACATGGCATATTATCTTTTCATTTAATTGGACCTACTGATGTGTTTGTTTTTTTTTGTAGTTTTTTTTTTTTTTTTTTTATTTAAGACTTGAAACATTTTTATTCATAAAAGAAACCATTATCTTGTGCAAATGTAATTTGTATGCACTCATTTAGTTGAAATCCTCTTTCAGTGAGGGTGGACAGTATAGAGAACTATAGTATGACTGCCGACAGTTAAAACGCTGATATCCTCGTCTCATTAATGCCTTGCATGATCTAAAGTAACTCCCTTAAAGATTTTCCGTGTTCTATCATAATCCTGGTGTTCTTGTATAATGGGTGAAAGTGGTGCATTTATATGGTAAGCAGGTGGTGGTGGTAAACTAAACAACTTTGTATGTTTGTTTTTGTTTTGTACAAATTGACTGTACTTTACTTCTTTTTCTATTCCACAGAACAATGATAATGAGACGGCTCTACACTGTGCAGCCCAGTATGGGCACACTGAAGTGGTTCGTGTTTTGTTAGAAGAGCTGACAGACCCTACAATGCGCAACAACAAGATGGAAACGCCACTTGATTTAGCAGCTTTATATGGACGCTTAGAAGTAGTGAAACTTCTTCTCAATGCACATCCTAATTTGTTGAGCTGCCACACACGCAAGCAAACGCCTCTTCATCTGGCTGCTCGCAATGGGCATCGAGCAGTTGTCCGTGTCTTGCTGGATGCTGCTATGGATATCAATTACCAGGTATTGACTGACTGACTGACATACATACATACATACATACATACATACATACATACATACATACATACATGGGGGGTGAGGAGGGCGTCCTGTGTAAGTTGGGTAAGGAGACGATGAAGAGGACTGTGTCCAATCACAGTTGATCACATGTAAACAAGGAAATGCTGGTTCATCAGTGCAGCCCCAACAGTGCTCATCAGTGATGCCCATCAGTGCCACCTACCAGTGCCGCCTATCAGTGCTCATTAGTGCTGCATATTAGTGCCCTTTAGTGCAGCTTATACTGCAGTTTTAAATTAACTAAAATAATTGTATTTCCATGTTCTGTGTACTCTGGGAGACCAGATATAGTGAATACACAGTCCTGGGTTGTGTAACACTTTAAAATTGCCCATGTGGCCCTAGCCTAAGCCAGCTCATCCTGTTTTTTCACAGATGTAAATACAGACTCAGTGCTGGGAGGGGGAAGGAGAGTAAGCTAAGCTGCTGAGAGAGCCAACTAGAATGACTACAGTAATTCTGCTGTTAACTTTGCAGATTAATTGTTTCATAAAGCCTTAGAATTGTTAATAAAAGCTTGTTTTAAAAAGTGAATTTGCTGTTTATGAATATGCAGATTATGCAAATTATGTAAATTTCTATGCATTAAAGCACAACTCCAGGAAAAATCTTTTTTGCAAACTTACATTTGTCCAGCTTGGCTAATTTTATCCAGAGGGCTGCTGGGGAAGCTGAGAATTTACAGTAGTAGTTGGCACTACATACATTGATGGCCATGATCCCTCCAGCAAAGTTCCACTCTGCACACTGAACACAGTGAAATTGCTCTACAGCACTGCCTTTCAGAGAGCACTTTGACTCTTTTCTTTCACTTTTTCTTTATTGAAAAAAAAGACAAAACAGCACTTATACATTGCATACAGTATGACACAACTTAAATCGCCAGTTGTATTCCATTTTCCAAAAACCCAGATTAAGAGACATCCACTTAGTCTCTTTTCAATGAATACATGGCATTCTCCGACTACGTGAGGTGGAGATCATGACTTTGTATTCATTTAAAAAAAAAAATACATGGTGTTCTTTAAATGGCATCAGGGGGCCAAGAAAGCAACTCCCTGTGTTCAATGTGCAGCAGGGAAAGCCACTGGGAGCCGCACCTTAGAGATCATCCTTCTCACTGTATGTAACATGGACTGCTACAGCGATTTTTCTGCATCTCCAGAGGTCCTCTTGACATCAGGATAACTTGTGTTGAGCCAAGCTGGACCAATGTTAGTTTGCAAAAAAATACTTGGGCTTTCCACTTTAGGCTCTAAAACATAAGAGATTAACGTAAACCAATCATTGGAGAGACATGGAGGCTGTTGTTGCTGATCATTCACTGACCTGGATCAGGATAGTCAGAGTAAAGTCAAAAGCCCTTACCAGCTCTCAATTAAAAAAAAGCTACTTACCTGCAGAGGTGGGGGACTTGAGTCACATGACTTGACTCAAGTCAGACTTGAGTCACCTGTTTGAGGACTTGCGACTTGCTTGACAGAATGCAATAAATGACTCGACTTGACTTTGACTTGTCACTAATGACTTGCGACTTGACTTTGACTTGGGCTATATGACTTGCAATGACTTGGCACCACTAACCCTAACTGCAAGCCGCCGTCTGCCTACCTGATCAGCGTGTCATGCAGACAGATGGCGGCCATTGCAGTGTTCAAAAGCCGCGCCTTCTCGTCTGTGATAGGCGGAACACTCAATTTCACAGCAGGCAGTGTTCAGCCTATCACGGACATCCTCTTATCCTCGTCTGTGTTATGAGGATGAGCGGATGTCCGTGATAGGCGGAACACTGAATGCTGGGAAATTGAGTGTTCCGCCTATCAGACGAGGAGGCGGCGGGGCTTTTGAATACTGGAATGGCTGCCGATCAGGAGCACAGTGAGGCATTGGGCACAGTGAGGCATGGGCACATAACCAATATTATTTATTGTTATCCCTCCTATTATTTTTATACAGTATGGGGTAGATCAGTATTTTGACTTGATTTGTGACTTGACCAAAATAAATGACTTGACTTGCTTGAGACTTCAAGGTTGAGGCTTGCTTGTGACTTGCACATGTGTGACTTACTCCCATGTCTGCTTACCTGCATATATGTTCTGGGTTAGTGACACAGTATTGAGGCAAAGAGGGAGGGTCAGTACAACAGTCAGGCTAGTGACATCTTCATAGGGAGAAGGCACAACCTCCATGTTTCTCTAATGACAGAATTTCTTTTTTTTTGTATAATCTATATTTTCATTTTCAAATTCTATGAACAGTTTGACATTTCAACATAGTCAAAACAACAAGGGGGGGGGGATAGGGAGTAAGGAAGGGGACATAAGGCAAGGGAGGTGAAAAAGGGGGGGGATGAGGAACACCAGGGGGTGTGGGGTATCATGGTCCGAACACGGACGGAATTTCTTTTTATTCTTGGTGTACAGTTCTTAGCTGCTCCATGGTTTTGCTTATTACTACATTTAATTTGGTTATGATTATACACCTTGCTTTCACAGACAGAAAAAGGAAGTGCGTTACATGAAGCTGCCTTATATGGAAAGACTGATGTGGTACAGATGCTCCTAGATGCAGGTACATTATTTGTTAAAATACCACCTATTTTATAATATAATATCCAAGCTGTATATTTTATATTAAATTGGATTGAAGCGATTGAAACTTAGTGTTTTCGCTGGGGATCCTGCCACACTTCCGGTGAGTGTTCAGTATACAGAGCAGAGCCCAGATCTGGGTGTTTAGACCTGACTGTTGTTTGCAGCATTAGAATCGCAGTCCTTACTCTTCATGACAGAACATGTGTTCTTCTCGATGTATGATAGAAGTATTAGTTAAAAATCACATGTGCCTCTTAAATCTAAACTCATTCTTGTGTTTTTCAGTGGAACGCCAATTATTATAGTCATTTTCTGCAGTGTTTTTTCTTGCAGGTCTTACACTGGCTACACTAATGCTCAATCATTCCTGTGCCTGTTTACACTGATCACCACCCAATTCTTTGTCTGTATGTTATATTCATCACTACATGCTGTCTGATTCTCTGTGCTTTGTGCAATAGCTCAACATGGAATCCCCTGGCTGCTGCCTTCTCACCACTTTTGTGTTCCACTGTCTTCAGACCTTCTTTGCTTCCCTTTCCCAATGCTGAACCACAATTTCACATATTAGAAACGTTTTTTTCTTCAGGAGGGAGAAATTACAGTTCAAGGCTGATCCCTTTCTCATGCCTGTGATCAGCTCCTGCTCTGTATTTTTTTTGTTTTACCGTCTGGTCCATAACCAATTTCTCTTCTGGATCCTTTCTCATTGAAACACAATCAATAGACATTCATTTATCCTTCCATCTCAGAAACTCTAATTTCTTCTGCCTCCCTTCTCCCCTCTGCATTTGTCTAAGCCACATTCTTCTTACCAATTCACCCAATTATGCTCCACCACTCCATATTTGATCACACTCTAACCTGCTCAGTTAAAAACTATTTATAGGGGAAACAAATGTTGATCATGGCCCATTATCTGCTTACTCCCGGTAACATGCTACTTAACCTAAAATTACCCTTTTTTACTAGAACGCTTATGCTTGTAAATTTACTATAGATTAGCTTGGATAATTGTTTTATAAGCTACAGTAATTTAAAAGACTTTGTTCTTGGAGGGTGGTCCTATATAGTAATGCGTTTAAAATTACCTGGGTAATTCAAAGTGGGCATATAATAAAAAAAAACAGCATTTATATGCTGCACCCTAAATATGGGTGTAGCAGGTTACAGATGGTAACCTTAACCCTTAAGTTAATGGGTGGCCTCGCAAGACCAGTAGGGAGGCTTGGGAGGGGATGGGAACAAGCTTGACCTTCTTAGGTCGCCGAAAATCTGTCCAAACAAAATAATATAATATAGTTTGTACTAGAAAATGTACTATGTTACGATTTTGGTTCCTGGTCACTACTCCAGGTGGGAGCTGCCAAATGCCTGGTTTATTCCCTTGTAGGTTAATCCATTGACTCAACCACTGAAAGTGTACACAATGGTCATATATGGCTAACCACTTTATTGGTAAGGATTATTACCCCTATATTTCTTCAGTCCAGGTAGCTGTACAAAACTGGAACTAAATGACACTGCTGAAATTCATACAAAGTTCAAGTGTCCTTCACACATTAAAAGTGACTTTGGTGTTTATATTGCCGAGAAGTATCCTCCAAGTTGCAGGTAGACAAAGGGGTGACTTTTGGTGCTCCCCCCCACATATGGGTCCCCACTCACCAGATTGACGTACCCCTACAGGGGTCACAGGCTCGTCGGGTATCCCCAGCAATGTGTCCTCTGCTCTTTGCGTTCCGCGTCTGCTCACTCCTGCACCTCTTTCCAAACCTCAGAAATGAACCACAAAAATGGCTTCCATAGCGTAAATCCGCTTTTTATTAAAAGTTTAAAAAGTACTAAAAAATAGACCAAACAATACAAAACAAAAGATAGGTTCTATGAACCTTCCTGGGTTCCCTTCCTTTTGATTCAAAAGAACCGCCAGGTGTCAGGCTAGACTATCTCCAAACAGTTTACCATAAGCAGACAGGTCCCATAGAAGTCACGCCAGTGATTGCTGTATGCTGCGGCTTCGGCGAGCGTTCCACCGCTCAAGCCTTACTAACCGGACGTAACGTGGACGTATCTGGATGGTCATCTGACGCGTTTCGACGTATTGTCGTTATCAAAGGTGATAACCTCCCTTCATGTCCAACGTCTATAAGCAAGCATTAGCTCCTTAAGCTCCGCCCCTTCAGGGCGTGTTTGCCTTGTCCAATTTACTATGTGTAAGTTACGTGCTCATTACCGTGGTACCCAGGTTTAACAGTAAAAGTAACAGTAATTCGGAAACAAACTATATATAAGCAAGCAATAGCATAGCAAAGCCAACTGCAAATCCACCACTAGATGGAGCCAAGTAATATACTCGGTAATGAGCACGTAACTTACACATAGTAAATTGGACAAGGCAGGCACGCCCTGAAGGGGCGGAGCTTAAGGAGCTAATGCTTGCTTATAGACGTTGGACATGAAGGGAGGTTATCACCTTTGATAACGGCAATACGTCGAAACGCGTCAGTTGACCATCCAGATACGTCCACGTCACGTCCGGTTAGTAAGGCTTCACTTCCGGTTTCTGTATTCTGGTCTGTGGAACTCACGCCGTCCAGACCTACGGACTTGTTCCCATTTCGTATCAATCAGGCAAATAGAATGCCCCCTTTTTTTTTATAAATTTACTTTAAATTTGCTATAATAAATCTACCCATTCGGATTTACACTACAAGTGCCCGTTCTTTATGTCCATATATATGAGGATACCCTACGATATGACACACCACGGAGGAGATGACCACAGTGGGTACTAGGAAACCAGGACCAAAGACAGACCTGACTACATGTGCTTTACCCCTGTAGGGGTGCAGATATCTGGTGTGGAACCGAGAGGGGAGCATGAGTGTCACTTCACTTTTTTGCACGGAAGTTGTGACAAAGTGTATGCACAAGTCACTTTGGAAAGCTGCATACAAGGACACATTTACATTAGGCACTTTGAGAGTCACCCAAATAACTGAATTATTTGCTTTTGCCATTCTATATATTTGGTAAAATAATTGCCTTTTTTCACATTTTTGATGCACGGTTTTCCTACATTACTCACTTTGGACACTTGCCTTTGATATACATATATATATATTTTCACACTGCTACCTGCACCTAGCACAATAACGTGTAGTTGGGGCTCATGCACACTGAAGCTGATAAACTGCAGTTTTTGGGATTTTTTTTTTTTACCAGCCCTTAAACTCCCCTCTATGCTATCTTATGTGTCCATGCACACATGGACGTTTTTTTTAAGTTTATCAGCAGGGGAGTTTATGGGCTGTTGTCTGAACGGCCTAAAATTGCGTTCAAAACTGTTTTTTTGTAACCACAAAAAACGCTGAAAACGTGCATAAACGCTCATAAATGCGCTTTTATCAGCTTTCAGCATTTTTTACACCGCAGCATCGCAGAGCTTGATGTAAGCTGGGTGATGTTTTTTAAAAACACCCAAAAATACTGACGCTGAAAAACACGCATAAACGCATTTAAACGCTGTTTAAAAGTGCATTTTTAAAGCAGTGTTTTGCTTCCAGCAATCCGAGTTCCAGAAAGACTTTTTTTTTTTTTTTTTTTTAACATCCTGTTTGCATGGAGCCTTGTAATAAAAACATTAAACCTATATTTGTTTTTGATGTTTTAAGCCAGCGCTAAGACTGCTCAAATAACGCATTCAAAAATATAACCTACATAGAAAAACATGTTTTTCAGAAAGACCCTCTAGAGGGCACTCTTGCTGTACAGTTTCAGTTCAGACCTTTAATGCTGGATCAGCTTTTACCATTTATAAAGATACCAAAACACTGTAATCCAGCGCTCATGGGATACAAAGAGCAGACAGTCTCTTGGCGGTTGCAAAAAGTTTATTTCTTTATTCAACCAAAATAACGCTAAAATGCAGCCCTGAATACATATAAAAAAAAAGAAGAAAACTTGCAATATCACCTGAGGTCCTCTAAGTAATGAAGGGTCAACAGTTTCCAGCAAAGGTCAATGGTTACACAGCATGGAGTGTGCGATGGACCAGAGAGAAGGAGGCGGCCGCCAACATCCTATGGAGAGAGTCACAAATGGAACATGTGGGCCAGCATGTGGAGGAGCCTCCGATGTGCGGGAAGCAGAGACCGGAGCTGCGTCAGTGGGGAGAGAACCCGGAAGCTCTGTGCCGTCTGAGCCAGTGACGTCAGTCCCGCTGAGATACTGACACAAGAGCCAGAGGAACAGCCGCAAGATGGAATGGAGGCTCCATTTAACACACCTCCGCACAGGGAGAAAGTCCATCGCTGCTCTCTAGTGGGGATGGATGAAAAATTCACCCACTGTAGTAACTCCCAACTCCACCAACCAGCTGGAGACCGGCTAGAAGAACTGTAATGTAGCCAAATGTACTGGAGATATACTCCTAGGTGGCAGGAGGACTGTGGTGGCTAAACAAGCATAAGTTTGAGTTGCCTTGACGCGTTTCGCGCATCTGCACATTGTCATAGTCAAGGATTAAGTCGCTCACAACGTTTAAATAATCAAAAGGGGTGGGGAAAATTAGACTGGCAGGAGGGGGTGGATATTGCAGACACTGTCGTTAACCCCTACGTTGCTTATCGGATTTTAACACCCCATACATATGTAGCACTACCCCCGAAGGAGCTGCTGATTTAATTTAGGTCAGTACTCTGTTTGCAAACCTCTTAACTGGCTCAGACCCTCCCTTGGCACAACTGGTGTAACTGGCAATTGTGAGACCCACTGAATGCTGGGAACACAATTTGGCATGTATAACTCAATAACATGAATAAGTGTTGTTACCTTTCTTTGGTAGCAGTCCCTCAGGAAACAAAGATACTTTAACCACTTAAGCCCCGGACCATTTGGTAGCTAAAGGACCAGAGGTGAATTCAGAATTTTGCACTGCGCTGCTTTAACTGTAAATTGTGCGGACATGCAATGTTGTACCCAAACGAAATTTGCGTCCTTTTCTTCCCACAAATATAGCTTTCTTTTAATGGTATTTGATTGCCTCTGCGATTTTTATTTTTTGCGATATAAACGGAAAAAGACCGAAAATTTTGAAAAAAAATGATATTTTCTACTTTTTGTTATAAGAAAAATCGAATAAACTCAATTTTAGTCATACATTTAGGCCAAAATGTATTCAGCCACATGTCTTTAGTAAAAAAAATGTCAATAAGCATATATTTATTGGTTTGCGCAAAAGTTATAGCGTTTACAAACTAGGGTACATTTTCTGGAATTTACACAGCTTTAAATTCATGACTGCCTATCTCATTTCTTGAGGTGCTAAAATGACAGGGCAGTACAAAACCCCCCCAAATGACCCCATTTTAGAAAGTAGACACCCTAAGGAAATTGCTGAGAGGCATGTTGAGCCCATTGAATATTTTTTTTTTTTTTGTCCCAAGTGATTGAACAATGACAAAAAAAAAAAAAAAAAAATTACAAAAAGTTGTCACTAAATGATATATTGCTCACACATGCCATGGTTATATGTGAAATTGCACCACAAAATACATTCTGCTGCTTCTCCTGAGTACGGGGATACCACATGTGTGGGACCTTTTAGGAGCCTAGCCACGTACGGGACCCCGGAAACCAAGCACCGCCTCCAGGATTTCTAAGGGCGCAAATTTTTGATTTCACTCCTCACTACCTATCACAGTTTTGAAGGCCATAAAATGCCAAAATAGCACAAAACCCCCCCCCCCCAAATGACCCCATTTTGGAAAGTAGACACTCCAAGCTGTTTGCTGAGAGGCATGGTGAGTATTTTACAGCTCTCATTTGTTTTTGAAAATGAAGAAAGAACATTTTTTTTTTTCTTTTTTTTTTTTTCAATTTTCAAAACTTTGTGACAAAAAGCGAGATCTGCAAAATACTCACAATACCTCTCAGCAAATAGCTTGGGGTGTCTACTTTCCAAAATGGGGTCATTTGGGGGGGTTTGTGCCATCTGGGCATTCCATGGCCTCCGAAACTGATAGGCAGTGAGAAGTGAAATCAAAAATTGACACCCTTAGAAAGCCTGAAGGCGGTGATTGGTTTTTGGGGTCCCGTACGCGGCTAGGCTCCCAAAAAGTCTCACACGTGGTATCCCCGTACTCAGGAGAAGCAACAGAATGTATTTTGGGGTGTAATTCCACATATGCCCATGACATGTTTGAGCAATATATCATTTAGTGACAACTTTGTGCAAAAAAATAAAAATAAATTTTTTTATTTTTTATTTTTCCCGCATCTTGTGTCAACATATAAAATATTCCATGGACTCGACATGCCTCTCAGTATATTGCTTGGGGTGTCTACTTTCCAAAATGGGGTCATTTGGGGGGGTTTTGAACTGTTCTGGCATTTTATACACAACATTAGGAAGCTTACATCCACTCTTCTAACCACTTGAAGACAAAGCCCTTTTTGACACTTTTTGTTTACATGAAAACATATTTTTTTTTGCAAGAAAATTATGTTGAACCCCCAAACATTATATATATTTTTAAAGCAAAGGCCCTACAGAATAAAATGGTGGGTGTTGCATTTTTTTTTTCTACACAGTATTTGCGCAGCGATTTTTCAAACGCATTTTTTGGGGAAAAAATACACTTTTTTTAATTTTAATGCACTAAAACACACTATATTGCCCAAATGTTTGATGAAATAAAAAAGATGATCTTAGGCCAAGTACATAGATACCAAACACGACATGCTTTAAAATTTCACACAAACGCGCATTGGCGACAAACTACATACATTTTTAAAAGCCTTTAAAAGCATTTACAGGTTACCCCGTTAGATTTACAGAGGAGGTCTACTGCTAAAATTACTGCCCTCGATCTGACCTTCGCGGTGATACCTCACATGCATGGTGCAATTGCTGTTTACATATGACGCCAGACCGACGCTTGCGTTCGCCATTGGGCAAGAGCAGGGCAGGACAGGGGTGCTTTTTTTTTTTTTTTTTTTCTTTTTTTTTTTTTTCTTTTTTTTATTATTAATTTTGCTTTTTTATTTTATTTTTAAACTGTTGCTTCCATATTTACTTATTTTTATCACTTTTATTGTTATCTCAGGGAATGTAAATATCACCTATGATAGCAATAGGTAATGACAGGTACTCTTTTTTGAAAAAACTGGGGTCTATTGGACCCTAGATCTTTCCTCTGCCCTCAAAGCATCTGACCACACCAAGATCGGTGTGATAAAATGCTTTCCCAATTTCCCAATGGCGCTTTTTATATCCGGGGGGGGGGGACATTCCCTCCCACTGCTTGTAAAAGCAGTCCAGAGGCTAATTAGCCACTAGGATTGCTTTTACATGAAAGCCGGCCGCTGGCTGAAAAGAATGATACCAAGATGATACCTAAACCCGCAGGCATCATTCTGGTATAAACATTCAAAGTCCAGCAACATACCAGTACGTTGCTGGTCCTTGTTGGACATGTATTGTAATCTTTTTTTTCATGCAGCCTGTTGGCTGAACGAAAAAAAAAGATTGATCGGTGGGTATGCCCACCATTAGAATACCGCCCTTCATCCACCCACTTCTAATGATGGGCATACATGCACCATTTATATATGCCGAAGCATGGGGGCATCTTCTCGCAAAAGTTATGCCGCGTACACATGGTCAGACTTTTCCACGGGCAAGCCTCCGTCGGAATTTCGACCGTATGTACGCGGCATTAGGAGCAAAATCGCTCCTCCGCTCCTGCTGCCCCAATGCTTCGGCATATATGCTTTTTTTTTTTTTAACTGTGGTGGTGAAATCACCTCCTACAGCACTGGAGTCGCAGGGATCAGGCCTGTCTCTGCGAATGCTGCAGTTATGTGTGTTGTGTTTTGTAAGTGACAGTGATCGATCGATACTGCACTTGGGTGGCCTGGGCTGGACGGAGGGGCAAAACGCAGGTGCTAGCAGGTATCTGGGCTGATCCCGCTAACACTGCGTTTTTGGGAACCCTAAACTGCTGGGGACGCTAGTATAGATCTGATCAGATCAGATATTGAGCTGATCAGATACTATACCACTAAGGGGGGTGTATGCTTCACGCGTGGGTGTTAGTGCTACTGGCACTAACCTGACGCTGCCTGGGGTGTGATGCAGACCCTCTGACGCTAAAACCTAATTGATATCACCCGCCGGGCGATCAGGGGGTTAAACCTTTATTGGGTTATATACGGCGGGTGCCCTGACACTATAAAAAGCAAACTAACTAACCAGCGTCACCCGTAACACTTATATGATGATCACTGGTGAAAGGGTTAACTAGGGGCAATTAGGGGGTTAAAACCTTTATTAGGTAATATATGGGGGTACCTGACGCTATATAAAAACCTGACGGCGAACCTAAAAAAAAATTACTGGCTACCTATCGGCATCACCGACACTAAGACAACGATCATAAAAACGATCGCTTAGCGACAGTGGTGATAGGGGGTGAAAGGGTTACCTGGGGGCGATCAGGGGGTTAAACCTTTATTAGATAATATATGGGGGTTCCTGACGCTATAAAAACCTGCGGCGAACCTAAAAAAAATTACTGGGTACCGATCAGCATCACCGACGCTAAGACATCGATCAGAAAAATGATCGCATAGCGACGGCGGTGCTTGGGGGTGAAAGGGTTACCTGGGGGGTGATCAAGGGGGTTAAACCTTTATTAGGTAATATATGGGGGTACCCGACGCTATAAAAACCTGCGGCGAACCTAAAAAAAATTACTGGCTACCGATCAGCATCACCGACGCTAAGACATCGATCAGAAAAATGATTGCTTAGCGACGGCGGTGCTAGGGGGTGAAAGGGGTATCTGGGGGTTGATCAGGGGGTTAAACCTTTATTGGGGGGGGGGTTAGGGGGCTACATTGGACCTAAAACTAAATGTAGTGACACTTTTACAGTCACGAATGTCACTGATTGCAGTGATCACTAAATAAATGGTCACTGCAATCAGTGACACTGTGACTGGGGGCTGGGGGGGGGGGCTGGGGGGGCCTGGGGGGGCGATTTATGTGCCTATGTGTTCTGGTGTCAGTGTGCTGTTTTGTGTACTAACCTGCATCTTCTCCTGTACGGCGCTCGGTATATGTGAGCGCCGCAGGAGAGATGACATCACTTCCTCCTTCCTGGCAGGCAGGGGAAGCTCTCTCATTCGCCGGGAGCGATCGAGAGGGGGTGGCCGGAATCGAACGGCCGTCCCCTCATGCCGGATCGCTCCCGAAGGTAAAACGACCACCCACTGTAAAGAAGGGGGGTCCGATCGGACCCCCCAACTATACAAAGGCAATCACGTATATGTACGTGATTCTGCCTGTCGGTGCCATTCTGCTGACGTATATTTACAGTGGGCGGTCGTTAAGTGGTTAAACAGAATGTTTCACTTAACCAAGGGCAAACTTTACTTGGTGTGAAAAAAAAGAACAAAAATACACATATGCATACAGTTGACTCGGCAGGGCCCTGCAAGAGTCAATACGAGTAAGGTAAAAAAAGTCTTCAAACAAAGTTTAAGTCTATTTGCTATTAAGAAAACAGTCTATGCTCGCGAGCTCCCCCTAGTGGGCAATACCACCCCGTGTCCCGTAAGTGTTAGTTCCAGTCAGGCCTGACAAAGATCTCTGTACGAGTTCCTCAATGATGGGAGTCTTCGCTAGCAAACGTTGGTGCACTTTATATTTGTAATCCAAGGGAAATTAAAGATGCACCTAAACTTCCGCAGATACAATGTTTGTGGAAGTGAACTCTCAGTTAGTATAACGCCAACTTAAACTGCGTAGTTATCACGCGCTGCACTATGTACTTGTACGTGTGAGATGCACTACTCTGGTGAGGGTGAGCCCTGAAAAGTCACAGGCCTAGAAACAGTTGTAGAACCTGGGCAGGTGCCCGCTCACCCCAACAGGCCTAGTCCACCTAAGTTTCCTCACTGCTGGCACCTCGACCTGTGGCCTCTCCGCAACGTGTAGTCTCCGGTCCCTCTCTCGGCAGCAGTAGATGTCAGCCGATGGACGACTCCGGTCTCTGGGAAGCGCGAGCTGGACACACAGATCACCCTCTTGGCTTGGTGATCCTCCGAGGTTGTAGGCCCAGGCTCCAGGCCTAGTCCCTCTGGCAGCAGGCCTCACACACACGTCTTGCAGGGAGGAGGTGAAGATCCCAAGAGGACGAACAAAGCCCCTCCCCTCCTTTAAGTAACCTCTCCCATAAAGCTGTGTGGGGATGCAATGAACTTTGGGAGGACAACTGCACTGTGGGTACCGTAGTCTCATTATCTACTTCTGTCAATGGAGTCCCGTTCTCCTGGTACCGCAAGTTCCACAATGCATTGCTTCACAAGATCAATGACAGTCTTATATTACACCACAAACCGCCACCCCGCTACACATAAAATACACATAATAAAATCATCCTGTTTCTACAAACCCATAAACAGTACATAATAAATATATCAAAATATATCTAATAAAATACATAAATAATAACGTATGCTAAATTATAATTGTTTTACTCCAGAACTCCATGAATAAAGAGATGGTAACAAACGCAATTATGTAATAGTCACAATTATAAATGCCAAGAAATGTGCAGCAATGTTACACGAAACTGCACGTTTCCAATTCCTCATTTAACCCTTTCGGGGCAAGTGAATCAAACCTAAATAATCAAAACACTTCCCTTTTACAGAGGAGAGAAAATCTCTAATTGGTGGTTAGGGTTCCCTTAAGAATAGTTTATATCAAAAACACTTCTAAGCACTTAATATCCTTATTGTGTAATCGATTAAAATGCAGAGGAACACTATGATCATTACTGCCCTTTTTAATCTGCGGTGGTCCCCAATTCTTGCACGTAGTGCGCGTATAGTGTGCCCTACATAAAGGAGGCCGCAGGGGCACTGTAGAACGTACAGTAAATAACAAAATCAGTAGAGCAGGTGACAAACTGTTTTATCACATACTCTTTACCTAAATTGGCAGTGATTTTGTTGGTCCCATGAACAATAAATTGACAGGTCAGGCATCCTCTTTTTTATTAGTTCTGGCTCTACGAAAAGTTATCTGTGGGGCTGGTGGCAGTTCCAGGGCAAGTCTCTGATCTAGGAGCAGAATATTATAATGTTTATTGATTTTTTTTTTTTTTTAGAAACTGACTTATATTCATCATTAAAAGTTGACACAAATCTCAGTGTGGGTGTCATTTACTTGCTCTTTCATCACTTTCTTTTTGGGGAAAGGATTCATGAGGGACAAACGGGGGTCTTTTATTAGTTCACACGGATACCCCTTTTCCTCAAACTTTTTGGACATTAAACTACTTTGTTCAACATAGTCCTCCATCCTAGAACAGTTTTTTCTTAATCTATTAAACTGTCCACTGGGGATGTTATGTTTCCATGTAGGATGGTGACCGCTTTTAAAGTAGGGGTGCAACGGATCAAAAAACTCATGGTTTGGATCGTTCCTCGGATCAGAGTCATGGATCAGATCATTTTTCGGATCAGCAAAAAAAATTGTAGCCTCACTGTGCCCCAAATTGTAGCCTCACTGTGCCCCAAATTGTAGCCTCACTGTGCCCCAAATTGTAGCCTCACTGTGCCCCAAATTGTAGCCTCACTGTGCCCCAAATTGTAGCCTCACTGTGCCCCAAATTGTAGCCTCACTGTGCCCCAAATTGTAGCCTCACTGTGCCCCAAATTGTAGCCTCACTGTGCCCCAAATTGTAGCCTCACTGTGCCCCAAATTGTAGCCTCACTGTGCCCCAAATTGTAGCCTCACTGTGCCCCAAATTGTAGCCTCACTGTGCCCCAAATTGTAGCCTCACTGTGCCCCAAATTGTAGCCTCACTGTGCCCCAAATCGCAGCCTCATAGTACCCCAAATCGCAGCCTCACTGTGCTCCAAAATCCAGCCTTACTGTGCCCCAAATTGCAGCCTCGCCAGGGCGGAGGAAGTGAGAGGGCGCGGCCAGTAGGGCTGGATTTGCTCTCCCTGCCCCCCCCCAAGGCCAGATTCCGGTAGAGGATCACTTCGCAACCTAAGATAGGTCTCTGTATCGGCCAATAGCCGGCTAACCTCTTTAATATAATCCACCCTATTTTGTACCACGAGACTACCCCCCTTGTCACCTTGCCTAATGGTGATGTTTATATTGGCCATAAGATCTTTTTATATTTTTTTTATATGTTTTTTTATATGTATTCAGGACTGCATTTTAGCGTTATTTTGGTTGAATTTACTTTTTGCAACCGCCAAGAGACTGTCTGCTCTTTGTATCCCATGAGCGCTGGATTGCAGTGTTTTGGTTGTTTGTACCCATAGTCTCCCAGTTATGGTTTTTTATCCAGCGGCACTGGGCTCACATCCCTCTTTGACTGTTGCTTCCACCCCATTGGACTTTGTTTTTCCTCCTATTTATGTCCACAGTTCTAGTGCTGGTGACATTGCTGTTCCATTTATAAAGATAGATAGATCTCTGATTACCTACAACATCAAAAGATTCCAGATTCCAAAAGTAGGGGGTATAGTAAATGCCATTAATAAAGATATATGTGATCCCAAAAGTAGCAAGAACTATTTTATCCAATCTGGGTCAAATGAGAGCATTCCTAGAAGGGTACTGACTCCTTAAATGGACCATCAATAATATATAGAGGGAGGCTCACCTAAATTTGTTGACCCCATTTTTTTTTTTTACAAAGTGAAAATACTCGCTTCTTTATATAAATATTACTCACAAACGCATTAAAATACCAGCACTTTTGGTTGCTCTTAAGGGATGACGTCACTTCCAGTCAATAAGTTTCCTCATGTGACTTCAGGATGTGATGTCAGTACTGGAAAGGCCTTTTATATAACAGTTTGCCAGTCCTTTTGAGTCTTCATTTCTGCCCATAGTTTCCTAATAACTGGATATGTCAAAACCAGTAATACTCCAGGTGTCATTTTGTAAACAAAGTCACCCTTCTATTTGCCCATGCTTTGTTACTTACAAAAAGGATATGATGCCGAAACCGGAAGTCTTAGTGCTGGTTCACACTTGTGCGAGTTGATGCCGAATGCGATGCGTCAAACACAAACTAGATTCGCATGTCATCCAAAAAGTAATTGTTTTCAATGATGGTGGTTCACATCTATGCGTTGCGATTCCTCTCCGAATGCGATGTGATGAAAAAAGGGTCTTGTGCGAATTTAGAGCGTTGCGTTGCGAATTTAGTCTCCATAGACATCAATGTAAATTGTTCTGGAATCGCATTTGATGGTTCACATATGTGCGAATTCCACCACACTATTCTCCACAAAAACATGAATCGCAGCTATGTCCCACTCCTGAAATTTGCATTAAAATCGCGGCAAAAACGCGGTAAATTCGCACATCCGAATGGACTGAAAAAACTGAACAAATTCACAGTGCAGCAGTGTGAACCGGCACTAAGAAACGAAAATTCCCTAAAAATGGACCCAACTAAGTGAGTTGCCATATTTACTCTAGAAATAATCTAATATTCCTCCAACACCAAAAATAAACAGTATATTCCCCAGGGGTAGATTCTTCTAATCTATCTACTTTAATAGACGTATACATATTGTAACCTAATATATATCATATAAACAGAAAAACTGCAGTTGCTTCAAATAAGACCCAAATAAACGAATGAATACAAATAAATACTTTTAAAATTGTATCCAGTGGGTACGGAAAGTATTCAGACCCCCTTAAATTTATCACTCATTGTTATATTGCAGCCATTTGCTAAAATCATTTAGGTTCATTTTTTTTCCTCATTAATGTACACACAGCACCCCATATTGACAGAAAAACACAGAATTTTGACATTTTTGCAGATTTATTAAAAAAGAAAAACTGAAATATTACATGGTCCTAAGTATTCAGACCCTTTGCTCAGTATTTAGTAAAAGCACCCTTTTGATCTAATACAGCCATGAGTCTTTTTGGGAAAGATGCAACAAGTTTTTCACACCTGGATTTGGGGATCCTCTGCCATTCCTCCTTGCAGATCCTCTCCCGTTCTGTCAGGTTGGATGGTAAATGTTGGTGGACAGCCATTTTTAGGTCTCTCCAGAGATGCTCAATTGGGTTTAAGTCGGGGCTCTGGCAGGGCCATTCAAGAACAGTCACGGAGTTGTTGTGAAGCCACTCCTTCGTTGTTTTAGCTGTGTGCTTAGGGTCATTGTCTTGTTGGAAGGTAAACCTTCGGTGCAGTCTGAGGTCCTGAGCACTCTGGAGAAGGTTTTCGTCCAGGATATCCCTGTACTTGGCCGCATTCATCTTTCCCTCGATTGCAACCAGTCGTCCTGTCCCTGCAGCTGAAAAACACCCCCACAGCATGATGCTGCCACCACCATGCTTCACTGTTGGGACTGTATTGGACAGGTGATGAGCAGTGCCTGGTTTTCTCCACACATACCGCTTAGAATTAAGGCCAAAAAGTTCTATCTTGGTCTCATCAGACCAGAGAATCTTATTTTTCACCATCTTGGAGTCCTTCAGGTGTTTTTTTTTTAGCAAACTCCATGCGGGCTTTCATGTGTCTTGCACTGAAGAGAGGCTTCCGTCGGGCCACTCTGCCATAAAGCCCCGACTGGTGGAGGGCTGCAGTGATGGTTGACTTTCTACAACTTTCTCCCATCTCCCGACTGCATCTCTGGAGCTCAGCCACAGTAATCTTTGGGTTCTTCTTTACCTCTCTCACCAAGGCTCTTCTCCCCCGATAGCTCAGTTTGGCCGGATGGCCAGCTCTAGGAAGGGTTCTGGTCGTCCCAAACGTCTTCCATTTAAGGATTATGAAGGCCACTGTGCTCTTAGGAACCTTAAGTGCAGCAGAATTTTTTTTGTAACCTCAGCCAGATCTGTGCCTTGCCACAATTCTGTCTCTGACCTCCTTCAGGCAGTTCCTTTTGACCTCATGATTCTCATTTGCTCTGACATGCACTGTGAGGTGTAAGGTCTTATATAGACAGGTGTGTGGCTTTTCCTAATCAAGTCCAAACAGTATAATCAAACACAGCTGGACTCAAATGAAGGTGTAGAACCATCTCAAGGATGATCAGAAGAAATGGACAGCACCTGAGTTAAATATATGAGTGTCACAGCAAAGGGTCTGAATACTTAGGACCATGTGATATTTCAGTTTTTCTTTTTAACCACTTAAGCCCCGGACCATTTCGGACCATTAGGACCAAGCCTGTTTTTGGGATTCGGCACTGCGCTGCTTTAACTGTAAATTGTACGGACATGCAATGTTGTACCCAAATGAAATTTGCGTCCTTTTCTTCCCACAAATAGAGCTTTCTTTTAATGGTATTTGATTGCCTCTGCGATTTTTATTTTTTGCGATATAAATGGAAAAAGAACGAAAATTTTGAAAAAAAAAGATATTTTCTACTTTTTGTTATAAGAAAAATCGAATAAACTCAATTTTAGTCATATATTTAGGCCAAAATGTATTCAGCCACATGTCTTTAGTAAAAAAAATGTCAATAAGCGTATATTTATTGGTTTGCGCAAAAGTTATAGCGTTTACAAACTAGGGTACATTTTCTGAAATTTACACAGCTTTAAATTTATGACTGCCTATCTCATTTCTTGAGGTGCTAAAATGGCAGGGCAGTACAAAACCCCCCCCAAATGACCCCATTTTGGAAAGTAGACACCCCAAGGAAATTGCTGAGAGGCATGTTGAGCCCATTGAATATTTTTTTTTTTGTCCCAAGTGATTGAATAATGACAAAAAAAAAAAAAAAATTACAAAAAGTTGTCACTAAATGATATATTGCTCACACATGCCATGGTTATATGTGGAATTGCACCCCAAAATACATTCTGCTGCTTCTCCTGAGTACGGGGATACCACATGTGTGGGACTTTTTAGGAGCCTAGCCACGTACGGGACCCCGGAAACCAAGCACCGCCTTCAGCATTTCTAAGGGCGCAAATTTTTGATTTCACTCCTCACTACCTATCACAGTTTCGAAGGCCATAAAATGCCAAAATAGCACAAAACCCCCCCAAATGACCCCATTTTGGAAAGTAGACACCCCAAGCTATTTGCTGAGAGGCATGTTGACCCCATTGAATATTTTTTTTTTTGTCCCAAATGATTGAATAATAACAAAAAAAAGAAAAAAAAAATGTACAAAAAGTTGTCACTAAATGATATATTGCTCACACATGCCATGGTTATATGTGGAATTGCACCCCAAAATACATTCTGCTGCTTTTCCTGAGTACGGGGATACCACATGTGTGGGACTTTTTGGGAGCCTAGCCGCGTACAGGGCCCCAAAAACCAAGCACTGCGAACGCTGCAGTTATGTGTGTTGTGTTTGGTAAGTGACAGTGATCGATCGATACTGCACTTGGGTGGGCTGGGCTGGGCTGGGCTGGGCGGAGGGGCTAAACGCAGGCGCTAGCAGGTATCTGGGCTGATCCCGCTAACACTGCGTTTTTGGGAACCCTAAACCGCTGGGGATGCTAGTATAGATCTGATCAGATCTGATCAGATACTATACCACTAAGGGGGGTGTATGCTTTGCGCGTGGGTGTTAGCGTTACTGTCACTAACCTAACACTGCCTGGGGCGACGCAGACCCTCTCTGGCGCTAAAACCTAATTGATCTCACCCGCCGGGCGATCAGGGGGGTTAAACCTTTATTGGGTTATATACGGCGGGTGCCCTGATGCTATAAAAAGCAAACTAATCAACCAGCGTCACCCGTAACCTTTATATGGTGATCACTGGTGAAAGGGTTAACTAGGGGCAATCAGGGGGTTAAAACCTTTATTAGGTTAAATATGGGGGTACCTGACACTATATAAAAACCTGACGGGTAACCTAAATAACTAAATAACTTACTGGCTAACCAGTGACACCAGTGACGCTTATACGGCGATCACTGGTGAAAGGGTTAACTCTAGGGGCAATCAGGGGGTTAAAATAATATATGGGGGTACCTGACACTAATAAAAACCTGCGGCGAACCTAAAAAAAAATAACTGCCTATCTAAAACACCAGCGACACGAATACAGCGATCGGAAAAACAATCGCTTAGTGACGCTGAAGTTAGGGGGTGAAAGGGTTACCTGGGGGGTGATCAAGGGGTTAAACCTTTATTAGGGGGGGGGTTAGGGGGCTACCCTGGACCTAAAGGGGCCTAATCCTAACTGCCCTGCAACTTTTTACAATCACAGATGACACTAAATGCAGTGATCAGTAAAATAAATGATCACTGCAATCAGTGACACTGTGATTGGGGGCTTTGGGGTGACCTGGGGGGTGATCTGGGGGTGACTGGGGGGTGATTTGTGTGCCTATGTGTACCTACGTGTCAGTGGACTGTTGGTGCACTAACCTGCTTCTTCTCTGCTCGGCGCCGGGAACGGAAAGACCGCGGCGAGGGAGATGACATCACTTCCTCCAGCCTTGTTTACATCACATGGCGGAGGAAGCATTTTCATTGGCCGGGAGCGATCGCGAGGGGGGGGCGGAATCGAGCGGCCGCCCCCTCATGCCTGATCGCTCCCGAACACTTAACGGCCGCTCACTGCAGTGAAGGGGGGTCCGGATGGACCCCCCAACTGCACAAAGGCGATCACGTAGATCTACGTGATTCTGCCTGTCCGTGCCATTCTGCCGACGTAAATCGGCGGTGGGCGTTCGTTAAGTGGTTAATCTGCAAAAATGTCAACAATTCAGTTTTTTCTGTCAATATGGGGTGCTGTGTGTACATTAATGAGGGAAAAAATTAACTTAAATGATTTTAGCAAATGGCTGCAATATAACAGAGTGACAAATTCAAGGGGGTCTGAATACTTTCCGTACCCACTGTATATGTGAAAATTAAAGTAATATATATATCTCAATCTCATTAATAGATGAGCTCCCTCTACTGGTCCTGGTCGAAATAGCATCTGCACACGTGTAAAAAAGATACATAATCTCTGAAACCCAAAATCTCACATGCTGCATGTTCAGATGTGCCGCCCAATGAACTCTACCTGTTTTTTTATTTTTTTTTATTTTTTTAGATAAATTGGATAGGAAACAGGTTAAAGTGTCTGTTACCATTTAAAAAATGTAATTCACTGGCAGACCCTCTATTATATTTAGGCATAACACACAGGGTAAGTGTTTTATTAAAACAAAGCTTGAAAATACCTTTTTTACAGCTATATTCAGGCTGATCACGTGACTCCTGGGCGGTCTCCTACTCCGATCAAGGGCTACAGCGGGAGGGGCCCAGATCTCCCTCTGACGCCAGCCGTGGAGGTCATGTGGCGGCTCAGGCCCTCCCACTGTAGACCTGGATCAGTGTAGGAGACCGGCAGGGAGTCACGTGATCAGCCTGAATATAGCTGTAAAAAGGTATTTCCAAGCTGTTTTATTTAAACACTTACTCTGTGTGTTATGCCTAGATATAATAGAGGGGCTGCCAGTGACCATTTGTAATCTTTTATTTTCTACTAATGGCGGCAGAAGACAGAGACACAGAGCTGACAGGCAGGGAGAGAGAGAGGGTAAAGGGGACAGAGAAGAGCTTCGGATTACGGAGGCACGTAAACTCAGCAGCCATGTTTATCGTGGTCAGTACACCGAAGGGACACAGGAACTGGCAGGATCAGATAAGAGAGGGGCATATTTAGACAGAAATCTTAATCTGCAATAAGGGAGCAGGATCGCTTTTTTTATTTTATTTATCTATTTTTAAGGGTTACAAACACTTTAAGGTCAATCTCCACATTCAAGCCTTTTGTCTGCATGCAATCTAATTCAAGAATCCGTTTTTATTTTGAGATATTTCTCGCCTCTTGTTCCCATTCAGTGTCCCTTTTTTTTATATTTATTTTTTATTATTTTTATTAAAGTTTTTCAACACATACAACATACACAGCTTAAGCACCTACAGTACAGAAAAGGAGCAAATACAAAAAATAATACCATTTGCAATGCGAACCTAGCGAATCAGGCATAACAATGGAAGGGTGCAGCAACACCGCCAAATAGAATCAAGAAAGGCATACATTATCTTAAACCCAGTAGTCCTTACGAACACATAAGAATACATCGGGAGAAAAGCAAGATATAATAGCAAGATATGGCCTCGATATGATGACCTTGTCCACCCCAAATTCACTAAGCCGTTTCAGGCTCTGTTTACCAAGTGCGCCAGACCTTGTCATATTTTTGTGGGCAGCCCCGATTGGCGTAGGTGTCCCTGTATAGAGGAAGGCTATTGTTCACCAAGCATTTCCATTGATTCAGAGAGGGGGGGGGCAGGCTTCTTCCACTGCATAGCAATGTTCTTACGAGCATAGAAGAGCAGCAGGGTAATCAGCGCGCGTTTGGCAGAGGATGGTACGATGGTCTCAACGAGCCCCAAAAGGCACACCTCCATTGCCAAAGGCACAGTGACACAGGCTACTCTATTTATCAAATCCAGCACCATTTCCCAATACCGCTGGACCCCCGGACAATGCCAGAAGATATGGGAGAAGTCGCCCGGTGAGGCGCCGCATCTCCAACACTCTGAGGAATGAGCAGGGTCTATCTTATGGAGTCTGTGGGGGGTGTAATAAGCCCTATGAACAATCTTGTATTGCACCAATCTGTCGCGCATGGAGACCAGGGTGTTGAAAGGGAGGTCCCACACATCATCCCAGTCATCGTTGTCTAACGTGGGGATATCAGTCTGCCATCTAGTCCAGAGTTTGTCAAGGGGTGGAAGAGACACAAGGATCAAAAACGCATAGAGATGTGAGGTGGGCTTTTCTGCACAGCTAAATCTAAGTGTCCTCTCCAGTTCCGACTGCGCTACAATACATGAAGATTGTGGAAACTGCGCCGCAAATGCATGGGACAGTTGACGATATCTGAATAGGAAATGGTTTGGTAGATTGTACTGGGAGGAAAGGTGCGAGAAAGGGAGCAAGGAATTTTGGGACACTACGTGAGATACTAGTTTGATACCGTATTTTGTCCACGCGTAAGGGTCGGGGATTTTGTATATGTGGGATAAGTTAGGGTTCAGCCAGATAGGGGCATTGGGGGAGATTTCAGACTGTTTACACTTCTCAATGGCTAATCCTGTCCGCCATGCCCGCAGGGTGGTAAGCATAGAGGGGGTCAGAGGATAAGGGGCACGAGGGCCCCTAAAAAGTAATAATTGAAGAGCTTCCAGCGAACCGACCACTGCCGCTTCCAGCACAGTCGACGAGTTCGCTCTGTCCGGCTGTAACCACCACGCCGCAGTCACCAGCAGCGCAGAGAGGTAATACTTATAGCAGTCCGGGAATGCCATGCCACCCTGCGTTCGTGGCCTCATTAAAGTCGTCAGTCGGTACCTGGGAGGAGAGGGGCCCCATAAGAAGGAGGAAAAAATGCGGTTCAGTTTCTTAAAAAAAGACTTGGGCACCCATTGTGGGGAGTGACGGAAAAGATATGTTAGTTTGGGAATAATCTTCATTTTTATGAGGTTAACTCGCCCCCATAATGACAGAGGCAGGTTGCTCCATGATTTAAGCTTCGTCTGTGACTCTAAAAGCATCGGGGCGAGGTTCAAAGAGATAAAGTCTGAGGCTGAACCAGAGACATGTACCCCTAGGTATTTAAAGGAATCCACCCACAGGAGGGGGCAATCAGGAGGTGATGTGGACCTGGCCGCTGGATCGATCGGGAATAGGAGGGACTTAGACCAATTTACCCTAAGACCGGTGACCTCAGCAAAGGTGTTCAGAATACTGAGCGCTCCTTGCAAGGACGGGCCGGCATCATTCAGGAAGAGCAGCATGTCATCCGCGTACAAGGCAACCCTCTCCTCCAGCAACCCGAGTCGGAGACCTTTAATGTGCGGTGAGGTGCGAAGTGCCTCCGCCACCGGTTCAATAGCAAGGGCAAACAAAGCTGGAGAGAGAGGGCAGCCCTGCCTCGTTCCCCTGGCAAGCCCGAAGGGGACAGACAGTCCACCCCCCAGGCGCACCGAGGAAGTGGGGCATTTGTAGATCACCCGGAGCCACCCGATGAACAGCAAAGGAAAACCCATCCTACGTAATGTTTCCCACAAAAAGGGCCACTCGACCGTGTCGAAGGCCTTTTCCACGTCTAGAGATGCCACTGCCCGGGAACCCATATTGAGGTGTTGAGCGTGTATGTTTGTGAACAGCCTTCAGAGATTAACATCTGTGGACCTACGGGGCATGAAACCTGTCTGGTCTGGGTCTATTACTGAGGGTAGCATGGGATATAACCGAAGGGCCAGAAGCTTGGTCAGAATTTTAAAGTCAGAGTTAAGCAAGGCAATAGGGCGGTAGGAAGCACAGGAAGTGGGGTCCTTGGGAGCCTTATATATCAGGGTCAAGTAGGCATGGTACATAGAGCCAGGCAGACCACTGTTTGCCAGGCATACAGTATACAATTGTGCCAACAGGGGCGCCAAGAGTTCCACATGAGCCCTATAAAAGTCCATCGGAAGCCCGTCCGGCCCCGGCGCCTTGCCAGGGGGGAAGGACCGGATAGCCTTTATGACCTCCAGAGCCGTAAATGGTTGGACCAATGTCTCTCTGTCATGGTCAGAGAGCCAGCCAAGCGCCAATGGATCTAGTAGGCCGTTCAGCGATTCTGGCTGAAAATCTGATGGTAGACCAGACGAATATAAAGCGCTATAGAAGGAGTTAAAGGTCTGCAAGACTTCAGAAGGGGAGGACACAGTCCCGCCCCCCGATGTCTGCAGGGTAGACACTAGGGTAAGGGGTCGGTCATGTTGTGTCATCATGGCCAGCAGGCGGCCATTTCTATCACCTTGTTCAAAGGCCCTCTGCTTACCCCTATAGGAGTCGAGTCGCGTGACCTCAGCCAGGTGTAACTGAAGTTCCCTCCGAGCCGCCATCAGCAGATCAAAGTGAACCGGGGTGGGGTCACCACCATATGTAGCAGTGTGGTCATCAACAGTCTTCTGCAGCGCCAGAGTCGCAGCTGACTGCTGTTTTTTAATGCTGGCAATAGCAGAGATATACTGTCCCCTTGTAAAAGCTTTAAAGGCATCCCAGACAATGTCGGGAGAAGAGGATTCCTTATTGTTTTCCCAGAATTCAGACAGCAGGGGCGGCAGTCTGTCCGTAAGGTCAGGATGAGAGACCCATTGTGTACCCAACCTCCAGAGCGCAGCATTCCGGGAAGCCGGGGAGTGGAGCACCACCACCAGGGGACTATGATCAGACAGGCCGCTGGGCAGATAGGACGTCCCCAATACGTCCGCTAACAGGGCGGGGTTGGAGAAGGCCAGATCTATCCGCGAGGCAGTCTTATAGGATGCCGAAAAACATGAGTAAGTCCTTGTGGTAGGGTGCTTCCACCTCCAGACCTCCACCAGCCCCACCGCCCGAGCCCAGGCAGAGAGGTCTATGCATTGTTTCCTAGGCGGGGTCGGTCTATCTAGGTCGGGCGACAAAATGGCATTGAAGTCTCCCATAATCAGAACTTTCCCCGGGCAGAAGGGCGAAATCTTTTCTAGGACCTCATACAATATTGCAGATGAAAACGGGGGAGGGATGTACAGATTTATAACGATATATCTTACGGACCATAACGTAAATACCACTATCACAAATTTACCCTGGGGATCCGTCCGGACCTCCTCAATAACACAGGGGAAACTCTTGTGGATAAGGATCGACACACCCCTGGCGTATGTGGAATACGTGGCATGTATCGCTCGCTGTATCCAAGGCTTCTTAAGAGTCAAAATCTTACTGCCCATGAGGTGAGTCTCCTGAAGGAGAATAAGCTGGGGGGAGTGAGATTTTAAGTATCGAAATAAAAGGGCTCGCTTGAATTTTGAGTTAAGACCTCTGACATTCCAGGAAAGGACGGTAAAGGAGTCTGCTAGTTGACTAGCCATCGGGAAATGGGGAGAAATAGATAAAGAGATACACTAGAGGGCATGTACCAGTGCACCCCATGAGCAGCAAGATCTCGGTCACAGTGCAAAAAATACTGACAGTACTTAAGCAAACCACAAAACAAAACAGAGGAAAAAAAACACACAAAGAGAAACATAAGAGCAAGGAACAACTAGATCCTTAATCAAACTTCCCAGGCACGAGTGCCTATCCTACTATATCCCAGCCTTCCTCCTAACAGGGGGGAAGGTCTGGGAATAGTTTTTACCCAGAAAAGAACTTTAACTACAGGTGCCCGTGAACCCCTCAACTGGGGGCACTACACTACCGGTGCCAGACCACCCACTCTGTTGACAGGTACTGTCTCTTCCGTCTTGTAAGAACAGGGAGCAGAGGGACGGGGGATATTGATCCCAAAAATCAGTGGCACCAAAGTCGGCGACTTGATAGAGCAGTGGGCAAGGGTGAGGGATGTGGATCCCAATACAGCGAGCAGGGCCGAGCAATCCAGAGGGGGGGGGTTGTCGTTCCTCCCGCTATTTGGTATCTCCAAGAGAGTGGAGGGCACCAGGCCTATCTCAACTCCCACAACACAAAACCGTGAGGGTCAAGTGCAAGTCACGTGTAAAAGTGCGTTCGTGTTTGCTCCGGTAATTGCCAAATGTTCGTAGGATAAATCAAGCAAGGATATGGAAGATCCGTGCATCAGGCAAGTATGTATTCACAGGACAGTTTAGTAGGATATCAGGGCGCAGGAAGTCCACGCAGTAGATCAGGGAATGGGTCTTCAGCTTAAGGTGGTCAGCCAGTCATCAGCATCCGCTGGGTTGTCAAAGAATCGGATTGTTCCATCGTGTTGGACTCGCAGACGACTGGGGTAAAGCATGCCATATTTTATGTTCTTCTCCCTGAGCCGTCTACGGACATCGTTGAAAGTTTTCCTTTTCCGCTGCAGCTCAGCCGAAAAATCGGGGAAAAGAAAAACAGAGGCGTTGCCGTATTTTAGAGTGGGATGTTTGCGGGCCTCAGAGAGAATCCTGTCTCTGTCCCGATAATTTAGGAAGCGTACCAAGAAGGGCCGGGGGAGATTTCCCGGGATGGCGCGGCCGGTGGGCACCCAATGAGCTCTTTCAACCACATAGGTAGGAGAAACATCTGTAAAGCCCAGTAGATCCTTTAAAGAACCCCTCTGCGAATTCCGCCGGGCGGTCCCCCTCCTCCCCCTCAGGCAGCCCCAGGACTCTGACATTGTTGCGTCTGAGTCTGTTCTCGGCGTCGTCAGATTTTGCGACAAGGGACTGTACCGTGCGCTGCAGTTCAGCAATGGACGAAGCATGAGTGGCAGTAAGATCTTCGGTAGCGGAAATCCTGGTCTCAGTTTCAGTTATCCTCCCCCTAATTTTGTCGAGGTCATTTCTGATGAGATTGCACTCCTCAGCAAGGTAGTCGATGCACACAAGCAGTGAGGTCTTGCTCTGCTCGATCGCGGCAAGGATTGTGGCCGTACTATCCTGCAATGGCGGGGTCCGCTCCGCCGCCGGAGCCCCACCGGGACCCATCTCCAAGTCAGCCAACAGAGCCCGGAGTTGTCCAAGCAGTTCTGGGTCAGACTGCAGTGAGAGGGGATGAGGCTGCCGGGGGGACGAGCCCACCCCAACTGCCCCGGCGGATTTTTTCCCCTTCTTGGAAGAGGGGGACATCTGGTGGGTCACTGAAGGGGGGGCCCGAACAGAGGAGCAGCACACTCCTAGACCAAAGTCCCGTAGGCTGCAGAGGGTGGCAGGGATGGGCAACGGGAGAGTGTCCCGGGAGGGCCCAGGCCAGACCGACAATCAGCAAGAGCAAACAGCCCCCCAGCACTCAGTCATCAGCAAGGTTTAATTAGTCCAGGAGGTTGGCAGGCAGAGAGTGTATTCAAGGATGGTAAGAACAGGGGGGACACAGGCAGAATGGCAGATTCACTAGGCCCCCGGGCTCCTCCAGCAGCCCACACAGATCGGTCCCCACAGAACAGCACAGCAGGTCTCAACAGGGAGTAGGATGAGTCTCAGGGCCGCAGGATCCGCGTCCGCGATTTGCGGTCCGGTTGGCGCACTACCGCGGGGTAGCTGCTCAGGAAACAGCGGTGTCCGGCAGGCTTCACTAGGCCGCAGCCGCCGCGAGCGCTCCCGGCAGCTCAGCAGGCCATCAGAGCACGCCAGGCAGTGGAGGGGGTAGGCAGGAGAAGGGAGAACAGTTCAGGGGATGCAGGATGATTTCTTACCCCACTGTTAGGCAAGGATCGGCTCCCACAGGTCGGACACAGGCCAGCAAGATGGCGGCGGCGGCAGCAGGCAGAGTGCCGGATGGCTTCCCGGGCGTCCACGACAGGATCCCCACTCGATACCTGGTCAGGGCCCAACAGGGAACAAGGAGGAACAGGTATGCAAGGCGGCTTGAGCTGTGCAGGCCAGTGGATGCATGGATGGCAAAGGATTATGTTAAGGATACCCGGAGCTCCTCTCAAACACGTCCGCCGCCGCTCACATCCGGACACGCCCCCCCCCCCCCATTCAGTGTCCCTTAATGGTATCAGTACTACACACCCTAGGCTGCCCTGGATCTCTATTATGAAAAAAATGAAAATGCTTGGATACTCTCTGGTTCCTATATGCTTTTTTTTTATATTTTGCACATGTTCCAATATTCTTACACTCAATTTTCATGTAGGTCTACCAACGTATTGAAGCCCACAGGGTCATTCTATCAGATATGTCAAATAAGTGGTATTACACGACACAAAGTTTTTAATTTTATATTCACTGTTAGTAGTATTTGACTGGAAACTGTTTCTATTTTTCCATCGCTTGCGTCCAGTCATCAAGCAGGCATCAGAAGCCCTGATGCTCTTAATTGAAGCCAACTTGATCCCCTCTTAGGCAAAACTTCAACTTCCAGCCCTGTCTGCCTTGCCAGGTGTGGAAAATTGGCAGGAAGACTTACTCGGTCGTCATGTCTGAATCTCCGGGAAAGGGTTTTCTATTCAGAGATCTTTCAAGCTTCTTGCCACAGGTTCAACAACAAACTAGACAGGTTTGTTTTCTGGTCCAGGGACCCTTGGACCTTTGCAGGGGATGCTCTGGTGATGTCATGGAATCAGTGCAGTGTGATCTATGCCTTTTCGGCACTCCATATTCTCCCTTTCCCAAGTCACAGGATTGAGAAGAATGGCATCCTGGTGGTTCTCATTTTGCTGAATTGGCCAAGGAGAATGTGGTCCATTGACTCTTCTGGATTGTCTGGACCTTCTGTCCCAAGGGCCAGTTTTTTTAATTCTGCTTCTTGGTCGTTGGTTTAATGGCAAGACTGTTGAACCCGCAGTCCTAAACGACAGGGCTTTCGGATTCCATCATCCCTACCCTCTTGAAGGCTAGAAAGTCGACTGCTGGTAAAGTCTGCCATTGTACTTTAAGGACATACTTTGCTTTGTGTGAGTAGAGGAACTTTCATCCTATAAAGTACTCCGTGGGATATATCCTGTCCTCCCAGCAGTCTAATCTGGACCAAAAACTCTCCTTGAGTATCATTAAGGGACGTTTCTCTGCCTTTACTATACAATTTCAGAGATATTTGGCCTCTCACTGTCTACTAAAGTGACATTAAAGGGTCATAAAAAATAAATAAAAAAATTAAACAAACATGTCATACTTGCCTGCTCTGTGCAGTGGTTTTGCACAGAGCAGGCCCAATCCTCCTCTTCTCGGGTCCCCCACCAGTGCTCTTAGCTCCTCTTCTTCAGCCAGCGCCCCCCAATAGCAATCCGCGTGCTCTGGGGGGCACTGGTGCGTGCTCACTCCCAAGTTTTTCGCTCTATCTGTCCATAAGACACATAGTCGTGGCTCAGCCCTGCCCCACCCCCATTGTCTCCTCATTGGCTCACTGGCTGTGATTGAAAGTTTTTCCCTTATGACCGTAGCAGGTGCCAATGGGGAATGAGATACCTGGGAGAAGCTCCGCTTTCATGCACATCGCTGCATCGAGAGGGAGCTCAGGTGAGTATTGGTGGGGGGGAGAGGTGTAGAGGGGGCTGCTGCACATCACTGGATCGAAAGGGAGCTCAGGCAAGTATTGGGGGGGCGGGGGGGGTAGAGGGGGCTGCTGCACACAGAAGGTTTTTACCTTCGTGCATAGGATACATGAAGGTAAAAAAAGTTGAGCCTTTAAAACCGCTTTAAGGCCTTTGTTAGTGGAGTCACTCAAATCTCTTCTTCCTCTTAGTTCCTCTTTGTCCCCCAGGGACCCCAGTCAGATTCTCTGCACTTCAGAAGCTGCCCTTTGAGCCTACCAGGGATTTTCTCTTGTCTGCCAGGTATTCATAGAAACAGAAAAGTGACATCAGAAAAAGACAGTAGTCCAAGTCTGCCCATTTAAAAAATAAATAAAACATTTTGTCTGAGTATAAATCTGTTGGTCCCAAGCATGTTTGAAGCCATTTACTGTTGACTGTCTCACTACCTCTGCTGGTAGTTTATCCCAAGCATCAACTACCCTTTCAGTAAAATAATACTTTCTAAGATTAGTTTTGAACTACTCCAGTTAGTTTGATGTCATGTCCCCAGTGTTCTTGATTTTGGTTTCATTTAAAAAAAAAATGCCCTCCTGATCCTTATTCACCCCCTCGGTGTAAAGTTTTCAATCATCAAGGTGTTACAAGTTTTTCCCTGAGTCTGTTCTTTGGCCTGATTGTTAAGTGGACCTGTTGGGGTTGTTTGCTGTGTCTCCCGCCCATCACTTGGAATGCTCTTTGACTTACCAGTAAAATCTGTTTTCTGGCTTGCAGTACAGTACACAAGACCCTCTCCTCTGTTGTGCACTCTTTATTGCTTGCCACAAAACTGATGTGAGAGTAGGAGGGGTTAAATGGGGGGGTGTCCACTCAGCTTTATTTTTGTCGGTGCCCAGTCACTTGAAGGTAACTGCATATAACTCAGACCTTATGATTTAAAGTGATTGTAAAGTCTGTGTTTTTTTTATTTTTAAACAAACATGTTATACTTGCCTCCTTTTGTGCAGTTGCTTTTGCACAAAGCAGCCTGGATCCTCCTCTTCTTGGGTCCCCATCTGCTGCTACTGGTCCCTCCCTCCTATCGCGTGCCCCCATCAGCCAGCAGCTTTTTATGGGGGCAGTCGAGTCAGAGCTCTGTGTATACATTCAGACGTGGAGCCCTGACCCGGCCCCACCCCCCCCCTCTCCCCTGATTCTCTGACTGACTTTGACAGCCATTGGAGCCAATGGCGCTGCTGCTGTGTCTCAGCCAATCAGAATCGGTGTCCCGGATGGCTTAGACATTCGTGGACATCGCTGGAGAGAGAAGTGGTTCAGGTAAGTAATTAGGGGGTGCTGGGAGGACTGCTACACACGTTTTTTTTCTCTTGATGCATAGAATGCATTAAGATAAAAAACCTTCTGCCTTTCCACCTCTTTTAAAGAAGCCTGTGTCCTGTCCAGAAAACCGATTTTACTGATAAGTTAAAAAAAACTCTCTTTTTCTTTTTTAACCGCCTAGTGAACACTTCACTATATATACAGTGTAACTTGTCTTGTCATAATGAAAAGGTAGGTGGCCACAGCAACCAATTAGTTTTTTTGTTTTTCAATTCTACCCTAAAAAGTTAAAATTTTGTTGCCTAGGACATTTTAAAGATCTATATTTAATTTTTTTTTTTTTCTTTAAGTTCCGGCACATTACATGCACAATTTCACTCTTTTTATAGTCAGTGCAGATTTCTTCCCAAGAACATAACATCTTGGTTGAAGAATGTGTAATAGGCTTGGCAAACCTTTGAGTTCCTTTTTGTTTCTGATTAGTCAGCCACATAATACATTTTATATGACTGTATTTCTCACATTTTTACTTCTAGGAATTGATGTCAGTATCACAGATAACAAGGGAATGACAGCACTGGACATTGTACAAGAGGTGCCTTCACAAAAGACACAGCAGATATCCTCTCTTATCCAGGGTGAGAGCTTTATGAAGATGTGCAGTTAATCCAAAGCTTTCGGAGATCTTTGCAGATCCACTGTATAAGTAGATTTAGTAATGTATGTTAAAGAAGAACTCCAGCTTTTCCTCCCCAAAACATGTAAATGGATCACAACCCCAGAGTCAGTTTATGTGTAACTTGCCTCCTTTAGCTGTATAAAGCAGGTTTCTGTGTCTGTGATGCCACTCCTCTTAGCTGAATTTCAGAGTTGTCTGACTTCCTTTTTCCTTCCTTTTGCCACCCCTGATACTATGTGTCCTATGATCCTTCGAGCCTCTGTAGTTTCAGGGCAGGCTATGAAAGTCACTGTAGGCCGGTGTAAGGGTTACTGTGGGTGCTTATGGGCCTTCATGTGGGTGTTGAAAGGGGAGGAATGGAGTTGTGTTATCCCTGCTCACACTCTATTCCTCTGTGCAGTGAATAGGGAACAAGCAGGAAGCGGAACTTTAGTCAGAAAATTAAAGTGATTCTAAAGGCAATGGATTCTGTAGGCGTGACTGGGCGGGACTGAATGCTAAAATGATGTATTGAACCCCACCCACCATCAGAGCTGTGAGGGAAGTTACGGTACATAATTTGCAGTCTGAAAGACTACAAAGGGGAGTGTTATAGACTCTAGCTGCTGCAGGAAGTGGCTGTGGAAGGGACAGAGTCTATCAGCAGGATGTGCAGAGTGTCGCATGATTTTAAAGCCGCAACTAAACTCAGACTATCAGGGGATCTGAAGACAACAGAGCAACACGGTACAGGGGTATGATTAGGGTTGCCACTTTTTCTTCAAGCCAAACCCCAACACTTTTTAACAGCGCACAGTATTTTTTTATTTTAGTATACACTATAGGATTATAACAGACCTGGGACATCTTTGGGCACTCAAAAGAGACTAGTAATGCGGCACACACAGTGCCCCCTCACTCTCCAGTCAAGCCCTGTTCCGAGCCACATTCCTCTCTGAATAATGTGTCCGGGTTTGAGGTGGACTGAAACCCGGACACATGATTCAAAACCCGATCTGTCCAGGTGAATCACGAACAGGTGGCAACCCTAGGTATGATCTATGCTGAAATTGATCATTCCATTCAGGTCTAGTAGAAAAGTTGGAGTTTATCTTTAAGGTAACCCATTAATTTTACTTTTATGAGATTTTTATTGAAAAAATATAAAGGTACAAAACATGGCATATGAGAACTTTTTGACATTGTCAAGAAGATAGAGAGCTAGAATGTAGCTGCAGAGAATATAAAAATATCCAACCATAAAGGCTAGAAATTTAAATGGGAAATCTAAGACACCAAAAATATGCAATGAATGCTTTTGCACTTTCACATGGCTTCAGAGCAGTGGTTCTCAACCTGGGGGCCAGGACCCCTCTGGGGGTCAAATGACTATTTGCCAGGGGTCACCAAGTCCTGGGCTGTTCCTGGCGTCCGCAGTGGCCCACTCGGCCTCTTCACAGCTGCCCATTCAGTTCATGGCATGGCTGGGGGGAAGAGACTAGAGGTCAGCTGACTGGTGAGGAATGTGAAGTGGGAGGGGCTGAAGAAGACCCTATCTCCTGATTTCGGCATAGGTGTCACTGCTACGAGACACCACAGAGCTGGCGACGCAGTGAAGCCGGAGACACAGTGAGTAATACTATCTGTGATTAGAGTTGCCATTAAAAGTCCCCACTACAGTTCTCAGATCAGCATATGACCTTGATCAAGAGCTCCTAAGTTGGCTGATCGGAACTCCCCCCCCCTACCACTCATCCCATTCCCCCCCCCCCCCCCACCAAGGAGTAAGAGAAGGAATAAAAAGAGAAAATGTCCGTGGGTTAGGGGTGCAAATTTCTTGTCTTGCCTTGGGTGCTGACAACAAACGCTACAAAAATTTTACTGTTAGGGGTCCCAACAACTTGAGAAATTTTATCAAGGGGTCACGGCACTAGAGGGTTGAGAACCGCTGCTTCAGAGGAAGCACCTGAAGATAAACCTCTCAGCTCTGTCTTTATAAAACTCATGAATCCTGTGTCATGGGTGTGTACCCTTTTATAAAATGTTAATTTCTTAAGTAAATTATGTGTGTGTGCGTTTAACATCAGTGAGATGAGAAAAACTGCAGTGTAAGCTGTGTATATCTTTTTGGCTCATGTTTTTTTATTTAATCCTGTATGTCATCAAGGCCACAGTGCAGCCAGGCAACCCGCAAAAGATCCAGAACCAGAACCAGCAGCCAAACCTAGTACATCTGTTTGTATAGATTCACAACCAGGTAACCGTGAACAAAATAATCCTTTTTTATTCAGTGTTTAGCAGACATACATCCAACGTTTGTGATATAGGGGATTGTTTCCTCACAAATTTCAATCAACCACTTGCTTTTTAGGTGGAATGCAGAGAGCACTCTTGGATTTGCGGTTGGACTTAGACAGCATCTCGCTGACAGAGTCTCCTTATGAAGCACTCTATAACGCCTCCTCCTGCCACTCTTTGGATAGCATATGCAGTGGACGGTCCTCTGATAGGGACTCCCTGTGCCGTGAAATTGCAAAAACTCGAAGGGTGAGCATAATTCTATATCTTTGTGTGTATTTACCCCCCTTTTGTTATCAGGTTTCTTTTATCATAATATTATTGTTCCACAGAAGGAACGACCGCCTCCACCTGCTAAACCTCCGCCAGAAGAAGATGAAGACTTTGAGAGGAGACAGAATGCAGGTGCTGTCCGGGAAGTAAGTATACTTTGTTTGCTACTACGGTCTGTGAAATAAGTTGCCTTTGATGGATTTTATGAAAGCTTAGAGATATAGTGCAGTGAAAAAATATTTGCCCTTTCCTGATTTTTTATTTGCATATTTGTAAATTTTTCAGATCAACAAACAAATTTTAATATTACACAAAGATAACCCGAGTAAATACAAAATGCAGTTTTTAAATGATGGTTTCATTTATTAAGGGAAAAAAGCTGTCCAAACTGCCTGGCCCTAAAGTAATTGCCCCCTGCTGCATAACCCAAGTGCACGGCTTGAAGTCACAAACTCATGGCCAGACATTCTCCTGCAGGATTTTCTGGTAGAGTGCAGAATTCATGGTCCTGTAAATTATAGTAAGTCGTGTAGGTCCTGAATCTACAAAGCAGCCCCAGACCATCACACTAAACGCCACCATGTTTAACTGTCGGTATTATATTTTTTTTATGAAATGCTGTTAGTTTTACGCCAGATGTGACGGGAGGCACACCTTCCAAAAAGTTGAACTTCATTACTCCACAGAATGTTTGCCCAAAAGTCTTAGGGATAATCAAGATATTTTTTGGTAAATGTGAGATGAGCCTTTGTGTTCTTTTTGGTCAGCAGTGGCTTTCACCTTGAAACTCTCCCATGGATGCCATTTTTGCCCAGTTTCTTATTGTTAAAACATGAACACTGGCCTCAACTGGGGCAAGTGAGGCCTGCAGTTCTTTAGATGTTCTGGGTTCTTTTCTGACCTCCTGAATGAGGAGTTGTGCTAATTGGACTAATTTTAGTAGGCTAGCCACTTCTGGGAAGGTTCACCACTGTTCCAACTCTTCTCCATTTGTGAATAATGGCTCTCACCATGGTTCCTTGGAGTCCCAAAGCCTTAGAAATGGCTTTGTAACCCTTTCCAGACTGATGCATGTCAATTTCTTTAGATCGTGGCATGATGTGTTGCTTTTTGAGATCTTTTAGTGTGCTTCACTTTGTCAGACAGCTTCTATTTAAGTGATTTCTTGATTCAACAGGTCTGGCAGTAATCAGGACTGGGTGTAATTACTTTTTCACATAGGGTCAGGTAGGTTTGGACAGCTTTTTTTCCCCTTAATAAATGAAATCATTTAACCACTTGCCGACCAGCCACAGTATATATACGGCGGCAGGTTAACTCTCCTGCGCAAACCGACATACCTGTACGTCGGTCTGTGCATGTTAAACTGCGGGTGCGCGCGCGCTGCACGTCACAGGAGCACGCCCGCAGGTCCCACGGACTTGATGTCTGCCGGCCAACCGTAATCGCGGTGAGAAGAGGCAGAATGGGGATCTGCCTATGTAAACAAGACGAATTTCCGTTCTGTTAGGGGACAACTCTTGTGATCAGGAACAGCGATCTCTTCGTTTTCTCAGGCAAGGCTAGCCCCCACACAGAACACACTCAGGGAGCAGAGTTAACCTCGTTGACTAGGGATGAGCTCAGGCGTGTTCGCATTGAACACATGCAGAGCCTGCCAAGGAAGTCTGCACCGCCGGAACTGCGCTGCGCTAATCACAGGCAGGGAGACATTTCCCGATCTCTGCAGCTGAGCATCGGGACAATGTCTCCCTGCCTGTGATTAGCGCAGCGCGGTTCCGACGATGCCAACTTCCTTGGTGGGCTCTGCATGTGTTCAGTGCGAACACGCCTGAGCTCATCCCTACCCTTGACCACCCCCTAGTGTTAAACCCATCCCTGCCATCAATGTCATACACTGATCAGTGCATTTTTATAGCACTGATCAATGTAATAATGTCACTGGTCTCCAAAAGTGTCACTTGGGGTCAGATTTGTCCACTGCAGTGCCGCGGTCACTCTAAAAATCGCAGATCGCCGCCATTACCAGCAAAAACATAAAATAAAAGTCCATCAGTCTATCCCCTATTTTGTAGACACTATAACTTTTGCGCAAAACCAATAAATATACACTTATTGTGTTTTTTTTAAATATTTTTTTACCAAAAAATAGCAGAATACATATTGGCCTAAACTGATGAATAAATTTAGGTTTTTTTTGTATGTTTTTTTTGGATATGTATTATAGCAGAAAGTAAAAAATATATATTTTTCCCCAAAATTGACTGTCTTTTTTTGTTTATAGCGCAAAAAATAAAAAGCGCAGAGGTGATCAAATACCACAAAAAAAAGCTCTATTTGTGGGGAAAAAAAGGACATCAATTGTGTTTTGGGTACAGCGTCTCACGCTCACGCAATTATCAGTTAAAACGATGCAGTGCCGTATCACAAAAAAAATGGCCTGGTCATTAAGGGGGTAGAACCCTCCGGGGGGTGTTGTGTAATGTTAACATTTTTTGTTGATCTGAATCATTGTGTGACAAATATGCAAATAGTAAAAAATCGGGAAGAGGCAAATACTTTTTCACAACACCGTATTGGTACTATTTGTAAAGATTTTATTTAACTGGGCTCAGATCACTTATTAACTGGACAGAGCACAGACACTAACTGGCTTACTGGTTACAAGTTTTAACACTTCAGCTGTTGTCCGTAAATGTGGCATGTGTGGTGATTAACATTATTGTTACTAATATTACCCGTTATTTATTATTAGCCTTGCCTAAGGAGAACTAAAATGCTAAACTGCTTCTTTCAAGGGGTCTTCCAAAATGTTATGGTGTACCTTTATGGCTTTGTATCTGTGTTCCCTATCATCTTTCATATGCAATACATATTCTGCAAATGTGTTGTCAGTTCAGCACTTCACTGGGCAACTGTCATAAACAGGAATGAAAACAAGTTGCCCTAACTGTTATGTAAAAGGATAAAAGTCAAACATGACCTCCCTGTGAATGCTTCATTTCCAGTTAGAGCAGATCAAAGCCCAATGAACACAGAAATTTGCACTGAACCATTCACAGCATGCAGTTTATACCGTATAGGTAGAGCTGTCCAGCAGCAGAAAAAAATGCAACCCATCTTCTAAGCGTTTTATGTTCCTCTCGCTCTACACATTGGTTGTCTGCTGTGGGTACAGACATTCCAGTTATTGCTCAGTCCTGAACATTTTCTTAGGACCTAGAGAAAATCATTACATATCAGTGGAACCTTTAACATCCCGCATATCAATTAGTCTGGCTGTTCTTAAAGTGAACCAAACCTGACAAATAGTTTACAGTCTTTTCCTAGGTTCCAAAAGTTAAGTATAGGGACCAATTTCATAGCTAATCTATGTTTCTCTTCCGTTCATGGACGGACACTACAGCATCTTGACATATGGGTATTATGCTCCTGTTAGGAGATTGACTAGGCAGAAAAACGGCATGTTAAGTGTTAAAACACATCACACGTACAGTACCGCCCAGGGGGTGGTCCCCCTGGGTACATCTCCTCTCCCTGCATCTTGCAGCTCAGTTTTTTTTCTGCCTAGCATAGGAGAAGGACATGGCTCCCTGTGGGCCCATGTGGCCTGGGGATTTTTTTCTACTTTTTTGATCCTGAGATCTACTATCAACTGGGTGACAGGCTGGATCCTCGATCCTTGTAGTCCCCCCAGTTCGGCCATCGAGCGTGTGCCGGCCTTTTAGCTACACGCTGGGCTGTCCACGACATGCCTCATTGCTCCAGGGGTGGCCGGTGAGCTATATGCTTCGGGGCACACATATGACCGGTCTCTGTCTGTGTCGCAGTGTGCCGGGCCGACAGCCATGCCCTAACCGCGCGGACGTTGGGTCTGTCTGGAATGCCTTCAGCTGGTCCTCGCAGGACGGGGTAAGTAGCCGTTCCCCTACTCCGGCAGGGTGGTACGGCTGGGCATACCTGGGGAGGTTGATAGAGGGTTCCACCTCCCTTTCCTCTCTCCCTTCCTCCCCTCCTCCCTAGGCTCTGGGAAGCTAGGATGGCTGTGATTCGGGGGTCCACCTGGGGGGGCTCCCTCCTAGCGCTGCGCGGTAGGTCCGCTCTCCGGGGGGTGCTGTCTGGTTGCCGTGTGTGGGGAGGACCGCCTTAGGGGGTCCCGGGTGTTCGCTGCCATTATGTGCTGTTTTTTTATTTATTTTTTTTATTCACTCGCGGCCGCCAATTTGGCGGCGCCCAGCGCTGTTTTACATGCTTCGGCGGCCATTTTCTTGTAGCCCGCGTGCTCTGCTTACAGAGCGGGGGGTCGGCGGCCATTTTGGCTAGTGTTTTGGCCTCTAGTGGCCAGAGTATCGGCGCAAACGGTTCCAGCACACTTCCTGAGGGACGGCACAGGGAGAGCACCTTGGGAGGCTTAGGCAGACGGCAGCTGTGCGGTACCTGGTCCGGGTGGTGAGTCCTCTGGGGGGTCGCTCGTCTCTCTGCGGCGGCTAGGAGGGTGGTCCGTGTATCTTGCCTTGCGTCCCTAGGGGTGTCAGGTGGGTGGGTCAGCATGGCGTTGAAGGCGGACGCCTCTTCCCCAGACATATCTGAATTGGCAACTGGTGCACCTGCTATTTCTGTGGACGCTATGTCGGCGGTCCTGGAGGACTTTGTTGCCAGGGTGGAAGCGGCTCGTGGGCAAAGAGGGGTTAAAAAGCACCCCCTCCCCCCGCCATCTTCTGGGGATACCTCTGACGCAGAATCGGGCCCAGCTACTGCTCCTGGCCCTGGTTCTGATGTGTCAGAGGCTGTGGACCTCGACCGTATGGACAGTGAGGATGGCTCAGGGTCAGCGCATGATGGGGCGCTTATAGGAGCACTTATCGCCGCGGTGCGGGATACTCTGAAAATGGAGGATACGGCAGAGGCGACAGATGTCGGTCCCTTTTGGATTCCGGAAGCCGGCCCGCACTGCTGAGGTGTTCCCTTGTGTACCTTATCTGGCTAAGCTTTTGTACACTGAATGGGATCGACCGCAAAAGTTTTTTTTTTCAGCCCCAAAATGTTTAGTGGTCCGTTAACCTTTTGAGGAGAAATTCCTGAAAAAATTGACTTCTCCCCCGACAGTGGACCCCCCTCTGTCCAGACTGAACAAGGTGACCACGATATCTGTGGAAGGGGCTCCTGCTTTCAAGGACCCCGTAGACAGGAGGGCTGAGACAGTGGCCCGCTCCCTGTTCACGGTGGGTGGGGTAAGCGGTTCGACCGGTCGTGGCCGGGGCTCTAGTGTCTCGGACACTTACTGACTGGGCAAAGATGTTGCTCCAGGGGTTAGAGGAGCATCAGGCTCTCTGACCTGTGTGGCACTGGCCGAACAGTTGGTGCAGGGCCTTAAATTTGTCTGCGAGTCAGCCCTCGATATGATTCCCTTGCTCTCCAGAGCCTCGGTCTATGCATTGGTGTTACGCCGCCTGTTCTGGCTGAAGTGTTGGTCCGCGGACCAGTCTTCTAAGAAGGCCTTGGTGGACTTACCCTTTAAGGGTGAAAAACTTTTTGGGGCCTCTCTGGATGACATTATTAAAGATGCCACGGGAGGTAAGAGCACTCTGCTCCCACAATCCAGTAAGGGTGAGGAGCCTCGCCGTAGTCAAGGGCTTTTATTTACAGCCCACAAGCGTTTCTTTTTCGTACATCACGGGACACAGAGCGACTTAGTCATTACTAATGGGTTATAAAGATTACCTTCAGGTGTTGGCACTGGCCAATTCCAAACCGGAAGTACCCTCCCCTATATAAGCCCCTCCCATCCGGGAGCACCTCAGTTTTTTGCCAGTGTCTAAGGTGTTGGCCAAAGAGTAACATGTGTTTTCACTGGGCTTGCGTACAGGTTCTTTTGGGCCTTAGTAAGCTGTTCCGGATCCCACCAAAAAAGCTTCATAGCTAAAAACGGTCGGTACCCGGGCCTTGCAGCAGAAGAGCAAGGTTTTGCCTGTAATGCTTCTCTTAGGAGGGCTGGACCCTGAGATCCAGAGCTCTGGTCATACCCACGACCAAGATGTTGTCTGTGCAGGGTGCTATACAGGTCCAGGGGAGTGGAATCCTTGGGAACCCGGTCCCTGAAGGTTTAATTACAATGCCTGCCGTGATAGGTGAAGTTTGGACTTCTGTGGACCAAACAAAGTCCTGCGGCGGGGAACAGGTAAGTGGGGGCCCCCAGGAACTTGGTTCTATTGGGGGACCCCCAAGCCTAATTTGTCTTTCTGTCTGTTACCTAACGGTATTCCCGCTAAATATCTGTGTTTGCCTGTAACTACTGAAAATGTAAAATTTTAATAGTAGTCAAGAAAAAAAAAAAAAAAAAGGGACCGCGGTACCTGTGTTAAACCACTAGAGGCCGCTGTAGTCCATTTTTCTTGTCATGTGGATCTTTGGTTTTCTCAAGTCAAAAGATCCAGGCAGTTGGTAAGTTTCTCTGTGGGAATCCACTTCCTCTGCCCTGTTGCTGCGCTCATCCACCGCACAGGCCCTCCGGCAAAAAGGGCCCTGGCTCCTAGTCCCTGTTTGATTTCGAAAAGGGCGCCAATGGCGCACGGGCACGCGCCTCCTATGAAAAAAAAAGGGGCGGGGCGGGTGGATGACGCTCGATGCGCGCCGCTTCTGCGCATGTGCAGGCGTCCCAGCATGGTTAAAAGACACAGTACAAGTGTCAGCTGGATGCAAACAGAGCTAGCAACAAACAGTGGCACACAGAGGCGGTTGATGCAGGCATCCCCATAGAAAGGCACTTTAGTGGACACCAGCTGGTATATAGCAGCAACTTTGTTAGACTATTACCAGCAAAATTGGTGTATGACGACGGGAATGCCTCAGCTTTGTGCTTAAAGGATATGTCGTCCAGACGCTCCGGAAATAGATCTTCCAGGAAGCCAAAGGGGTCTCCATCGGGCTCTGAGGATATTGGGCATGCTTGTACTGCACCAATCTCCCCTGAGAATTCAGAGGTCAGTAGCCGTAGAAACCCCGCAGGAATGCCTGATGCTGCGGCTGTCCCCAGTCCACCTGCTCCTGTATATATAACAGAGGAGGTTTTATCCTCAACTCTGGGAGGATTGGAAGAGAGATTAACAGCATTGATCGCTGCTTCCCTGTCACAGGAAAAGCGCGTCCGATCTCCGTCTCCTCCTTCAGAGTGCCTGTTAGTGGAGGAACAGCCCCACACAGAGATCGACCTACCTGAAGGGGATCAGGATGAGGTTGATTCAGTTATGGAGGAATCAACAGTGGAAGAACCTTTCTCAGCATCTCAGGCTGAAAGATTATGGGTTCAGTCTCTGACTAATATGGTCCGATCAGCATTTAAAATGCCTCTGGCGGAACCACCATCCACTACGGTTTCCTCGCTGGGGTCGCTAAAAGCTCCCCAGGCTGTCTGTTCCTTCCCAATCCACCCTTTATTAGAAGGGCTTATTTACCAGGATTGGGAGCATCCTGATAAAATATTTGCTCCCCCCAAGAGATTTCCGGTGATCTATCCCATGGAGGATAAGTTCATAAAAAAATGGAGGGTCCCTACAGTGGACGCAGCCATCTCTTCTGTTAACAAATCACTGACATGTCCAGTAGATAATGTTCCAATGTTCAAAGACCCAATAGATAAAAAATTGGAGTCTTTACTAAAATCTGCTTTCTCTACAGCAAGCATGGTGACACAACCTGCGGTAGCAGCGATTGGAGTCTGCCAAGCAGTGAAAGATCAGTTGAAACAAGTCTTAAGGGACTTACCAGATCAGCAGGCTCTTGCCCTAGCTGACCTGCCTAGAGCCTTGTGTTTTGCGGTGGACGCCATAAAGGATACAATCCAACAGGCCTCCCGCTTTACGCTGTCTATAGTACATATGCATAGGCTTCTGTGGCTCAAAAACTGGTCTGCTGAAGCTCCCTGTAAAAAACTGCTGGTTAGCTTCCCATTTCATGGAGAACGCTTATTTGGAGAAGATCTGGACAAATATATCCAGAAAATTTCTGCCGGTAAAAGTTCACTCTTACCGGTTAAGAACAAGGGTAGAAGTCCTTCTTTTAAGGGGCCTACTTCTCCAGTCCCTGGCACATCGGCTGTGAAACAGTTCCGACGGCCTCCGCGGTCAAATCCAGGGGGCAGAAATCAGGGACAATCACAGGGTAACAAGAAACCCTGGGTCAAGAGAGGTACAAAACCTCCCCCTAAGTCATGAAGGGTTGCCCCCACTCAGTCGGGTGAGGGGAAGACTTCAGTTGTTCACAGAGACCTGGCGGGACACCATCAGAGATGGGTGATCTCCGCAGTAAGTCTGGGATACAGGCTGGAGTTAAAAGACATTCCTCCTGCCCATTTTATAAGGTCAAACGTGCCAAGCGAAGAGTGGATCCCTCCTTCTGGCACTAGAGCAACTATTGCCCCAAGGGTAATGATGAAGGTTCCCTTGAAAGAAAACGGGTTCGGGTTTTACTCGAACCTTGTCACAGTCCCCAAACCAAATGGGGACATGAGGCCCATATTAAATATAAAAGGGCTAAACAAGTTCCTACATTTTAGGACTTTTTCGGATGGAGTCGATCCGATCGGTGGCCACCGCCCTACAAGGGCAGGAATGGTTAGCCTCGATCGACATAAAGGATGCTTATCTGCATATTCCCATCTGTCCGGCCCACCAGAAATTTCTACGCCTTGCAGTAGAAGGGCGCCATTTTCAGTTCAGAGCCTTACCTTTCGGTCTGGCCACGGCACCACGAGTGTTCACAAAAATTCTGGCCCTACGATTGGCCAAACTAGGAACACAAGGTGTAACGATAATGGCATATCTAGACGACTTGTTGCTGATAGACCACTCAGTGAAAAAAAACTAGAAGTGGTCGTTCACAAGATAATCAAGTATCTGGAATCTCACGGTTGCATTATCAACCGAGACAAGTCAGCCCTAAAACCAGTCAAAAGCCTGGAATACTTGGGGGCTAAGACTGGATTCAAATCAGAGAAAGATTTTCTTACCTCCAGAGAAGGTGTCGTCTTTGAAAGATTTGACCCACTTAGTGGGTACAAAAAAAAAGAAAAATCATCCATACGCCTGTGTATAAGGCTGCTGGGAAAAATGGTGGCTTCATTCGAAGCGGTACCCTACGGTCAATTCCATTCAAGGAACTTGCAGAGGGCCATACTGTCAGCCTGGAACAAAAAAGTTCAGGCTTTAGACTTACCAATGTCCCTGTCCCCTTCCGTTCGCAAGAGCCTCCATTGGTGGTTGGTGCCCCAGAATCTGGGAAGGGAAACCCTTCAGTCCGGTTTCTTGGAAGGTGGTCACTACAGTTGCCAGCCTCATAGGCTGGGGGGCAGTACTGGAGCAATGGTCTCTCCAGGGCAAGTGGTCAGAAGCAGAGAAGGCCCTGCCCACCAATCTCTTAGAGATACGAGCAGCCCGGTATGCCCTAGTAGCATGGACATCCAAACTCCAAGGGTCACTTGTCAGAATTCAATCAGACAATGCCACAGCAGTGGCATATATCAATCTCCAGGGTGGCACCAGGAGTCGTGCAGCCCAGAGGGAAGCGAATTGCATCCTGGAATGGGCAGAAAGGTATGTCACAGCCATATCCGCGGTTTTCATCCCAGGAGTGGAAAATTGGAGAGCGGACTTTTTAAGTCGCCAGCAATTATGCCCGGGGGAATGGTCTCTTCACCCCGAGGTTTTCCAGGCAATATGCCAGCGGTGGGGAACACCGGATGTAGATCTGCTAGCATCCAGATTCAACGCAAAGGTGGACAGATTTGTGTCTCGCACAAAGGATCCCCTAGCTTGCGGTTCGGATGCCCTAGTGTTCCCTTGGGATCAGTTCAAGCTGATATATGCATTCCCACCGCGATTAATCCGCAGAATCAGGGTAGAAAAGAAACCAGTGATTCTGGTGGCTCCAGCGTGGCCCCGAAGGGCATGGTACGCAGAGATTGTAAAAATGTCAGTGGGAAGTCCTTGGACCCTCCCACATCGTCCGGACCTGCTTTCGCAAGGACCGATATACTACCCTTCCTTACCAGCCCTAGGTTTGACGGCCTGGCTATAGAAGCCCACATTCTAAAAAAGAGAGGGCTCTCTAATCCTGTGGTATCTACCATGATCAATGCCAGGAAGCCGGTATCCAGGCAAATCTATTATAGGATCTAGAAGGCGTACATCACGTGGGGTGAGGCCAGGAAATGGCATCCACGTAAGTACGTAATAGGTAGGATTCTGGACTTCCTACAGTGGGCTGTACATAGGAAGCTTGCCTTGAGTACTATCAAGGGTCAGACGGCCTTGTCAATATTTTTTTCAAAGGCCCTTGGCTTTGCATTCATTAATCAAAGCTTTCATACAAGGAGTGATGCGTATTAGCCCTCCGGTTAGTATTCCCATATGTCCATGGGACTTAAACCTGGTTCTGTCGGTTCTACAGAAACAACCATTTGAACCATTGCGGCACATTTTCTTGGTTCTTTTCACCAGGAAATTGATTTTCTTAGTAGCCATTTGTTCGGCTAAAAGAGTATCGGAATTAGCCGCCTTGTCCTGTAAGAAGCCATATCTGGTTATCCATAAGGACAGAGTAGTGTTACGTCCTCATCCAGCCTTCTTCCTAAGGTGGTATCGAGGTTCCATTTGAACCAAGATGTGGTTCTTCCTTCCTTTTTCCCCAAACCTAGTTCGGTAGAGGAAAAGTTATTGCATTCTTTGGATGTAGTAAGAGCAGTTAAAGCTTATCTTAAAGCCACTGCTCAGATTCGTAGAACGGATACTTTGTTTGTTCTGCCGGAAGGCCCCAGAAAGGGTCAGGCAGCATCAAAAATCTACTTTAGCCAAGTGGATTGGACAGGTCATAATACAAGCCTATGGCTTGAAAAGGAGACCGCCTCCGTTCAAAGTTAGGGCGCACTCCACAAGAGCAGTTGGAACTTCATGGGCAGTGCATCACCAAGCCTCCCTGGCTCAAGTCTGTAAGGCCACAACATGGTCCTTAGTACACACGTTTACTAGATTCTACCAGGTAGACATCAGAAGTCAGGAGGATGTCGCCTTTGGGCGCAGTGTGTTGCAGGCCATAAAAGAGCCTCATGCCTGATGGCGCCCAGCTTATGTATCCCTCCCCTCATTTGGCATTGCTTTGGGACGTCCCATTAGTAATGACTAAGTCGCTCTGTGTCCCGTGATGTACGAAAAAGAAAAAGGGATTTTTATAACAGCTTACCTGTAAAATCCTTTTCTTGGAGTACATCACGGGACACAGAGCTCCCACCCCTCTTTTTGGGACACTTATTGCTTGGCTACAAAACTGAGGTGCTCCCGGATGGGAGGGGCTTATATAGGGGAGGGTACTTCCGGTTTGGAATTGGCCAGTGCCAACACCTGAAGGTAATCTATATAACCCATTAGTAATGACTAAGTCGCTCTGTGTCCCGTGATGTACTCCAAGAAAAGGATTTTACAGGTAAGCTGTTATAAAAATCCCTTTTTTTTTCACCCGGTAAGCGCTCCCAAGCCGCCAAGGCGCCTGCTGAAGGATAAAAGCGTCCCTGGTTCCGCAGGCCCAACAAGCCTGCAGACAAGTCTGCATCCGCATTAAGGTCTGCCCCCGCCCGACGCTCGGGTGGGGGGCCGTCTTTGCAAATTTGCGGCTCGGTGGATGTCTCTGCTCTCCGACCGGTGGGTTTGCAAAGTAGTTTCCTCGGGGTACAAAATAGTTTCTCCCTTGTCTGCCGAACAGATTTTTTCCATCCATCCTCCAGCTTCCTCCGAGTCGTCGGGAGGCCCTGTTTGGGCCAGTTCAGGATTTGCTGGTGCGGGGGGTGATCGTACCTGTCCCATTGCAGGAACGGTTTCAGGGGTTTTACTCCAATCTGTTTGTGGTCCCCAAGAAGGAAGGGGTCCATCCAATCCTGGATCTCAAGGCCCTCAATTGCTTTGTGAAAGTGCAAATATTCAGGATGGAATCAGTCTGCTCTGTCATCGCTGCTTTCCATCGGGGGGATATTCTGGCGTCCGTGGACATCAAGGACGCATACTTGCAAATCCTCATATGCTCCAGGCATCAGAGATTTCTGCGCTTTGCGTTAGGGGAAGACCACTATCAATTTGTGGCTCTCCCCTTCGGCCTGGCTTTGGCGCCGAGGGTATTCACCAAGGTGCTCGCCCCGATTCTGGCCTTGCTAAGGCAGCGTGGAATCGCTATTGTAGGCTACCTGGACGACCACCTTCTGAGAGCCTCTTCAAGCTCAGAATTAGAGGAAGATGTGTCTATCACCTGTCAGACCCTCCGAGAATTCGGTTGGGTGCTAAACATTCAGAAGTCGGTGTTGGTGCCGTCTCAACGCCTAGAATGCCTGGGGCTGGTCCTGGATTCCTCAGAGGTGAGAGTTTTTCTTCCCATGGAGAAGCTGCAAACTCTGCGGGCTGCGGTTGACATCCCAAATATGGACGTCGCTCCGCAGTGTCTCTGGATTGTCTAATCCGGGTGAGCCACCTGGTCAGGACCTCCCTGGTGTGGTGGCTGACGTCTCCGACTCTTCGGGCCGGGAAGTCGTTCCTTCCGTTTCACTGGACGGTGGTCACGACAGACGCCAGCCTCTCAGGCTGGGGGGGGGGGGGAGTATGGGGAGATCAGTCGGCCCAGGGGCGCTGGACTCAGGAAGAATCCCGCCTGCCGATCAATGTCCTGGAACTTCGGGCGATCGGGCCGTGCCTCTCCAAGTGGTCTCAAAGACTACAAGGTCGTCCAGTCAGGATCCAGTTGGACAACGCCACAGCAGTGGCGTATGTCAATCATCAGGGAGGAACAAGAAGCTCGGCTTCAGCAGCGGAGGTCGCTCACATCCTGAGGTGGGCAGAATGTAGCGTGCCGGCTCTATCGGCCGTGTACATTCCGGGCGTACAGAACTGGCAAACGGACTACCTAACTCGCCGGACGCTGGATCAAGGAGAATGGTCACTTCACCCGGACGTGTTTCAGCTTCTGTGTCTGAAATGGGGAACACCAGACGTGGATCTCCTGGCGTCGCGACTCAATCGGAAGGTGTTGAGGTTCATGGCCAGGTCAAAAGACCCGTGGGCGGACGCATCAGACGCGTTGGTGGAGTCAGTATCGGCTGCTTTATGCCTTCCCTCTGAAGCTTCTTCCCAGTCTACTCCGCAGAGTGGAGGCCGACGATCCTGATTGCTCCAGATTGGCCTCGTCGTCCCTGGTACGCCGACCTAGTGCGTCTGGTAGTGTGGATGTTCCTTGGCGCCTGCCACTCGGAGAGGACCTTCTGTCGCAAGGTCCCATATTTCATCCTGCTTTACAGTCGCTGGCTTTAACGACATGGCTATTGAAAACCAGGTGCTAAGGGACCGAGGTCTGTCAGACTTGGTGATCTCTACCATGCTGCGGGCACGGTAGTCAACCTCCTGGAAGATTTACCATCGTACGTGGAAGGCTTGCATCTCTGTGTGAGGAGATGAGGTGGCATCCGCGTGCATATTTGATTTCCAGGATCCTGCTGTTTTTACAGCGTGGAGTGGACCAGAAACTCGCCTTAAGTACAATTAAGGGCAGCTTTCGGCCTTGGCTGTTTTTTTTCAGCGACCCTTGGCGACGCACTCTAGTGCGTACGTTTGTGCAGGGGGTTCGACATGTGGCTCCTCCGGTACGTCCTCCGCTACCTACCGTGGGACTTGAATCTGGTCCTCTCGGTACTTCAGAAACCACTGTTTGCGAACATTAGGGAGATTCCCTTATTGACTCTCTCCCAGAAGGTGGCTTTTTTGGTGGCGATTACATCAGTCAGATGGGTTTCTGGATTGGCGGCCTTGTCATGCAAGGCTCCCTATTTGATCTTCCACAAGGATAAGGTGGTGCTGCGTCCACAGCCGTTGTTCCTTCCTAAGGTTGTTTCGGCCTTTCACCTTAATGAGGGCATTGTTCTTCCGTCTTTGCGTCCTCGGCCTGCGCATCCCACATAGGCTGCGTTGCATTCCTTGGACGTCGTCCGAGCTCTGCGGGTGTACCTGTCTGCGACTGCTCCGTTCCGGAGATCGGATTCACTGTTCGTGTCGGTGGCTGGTCCTAAGAAGGGTCTGGCAGTCTCGTCGGCCACCATCTCTAGGTGGATCAGACAGATTTTGATTCAGGCCTATGCTCTAAAAGGGGCAGGTGCCTCCCTCCACGGTTACGGCGCATTTGACCAGGGCAATAGGTGCCTCTTGGGCTTTCCGACATCAAGCGTCTTTTTCCCAGGTGTTTAAGGCGGCGACCTGGTCGTCCGTTCACACTTTCTCCAAACTTTACAAGGTTGATGTGAGTGCCTCTTCAGATGCTTCCTTCGGCCGCAAGGTTTTACAGGCGGCTGTTTAAGGTTGCAACTCCTCCGTTGAGCTCTGGTTTGTTTGAAGTGAAGTTTGTTTGATGCTGTTTTCCCACCCCTCGTTTTTTTTTACTTTGGGACGTCCCATATGTCAAGATGCTGCTGTGTCCGTCCATGAACTGAAGAGAAAATAGGATTTTTGTACTCACCGTAAAATCCATTTCTCTGAGTTCATGGACGTACACAGCACCCGCCCCTCCTTTTTTGTTTGTACTGCTTTTTTATGAACTGAGCTGCAAGATGCAGGGAGAGGGGATGTACCCAGGGGGACCGCCCCCTGGGCGGGTACTGTACTGTGTGGTGTGTTTTAACACTTAACATGCTGTTGTTTTTCTGCCTAGTCAATCTCCTAACAGGAGGATAATACCCATATGTCAAGATGCTGCTCTGTCCGTCCATGAACGGAAGAGAAATGGATTTTGCAGTACAAAAATCCTATTTTTTTTCAGTCATGTTTTAGACCAGGGGTGTCAAACTCAATTTAATCGTGGGCCGCATTATGGTTGCCCTCAAAGGGCCGGTTGTATCTGTAAGACTAGATATCCAGAGCACCCCACTCCCCTTTACATCAGATGTCAAGAGCTCCACCACCATTTGAAGTTAAGAGTCCCCCACCCTCCCTTACATCACAATGTGCAACCCCTTACCTTCTGCTACTGCTGGAAAAGAAGCTGGGGGCAGAAAGTGCAGGGTCTGGAGGAGGATCAGAAGAGTGACCTGGAGTCAGCTGATTGCCGAGACCAGGGGAGGTGGAGATGAGGGGGTGCCGAGGTTGCACAGAAAGGTGGAGAATTTGTAGAAGGAGTTCTGTACAACTCTTGCTCCTGGCTGTTAAGATGGGGAAGGGGGGACAGAGATGAGCCACTTTGCAGTTGCAAAGAGAAGTGCAGGATCTGTCCTCCTCTCTGGTGCTGACTGCTGAGACAAGATGGGAACAGGGACGAGGGGGTTGCTGCAGGAGAGAAGCGTGAGGGCCACATAAAATGGCCTGGAGGGCCGGATTTGGCTTGCGGGCCTTGTGTTTGACACCTGTGTTTTAGACCATTCATTCAATGGTTAATTTTAGATGTCCCAGTAATTTTTTAGGTTCAGAAATTAACCTAATATTTTTTTATGCATTCTTCTTTTTCTAAAAAAAATAAATAAAATCTCCAGGTAGTTATACAGTGTCTAGGAATGTGCAGGCCATCAGGTTGGCAACCCAAGAGTGTTGGAATAATTCATGATGCCAGAGTTTTTACCAATGATGTTGGGGGTAAAGCGGGATCGATAGAAGGACTGGAGTCTAGGAAGAGGGATGGGGTCTGCTGATCAGACTGTACGGAAAGTTAGGACCTGGTGGCAAGATGTACCTAATATTTTATAATCTATGCAGCGCTGAACATTTTCTAAAACTTTATAGACTTCAAGAAGACAAACCTAGACTAAAGGTCTAGTGAGAACTTGTAAATAGAGATTTATTTGTTTCATTCACTACTTTTTTTGCTAACATGCTATCTTATTGTTAGGTATGTATTTTTATTGAAAAATGTATTAATGTATGAAGATTACCCTGGGTTTGTGCTGAAATGTCAGGCCCGCCCTATTCCTGACTAGGCAAGGAGAAATTTCTCTACTTCCTACCCTTTGATGTTAGACAGGGTCATGTAGTCTGAGCTCCCAGCTTCTGATGAAATGTCAGGCTGAAATGTTTCATCGGAGTGATGCAAGGACACCAGATGGTGCTGCACAGAAGAGGATCAGGGAGCATTGCTTAGCAGCAAGCAGCCCTTGGGTAACCTTTTTTCATATATATCTTACAGTACATACTACTGATGTGCTGTCCATTAAATGCATGTTTATCATATATTACTCAAGTTAAAGCTAGGCAACTTACATGTTTGTTTTTTTTATTCAAACAATTTTGTCTAAATTTGAAATTGAGCCAATGTAGACATTTGGAAAGGTTAAACACCACTATATCAAGTTTGAAGCCGAGGGGTAAATTATATGGACCTTTTAGGTGGTGTATTGGCTGTAATTAGATTGCAATAGACAGTTGTTTATGGATCTTAAAGGGGTTGTAAACCCTCCCTGTTTTTTCACCTTAATGCATCCTATGAAAAAACTTCTGACAGTCACCGCCCCCCCCCCCCCCCGTTTTACTTACCTGAGCCCTGGAATGTCCCAGGCCAAGGATGCGCAGTCTCTCTGCCCGGGGTTCTTGGCTCTTGATTGGATAGATTGATAGCAACGCAGCCATTAGCTCCCGCTGCTGTCAATCAAATCCAATGACGCAGGCGCCTGGGGGCGGGGCTAGTCCTGCATTTGTCAGCTATGGACGTCGAATGCTGGACACGGGAGTGCGCACGCAAGGTAACCCCCCGGTAGAGCACTTTTCCTAGGGGGTTATCTGATGCAGGGAGGAACCGCCGAGGGACTCCAGAAGATGGCGTTCGGGGGCCACTCTGTGCAAAACTGCACAGCGGAAGTAAATATGACATGTTTGTTGTTTAAAAAAAACAAACAAACCTTCAGTATCACTTTAGAGCCCTTTCACACTGGAGCGTCCATAGCGACGGCGGTAAAACGCTGCTATTTTTACCGCCGACGCTATGGGCGGATTTGCGGCGCATTTCGGCTGCTAGCGGGACGGTTTTACCCCCAGCTAGCGGCCGAGAAAGGGCTTTCACACTGGAATGAATGGGGCAGCAGTTTAGCAGCGTTTTGCAGGCGCTATTTTTAATGCTATAGCGCCTGCAAAACGCTCCAGTGTGAAAGGGGTCTAAAAGCGGAAGTAAACGCATTGATTTAACAGTTAAAAAAAAAACATTTACATTCCCGGCACATGCCGGTTGAATTCTCACCCAAACTGTCAAACCATCCAATGGGTGGTTTCCTAACTGATTACATGTGCAGCATCATGGCAGTTGAAGATTAAATAAAGGCCAAGATGGCAGCTTCCATGACTGAAAACAATAGGAGGGTTTACTTCCACTTTAAGTCTGTGGTACATTGACAGTACAGTGAAACCTTGGATTACGAGCATATTCCGTTCCAGGAGAATGTTTGTAATCCAAAAGCTCTCGCATATCAAAGCGAGTTTCCCCATAGAAGTCAATGGAAAATGAAGATAATTTGTTTCGCATTAACTTCTATTGCATGTGGCCAGAGGTGGGGGGGGGGGGGGGGCGACAGGGAGACTCGGAAATACTCGGAGATTGTTTGGAGGCAATCGGAAACCCTCGGGAATGGAGTGTTTCTGAGTATTTACAAATGTCTGAGTGTCACAGGCGCCCCTGCACCTCTGGCAAAATGCGGTACTGCACACCGCAGCACAGAGGCTTGAATCCTGCTCACAACATTTCTGACTCGGTTTGCGAGTGTTGCTGTACAGATCGCCTGTGAGGAGAGAGAGATGAACATTCGCCAGTTTGATGACAAGTGATCGCTCCGTCATTGGACGGAGTGATCACATGGTAAAGAGCCTCTGTCATCGGCCCTTTACGCCAATTCGTGATGCCAGACCCAGCAATCATGGACACTTCCGGGGGCGTCCGAGTTCGGGACTACGTCATAGTACACCCTCCCAGAACTAGCTGACTGTGCTGTAGCTGTCATTTGGCTATGGCCTGTTCGGCAAGAAAAATGCTTGAAATCTATCACTCTGTGTGTATCGAATCTATTTAATGAGTTTCACTTTTTGAATTTAATTACTAAAATTAAAGTTTTTGATGGTATTCTAGTTTTTTGAGATGCACCTGTATTAATAAAAGGTGGTGTTATAGCATTCATAACCTTGCTGAAGTGTGCCATCTTGGAAGATTTTTCAAGCAACTCTTCTTGCTCAGCAGCACTTGCCCACCGCTGTTTTTAAATCCTTTGCATGAAGTGTATAAAGCCTTATTGCCAATACACCAGGGAAGCTGATACCAAATTAGCTGGCTCTACTGTTGAGGGAGAGTTAAGTACATCATCGCTGCATAAGATCTTGCAAAATTCCAGCATCTCCCCAGTGTTGAGAACAGAATATGAGGATTGCAGGTGAAATAGTGCTGCATTATAAAAGTGCACATAGTTACTCTCCTGCTGCTTTCCTTTGGCGATAAGAGAAAGGGAAGTACATAATACATTTTCAAGTTACCTACGCTGGGGTGTATGTTTCTGGTTTAACATACAAGTTTAGTTAAGTCTAGACCAGGGGTCTTGAATTGAAATTTACTGAGGTCCGGTCAGCAAAATTTCCTTCCAGCACAGGTCCTCAGTTCTCCTTCACAACACTGCCCCTCTTTACATTGCAGTGCCTCTTTACACCACACAGTGCCCCTTTAAACCACACAGCACCCCTTTATGCCCCCATTACACCACACAGTGCCCCTTTTCACCATAAAACGACCCTTTTCACCACACAGCAAGCCTCCCCTGCACAGTCCTATAATACCTTTGGCATGGCAGAGAAACTAATCATCCTGGAGTGACCTCTCCCAAGGAGGCGGGGGCAGGAGTTGGAGAGCGGGATTGAGGGGCAGGAGCTGCCCAAGTTATGTTAACAAGCGAGTGATTATCAGGCTTGTTAAGATGAAGATACCCGCTCTCTGTCCCGATCTGTAGTATGCAGAGAGTGGGAGTCTTTTCATATTAACAAGCCGGGTAATCGCCCGTTTATTAAAATAACTTGGGCAGCTCCCACACCTCAGTCCTGATCTGCAGCTCCTCCCGTCCTTGTGAGGATGACATTGGTGGCCGGGCAAGAAGCCCAGGAGAGGACACCCAGCCGTGGCAGTGACATGGCCGCGGTCCGGACAGGACTTTCACTCGGTCCTGTTCCAGACTGCGGTCTGCCATTTAGGGACCACTGGTCTGGACTGTCATTATGTATTGTCATAGTGAGAAGGTAGGAAAAGAGAAACTAAATTATTATTTCTCGGATTCTATTAACAGATATCTGTTATACCTGCCTTTCAAATAGCTTTTTTGTTGCATTTACAGTACCTGTTAAACTAGCATGCACAAAAACCTGGGCAATTTCACTTTTGTTTTTTTTCTGTTTTCTATAAGGCTCTTGATCATGCACTTGTTAGTCGGGAAGAAGAGAACCCCTATGAGCTCCTGCTTACTGCCGAGACCAAAAAGCCTGATGATCAAGGTGGAGTAAAATGTTGTCTTAGTTCAAAATATTAATAATGAAGTATCAGCAGTGCAAATGCTAACTTTACACAGTTCAGTGCTTTTAGTTCATTCATTGACCACTTGAGTACAGCATTGTTTGTTTGCTTTTTTTTTTTTCCTTTATTAATTTTCTGAAGTTGCAAAAGATCTTGGCATATAACTATAGTAAACAAACTGTTGCAATTAGGGCTTGTTTACACTGGCTTCATCCTCTTTAGAGCGATCCACAGTGAATAACTTTTAGGCAGTGTTTGACATTGTGATGAGGTGTTATGGTGCCTCCTCACCACCCGTTTTTACCCTTAATGTGATTGTAAAGGTCAGGGATGGACTGTCCATGGGGACTACCGGGAGTTTCCCGGTGGGCCGATAATTCGATGGGTCGGCTGAGTGTCATGTCAGTGTCTCTCTCTGTGACTTGAGTGAGTCTATGTTGTCACATAATGCTGCTGTAGTGGGCCGATCATCCGATGGCTCAGTGGGGCCGGCTGTCATGTCAGTGTGTGTCTCTCTGTGAGTCTGACTCACTCTGTCATATAATGCAGCTCCTGCCTCCTGCAGCCGGCAGCGGTGTCCGCGCCAGCCAATAGTAGCCATCATCGCCGTCAGCCTTCCCTCCTCCTAAATTTACAGCCCCGCCCCATCCCATCGGCATGACTTTACGTCACTCACGGCCGGAGGCGGGAGGGGATTATGGGAGGAGCCGTAGAATCTAGAGAGCTGCTGTAACCAAGAGGAGCCGAGCCAGCGCCGCCGAGGAGGAACCATCCATTGTGCCAACAACTTCATCAGACAGACAGCAAATCAGAACATTCAGTACACTGTAGTATCGCATTCACAAGAAGTAAGAAAGCACTAAACTAAATTAGGCTGATGCCATACTGAACTTGGATAATGATCGGTGACTGATTTTTTTCAATATGAAGCATGGCGGGGGGAGGGGGGTAAATGTACTGCCACTGGACTGGTCATAGTAACTGATGTAATAATGTCCTGCACCGCACTGGTCATGGTCACAGATGAGATGAATTCATTTACTTGTCACTGATGAATGAATTTACTGGTCACGGTCACTGATGAATGAATTTACTGGTCACGGTCACTGATGAATGAATTTACTGGTCACGGTCACTGATGAATGAATTTACTGGTCACGGTCACTGATGAATGAATTTACTGGTCACGGTCACTGATGAATGAATTTACTGGTCACGGTCACTGATGAATGAATTTACTGGTCACGGTCACTTTTACTTATGTTTTTTTTTGCGCAATTGCGTATAGTTTTATATACTGTTTTTGTGTGTGTTTGGAAAAATAAAGTGGGCCGGTCTGGATGAAGTCCAGGGCCAAATTGTTGTCCCAGTCAATCCCTGGCAAAGGTTAAGTTTTTTTTTCTTTTTTTTTCTTATTAAAACATGTGATACTTACTTGCTCTGTGCAGTGGTTTTGCCTAGAGCGAACCCAAACTTCCTCTTCTGGGGTCCCCTGCTGTCGCTTTGGCTTTTCCTCACTCCTGAGTGCCCCAATAGCAAGCCGCTTGCAGTGGGGGCACTTTTGTGGGCTGCGTGCGTATATTGATACACACACACATTGTGGCTTAGCCCTACCCCCTGCTTCCTCCTCACAGGATTTGATTGACAGCAGCAAGAGCAAATGGCTCTTGCTGCTGTCTAAGCCTGTGAGGAGATCGGGCTTAGGTAGGCATTTAGGGCGTGTTGGGGGGGGGGGGGGGGGGAACTGATCCCAGGAGGTCTTTTTTTATCTTAATGCAATGAAAGCATTAAGGTAAAACGCCTTTTTAGAACCACCTTAAAAACCTGCACCACCGTGTTGCAACTGTATGCATTGCACATGGTTTGCAGAGTGCCCCATTCAGTTGAATGGGTCAGGTTTGGTGGGCGGGATAATCTTGAAGCTTGGACTTTAACAGTCCATTGTCAGACAGTGAAGGTAAATTGGGTATCTGGCGCTCCAGGAGGCAATAACCTTAGATTGTAATAATGTACATTTGATTAGTCAGTCTTTAGGTAAAAACAAAGTTGAACCACAGTAAGGGGGTGATTTAAAAAGAGGCAGCCATCCTCCAGAGTGTGTCCAGCAACTCTTCAAAACATATAAAAGAAACAAGGGGTGGGGAGGCGCCTCTAAGTGTAGTATTAAAACAGTAACATTTATTGAACAAGATTAAAAACACTTACAAGATATAAGTGGGAGTCATGCTCATCATAAGTATGTAGACCTGGCAGTTCTACGGGCTCCTCGCACGATTTACACCCCCCCCCCCGTTTCTTTTACAGTGTCAGACAGGGTCATCATGTATGCTTCTGATAATTACTGTAAATAATGGTGATATTTGAGTTGTATTCACTACAGTGTAAATTGTTCAAATTTGGCAATAAAAAGTAAACCACTCATAACTTAAGTCTCAGGTTGATGGCCAGCTGTGACATCATCACCCCACAAGTCGAGCATTTTAGTGTCATGTCTCTCTAGTGCCCTTGTAGGTTACTCAGATGCTTCCTCCCACCCTTTCGCTATGAGTATTTGCTACAGTGCTGTCTACTCCTGGATTTCTGCAAACTCTGTCCAGACACATTCCCCCTATATACCGCACCCTACTCAGGGCGTGCGCAACAGGGGAATACAGGCATATGCAACAAGTGTCCTATTTTGACCAAAGAAGAATTTCCTGCATCTATGTCACAATTCCTAATAAAATAGCGTCTTTAATACAGCCATGTCTCGGACTCAAAAATGCCACGTTTCTTTCTTCTCCTACTCCCATTTCTCTACTGGAGTCCGATCCCGTCATGCCTGTCCTAGACAAGGCAGTCATAGAAGAGAATGAAGAGGACATGGAGACAGTATTAGAGGAAGCTGCGGAAAATTCCCCCCCCAGAATGCTTCTATGTTGAAGAGGGCGCTTCACGTAATATGTTTGCTAATGTGAAAAAGTTTACTGCTGCCGTTCAAAAAGCCTTGATCTTGTGAATCTTGATTCTCCTCCATCTCGCCATGCCCCTTTTGGGTACAAGGAGACCTGCAAAATCTTTCAAAACATTTCCTCTTCATGAACAGATAGAGATTGGAACACTCCAAACAAGATTTTTATCCCATTAAAGCCTTTATTGATCCTTCTTGTCATAAGGCAAAGGGGGTCAACAATGTCTGGTGAGTGCGGATCTTCACTCCACTTGTCACACGTGGTGTTTCCTCTTCTTGGGGCTCAATATTGGAGTAACTTGTGATTACTGCAGGAAGTATTCCATATATTGGATGGCACAGAGGACTATTTGGGACTTTGCACTTAAACTATCACTTCATAGATTTTATGTGTTTTTTTTTTTTTTATAAGATGTGGATTTTTCTAAGGTATAGAATTTATTTTTGAGCACATCAATATAGGTGCTGCAGATTGGACTTTTTCTTATTTTTCTATATATTGGAGTCTGAGTGATCTGATCACCATTGCCTGCTCTGCACCTTGAGGATCAAGTTATATGCCGGTGTGCAGTCCCGACCTGTGTGTGTGTGTGTGTGTGTGTGTGTGTGTGTGTGTGTGTGTGTATATGTATATAATATATATATATATATATACCTTTTTCTTTCAAAGATTCTGCAGATCGAAAGTTTTAGAGCCTCTTAAAGGCTCTCTACGCTTGTAGGCCCCCAGCCCTGCAACCAACTTTTGCGGCGATTTCAGTATGTCAAACTGCAGCTTACTGGATAAGGGCAATGAATAACCGTCAGAACCCTGCTTTTCAGCTTCTACCCAGGCTTCAACTTCAAACCCTACCTCAGTACTTCCTTTCAGCACAAGCTTTTGGCCTCAAAGCCCACTTCCCAATAAAAGGGCACCCTCACTCCTAAGAGTGAAAAGACATCTGTTGCAGGTTTCCCATCTATGGGTTCAATTGGCAGAGTACAAAACTTTCTTCGCTTTCTTTTGTTAACCACTTAAGCCCCGGACCATTTGGTAGCTAAAGGACCAGAGGTGAATTCAGAATTTTGCACTGCGCTGCTTTAACTGTAAATTGTGCGGACATGCAATGTTGTACCCAAACGAAATTTGCGTACTTTTCTTCCCACAAATAGAGCTTTCTTTTAATGGTATTTGATTGCCTCTGCGATTTTAATTTTTTGCGATATAAACGGAAAAAGACCGAAAATTTTGAAAAAAAATGATATTTTCTACTTTTTGTTATAAGAAAAATCGAATTAACTCAATTTTAGTCATACATTTAGGCCAAAATGTATTCAGCCACATGTCTTTAGTAAAAAAAGTCAATAAGCGTATATTTATCGGTTTGCGCAAAAGTTATAGCGTTTACAAACTAGGGTACATTTTCTGGAATTTACACAGCTTTTAATTTATGACTGCCTATCTCATTTCTTGAGGTGCTAAAATGACAGGGCAGTACAAAACCCCCCCAAATGACCCCATTTTAGAAAGTAGACACCCTAAGGAAATTGCTGAGAGGCCTGTTGAGCCCATTGAATATTTTTTTTTTTGTCCCAAGTGATTGAATAATGACAAAAAAAAAAAAAAAATTACAAAAAGTTGTCACTAAATGATATATTGCTCACACATGCCATGGTTATATGTGGAATTGCACCCCAAAATACATTCTGCTGCTTCTCCTGAGTACGGGGATACCACATGTGTGGGACTTTTTAGGAGCCTAGCCACGTACGGGACCCCGGAAACCAAGCACCGCCTCCAGGATTTCTAAGGGCGCAAATTTTTGATTTCACTCCTCACTACCTATCACAGTTTTGAAGGCCATAAAATGCCAAAATAGCACAAAACCCTCCCAAATGACCCCATTTTGGAAAGTAGACACCCCAAGCTGTTTGCTGAGAGGCATGGTGAGTATTTTACAGCTCTCATTTGTTTTTGAAAATGAAGAAAGAACATTTTTTTTTTTTTCTTTTTTTTTTCAATTTTCAAAACTTTGTGACAAAAAGCGAGATCTGCAAAATACTCACAATACCTCTCAGCAAATAGCTTGGGGTGTCTACTTTCCAAAATGGGGTCATTTGGGGGGGTTTGTGCCATCTGGGCATTCCATGGCCTCCGAAACTGTGATAGGCAGTGAGAAGTGAAATCAAAAATTGACACCCTTAGAAAGCCTGAAGGCGGTGCTTGGTTTTTGGGGTCCCGTACGCGGCTAGGCTCCCAAAAAGTCTCACACGTGGTATCCCCATACTCAGGAGAAGCAACAGAATGTATTTTGGGGTGTAATTCCACATATGCCCATGGCATGTTTGAGCAATATATCATTTAGTGACAACTTTGTGCAAAAAAAAAAAAAAATTGTCTTTTTTCCGCAACTTGTGTCAACATATAAAATATTCCATGGACTCGACATGCCTCTCAGTATATAGCTTGGGGTGTCTACTTTCCAAAATGGGGTCATTTGGGGGGGTTTTGAACTGTTTTGGCATTTTATACACAACATTAGGAAGCTTACATCCACTCTTCTAACCACTTGAAGACAAAGCCCTTTTTGACACTTTTTGTTTACATGAAAACATATTTTTTTTTGCAAGAAAATTATGTTGAACCCCCAAACATTATATATATTTTTAAAGCAAAGGCCCTACAGAATAAAATGGTGGGTGTTGCATTTTTTTTTCTACACAGTATTTGCGCAGCGATTTTTCAAATGCATTTTTTGGGAAAAAATACACTTTTTTTAATTTTAATGCACTAAAACACACTATATTGCTCAAATGTTTGATGAAATAAAAAAGATGATCTTAGGCCGAGTACATAGATACCAAACACGACATGCTTTAAAATTTCGCACAAACGCGCATTGGCGACAAACTACATACATTTTTAAAAGCCTTTAAAAGCATTTACAGGTTACCCCGTTAGATTTACAGAGGAGGTCTACTGCTAAAATTACTGCCCTCGATCTGACCTTCGCGGTGATACCTCACATGCATGGTGCAATTGCTGTTTACATATGACGCCAGACCGACGCTTGCGTTTGCCATTGGGCAAGAGCAGGGCAGGACAGGGGTGCTTTTTTTTTTTTTTTTTTTTTTTTTTTTTATTATTAATTTTGCTTTTTTATTTTTTTTTTAAACTGTTGCTTCCATATTTATTTATTTTTATCACTTTTATTGTTATCTCAGGGAATGTAAATATCCTCTATGATAGCAATAGGTAATGACAGGTACTCTTTTTTGAAAAAACTGGGGTCTATTGGACCCTAGATCTTTCCTCTGCCCTCAAAGCATCTGACCACACCAAGATCGGTGTGATAAAATGCTTTCCCAATTTCCCAATGGCGCTTTTTATATCCGGGGGGGGGGGGACATTCCCTCCCACTGCTTGTAAAAGCAGTCCAGAGGCTAATTAGCCACTAGGATTGCTTTTACATGAAAGCCGGCCGCTGGCTGAAAAGAATGATACCAAGATGATACCTAAACCCGCAGGCATCATTCTGGTATAAACATTCAAAGTCCAGCAACATACCAGTACGTTGCTGGTCCTTGTTGGACATGTATTGTAATCTTTTTTTTCATGCAGCCTGTTGGCTGAACGAAAAAAAAAGATTGATCGGTGGGTATGCCCACCATTAGAATACCGCCCTTCATCCACCCACTTCTAATGATGGGCATACATGCACCATTTATATATGCCGAAGCATGGGGGCATCTTCTCGCAAAAGTTATGCCGCGTACACATGGTCAGACTTTTCCACGGGCAAGCCTCCGTCGGAATTTCGACCGTATATACGCGGCATTAGGAGCAAAATCGCTCCTCCGCTCCTGCTGCCCCAATGCTTCGGCATATATGCTTTTTTTTTTTAACTGTGGTGGTGAAATCACCTCCTACAGCACTGGAGTCGCAGGGATCAGGCCTGTCTCTGCGAACGCTGCAGTTATGTGTGTTGTGTTTTGCAAGTGACAGTGATCGATCGATACTGCACTTCGGTGGCCTGGGCTGGACGGAGGGGCAAAACGCAGGTGCTAGCAGGTATCTGGGCTGATCCCACTAACAGTGCGTTTTTGGGAACCCCAAACTGCTGTGGACGCTAGTATAGATCTGATCAGATCAGATATTGAGCTGATCAGATACTATACCACTAAGGGGGGTGTATGCTTCACGTGTGGGTGTTAGCGCTACTGGCACTAACCTGACGCTGCCTGGGGTGTGACGCAGACCCTCTCTGACGCTAAAACCTAATTGATATTACCCGCCGGGAGATCAGGGGGTTAAACCTTTATTGGGTTATATACGGCGGGTGCCCTGACACTATAAAAAGCAAACTAACTAACCAGCGTCACCCGTAACACTTATATGATGATCACTGGTGAAAGGGTTAACTAGGGGCAATTAGGGGGTCAAAACCTTTATTAGGTAATATATGGGGGTACCTGACGCTATATAAAAACCTGACGGCGAACCTAAAAAAAAATTACTGGCTACCTATCGGCATCACCGACACTAAGACAACGATCATAAAAACGATTGCTTAGCGACAGTGGTGATAGGGGGTGAAAGGGTTACCTGGGGGCGATCAGGGGGTTAAACCTTTATTAGATAATATATGGGGGTACCTGACGCTATAAAAACCTGCGGCGAACCTAAAAAAAATTACTGGCTACCGATCAGCATCGCCGATGCTAAGACATCGATCAGAAAAATTATCGCTTAGTGACAGTGGTGATAGGGGGTGAAAGGGTTATCTGGGGGGTGATCAGGGGGTTAAACCTTTATTAGGGGGGGTTAGGGGGCTACACTGGACCTAAAACTAAATGTAGTGACACTTTTACAGTCACAAATGTCACTGATTGCAGTGATCACTAAATAAATGGTCACTGCAATCAGTGACACTGTGACTGGGGGCTGGGGGGTGATCTGGGGGGGCCTGGGGGGGCGATTTATGTGCCTATGTGTCCTGGTGTCAGTGTAGTGTTGTGTGCACTAACCTGGCATCTTCTCCTGTACGGCGCTCGGTATATGTGAGCGCCCCAGGAGAGATGACATCACTTCCTCCTTCCTGGTAGGCAGGGGAAGCTCTCTCATTCGCCGGGAGCGATCGAGAGGGGGTGGCCGGAATCGAACGGCCGTCCCCTCATGCCGGATCGCTCCCGAAGGTAAAACGACCACCCACTGTAAAGAAGGGGGGTCCGATCGGACCCCCCAACTATACAAAGGCAATCATGTATATGTACGTGATTCTGCCTGTCGATGCCATTCTGCTGACGTATATTTACAGTGGGCGGTCGTTAAGTGGTTAAAGAATATGTAAACCCAACATTTCATATCCCCCCCCCCCATATGTGCCTGCTGTACCATGTACTTGTGTGAAAAAAATATCCTGTTCTCTGTGTATTGCTTCCTTTGTGAGAAATCCCTGGTATTCCTGTCAGTCCCTCTGCTTTCCTATTAAAAACTGACCACACTTAGCAGGAGAAACACATCGTAGTCAGTTCCGTAGCTATGCTGGGAACTCGGCGTGCTCGCCTTCAATGATAAGACGTGTCCTAACACACACACACACACACACACACACACTTTCACTGGGGAGACCAGTGTGCTTTTTCTCCTCCTCTTATGCAGCTGAAAACAGAGAAAATGTGACCACTTATAAAAAAAATAAAATAATTAAAAAGATATTTATAATGTTATATGTATACACAAATGTTTTGCCTTTCATTTCTATTTCAACCTGAATGGGTTGTTTTACAAGGTGAGGGTTTAAAATCACTTTAAGACCGAAAAAATAAACTGAAATCTTGAGTGTGCATAAATATTCACCCCTTTTTCTACGATTCCCCTAAATAAGATGTGGTTAAACAAATTAACGTTAGAAGTTCAATGCTGTAATTCGATGATTATTAAGGTCCGCCTAGGTGTAAAGTGTCACATGGTGTCTGTATAAATAAATTACACTTGTAAACCTGAAAGGCCCTTAAATCTTCACCACTAAGCAAGCAACATGAAGACCAAGGAGCTCTCCAAACAGGCAAAGTCATGGGGAAGTCTACTGTAAATCAGGGTTGGCTTATAAAAAAAATTATAATAAACTTAAACATACTACAGAAGACTAAGGATGAGCCGAACACCCCCCGGTTCGGTTCGCGGCAGAACATGCGAACTGCCAAAAAGTTTGCGCGAACACCGTTAAAGTCTATGGGACACGAACGTGAAAAATCAAGTGCTACTTTTAAAGGCTAATATGCAAGTTATTGCCATAAAAAATGTTTGGGGACCTGGGTCCTGCCCCAGGGGACATGTATCAATGCAAAAAGAAAGTTTTAAAAACGGACATTTTTTCGGGAGCAGTGATTTTAATAATGCTTAAAGTGAAACAATAAAAGTGAAATATTCCTTTAAATTTCGTACCTGTGGAGTGTCTAATAGTATGCTTGAAAAGTGGCGCATTTTTCCCGTGTTTAGAACAGTCCCTGCAGCAAAATGACATTTCTAAAGGGAAAAAAAGTAATGTAAAACTGCTTGCGGCTGAAATGTATTGTCGGGTCCGGGCAATATATATGAAAATCATTGAGAAAAACGGCATGGTCCCCCCCCCCCCCCAGTCCATTACCAGGCCCTTTGGGTCTGGTATGGATATTAGGGGAACCCCGCACCCAAATTAGAGAGAAAAATGGAACATATGGACAGCCGCACTCCAAAAAAAGTTGAGGTTGCCTTTATTGGGTAAAAAACATGGAGCACTACAGGTCACAGCAAATGATGGGGTATAGCCGACGCGTTTCACACTACGGTCTAGTGCTTAGTCATGCCATGACTAAGCACTAGACCGTAGTGTGAAACGCGTTGGCTATACCCCATCAATTGCTGTGACCTGTAGTGCTCCATGTTTTTTTACCCAATAAAGGCAACCTCAACGTTTTTTTTGGAGTGCGGCTGTCCATATGTTCCATTTTTCTCTCTGCATCAAAAGCATTGCCAGCACCCGTGGTTCCTGGTAAGATACCAATTGCCTATCGCACTCACCTGGAGCGGTGATCTCTTTCTCTCCGCACCCAAATTAAAAGTCGCGGGGGCCCCCCAGGCCCTATATACTCTGAACAGCAGTATATAGGCAGTCCCCAGCTTGCAAACAAGATAGGGACTGTAGGTTTGTTCTTAAGTTGAATCTGTTTGTAATTTTGGAACAGGTAAATTTTTTAAGTGTAGCTCCAGCCAAAAAATCTATTTAAGCTTTTTGGATAGCATAGGGAACTGTTGTCACCCCTGTATTTGTTTTGCTGTCTCTGCCCCTGTTCAGAAAATTTCACCTCACTTTCTGTCCCAATGACAATTTGATTTTGACAATTTTGGGTAAGTAGGGAAACAATGATTGGTGGTAACATCAGTGGAGACACCTTTTTCCCATATTAACTCTAACAGGAGTGAATTTCCCTTCCTAGGGGTAGATTTCCTCTCACTTCCTGTGGTCTCCCTCCGTTTGTAAGTAGGAGTCGTTTGTATGTTGGATGTTTGAAAGCAGGGGACCGCCTGTATATACTATACGGCCTGCCCTATATACTCTGCGGAAAATTGGGCTTCAGGTGCTGGTGGTACCAGAACACTGTAAGCCCTCACAGTTGCTCTTGGTGGGAGCTGGAACGGGCCCTGCTGTGAAATATTATATCAAGAATTGTAATTACATGCCACTGTTAAACAGGTGCAGAAAAATTGGGCCAAATAACCAAAAATATTCTTAGAAGCTAGCATCATCAAGATTGAGGAGGAATAGGATAGTCACTCAGCATAATAGGATAGTCACTCAGCATAGGCAGTCTTCAAGGGATCCCACATCCATAGAAAAATCAATCGGTTACATCAACATCAGGTGCTTGGTAGCTGGTGATCCAAGGCCGATAAATTTTTATGAATGTGAGCCGATCAATAGTCTGTGGACAAGCGCACCCTGTGATCGGTTACAAACCCTCCAGCAGCACTGAATGTGTGTTCAGAAAGACAGTTCATCATACAGCAATGCACTGCGATCTTGCAGTGTATTATGGGGCGTTGGGTGGCGCTCAAATTTGCTGTAAACGCCCGATGTTCGAGTCGAACTCATGTTCGACCAGAATATAAAGCTCATCCCTACAGAAGACCATGAAATACACTTTTTTTAAATAACAAAATGAAAAGAATACGGCACTGCTACAAACCTGGCGAGAGAAGACTGGACAAGAGGGACATTATACAGAGATGCTCCAAAACCACCAAAGATAACACTGAAGGCACTGCGGAGATGCACAGCAGAGATGGGAGAATCTGTCCATAAGATTACTTTAAATCGTACATGTCAGAGTGGGGCTTAATGAAATGGCCAGAAAAAAGTATAATGGAAGAAAGTGGTGGCAGTATCTTGCTGTAAGAGATGATTTTTTTTTTTTTTTGTCAGGGACTGGAAAACTGGTCAGGGTTGAAGAAAGTTTGAAAGAACACGCTCCTACGCTAGAGTCAGCTGACTGTGTAGTGTCACAGGTGCCTGGTTAAATCGTGGATAATCTCATAGATGTCTTGCTGCCCTCTAGGACTGGGGTCAGTGCTGTGAGAATAGAAAAATAATTATCCAACAGATATATGAATACAATCATAAAGAGGTCTACTCGCAAACATAAGTTAACCACTTCACGCAAAACGACCTACCCGTACTTTGGTACTTTGACGCTAAATCCCGGGGTTGTGGCAGCAGCTAGCTTTCTCTTTAAGAAAAAAGTGGTCTCCGCGGCGGATTTGGCGCAAGATCACTTTTATCGGTGGTGGGAGAGGGGACCACCCCCTTTTCACCACGCTCCAATCGTCTCCGCCACTTTCCTGATCCGCTGGTAGCAGCGGAAACTATTGCGTCCTTTCCTGTGGATGCCTGGCTGCCGAGGGGAAGATTTGCCCCTGCTCGACTCCATAGCATGGGAGAGCGGAAGGGACGTCAAACGTCACTTACGCCCATAGCTCTTAAAGGAGAAAAAAAAATTTTTTCCAAGCAACTCTTTTTTTTTTTTTTATTTTTTTTTTTTTTTTATATTGCATTTTTGTGTAAATATGAGATCTGAGGTATTTTTTGACCCCAGATCTCATCTTGCAAAAGTATTCACCCCCCTTGGTTTTTTACATATTTTGTTACATTACAGCCTTTAGTTCAATGTTTTTTTAATCTGAATTATATGTGATGGATCAGAACACAATAGTCTAAGTTGGTGAAGTAAAATTAGAAAAATATGTACATAAAACTATTTTTCAGAAATAAAAAAATGATAATTGGCATGTGCGTATGTGTTCACCCCCTTTGTTATGAAGCCCATAAAAAGCTCTGATGCAACCAATTACCTTCAGAAGTCACATAATTAGTGAAATGATGGCCACCTGCGTGCAATCTAAGTGTCACATGATCTGTCATTACATATATACACCTTTTTGAAAGGCCCCAGAGGCTGCAACACCTAAGCAAGAGGCACCACTAACCAAGGAACTCTCCAAACAAGTAAGGGACAATGTTGAGACATACAAATCGGGGTTAGGTTATAAAAAAAATATCCAAATCTTTGATGATCCCTAGGAGCACCATCAAATCTATCCTAACCAAATGGAAAGAACATGGCACAACGGCAAACCTGCCAAGAGACGGCCGCACACCAAAACTCACGGACTGGGCAAGGAGGGCATTAATCAGAGAGGCAGCACAGAAACCTTAGGGTAACCCTGATGGAGCTGCAGAGTTCCACAGCAGAGACTGGAGTATCTGTACATAGGACGACAATAAGCCGTACGCTCCATAGAGTTAGGCTTTAAGGCAGAGTGGCCAGAAGAAAGCCATTACTTTTCAGCAAAAAATAAAATGGCACGTTTTGAGTTTGCGAAAAGGCATGTCGGAGACTCCCAAAATGTATGCAGGAAGGTGCTCTGGTCTGATGAAAATAAAATTCGTCTCGCGCAAACCCAACACATCACATCACCCAAAGAACACCATCCCCACAGTGAAACATGGTGGTGGCAGCATCATGCTGTGGGGATGTTTTTCAGCAGTTGGAACTGGGAAACTGGTCAGAGGCTAGGACGGAGGTTTGAGGCTAGGACGGAGGTTCACCTTCCAGCAGGACAATGACCCCAAACACATTGCTAAAGCAACACTTGAGTGGTTTAAGGGGAATTTTTTTCCTGCAGTGGTCTGTGAGGAACCCTTGCTGGTAATGTCTCAATGTATACTTTTTGTACAGAAACCTATGGTCACCTGGTGAGGAATAATTCTGTTTGGTTATTATCACTATGTAGTGAGCACCTTGTATACTGTTTGTACAGTAATCTGTGATGAACTAGTCGCCCACAGTCATTAACTGCTTCTTCTGTTGAGTCTGTGAGTAAACCTTGTTGGCAATATCTCACGGTCTATCAGTGGCGGCTGGTGCTCAAATTTTTTGGGGGGGGGGGGCGCAAACAAACTGTTTACAACTACAGCCAGTTTGTCCCCATATACAGGCAGTGTGTCCCCATATACAGGCAGTGTGTCCCCCAATATACAGGCAGTGTGTCCCCCAATATACAGGCAGTGTGTCCCCCAATATACAGGCAGTGTGTCCCCCAATATACAGGCAGTGTGTCCCCCAATATACAGGCAGTGTGTCCCCCAGTATACAGGCAGTGTGTCCCCCAGTATACAGGCAGTGTGTCCCCCAGTATACAGGCAGTGTGTCCCCCAGTATACAGGCAGTGTGTCCCCCAGTATACAGGCAGTGTGTCCCCCAGTATACAGGCAGTGTGTCCCCCAGTATACAGGCAGTGTGTCCCCCATATACAGCCAGTTTGTCCCCCAAATGCAGCCTGTCCCCCCCGCCCCCCCCCCCCCAGCCCTGCACTTACCTTCCTCGGGTCCGCGCCGTCCTCGATGTCTTCTCCCACCCTTGATGTCGCTTCAGCCAATCAGGTTACCGGTAACCAGATCCGGTGAACCTGATTGGCTGAAACCCCCACAGTCTTTTCCAAGGAACGCACCCCCGTGCGTACCTTGGAGGAGTTTTTGGAAGCCGATTACAGCGTGAGAGCTATATTCGGAAAGCCTATCAGAGCCGGTGGCTCTGATAGACACTTCCAAGTCACACCCACCGCCGGCCACCGCTCTAATTCATATGGCCGGCGCTCACCAGGAGGCCGGCCATATGAATAATGGGCAGCGCGGCAGCGGCGAAAATACAGATTTATGCAATGCATGAATCTATGTATTGTCTTTCAGTGGCGGTGCAGGAGCGAGAGGGGGCGGTGCTCCGGCGCCCTCTATGGACGCACCGCCACTGCGGTCTATTGTTTGTTCTGCAGTCCTATAGTAATCTAGTCACGCACGTCCATTAACCACTCCTACTCTGCAGGCAAACTATGAGCACTTTGGTAATATCACAAATATCTCCTTTATTTGTAAGGAACAATGCAAAAAAAACACTGAAAAGGCTAACCCGTTTCAGTCATTAGTCTGCAGTGAAAGATCGGGCTGCAGCTGGCTCTCTGTAGAACCTGCTGTCATTCACCATACTAGACACACTTCATAGAAAGGGAGGGCGTGTCGATAAACAATGAGCCACCCCTAAAGGTGACAAAATTGTCAAATGGCGCCAATAGGGAGTGAATGGAGAATTGGTGGAGCACGTGCAGTAAAAGTGATAATTCAACAGCTAGAGGATCAGCTGTTGCATTGCTAAAGAAAACAAGGAAGTGAAAACTATACGGCAGGATCAACCAGGAATTTAGTGCTTTATTTTATTTGACTATTGACGCATAACAGGTAAATTATGTATTAATAAGAAAAAATTGATTTAATGACCCTCTGAATCCCCCCCCCCCCCCCAGGGGATCCTGACACATAGCCCTCGTCTCCAGTTCCATCAGTGCTGTGGGTGTTAAATATAAATAAATACTTTCTTTTCTGTCATTGCTGGCTGCAGATCCACCCCTCCTGAAGCCTAAAAATATGGCATTCCCATTTGAAATGTTTTCATTAGGTTAACTAGGTATTAGTGTAGTTCTGTTCCCTGGGCTGCTTTTTTTTGCCTTATCCTGTAATGGTAGGCTCACATGTTGTGGCTGCAGTTTGCAATGTCATGGCTGATCAATTCCCCAATGTCCATATATTCATTTGCCTACCGTATTTCCCGGTGTATAAGGGGACCGGGCGTATAAGACGACCCCCTAATTTTACAGATTCTTTGCCTGTACTCACCGTATAAGACGACCCCCCCCCCTCCCCTTCTGAGGCTTCCGACGCTTCATATCCTCCTTCGTTCTTGCTGGAGCCATATCCTTCCTTCTTGCTGGAGCCAATCACGGCAAGCGATGTATTCTATTATTGAATACAAAGCCTGCTTGGATTGGCAAAGGCTGTAACCTCATCAGTCCGCGCCTCTCTGACTCTCAAAGTCAATCCGAGCAGGCTACTGTATGTAGCCTGCTCGGATTGGCAGAGGTTGTTACTCCAATCCGAGCAGGCTCTGTATTCATTTGAATACATCGCTCACCGAGATTGGCTCAGCGGTATATACTGTATGTAGCCATAGCTACATACAGTATTACCACACATCCAGCAGGCATCCGAGCAGCTGGCCTGGTGTATAAGACGTCCCCTGCTTTTTGGCCAGTTTTTTTAAGTGTAAAAGGTTGTCTTATATGCCGGAAAATACGGTAGCTTGTTCCTATTCGCTAAAACTGGAAAATGCTAAATCTGGTGCAGCTCTGCATAGAAACCAATCGGCTTCCAGGTTTCTTTGTTTTTTTTTGTCAAAGCTTTAAAGTGGTTGTAAACCCCAGCCATGAAATCTCAGAACAGAGCACATGTATACATACCTCACAACTTTTGAAAATGCAACTGCGGGACATGTTGTCGACCGGGGGGGGAGGGGGTGCTACCGCGGGACGGGAATAAAAAAAATTAAAACATCTAAGTTGTTCAGCTGGGGGGGATGTGCTGCAGATCGCCCTGTTATGAGTGGAAGAGCGGAGGGAGGGGGACGCAGGGTGGCATCTTCTTACCTCCTCCTCCTGTGCTGACTCCACTGGCTCCTCTTCCTGTGCGGGAATATTTCCTCTGTCGCGGGACTGCGGGGAGTAAGTGGCTATGCGGGACTTGAATCCGTGCAGGTTGGGAGGTGTGTATATATGTAGTGTTTACTTGTCTCTCTCAAAGCTCTAAATTTTTAGTTTCTCTGGTGCTTCGTTCCTCTATCAGCATGAGTCACTTCTGAGAAATTTTCCCAGCACAAGATAAAATTTGTGATGGGGAAGGGAGATGAGCACAAAGTTTGTCTATTCCGAATACAGCTCTGCATGTTCCTTCTTTCCTCTGCCTATGTAAAGGGGATGTGTGTCCCTTTCCTCCAATCAGCTCTCACACAGTGTAGAGGAGCTGTAACTGCAGATCTCACCCCCCCTTCTGTGTTCCTCACAGATGCGGAAGAATTTTATCACGATTGTGCTCATTTTCGTTTCATCTGTGTATCACCTGAGGCTATACACTTCACTGGGTATATGAGAGGGTTTACAACCACTTTAACTGAGCTAGCTGAAGTTAGAAGCTGATTGGCTAACATGCACAGCTGAAACCTATTTTGCACTCTCCAGTTTTAGTAAATCAGCCCCATAGTGTCCGATGCATTTGCAGCATAAATGTGGACGTGATGAACCGTGATCTCTCCCTGTTAATTGCTCAGTCTGCGCCTGTCTGTGTAATTACTAGCACTCACCTACACAAGCAATAGACTGAGAGACCCAGGGATTGTGGGATATCTAGTTTCTTCAAAGGAAGCATCAGTTCTTAGACTACAGACAGAGGTCATGCATTACCTGTGCAGTGCCATGCCTCCTGTTTGAACACAAACTGAAACTCTACTCAAGGCTGTGTGTACAGAGCAACATATGACACTATGAAATGACATGCTCAATGCACATCTTATGCACGTGAAAAACACAGGGTGCAGGTAGGAACATTTTTAACGCTTTTAATAAAGGCAGCCCTATTCCTTTAAATTGGCTGCCGAACACATCAGAACACATTAAAAAGGTGCACGTAATGTTTTTGGCACGACCCTGCAAAGCAAGTCTGTTGAAATGGTACATAGGGGTGCCATTCAGAATGCATAGAATCACATTGCATCTGTTTCAAATTATTTACAAATAAAAAAGAAACTGGAGTCTACTCTTTTAGGGCCTGTTCACATTGTGCTTCTTTAGAGCCCACTCATTATGCTAAGTTAATGTTTAAATGGGCTGCCTAACACCCCATGCATGTCTGTTGCTAAGGAGTGTTGTGGTTCCATGCAGCATGAACTGCACCAATGTGAGATTGTATGAACAGACCCTAAATTGCTATTTTAGAATCTTTACTGGGGTGTCAGCTGTCTTGGCTCTCAGCACATGTTAATGTGACAAAAACTGTACTTAGCCGGCAACTTGCAGTGAACTCTCAAAACCTATTCACACTGTTGCGTAGCGTTAATGTATGCTGCATACACTTGAACTATGTTGTGCCAAAATGGCACCCAATGCATTTTGCTGTGGCATGTGCACTGCCAGAAATTGTACATGCACCTTTTTTGGTGCTTTTAGCAGCCTGTTTAAATTAATGGGCTTCCTTAACGCAGTGCACATTAAAGTGATTGTAAACCCTCTCGTATACCCAGTGAAGTGACTGGCCTCAAGTGATGCACAGAGATGACAAAAAGCCTCCTACATGAATTGTACCTGTTTATCTACAGCCGTCTTTCCTCTACATTCATTCAAAGTGCATAATTTACACAGAATCTCTCTGCTCTGAAAAGCAAGGGGTGGAGAGCTGAAGTTACATCCAATGAAAAGCACTCTGAGAGCTGATTAGAGGGAAGGGACATACTCCCCTTTTTGCACAGCACACCGGAGCAAAGCTGAGACTGTCAATCAGCTGGAGGTCCTTCCCCTGTCACCATTTTTCTCTTGGTTTCAGGAAAACTTGTCAGAAGTGATCCATGCGTATAGCAAAGAAATGAAGCATCGGACAGAAATAACACTTTGTGTACTAGATTGAGACAAGCACAAACTAGGGATGTACCGATACCGGGTTTTAAACGGCCAATACCAATACTTTTGGTCAACTTATCGCCGATACCGAGTACCTTTGCGGTGTGATTTGATCCTATACAAAATGAATGGGCTCAAGTCACACTGCGAAGTATCGCATGCGATTTGAACAGGAACGCAGTTTCCCACCCTGTGTGAACCCAGGCTGAAGTCACTATGACAAGCCTGGGTTCACACCGGAATGGCAGGGGGGGAACCTCATGCGATTCAGACTGGAATCTCACTGCATTCCTGTTCAAATCACAAGCCGTTATTTGCAGTGTGATTTGAGCCCATTTAATTTGTATAGGCGTAAATCGCACGATAAAAGTATTGGTGTCAGGTATCGGAGCATTTGTACTCGGCGCTAATGCTCAGTATCTACACTGATACCGATACTGGTATTTATGCAACCCTAGTACACACTATAGAGGGCTATGCTTTGTTCATGTTTCATGTCTGAGGTTTACAACCACTTTAAAGCACGTGCTAACACACCAAGAAACTCTTAACTGAAATATTGGTTATGAACCTGCATTTAACTATAAGTTAAAGGGTATGTAAAGGCAAAAAAATGTTTTTATTTTTTTTAAAATAACAAACATGTTATACTTACCTCCACTGTGCAGCTTGTTTTGCACAGAGTGGCCCCAAACCTGGTCTTCTGGGGTCCCTCGGCGCCTGTCTCGGCTCCTCCCCGCAAGAACTCATCACCTTCATGTGAGCGAGCTCGCATGGTGATGAGTTCTTGCGGGCGCGCTCCCGTGATATAGCTGCTCACTGTATCACTCGGCCCCGTCCCCCGGCGCGCCGCGTCATTGGATGTGATTGACAGCAGCGCGAGCCAATGGCTGCGCTGCTTTCAATCAACCAATGAATGAGCCGAGAAGCAAGCGCGTTCACGGCGCGGGACTTTCAAGGGGTCAGGTAAGTAAACGGGGGGGCTGAGGGGCCGCTAATCCACAGATGTTTTTTCACCTTAATGCATAGAATGCATTAAGGTGAAAAAACTTTTACCTTTACAACCCCTTTTAAGTACAATTTAATTAACTGAATAATTGGTTGGCAAAGGTGGGTACAAAAAAATCAAGTAAACATTTTAGTATCTATTCTTTTTTCACAGGGTTAATGCATTTGGAAGGAGATAATGCCAACTCCCAGCCTCAGGTAAAATGTTTTGCTTTGATTTCCCTCCCTCTGTTTTTCTGCCTTTTTATTGTCCTGTTGAAAACTGTTCTCAGTGCTGTAATTTGTAACACCTTGAACTCTAGGTCAGAGCACGTCACCCTGCACACGCACATGATCCATCTTATCCTGCAAATCGCCGTGGTTCTTCTGATTTGTCCAGTGGTCATTCTGAAGGGGAATCGCATGCATCTGAGAGGCCAAACAGTAAGAAATTGCCGTCCAACATGTCTGCAGAATGTTGTTCTGTTTAGCCTCCCCCTCTAAATGTCAGAGAGCAGATATGCACAATAGTACTTAGTGTTCAGCAGCTCACACCAGTTGTGCTGCAGTCTGTGTTACAGAATGATTGGAATGCCAGCTTTAGACACTTCACAGTATCTTTTGCTTAGTCTGTCACTTCTTGATTTTTTATTTTTTTTGTTTTGTTTTTAGGCTTTGCTCTTCGTATATTCATTTGTCACTGCCTTCATCCCTCCTACCGCAAACATTTTATTTTGTCTCTCTATTTTTTACAGGTGGGCAGCGGAGGAGTAGTTCAGGGGGTTGGAGTTTGACGTCTGCTGACAGCTCTGACTCCCATCTGCTTCAGCACTTCTCTGGGCTCCTTCATGGTTCTTCTCCAGTGTGTGAAGTCCGAGATCCGCCTGTACCCTGTGAACCCTCCAGCATGGACAGCTGTAGAAACGGTGCTGCCTCTCGCATGGAGTTGCCACTTCGTCGTAGTCTGTCCAAGTCTGATTCGGACCTGTTAACATGTTCACCCCCAGCAGTTGGTGAGGGAGAAGACTGGAACCGCAGCGAGTCTCTCACCAACTGTGCAGCTGGGGGCAGCAAGAAAAGACTAGAGAAGTCCCCTTCCTTCACTTCAGAGTGGGATGAGGTCAGTCAGAGAAATGGGGAGCCACTTAAATGACATGTGAGTGGATAGTAAAGGCAAGACAGTTTTGTGAGGTCACAGACCTACAAAGCTGTCATTTTGTAAATCTTAGTGGGTAAATAGCAGTAACGGGGGGGGGGGGGGGGGGGTTCATATTTGTGTTTAGAAATTAAAGGCGAGTGAGTAAATGCAGGATGAATTTGGTAAATTAGAATGATTCCTTAAGGTCTTCAGATTTATTTGATGAGAGAACAAAAGAAAACTATTTGTATTAATAGTTCTATCAATGCTTTTCCAGCAGAGGCTCCAGTTGGCCCCAGAATCTTCCCCCAAGCAATACGTAAGACAGACAGCTGGGGGCAATTGTTAGAGGGGCCGGGTGCTGGTAGCAAGGTTGTCTGCTTCTGTTGAGTGTTGCTTTTTCTTGTTACTTTGTTGTATGTTGCTGCCTGCTTCGATTGTAGTCTGGTGGAGGAAATCATCTATTTTATGTTTGTGTCAAGATAAACTGCTTGCCTGTAAAGTTTTTGGCTATAATAATTCTGCGGTATTAATGGGATATCTTCCAATGTTTAGTCATGACGTGTTTATAAATGTCCTGTTTTAGTGTTTGCTTTAAATACCCCAAAAGGAGAAGCAATTTTAAGATTCTTATATTTGCATTTCAGATATTCCTTGAAATGAATGTAAGTGGTGGAAATTAATCTTTCAATTGATATTAAAAAGTGCTATAATTGAGCTAATTTAATAAAATGGTAAAATGAAAAGGGGGTATGTAGTAACTTGTGGCTGGTCATTAAAAGTTTTTCAGCAAGCATACTAATATCTGATTTCTGGTTGACTACTATCGAGTTACTGTATACTGCCTAATCTTAATCATAAGTGCTGGTGAATTTCCTTTTATGGGTGAATATAAGCAGACATTAATCAGTAGACTATATTTTTGCTTCTCTTTCTACATATTTTTATGAATTTTGTTATATTCCTTTTTCTCCTCTCTATTTTGGATTTTCCTTTTCCACAGATCGATAAGATAATGAGTTCTATTGGTCAGGGTATAGAGTTTTCCCAAGAGCAACAAGTCATAGCAGGTAACAAAGTGTAGCAACATTAGTGCATGCAAAGAGTGTTTGTTGTGATTCATAAGTTAGTAATATTGTTCATTCTTTAATGTCACAGGATCCCGTGTACCAGGTCAGAGTGTAGCTCAGTGGTTAGAAGCTCTTGGTCTCCTGCAATATGAGAGCAAGTTTGTGCTAAATGGATTTGATGATGTGCGCTTCCTGGTAAGTACATAATCTAAAAAGGTAGAGTATGTCTGTAAATGTTATATTTGTTCCAAAATTACCTCCTGGAATTCACGGTCATGCTGCACAGCAGCGGCGCCTAAATTTAGGCCGTTGATCTTGGTTAGTGTTTCACAACAAGGGTCATTGCTCATGCTAGTCTATGAACACATTTCCCCATAAAGGGTGGCCTAGTCTGAAAGTGTATGGAATGCACTCTACTAGCTTACAGTAGGCACAGAAATGGGCAATTCATGGGGATAGTGAGGGCCTTTCTTTAAAGACTAGCTCCAGCTAAAATTAAATTTTGGATGGGCTTTTTTCTGTTACATTTAAAATTTCATAGTGGATCCCATAGTTAAGTTACCATAGTGGATATTTCTTTCTTCCTGTTCTGTTTGATACCTGTCACCTGGACAGGAAGTGAGAGGAATTGTCCTTCAAAGGACACACAGCAGTAAAATATTGGGGTAGATTGTAAACCCTCCTCATTGCTGCCTGTCTCTCCATTGAAGGGATGCTCTCAACTTCCTGTCTTGTCTGTCATAAATCTCCTGAACAAACAGTAATAAAAAGTTGGCAAAACTACGAGCCCTTTTGTGTTCTTTTCAAATCTACTGAACAAAAACTACCACGGTTTGGAGATTTGTGATATATTGCATAATGCTAACTGAATCCGAACCTCTACACAACTATATAACTTGGGCACACCATTTAAGCACCTTTTTGTCCCTGGAAAATTATTCTAGAATATTAATGACCATGCTTTAATCAGAAGAACGTAGAACTCTTTCTATGGTAGCCACATGTGTTCTGCATGTCTGGAGTACTTGCTCCCTGAAGAATCGCTTAGCGAATTAGGCCGGTGAAAATTAAGCATCAAGAGCCACCTCATTGTCTGTTGGGTGCCATTTCAAAGTTCCCGCTACCACCATTTTCACAGCAGAAAGGGTTAACATCAAGGTAACGAGGGTTCACATTCCCTGAGTGGAGTGTTGCTTGTGCATGCTCTGTTTGTTTTTTCCTGTCGCCATAATGGGAAACACTATCCTGCTACTACTGCTCCTGCTTGCAATCACTTTGTGGGACTCTGATATGGTCTTCTACCACCCTGGCTGCCCAACTCTCATTAGCCCCAGCTGCTTTGGGTTTGTGAGCAACTGTCTCCCACTTTGTGCCTATCTGCATTACCTCTACATGATTGCAACATGTCTGCGCAGACACACACATGGGACGTTCCTGCTGCTAGTGACTCCAGCCAGTACTTCCCTTGTGTTCTGGGGCCATCTACTCCATATGCTCTGAAGGAACCTGCAGCTGTAGTCTGAAACCTGGTTCATCCTTTTGTTGTTGGGTCTTCTTCATTGGAGTATTTTTTTTAGCTCTATTGGGTGGGGCTGAGCCCCCGGCCCTTTCCTCAGGGACCTCCAATCAGGACGTTTTGACCATGTGTGCTCAACGCTTTGCGAACATTGATCGCATAGTCTATCCTTGGCCCTCCAAAGGCCTTAGATCTGGCTAAACCACTTCTTCCTTTAAAGCCTCATACACACAATCAGATTTTCCGACGAGAATTGTGTGATGACAGACTGTTGGCCGTTTGTACGCTCCGTCAGACAATTGTTGTCCAACTTTCCGCCAACAATTGTTGGATGACAGGCTAATAAATTTTCCGCAGACAGCGGTCTGTTGTCAGATTTTCCTATCGTGTGTACACAAGTCCGTCCAAAGTACAAACACGCGTGTTCGGATTCAATGCTCACCAAACACGACATTGGCAGAAGGTGCCCAAAGGGTGGTGCTCGAGCTGAAATTTCACGTAGTATGTCACTACGTTCGGGTTTGTTGGCCGACAATTGTGTGCCATTGTATGCAAGACAAGTTCATGGCCAACGCCCTTCGGACAAAAGTCTGACGCTTTTTGTCTGCGGAAAATCTGATTGTGTGTACGAGGCTTAACCATCTCCAAATCAATCTCAGCAGTCTATTTCTTTTTTTTTTTTTAACAACAAAAAGGTTTTATTGAGTTAAACACAGTGTATACATCTGAAGTACAATCACAGTTTTAATCATTACATATAACAGTATATCATTGACACAGGACCCATAGTACATGTAAGAGTACATTATATTGAGCAATTGACCCAACAATATAGGTACATGGTGCACAAATTTCGATAGTAAGGCTTCACACAGACAGGTGGGCAGATTTTAATTTCCATAGAGGGGGCTGAACAAATGATCAGATAAAGGTGTCAGAGTTCTGTAACCAGCGGTCCCAGACTTTCTCATATTTGGACGGGCACCCCCTGTTTATATATACACATTTTTTGTACGGCATAGTGGCATTTACCTCTGCCTTCCACTCTGTCAAGGTGGGGGGTATTGGCCTCATCCACTTTCTGGCAATAATTTTTCTGACTGAAAACAGGGTCTCCTGGAGGAATATCTTGGTATATTTATCTAAACTCACTGTAAATATCCCCAGGAGACGCTGCCTTGGGTCTAGTGTGAGGGGTGAGCCCATGTCATCGTGCAGAAAAGCTACTACCTGTTTCCATAGGGCCTGTATTTTAACACACGTCCACAACATGTGGAAGAATGTGCCCGTCTCGGAGCTACAGAGTGGGCAAAGGGTAGACTGCTCCCTCCTATACCTGGCCACTCGGAGCGGGGTAAGATATGCTCTGTGTATAATAAAAATTTGGGACAGTCTGTCTGACAGTCTGGGTGATACCTCTCTACAGGTTTCTAGAGCTTCCTCCCATTCCTCATTCTCCATTGGGCCCACCTCCCTCTCCCATCTAGGTTTCAGGTCAAATGCCAGTTTGCTGGACACAGGGGTGGAGAGCATATTGTAAAAGCACGAAATTAGGCCCTTCGGATCCGTACTCCTAGCAATAGCTATGATCGGATTTGACGTGGGCTGGGGAGGAGGTTGGGGGAACTGGGCCTGAGTCGCGTGCCGAATCTGGAGGTAACGAAAGAACATATGATTATGGAGCATATATTGTTCCTTCAGCATATCAAACGATTTGAGATTACCGTTGAACAAAATGTGATGCAGGTAATATATGCCTCGGGAACTCCATACCCCCGGATCTTGTATGCGTCCATATTCTGGTAGAGATGTATTGTGCCATAGAGGCGCATAATCATTGTAAGGTGACACCTGGAGTTTCTCGGATGCGAGGGACCACACACGCCTATAGTGATACAGGAGGGATTTAGTATTCCCCTCTGTATCAGCACAACATGTCCCCATAACAATGGGGTATAGAGGGTCTAGGATTTGTTGCGCCCATCGTGGGCATAGTAACATTCGGAATCTCTCGCTGTCTGTTTTATCAATATGGTATAACTGGGACAGTTGGGCCACGATGTAATATAGGTTAAAGTCTGGCAAGGCCGTCCCGCCCTTGTCCGTCGGGTTTTTAAGAGCTCGCCAGGGGAGTTTGTGACGGCCGGTCCCCCAAACGAAGGGTTTAAGCAAGGCTTCCAGAGATTTGAAGTATTTTAGTTGGATATATATGGGGGAGTGCCAGAGAACATACAGTACCTTGGGCAAAAGGATCATCTTGATAAGATTAATCCGTCCCCACACTCCAAGGGGCAGCCGGGCCCACGTGCGGATTTTGTTCCTAACTAGGGCAAAAAGGGGTTCGACGTTGAGGGCTAGATAATCTGAAGGGGACCTGGATATATTTATCCCAAGGTACTTTATTACCCCGACCCTTTGAAGTGGTAAGGTGGCTTGGGACTCGGGGATAGGAAAGCTATCTATTGGTAATATTTGCGACTTGTCCCAATTAATCTTGAGGCCGGAAAATATTCCAAACTGCTCAATTATGTGCAGGGCCCTGTGTAGAGAAGGCCCTGAGTCTGCTAAGTATAGTAGCGTGTCATCCGCATACATGCTTATCTTTTCTGTGAGAGGTCCCAAGCTTAATCCCACTATCTCTGGGTCTGCTCGGATAACCATGGCCAGAGGCTCAGCCGCTAGAGCATACAGTAAGGGTGAGAGCGGGCAGCCCTGCCTAGTGCCTCGTCCCAGGCTAAACAGCGGAGAGGGCCACCCATTCGCTACCACCTTGGCCGAAGGGTCTTGATACAGCAGCCGAGTCCATTTCACAAAGTTCGGCCCGAAGCCATATCCCTCCAAGCAGCTCCAGAGATATTCCCATTCCACTAAATCAAACGCTTTCGCGGTGTCAAGTGTCACCACTACTCGCGTACCTACCGTCTCGTGAGTGGCCTGTAAGTTGATAAAGAGCTTCCGCAGGTTGAATGAGGTATTACGACCTGGCATGAAGCCTGCTTGATCGGGGTGTATAAGGGAGAGAATAACTTGGTTGAGGCGTAATGAAAGAATTTTGGCAAGGATTTTAATGTCTACTTGTAATAGGGAGATGGGGCGGTAAGATTCGGGGAGTCCCGGGTCTTTTCCAGGTTTGGGTATGAGTACTATCGTGGCTTCACGCATCGAAGGTGGTAGAGTAAAGGACTCGAAGAGATCATTATATAGTGTTAGTAGTTTGGGAATGAGAACCTCCCCAAACCTAGAGTAGAATTCTATAGGGAGACCGTCCGATCCCGGGGATTTAGATCTCGCAAAGCTCGCTATGGCTTTGGCTATCTCCTCTTCAGTGAGAGGTGCCTCGAGTATGGTGATTTGGTCTTTCGTCAGTTTTGGAAAGGGTACGCTCGCAAAAAAGGAGGTCATAAGGCCACTATCAGGAGGGGCCGTAGATCGGTATAGATCTGAAAAAAAGTCTTTGAATGTTGAAGTCACTGCGCATGGGTCTGTAATCGGGATCCCCCCTGGTCCGTGCAAGGTGATGACCACTGGTGGCCTTTCTTCGCTGTGTGCCAAATATGCCAGTAATTTGCCGGCCTTTTCCCCATGTTCAAACATTTTTTGCCTGGTAAAGAATAATTTACGTTTAGTTTTTTCAAAGTGGAGTTGATTGACCACCCTATTCTGTAGCTTGAGTAAACTCGCGTTAGAAGGCGACGGGTCATTTGCATATGCACCCTCCAAATTGGAGAGTTCCTCCAGTGCTTTGGTGAAGGCCTCTGAGGAATCTGCCTTGATTTTATTTATGTAAGAAATCAGGTGAGCTCTGGCGTGTATTTTAAATGATTCCCAAACCACGGAAGGGGGGGCAGACTGCACATTATCAGAGAAGAATCTGCACCACTCTTCCGTGAGTTCGTCCTCCTCTGGAAGAAGTGACAACCAGAACGGATTCAGGTGCCACGGTCTTACTGGTTTGTCAAGGGGAACCCTGAGGGTAATCGAGTAGGGGGTATGATCAGACAGTAGTCTGGGTCCAAAGGCTGCAAGTTGTAAACGTGGGGCCAATCCTCGAGAGATGAGGATGAGGTCTATTCTGGACATGGAGTTATGGGATGCAGAGAAACAAGAATATGCTTTGGTTTGGGGGTATTTATATCTCCAGGTATCTATAAGGTGAAATGAGGAGATCAGTTTGGAGAATTTGGTATCTCCAGCAGGCCTTGCCGACCCCTGAGAGGTCAGTAGCCTATCCATGTCTGTATTTAACACCATGTTAAAATCTCCTAGCCAGATTGACTGTGTATTAGGGTACCTAGCCATGAACGATATGCCCTCTAGTAGCACACTTTCACTATATGGGGGAGGTATATAATAAGCCAGGATCAGTAGGGGTTCCCCATAAAATTTAGCTAACAGAAATATATAGCGACCCCCAGGGTCAGTGGTTACCTCACCTAATTCAAAATGCACAGATTTCGCCACCAATACAGACACCCCTCTGGAGTGTGATGTGTGAGTCGAATGGTATGCCCATCCCACCCATGGGCGGCGGAGGGCCATTTGAAGCCGCCCCTCTATGTGTGTCTCCACCAATACCACTACGTCAGCCCTCTGACCCTTCAAGAATGAGAGGGCCGCCGTACGTTTAATTTTGTCCCGCAGTCCCCTTACATTCCATACCAAAAACTTTAGGGACGCCATATCAGTCCATCCTCAGTAATTCCTACCCACAGTTTACCATTAACCAATATAATCCCATGTACCTCAGGTAGGGTAATTCGTAGATATACATATAAAAGGAGCAGCAAGGAGCATAAAAACCCATGAACATATTCTGTAAGTGATGGACACTGGTGCCTGTATTGTGTTTGACTCATCATATACACTGACAAAAAATTAAACCAAACCTTCCCCTCCCCTCCCCCCTCCCCCTCCCCGCCCTGCATCTTTTCAAACTGATGCGGGCATCATCCCAAAACCGAACCGTAACTGCCATCCAGAATAACACATTAGTGAAAGAGATCAGTAGTAAGAGCCCGCGAAACCCAAGAAGTAGCCCCACGCAGCACCTAGTCATAACAGACATACCACAACACGAGGCTGAGATAAATGCTTCGGATTGTTTTCTGCAAGTGAGACAGTCTTTGCATGAGTAGCTGCCGTGGCCCCGGGCTTCATTTCCATATTTCCTGGATTGGCAGGGGGAAAAGTCTCGCTGCACTGTGCACTTGTATAGCAGCGCTTCTACTGTCCTATGCTCCAGCTGCTTCCGCAGCTAAGGGTATATGTGAGCCCACAAAGGGCTCAAAGGAGTACAGTCAACAAAACTTTTAAGCAGTGTGTCACAGATTCTGAATAATGAATATGAATATCCTGCCACTAGCTAGTGCACGCTCCTGACTGTAGGATAGCAATCCCAGGGGCTTCCACAAAGAGAACAACAGGTGTAGATTTGGGATTAATGGGGCAAAGTGCAAATAAGCAGTCAGGTCATGCAGATCTGTAGTATATAAGGAGTAGCAGGATTGGGCAGGTGCAGGATAAAGAGCATCATACTCACATAGTCACTTATTTCTCTGTGCCAGGGCGGCGCTCCAGCCAGGTTAATGCGGCATCAGGGTTATCAAAAAAGAGGGCCTTGCCATCATGTTCCACTCTGAGTCGGGCAGGAAACAGCATAGCATATTTGTAGTTGTGAATTCTCAGTCTGCGTTTGGCTTCCATGAAAGTTTGGCGACGGCGCTGAACTTCCGCTGAGAAGTCCGGGAACACCGCCACTGTAACATTCCCCAGAGTGATATTCCCTTTTATTCTGGCCATCCTGAGGGCAGCATCCCGATCTTTGTAGTTCAGTAGCTTAGCTATAAAAGTGCGCGGCGGAGCTCCCTGCGGCGGAGCTTTAGCCGGCATGCGGTGGGCCCTCTCAACTGCCAGGAGAGGGGAGAATGCCTCTCTCCCATAGGTGGTTATGAGGAGCTGTTCCAGAAACTAGGTGGGATCCTTACCCTCGGACCCCTCCGGCAGGCCAATCAGGCGTATATTGCACCTCCTCAACCTGTTCTCCATCTCATCTTGCTTGGAGAACAGTTGCTGGATCTGTTGCTGCATATGATCCGCTCCCGTCTGCAATGGCGGGAGCGCGTCCTCCACAACACTCAGGCGGGTCTCTGCAGTAGTCACCCTCTCCCGCAGATTCTGCATGTCCTGCCGGATGTGAGATATATCCACTCTCACCTCCTCAATCTGGGTTGTTAGGGATGTGCGGCATAGCGTGATGGCCTCTAGGAGTTGGGCTGTATCACCCGCCGGCCTCCCCCTGTCCTCCGGCGCCTCGCCGCCATCTTCCTCCGGCTCCCCTGAATCTATATGGCGGTATTGTGCCAGCCTCGCCGCCGCGGCCTTTTGAGATTTCGTTGGTGACATGCTGTCTAGGATGTAGGGTATCAAAGCAAGCGAGTGCGATGCGAAAATTCAGCCTGTGGATCTCAGGATGCAATGGATTACAGGATCAATGTCTGGAGCTCCTCAGCAAGCGTCCTACTCCATGCACCATCAGGCCACGCCCCCCTCAGCAGTCTATTTCTAAAGACACTGTCTCTGAGGAACTGCAGTTGTCTGCCATAATCGCCAATTTACAAAGACTTGTAATAGACCTTATCGATGTAATGCATTTTTCCCTGCATTTGGCGGTTCAGCCTGTTGTCTCCAGCCTTGGGTCTTTTAGGGCTTCTACAGCTGCAAAGCTCTTCCATTTACACGTGCTGTTTGAAGCATTAAACTATATACACCCCGAAGTGTCCTGGGTCCCTCCTAAGAGTGTGCTAATGATGTTGCCCTCTGTGAGGGAATTTAATAAATGTTGGTATGTCTATTAATGGCATGGTAAAAAAGAGTTTAAAACAATGCATGATCTTTACAACCGACAATGGGCTTTAAGGCAAAAGTGATCGCTTTTACAGGGCTACCACCATACCATAATTTTTCATGATTTCACAGACCAACTCAATTTCTTTCTCGTACATCACGGGACACAGAGCGGCATAGTCATTACTATGTGGGTTATATAGTTTACCTTCAGGTGCTGGCACTGGCAACTTCCAAACCGGAAGTACCCTCCCCTATATAAGCCCCTCCCATCCGGGAGCACCTCAGTTTTTTGCCAGTGTCTAAGGTGTTGGCCAAGAAGTAACATGTGTTTTTCACTTAGCTTGCGTACAGGTTCTTTTGGGCCTCAGTAAGCTATTCCGGATCCGACCAAAAAAGCTTCATAGCTAAATGGTCGGTACCCGGGCCTTGCAGAGAAGAGCAAGGTTTTGCCTGTAATGCTTCTCTTAGGAGAGCTGGACCCTGGGATCCAGAGCTCTGGTCATACCCACGACCAAGATGTTTTCTGTGCAGGGTGCTATACAGGTCCAGGGGAGTGGAATCCTTGGGAACCCGGTCCCTGAAGGTTTAATTACAATGCCTGCCGTGATAGGTGAAGTTTGGGCTTCTGTGGACCAAACAGAGTCCTGCGGCGGGGAAAAGGTAAGTGGGGGCCCCTCAGGAACTTGGTTCTATTGAGGGGACCCCCAAGCCTAATATGTCTTTCTGCCTGTTACCTAACGGTATTCCCGCTAAATATTTTGCATGCCTGTAACTACTAAAAAATGTAATATTTTTAATAGTGGTCAAGAAAAAAAAAAAATATATATATAGACTGCGGTACCTGTGTTAATCCACTAGAGGCCGCTGTGGAACGTTTCTTGTCATGTGGACTGGTTTCTTTTCATCAGAGCAAGTCCAGGCAGATGGTTAGTTCTCTTGTGGGAAACTGCTTCCTCTGCCATGTTGCAATGCTCGTCCATCCCCCGGCCTGCGGCAAAGGGCCCTGTCTCCTGTCCCTAGTTTCCCTTTTCAAAAAAGAGCGCCGAAGGCGCACGTGCCCGCGCGCGTGCACGCGCCTCTATATATAGAGGTGAGCTGGGAAAGGGGGCGGAGCTTGGGGGATGACGCTCTGTGCGCGCTGCAGCGCTTCTGCGCATGTGCGGGCGTCCCAGCATGTTAAAAGGCACAATTATGTGTTGTGAGCTGGCTATGGAGTGCAGAGACAGAGCTGGCAACATTTAAAAAAGGCATACAGCAGGCGGTTGATGCAGGCATCCCCATAGAAAGGCACATTAGTAGACACCAACTGTTTTTATAGCAGCAATTGTGCTAGACTATTGTCAGTAAGTGGTGTATTTCGGCTGGAATACCTCAGCTTTGGGCTTAGGAATATGCCGTCTAAAAACTCCGGGACTAAAAATCCCAGGAAGCATAGGGGGTCTCCATCGGGCTCTGAGGATCTTGGGCATGCTTCGGCTGCACCAATCTCCCCTGAAGAATCAGAGGTTAGTGACCGTAGAGCACCCTCAGGAGTACCTGGTACTGTGGCTGTCCTCAGTTCACCTGCTCCTGTGTATGAAACAGAGGAGGTTTTTTCTTCAGCTCTGGGAGGGCTGGAAGAGAGATTGTCAACATTGATCGCTGCTTCCCTGTCACAGGGAAAGAGCGCTCGATCTCCGTCTCCTCCCTCAGAGTACCTGTTAGCAGAGCAACAGTCCCATACAGGGATCGACCTACCTGAAGGGGATCAGGATGAGGTCGATTCTGTTGTAGAGGAATCAACAGTGGAAGAGCCATTCTCAGCATCACATGCTGAAAGATTATGGGTTCAGTCCCTGACTAACATGGTCCGATCAGCATTTAAAATGCCCCTTGTGGAGCCATCATCCACTTCTGTCTCCTCGTTGGGGTCGCTAAAAGCTCCCCAGACTGTTTGTTCCTTTCCAATCCATCCTTTACTGGAAGGGCTCATTTACCAGGATTGGGAGCATCCTGATAAAATATTTACTCCTCCCAAGAGATTTCAGGTGGTCTATCCCATGGAGGATAAGTTCATCAAAAAATGGAGGGTCCCTACAGTGGACACAGCCATCTCTTGTGTGAATAAATCACTGACATGTCCAGTGGATAATGTCCAAATGTTCAAGGACCCAATAGATAAAAAATTAGAGTCCTTATTAAAATCTGCTTTTGCTACAGCAGGCTTGGTGACACAACCAGCAGTGGCAGCTATTGGGGTCTGCCAAGCAGTGAAGGATCAGTTGAAACAGGTCTTAAGAGACTTGCCAGATCAGCAGGCTCTTGCCCTAGCTGATCTACCTAGAGCCTTATGCTTTGCGGTTGACGCTATAAAGGATTCAATCCACCAGGCCTCCCGCCTTACGCTGTCTGTAGTACATATGCGCAGGCTTCTGTGGCTCAAAAACTGGTCTGCTGAAGCTCCCTGTAAAAAATTGCTGGTCAGCTTCCCATTTCATGGTGAACGCTTATTCGGGGAAGACCTGGACAAATATATCCAGAAAATTTCCAGCGGTAAAAGTACACTTTTGCCGGTTAAAAACAGAGTTAGAGGTCCTTCTTTTAAGAGGCCTGCTTCTCCAGTCCCTAGGACATCGGCTGTGAAACAGTTCCGACGGCCTCCTCGGTCAAATCCCGGGGGTAAAAATCAGGGACAATTGCAGGGTAACAAGAAACCCTGGATCAGGAGAGGTACAAAACCTCCCCCAAAGTCAAATGCATGAAGGGTTGCCCCCACTCAATCGGGTGGGGGGAAGACTTCAGTTGTTCGCAGAGACCTGGCGGGACACGATCAGAGACAGATGGGTGCTCTCTGCAGTAAGTCTGGGATACAAATTGGAGTTAAGACTCCCCCCTCCTTCCCATTTTATAAGGTCAAACGTGCCAAGGGATCCCCAGAAGAGAGGATCCCTCCTGTTGGCACTAGAACAATTATTGCTCCAAGCAGTAATTATAGAGGTTCCCCTGGAAGAATGGGGGTTCGGGTTTTACTCAAACCTCTTTACAGTCCCGAAGCCAAACGGAGACATGAGGCCCATATTAAATCTAAAAGGGCTAAACAAATTCCTACATATCAGGACTTTCCGGATGGAGTCGATCCGATCGGTGGCCACTGCCCTACAAGGGGAGGAATGGTTAGCCTCGATCGACATCAAAGATGCTTATTTGCACATTCCCATCTTTCCAGTCCACCAAAAATTTCTACGCTCTGCGGTAGAAGGGCGCCATTTTCAGTTCAGAGCCTTACCCTTCGGTCTGGCCACAGCACCACGAGTGTTCACAAAAATTCTGGCCCCATTATTGGCCAATCTAAGAACACGAGGTGTAACGATAATGGCATATCTAGACGACTTGTTGCTGATAGACCACTCAGTGGAAAAACTAGAAGTGGTTGTTCACGAGACAATAGAGTATCTGGAATATCACGGTTGGATTATCAACCGAGACAAGTCAGCCCTAAAACCAGTCAAAAGTCTGGAATACTTGGGGCTAAGGCTGGATTCAGACCAGAGAAAAATTTTCTTGCCTCAAGAAAAGGTGTCGTCTTTGAGAGATTTGATCCACCTAGTGGGTACAAAAAGACAGCCATCCATACGCCTGTGCATGAGGCTGCTGGGAAAAATGGTGGCATCATTCGAAGCAGTACCCTACGGTCAATTCCATTCAAGGAATTTGCAAAGGGCCATACTGTCAGCCTGGAACAAAAGAGTTCAGGCCCTAGACTTACCAATGTCCTTGTCCCCTTCCGTTTGCAAAAGCCTCCGTTGGTGGTTGGTTCCCCAGAATCTGGAAAAAGGAAAATCCTTCAGTCCGATTTCTTGGAAGGTGGTCACTACAGATGCCAGCCTTATAGGCTGGGGGAGCAGTACTGGAGCAATGGTCTCTCCAGGGCAGATGGTCGGATGCAGAAAAGGCCCTGCCCATCAATCTCTTAGAGATACGAGCAGCCCGGTATGCCCTAGTAGCATGGACATCCAAACTCCAAGGGTCCCCTGTCAGAATTCAATCGGACAATGCCACGGCAGTGGCATATATCAATCATCAGGGTGGCACCAGGAGTTGTGCAGCCCAGAGGGAAGTAAATTGCATCCTGAAATGGGCAGAAAGATATGTCCCAGCCATATCTGCGGTGTTCTTTCCAGGAGTGGAGAATTGGAAGGCAGACTTTCTAAGTCGCCAACAATTATGCCCAGGGGAATGGTCCCTTCATCCCGAGGTTTTCCGGACAATATGTCAGCGGTGGGGAACACCGGATGTAGATCTGCTAGCATCCAGATTCAACGCAAAAGTGGACAGGTTTGTCTCTTGGACAAGGGATCCCCTAGCTTGCGGCTCGGATGCCCTAGTGTTCCCTTGGGATCAGTTCAAGCTGATATATGCATTCCCACCGCCACAATTGTTACCTCGATTACTCCGCAGAATCAGGGTAGAAAAGAAACCAGTGATTCTGGTAGCTCCAGCGTGGCCCCGAAGAGCATGGTACGCAGAGATTGTAAAAATGTCTGTGGGGAGTCCTTGGACCCTCCCACATCGTCCGGACCTGCTTTCGCAAGGACCGATATACCACCCTTCCTTACCAGCCCTAGGTTTGACGGCCTGGCTATTGAAGCCCACATTCTAAAAAAGAGAGGTCTCTCTAATCCTGTGGTATCTACCATGATCAATGCCAGGAAGCCGGTATCCAGGCAGATCTACTATAGAATCTGGAAGGCGTACATCGCCTGGTGTGAAGCCAAGAAATGGCATCCACGTAAGTACGTAATAGGTAGGATTCTGGACTTCCTACAGTGGGCTGTAGATAGGAAGCTTGCCTTGAGTACTATCAAGGGTCAGATTTCGGCCTTGTCAATTATTTTTTTAGAGGCCCTTGGCTTCGCATTCACTAGTCAAAGCCTTTATACAAGGAGTGATGCGTATTAGCCCTCCGGTTAATATTCCCATATGTCCATGGGACTTAAACCTGGTTCTGTCGGTTCTACAGAAACAACCACTTGAACCATTACAGCATATTTCCCTGGTTCTTCTCACCAGGAAATAGATTTTTCTAGTAGCCATTTGTTCGGCTAAAAGAGTGTCGGAATTAGCCGCTATGTCCTGTAGGGAGCCATATCTGGTTATCCATAAGGACAGAGTAGTGTTACGTCCTCATCCAGCCTTTCTTCCTAAGGTGGTATCGAGGTTTCATTTGAACCAAGATGTGGTTCTTCCTTCTTTTTTCCCCAAGCCTAGTTCGGTAGAGGAAAAGTTATTGCATTCTTTGGATGTAGTAAGAGCAGTTAAAGCTTATCTAAAAGCCACTGCTCAGATTCGCAGAACGGATACTTTGTTTATTCTGCCGGAAGGCCCCAGAAAGGGTCAGGCAGCGTCAAAATCTACTTTAGCCAAGTGGATTCGACAGGTCATTATGCAAGCCTATGGCTTGAGAAGGAGACCGCCTCCGTTCAAAGTTAGGGCGCACTCCACGAGAGCAGTTGGAACTTAATGGGCAGTGCATCACCAGGCCTCCTTGGCTCAAATCTGTAAGGCCGCAACATGGTCTTCAGTACACACGTTTACTAGGTTCTACCAGGTGGACGTTAGAAGTCAGGAGGATGTCGCCTTTGGGCGCAGTGTGTTGCAGGCCGCAAAAGATCCTCATGTCTGATAGCGCTCAGCTTATGTATGGTGTACCCCCCCCTCATTGGGCATTGCTTTAGGACATCCCACATAGTAATGACTATGCCGCTCTGTGTCCCGTGATGTACGAGAAAGAAAATAGGATTTTTATAACAGCTTACCTGTAAAATCCTTTTCTTGGAGTACATCACGGGACACAGAGCTCCCACCCCTCTTTTGGGGACACTTATTGCTTTGCTACAAAACTGAGGTGCTCCCGGATGGGAGGGGCTTATATAGGGGAGGGTACTTCCGGTTTGGAAGTTGCCAGTGCTAGCACCTGAAGGTAAACTATATAACCCACATAGTAATGACTATGCCGCTCTGTCCCGTGATGTACTCCAAGAAAAGGATTTTACAGGTAAGCTGTTATAAAAATCCTATTTTCTTTCTCGTACATCACGGGACACAGAGCGGCATAGTCATTACTATGTGGGTTATATAGATACCTTCAGGTGCTGGCACTGGCAACTTCCATCCGGGAGTACCTCAGTTTTTTGCCAGTGTCTAAGGTGTTGGCCAAGAAGTAACATGTGTTTTTCACTGAGCTTGCGTACAGGTTCTTTTGGGCCTCAGTAAGCTATTCCGGATCCGACCAAAAAAGCTTCATAGCTAAACGGTCGGTACCCGGGCCTTGCAAGAGAAGAGCAAGGTTTTGCCTGTAATGCCTCTCTTAGGAGGGATGGACCCTGGGATCCAGAGCTCTGGTCATACCCACGACCAAGATGTTTTCTGTGCAGGGTGCTATACAGGTCCAGGGGAGTGGAATCCTTGGGAACCCGGTCCCTGAAGGTTTAATTACAATGCCTGCCGTGATAGGTGAAGTTTGGGCTTCTGTGGACCAAACAGAGTCCTGCGGCGAGGAAAAGGTAAGTGGGGGCCCTCAGGAACTTGGTTCTATTGGGGGACCCCCAAGCCTATTTTGTCTTTCTGCCTGTTACCTAAGGTATTCCCGCTAATATTCTGTGCATGCCTGTTACTACTGAGAAAATGTAAAAATTTTAATAGTAGGCAATAAAAAAAAATAAAAAAAATGTAAGACCGCGGTACCTGTGTTAAACACTAGAGGCCGCTATGGTTCTTTTTCTTGTAATGTGGATTTTTTTCTTCCGAAGTCAAATCCAGGCAGTTGGAAGTTCTCTTTGGGAAGCTGTCTCCTCTGCCCTGTTGCTGCGCTCATCCATCCCCGGGCCCTGCGGCAGGGACCCTGGCTCCCATCTAGCTCCTTATTTTTTCAAAAAAGGCGCCGAAGGCGCGCGTGCACGCGCCTCTCTATATAGAGGCGATCTGGAAAAAGGGGCGGAGCGGGTGGATGACGCTCGGTGTGCGCCGCGGCGCTGCTGCGCATGTGCGGGCGTCCAGCATGTTTAAAGGCAATCACAGCTGGCTATTGAAGTGCACAGACAGAGCTAGCAACAGTAAAAAGGCACACAGAGGCGGTTGATGCAGGCATCCCCTAGAAAGGCACTTTAGTAGACACCAACTGTTATATAGCAGCAATTGTGCTAGACTATTCTCAGTAAAAGTGGTGTATTACGGCTGGAATACCTCAGCTTTGGGCTTAGGAATATGCTGTCCAGAAGCTCCGGAACTAAATCTTCCAGGAAGCGAAAGGGGTCTCCATCGGGCTCTGAGGATCTTGGGCATGCTTCTGCTGCACCAGTCTCCCCTGAAAATTCAGAGGTTAGTGACCGTAGAGACCCCGCAGGAGTACCTGGTACTGTGGCTGTCCTCAGTTCACCTGCTCCTGTGTATGTAACAGAGGAGGTTTTTTCCTCAGCTCTGGGAGGATTAGAAGAGAGATTGTCAACATTAATCGCTGCCTCCCTGTCACAGGGAAAGCACGCCCGATCTCCGTCTCCTCCTTCAGAGTACCTGTTAGCGGAGCAACAGTCCCATACAGGGATCGACCTGCCTGAAGGGGATCAGGAGGAGGTTGATTCTGTTATAGAGGAATCAACTGTGGAGGAACCCTTCTCAGCATCTCAAGCTGAAAGATTATGGGTTCAGTCTTTGACTAACATGGTCCGTTCAGCATTTAAAATGCACCTTGCGGAACCATCAACCACTACTGTCTCCTCGCTGGGGTCGCTAAAAGCTCCCCAGACTGTCTGTTCCTTTCCACTTCACCTTTTATTGGAAGGGCTCATGTACCAGGATTGGGAACATCCTGATAAAATATTTACTCCCCCCAAGAGATTTCCGGTGGTCTATCCCATGGAGGATAAGTTCATCAAAAAATGGAGGGTCCCTACAGTGGACGCAGCCATCTCTTGTGTGAATAAATCACTGACATGTCCAGTGGATAATGTCCAAATGTTCAAGGACCCAATAGATAAAAAATTGGAGTCCTTATTAAAATCTGCTTTTTCTACAGCAGGCTTGGTGACACAACCAGCAGTGGCAGCTATTGGGGTCTGCCAAGCAGTGAAGGATCAGTTGAAACAGGTCTTAAGGGACTTGCCAGATCAGCAGGCCCTTGCCCTAGCTGATCTACCTAGAGCCTTATGCTTTGCGGTTGACGCCATAAAGGATTCAATCCATCAGGCCTCCCGCCTTATGCTGTCTGTAGTACATATGCGCAGGCTTCTATGGCTCAAAAACTGGTCTGCTGAAGCTCCCTGTAAAAAATTGCTGGTTAGCTTCCCATTTCATGGTGAACGCTTATTCGGGGAAGACCTGGACAAATATATCCAGAAAATTTCCAACGGTAAAAGTACACTCTTGCCGGTTAAAAACAGAGTTAGAGGTCCCTCTTTTAAGAGGCCTGCTTCTCCAGTCCCTGGGGCATCGGCTGTGAAACAGTTCCGACGGCCTCCTCGGTCAAATCCCGGGAGTAAAAATCAGGGACAATCGCAGGGTAATAAAAAACCCTGGGTCAGGAGAGGTACAAAACCTCCCCCAAAGTCAAATGCATGAAGGGTTGCCCCCACTCAATCGGGTGGGGGGAAGACTCCAGTTGTTCACAGAGACCTGGCGGGACACGATCAGAGACAGATGGGTGCTCTCCGCAGTAAGTCTGGGATACAGATTGGAGTTAAAAGACTCTCCTCCTTCCCATTTTATGAGGTCAAACGTGCCAAGGGATCCCCGGAAAAGAGAGTCCCTCCTGTTGGCACTAGAACAACTATTGCTCCAAGGAGTAATTATGGAGGTTCCTCTGGAAGAATGGGGGTTCGGGTTTTACTCAAACCTCTTTACAGTCCCGAAGCCAAACGGGGACGTGAGGCCCATATTAAATCTAAAAGGGCTAAACAAATTCCTGCATATCAGGACTTTCCGGATGGAGTCGATCCGATCGGTGGCCACTGCCCTACAAGGGGAGGAATGGTTAGCCTTGATCGACATCAAAGATGCTTATTTGCACATTCCCATCTTTCCAGTCCACCAAAAATTTCTACGCTTTGCAGTAGAAGGGCGCCATTTTCAGTTCAGAGCCTTACCCTTCGGTCTGGCCACAGCACCACGAGTGTTCACAAAAATTCTGGCCCCATTATTGGCCAATCTAAGAACGCAAGGTGTAACGATAATGGCATATCTAGACGACTTGTTGCTGATAGACCACCCAGTGAAAAAACGAAGTGGTCGTTCACAAGACAATCAAGTATCTGGAATCTCACGGTTGGATTATCAACCGAGACAAGTCAGCCCTAAAACCAGTCAAAAGTCTGGAATACTTGGGGCTAAGGCTAGATTCAGGCCAGAGGAAAATATTCTTGCCTCGAAAAAAGGTGTTGTCTTTGAGAGATTTGATCCACTTAGTGGGTACAAAAAGACAGCCGTCCATACGCCTGTGCATGAGGCTGCTGGGAAAAATGGTGGCATCATTCAAAGCAGTACCCTACGGTCAATTCCATTCAAGGAATTTGCAAAGGGCCATACTGTCAGCCTGGAACAAGAAAGTTCAGGCCCTAGACTTACCAATGTCCTTGTCCCCTTCCGTTCGCAAGAGCTTCCGTTGGTGGTTGGTTCCCCAGAATCTGGAAAAAGGGAAATCCTTCAGTCCGATTTCTTGGAAGGTGGTCACTACAGATGCCAGCCTTATAGGCTGGGGAGCAGTACTGGAGCAATGGTCTCTCCAGGGCAGATGGTCGGATGCGGAAAAGGCCCTGCCCATCAATCTCTTAGAGATACGAGCAGCCCGGTATGCCCTAGTAGCATGGACATTCAAACTCCAAGGTTCCCCTGTCAGAATTCAATCAGACAATGCCACGGCAGTGGCATATATCAATCATCAGGGTGGCACCAGGAGTCGTGCAGCCCAGAGGGTAGTAAATTGCATCCTGAAATGGGCAGAAAGATATGTCCCAGCCATATCCGCGGTATTCATTCCAGGAGTGGAGAATTGGAAGGCGGACTTTCTAAGTCGCCAACAATTATGCCCAGGGGAATGGGCCCTTCACCCCGAGGTTTTTCGGACAATATGTCAGCGGTGGGGAACACCGGATGTAGATCTGCTAGCATCCAGATTCAACGCAAAGGTGGACAGGTTTGTCTCTTGGACAAGGGATCCCCTAGCTTGCGGCTCGGATGCCCTAGTGTTCCCTTGGGATCAGTTCAAGCTGATATATGCATTCCCACCACCACAATTGTTACCTCGATTACTCCGCAGAATCAGGGTAGACAAGAAACCAGTGATTCTGGTGGCTCCAGCGTGGCCCCGAAGAGCGTGGTACGCGGAGATTGTAAAAATGTCTGTGGGGAGTCCTTGGACTCATCGTCCGGACCTGCTTTCGCAAGGACCGATAAACCACCCTTCCTTACCAGCCCTAGGTTTGACGGCCTGGCTATTGAAGCCCACATTCTAAAAAAGAGAGGTTTCTCTAATCCTGTGGTATCTACCATGATCAATGCCAGGAAGCCGGTATCCAGGCAGATCTACTATAGAATCTGGAAGGCGTACATCGCCTGGTGTGAGGCCAAGAAATGGCATCCACGAAAGTACGTAATAGGTAGGATTCTGGACTTCCTACAGTGGGCTGTAGATAGGAAGCTTGCCTTGAGTACTATCAAGGGTCAGATTTCGGCCTTGTCAATATTTTTTCAGAGGCCCTTGGCTTCGCATTCACTAGTCAAAGCCTTTATACAAGGAGTGATGCGCATTAGCCCTCCGGTTAATATTCCCATATGTCCATGGGACTTAAACCTGGTTCTTTCGGTTCTACAGAAACAACCATTTGAACCATTACAGCATATTTCCTTGGTTCTTCTCACCAGGAAATTGATTTTTCTAGTAGCCATTTGTTCGGCTAAAAGAGTGTCGGAATTAGCCGCTATGTCCTGTAGGGAGCCATATCTGGTTATCCATAAGGACAGAGTAGTGTTACGTCCTCATCCAGCCTTTCTTCCTAAGGTGGTATCGAGGTTTCATTTGAACCAAGATGTGGTTCTTCCTTCTTTTTTCCCCAAACCTAGTTCAGTAGAGGAAAAATTATTACATTCTTTGGATGTAGTAAGAGCAGTTAAAGCTTATCTAAAAGCCACTGCTCAGATTCGCAGAACGGATACTTTGTTTATTCTGCCGGAAGGCCCCAGAAGGGGTCAGGCAGCGTCAAAATCTACTTTAGCCAAGTGGATTCGACAGGTCATAATGCAAGCCTATGGCTTGAAAAGGAGACCGCCTCCGTTCAAAGTTAGGGCGCACTCCACGAGAGCAGTTGGAACTTCATGGGCAGTGCATCACCAGGCCTCCTTGGCTCAAATCTGTAAGGCCGCAACATGGTCTTCAGTACACACGTTTACTAGGTTCTACCAGGTGGACGTTAGAAGTCAGGAGGATGTCGCCTTTGGGCGCAGTGTGTTGCAGGCCGCAAAAGATCCTCATGTCTGATAGCGCTCAGCTTATGTATGGTGTATCCCCCCCCTCATTGGGCATTGCTTTAGGACATCCCACATAGTAATGACTATGCCGCTCTGTGTCCCGTGATGTACGAGAAAGAAAATAGGATTTTTATAACAGCTTACCTGTAAAATCCTTTTCTTGGAGTACATCACGGGACACAGAGCTCCCACCCCTCTTTTGGGGACACTTATTGCTTTGCTACAAAACTGAGGTACTCAGGGATGGGAGGGGCTTATATAGGGGAGGGTACTTCCGGTTTTGGAAGTTGCCAGTGCCAGCACCTGAAGGTATCTATATAACCCACATAGTAATGACTATGCCGCTCTGTGTCCCATGATGTACTCCAAGAAAAGGATTTTACAGGTAAGCTGTTATAAAAATCCTATTTTTTAAAGCTTGAAACATTTGCTATCTATTTACTTATTGCACCCCATCTTTTATATTTTACGAATAAATTGGGTATTGTGTTTGGTGGACAGTTAGAATCCTCTTAAAATCCCAGTTTGAGTTAGTTTGTTCTGCCTTCTGTCCTGTGCCAGCAGTGACCTTAGCCTGTCAGCCTGTATCGGAGTAGGTTGGTTTCCTCCAAAAATATCCCCTTAGCTGAGGTGGACTTCCAGTGGACTTCCATTTCAGCGTACATGTGGAGGAAATGTCTGGAGCCTTATGCTTTATCTTTTTTTTTTTTTTTTTTAAAGTTTTATTTATAGCTTTTGACAAAACAAACAGACCCAATGGGCCAAACACAAACTAAATACAAATCTTCAGCATTGGCTCCCTCTCCCCTTATGCTTTATCTTTGACGGCTTGTTACAAGCTTCTAAACTCAACTTCCACATGGGTCTGATTTCCAAATGGATGCACAAGGCTCTGTGATTGTGCTTCTGGGAAGCCAATCGCATATCTAAAAGTGCATTTGACTCTGGCCATCGAAGGATGTATATATAAAAAAAAAAAATCTGCGCTTCTAACTAAACAACCCAAAATACCAAGCTGATGTATAAATATCACAAACGATATTGGCACAAAATTATTCAAAAAACATACGGCAATACCCACTGAAATTATTTGGATAAGCAAAAAAAATGTTTATAGTGGACATAAATCATACAGTACAAATGCATAAAATGTGCATGTTCAATTCATAGTTACACAGTTGGCAAGTTTGAATAAACACACCAGTCCGTTTGGTTCAACGTGTGTGTGTGTGTGTGTGTGTTTTTTTCTTACCTGAACCCATTTGTTCCAGCTCCGTTTGGGGGGCCCGAGTCCCGCTGTCTGTGTCAATAGACGCAGCAGCAAGACAGGGGAGCCTGCCCTGGGGGCACCCGATAAAGGGGAGGAGCCAGGAGCACTGGCGGGGGAACCCCAGAAGAGGAGGATCAGGGGGCTGCTATGTGCAAAATCCTTGCACAGAGCAGATGAGTACAAGATGTTTTTTTTTATTTAAAAAAATCCGAACCTTTACGACCACTTTAAGATGTGGTCGAACCAGAGTTTTGTAAAGTGGTAGCAGGGCTCGAGTCCTGCGGGAACGCGTGGGTACGGCGTCCCTGCACTTTTTTCACAGCAGGAACGCCGTTCCCTTTGCAGGACTAGAGCAGCGCACCCTCATAGCATCCCCAAAAATGACACACCTGAATTACCAACATAATGTCACACAATTTTTTAAAGAATGTTTTACCTGTATGCCCTGTGTGACAAAAAAGGCCAGGGAACTCTTTTATTTGGAGGAGCGATATCACAGCTCTTCAGTGAGTCCCGGCAGTAGCTAAGTTAGTGCAATCATATCAGTGGTGGAGTGATCCCTTCCCAGACCCAGTGCTATGCAGAGGCGCTAGATTTTAAAAGCACTGGGACCTGTGGAGCCTCTGCACTTGCCCGCCACACTATGGAGGATGGAGAAGCTTGCAGCCCAGCCCAGCTCAGCCCATGGAGGAATTTGTGTCTCTCTCTCTCTCTCTCTCTCTCTCCATGAAAGCCACACCCGCCCCTCTTCCTCCTCACCACCAGGCAGACAGGAACTGTATGTGCTTCTATGGAGCTGCTGTGGGCTGAGCCAGGATTAGGACAAGAGGAGAGTTTCCTGTCCCAGCCCCAGAGGAGGAAGGATTACTTCTGAAAATGCAAGTAGGCTTCACCCACCCCCTCACCATCACAACATCACCTGCCTGGCCCTGATTCTTATTATGGAGCTTCTGTCTGCGGCGGGGGGGGGGGGGGGGGGGGGGCAGTGACTCCAGTCCTTATCAATGGAGGAAGGATAAGAATTGTGACTCCAGATCTCCTCTATGGTTCTGGCAGCCACTGATCTGGATAACAGGAATCCTGTGATCTGGGCACATATGCTGGAGGTTTATTATTGTGCCATACTTGCCGTTCATTATTGTACCATGCTGGTATTTAATTGTTCCATGCTTGTGGTTCATTATTGTGCCATGCTTGTGCTGCACTGGGGGATTATTTTAGTTCTGAGCCGGGGGTTAATTGTTATGCTGTGCTGGGTGTTATGGCTGGCCCTGACATGTACTGGGGATTATCTGGCCCTTATACTGTACTTGCTGGGGAGCTATTGCTGACCCTGACACTTGCTATGGATTATTATTGCTAGTCCCATTTGGGCTTGTTTTACTCAATCAATTTTGTGTGCCCCACGGCCCTATTTTGTCTATATAAAGGGAAAAGACTATGAAGAAAAACCCACTTTTCAGTCACGCTTAACTTTGACGACTTTTGGCCATGCCACGGGAACGCGGTGCCACTTTTGGCCACCGGATTGTGGTGCCCTGAGGGCGCCACATGAGCTTCCCCACTTTTTATCCCAGCACCCACACAGCACCCCCAAAAATAAATTGTCTGGAGCCGCCCCTGGCCTTGAGCAGCCGAGCCGATCCTTCACTAAGCGGCGATGCCCAGCATCGCCGCATAGTGAAGGACTCGACTCGAGTCACTGTCAGGGGCAGGTTAACTGAGCCGAGCAGACTCGGAGCTCCTCCTCCAGGCTCCGACCTCACCTGCCCCATGTCCTTCAGTACGCGGCTGGTTGCGTGTGACATGAGGCGGAGTCACACAGCAATGCTAGGGTGAGCCCGTGTCTCCTCTCCTCACACCGTCGCACGCACTCTGCCCTGACACTGACACACTGAGACTGTGCAGTGAGCTGTAAAAAAAAGCCCTTTTTGTACCCTGAGCGTATCCATTTTTTATTTTATTTTTTTTGGTGGGGGAGTGGATCTTGGGTGGGAGTTCCCACACTTTTTTTTCCCCAGGACTTGACCCCTGAGTGGTAGCATTATAGTTTTATCTCTTGAATAAATACCCTTTTTAATACATGCTAATAGTCTGCTGGCCTTCCTTGCTACAGCTTGCAATTGCATGCTTTTAAGTTTGTCACCTACTAGGAGCCCGAGATCTTTTTTCCATCCTTGATTACCCGTGGTTCTCCCCTTTAGTGTATAGCTTGCATTCATTAGAGTTTTATTGGCCCCCAAGTGCATTACTTAACATTTTTCTACGTTGAGCCTCATTTGCCATGTAGTTGCTCACCCCTCTATTTTATCAAGGTGTTCTTTTAAAGTTGCTATATCCTGTTGAGGGGTTATTACCCTGCTTAGCTTTGTATTGTCAGCAAACACTGAGATTTAACTATTTATGGCAACCTCTAAATCGTAGAGCCCTGGGGCACCCAACTTGCTACTCCAGACCATTCAAAAGATACTATTGATCAGCACCTTTTGAGCACCCTCCTGTAATTGGTTTTCTGTCAAGGTACATACAACCAATGTGTCCCCAGGACACAGCGGATTATGGTTCCCGATCGCGTTGCAGTCACATAATCACAAGGTCAACAAAGCGGTTATGAGTGAATTTCATTCAGAGTAGCTGTGATTGGCCCACAGCTATCACATGGTATCTGGGCCAATCATCGGACCCTCTACCATGTGATTAAGTGTAGCCAATCACAGCATGTTAACAATAAGCCCAGCTGTTATGAATGTAACCCATTTATGACAGTTCAAACGATTGCTGTCACAGCGTAAATACCTGATCACCCCACTATAGTACAGTCTTCACTATGGTGACACTGAATTACTCTGATAAAAGTATGTAAACAAATACAGTCGGTATCCCTGATAACCGCCACACCGGTCATATGATGACGCTGTACTGAACTGGTGACAGTATGTAAAAACAAAATTGACAAAAAGTTGCAACTTCAAAAAACTTATTTTCATCTGCAAATTCTTGAATATGGTGCCTTATCATTCTATGGGGGGACAGTTCGGGACTTTAGATGAGGCATATGACGGACCATAAAATATACAATTTGAGTATAAAAGTATTTATTAATAAAAAGTATATTAGACACATGATGCATGCATGCACAGTCAATATATATATATATATATATAACATGATTACATGGTTGTCTACATGTTTGTTACATTAGTATCGAAACGCATAGTAGTAGCCAGTGTGAAAAGCTCCATGAGGTAGATAAACAATATATTAAAGAACCATGAGGATAGGAAAAAACATAATGGTTTGAAGTCATGACTGCATCCTGGATAGGCCCGATGCGTTTCATGGTAAAAAACACTCATTGGGGCGAATGCGTCAGCATGTCTAAAGACCAATAAATACAGGAAGGGACCTCAAAGTTGTAATACAGTAACTAGGACAAGAAATATCCAGTCCCATAAAACTTGCGTGGAGCTAGCGAGCAAGGCATATGGTGTGCTTCAACCACAGGCCCATATGGTGGCCTGTTCCGGGAGCTGAGGTGGGTGACCTGCAGGCAGAGTGCGCGCACATGGGATATCCCAGAGAGTGGAGACCTCCAATGGTGCTAGATATAGGTGCATGACCGCTCCTAGTACCATGAAGGGTGGAGAAGGAGTATGAGAGGTAAGGACATGAAAGTGAATAAAAGAGAGCGGAGTGGGTGGTGAACAAGAAAAGCCAAGAAGTGCAAGGGTGATGTTGAAGGAGTCCCCAGGTAAAATATCAATGGGGACCGAGTAGTGAGAAAAAGGGTGCTAAAGTGCACAAACCACCATAGTAAAGCCAGCGAGGAGTACCTTTTTTAATGAGTAATGTAGTATGAAAGATGTCCACAACGTGATGTGCAGCTTGCACGAGTGTGCAGAAAGAGTGCTGGGGCAGTGAATGCCGTTTTTTATGTGCACGTGCTCCTAGTGCAGGGCCCAACCAGCGTCACGTGGGCATGGCGAGGGAGGAGGGGCAGTCACAGGTGGGCGGCTTGACCGTCTCTTATTCCCTCTAATAGTTTACATGCTGTTGATGTTGGGCTTACTGCCCTGTAGTTTCCAGGTATGTATCTTGGCCCTTTTTTGAATGTTGGTACCACGTTAGCTTTCCAACAATCAGTTGGTACCATTTCAGTCAGTAAGCTGTCCCTAAAGTTTAGGAATAACAATCTAAACACGTAGAAAAGGCGCAAAGCACAGGTACCTCAAGTAGTAGTACCCAATAGTCCAAGGGCAGAGGTAAGAAGGTGTGTGTATACACATATATATGCACACATAGAACTATATGGCAGGGGATCAGTCAGGGCAGCCACCAAGAAAACCAAAAGCCGGTTCCAGTATGCTAGGAAAAAACCAAGAAAAGGGGCGCCTCTGAGTACATATTGTGGCAGAGCGAGGCTCTGTCCCAATGAAAAAAGGGTTAAAGTGGACACAGAGTCTGCATATCGGCTGAGTGCAGAGCTACAGAGCGTAGATTTAAAAACTGAGAAAACTGTGCTGGCAGTTTTCTTGAAGCTTGCTATTTCTACATGGGGCTCTATGGCTTGGAGATCCTTCAGTATCTTGGGTGGGATGGGATCTCCAACCCTGTGTCCGGGTCTTGTGGACAGCCAGCATGGTGTGTGCTCAGGTGCACACAACCAATATAATGAGGGGCTGGTGAGAGCAGAGTGGAGGATGGTGAGCAGCTTGCTAACTGCAGTGGCTGCTAGTGAGTGTCTCTGCATGAGGATAAACGCTGTGTGCGTTGAAGGGCTTTAAGCTGTGTGCGTCCAAAGAGCCAGAAGCTGTGTGCATTAAGGGACTTCAAGCTGTGTGCGTTTAAGAAGCCCAAAGCTGTGTGCATCCAAGACTGAGACTGGAAGATCTAGTGGTTTAAAGGTATCCGTACCTAAAGCAAGCAGAGGAACTGCTAACAAGAGAGCCAGGTGGCTTGGTATGTTTTTCTTATTTTTGGACTGCTAAATTAAGTTAAACCCCTGCGTGGGAATCCTGAAGGGACATTTTTCTTTTGTTTTTCTGTTTAACCCCTTCCTACCGGGTCATAGTCATATGACGCCGGCAGGAACCCTCCCTCCCTCCCTCCCTCCGGGCGGGCGTCATATGAAGTCCTTTTTTCCCGGCCATCTATGGGGCGCGCACCCGCGTCAACGCGCGTGACCCGGTGCGCGTGCCCGGCGGCCGCGATGTCCGTCGGGCACCCGCGATTGCCCGCGATCACGTCAGGAGTGTGGATCTGTGTGTGTAAATACACAGATCCACCTCCTGTCAGCGGTGAGGAAACCGATGTGTGTTCCCAGTACAGAGGAACACAGATTGGTCTCCTCCCCTTGTGAGTCCCCTCCCCCTACAGTTACAATCACTCAATAGGGAACATATTAACCCTTTGATCGCCCCCTAGTGTTAACCCCTTCCCTGCCAGTCACATTTACACAGTAATCAGTGCAGTTTTATAGCACTAATCGCTGTATAAATGTGAATGGTCCCAAAAACGTGTCAAAAGTGTCTGATGTGTCCGCCGCCATGACTAGTAAAAAAAATAAAAAAAATAAAAATGCCATAAATCTATCCCCTATTATGTAGACGCTATAACTTTTGCGCAAACCAATCAATATACGCTTATTGCAAAAAAAAAATTACCAAAAATATGTAGAATACGTATCGGTCTAAACTTAGGAAAATTTTTTTTTAAAAAAAAAATTGTGATATTTATTAAATCAAAAAGTAAAAAATATTGCATTTTTTTCAAATATGTCGCTCTTCTTTTGTTTATAGCGCAAAAAATAAAAAACGCAGAGGTGATCAAATACCACCAAAAGAGAGCTCTATTTGTGGGGAAAAAAGGACGTCAATTTTGGTTAGGTTCAACGTCGCACGACTGCGCAATTGTCAGTTAAAGCGACGCAGTGCTGCATCGCAAAAAGTGCTCTGGTCAGGAAGGGGATAAATTCTTCCGGGGCTGAAGCGGTTAAATAAACGTGGGCTACCAGGCCCTTAACTAGAATGCCTGTCTGATATGGACTCACTGCATAAAAATGCATCTATCCACTTGAGCTAAAACACCCCAATATCACAATATCATAAGAATAATTTAATAAACAACAACATCCACTCACATGGAGAACAGGTAAGTTGCATTCAGGTCCTGTTGCTGGGCTGAAGATATGGAGTGGGACTGCAAGTCCTGTAAAGCTGTTACCACATCAGATCCGTGCAGGATGGAGTGGGATGGCTGAGCACAGTGTAGTTTTCTTCAGTGATCCCGGCTTGGGCATATCTTGGTCTATCAGAAAAAGTCTGTGTGAAGAAGATATGGGTTCCAGGTAAGGTGTATTCGAGAAGGACAAGCGTCAGTGGTTATGGCAAGCCATGCTGTGGCTTCAGTGTGCACTCTGTCTCTGTAGAGTAGGAAGTAAACACGGCCGTGTATTCAGAGTGAGGCTTGGAGAGCATCACAGCACGGCACCCGGGAATGACATCACACACATGCGACATGTTTCAAAGCTAGCAAGCCATTGGTGAAATATACCTTACCTGGAACCCATATCTTCTTCAGACTTTTTCTGATAGACCAAGATGTGCCCAAGCCTGGATCACTGAAGACAACAACGCTGTGCTCAGCCATCCCACTCCATCCTGCACGCATCTGATGTGGTGCCAGCTCTACAGGACTTGCTGTGACTTGCAGTCCCACTTCATCTCTGCAGCCTAGCAACCGGACCTGAATGCAACTTACCTGTTCTCTATGCGAGTGGATGTTGTTGTTTATTAAATTCTTATGATATATACTCAGAGGCGTGCCCCTTTTCTTTTTTTCCTAGGAATAACAATCTAGCAATGACCTGGCTTTGAGGACTCTTAGGTGTAAGCTATCTGATCCTGGCGATTTGTTCATTTTTTTTTTTCAAGCCTTTTTAGAACACTGGTTTCTGTTAGCTACAGGGGTACATATTGTGCTGTGTTGTCTTATACCCCTTCTTCTCCACCCTTTGGTCATCTTTTATGGGGCTAAGATGCTCTGACTTTTCCGTTTTATGATTAATATATTTAAAAAAATTAATGGGATTCTTTTTACTCTCTTCTGCTATATGTCTCTCGTGATCGATTTTTGATGCCCTAATCGTGCTCTTACATTTCATATTGCATTCTACATAGTGTTGGAATGCTGACAATGTCCCTTCGGCCTTATATTTTTTTAAATAAAGTTTTTTTTTTTTTTTTTTTTGTCTCATTATGCCCTTTTATGCTTGAATTTAGCCACCCAGGTTTACCTGTAATTCTTTTAAATGTGTTACCCATTGGAATACACTGACTAATGCCATTAATTAAAATGTTACTAAAGCAGTCCCACTTTTTCTCTGCTTTTTGTTTCTAGAATGTCTTCCCATTTCATAGTTGCATAGTTAGTCAGGTCGAAAAAAGACACAAGTCCATCTAGTTCAACCATAAAAAATAAACAAAAAATATCGTACAATCCCATATAACCAATTCTATACCCACAGTTGATCCAGAGGAAGGCAAAAAACCCCAGCAGAGCATGCTCCAATTTGCTACAGCTGGGAAAAAAATTCATTCCTGATCCCCGAGAGGCAATCTGATTTTCCCTTGATCAACTTTACCTATAAATGTTAGTACCCAGTTATATTATGTACATCTAGGAAAGTATCCAGACCTTTCTTAAAGCAATCTACTGAGTTGGCCAGAACCACCTCTGGAGGGAGTCTATTCCACATTTTCACAGCTCTCACTGTGATGAAACCTTTCCGTATTTGGAGATGAAATCTCTTTTCCTGTAGACGTAAAGAGTGCCCCTGTGTCCTCTGTAGTGAATAACTGAACACCAAGTTCATTATATGGACCCCTTTATATATTTGTACATGTTGATCATATCCCCCCTTAATCTCCTCTTCTCAAGAGTGAATAAATTCAGTTCCTCTAATCTTTCCTCATAGCTGAGCGCCTCCATACCTCTTATCAGTTTGGTTGCGCTTCTCTGCACTTTCTCCAGTTCCCCGATATCCTTTTTGAGAACTGGTGCCCAAAACTGAACTGCATATTCCAGATGAGGTCTTACTAATGATTTGAACAGGGGCAAAATTATATCTCTCTCTCTGGAGTCCATACCTCTCAATACAAGAAAGGACTTTGCTCGCTTTGGAAACTGCAGCTTGGCATTGCATGCTATTATTGAGCTTATAATCTACTAAAACCCCCAGATCCTTCTCCACTACGGATTCCCCCAGTTGTACTCCCCCTAGTATGTATGATACATGCATATTCTTAGTCCCCAAGTGCATAACTTTACATTTATCAACATTAAACCTCATCTGCCACATAGTCGCCCAATTAGACAGTGCATTGAGATCTGCTTGTAAATTGGAGACATCCTGTAAGGACGTTATTCCACTGCATAGCTTAGTGTCATCTGCAAAGACAGAAATTTTACTTTTGTTCCCAGACCCAATATCATTTATAAAGATATTAAAAAGTAAGGGTCCTAACACTGAACCATGGGGTACACCACTGATAACCTTAGACCATTCAGAGTAAGAATCATTAACCACTACTCTCTGATTTCTGTCTTTTAGCCAGTTTTCTATCCACTTACAAATTGATATTTCCAAGCCTGTGGACTTTACCTTACACATGAGCCATGTGTGCGGAACTGTATCGAATGCTTTTGCAAAATCCAAGTAATACCACGTCCACCGCCACCCCTCTGTCCAAGGTTTTACTTGCTTCTTCATAAAAAGAAATCAGGTTTGTCTAACAACTTCTGTCTTTCATGAATCCATGCTGTCTGTTGCTTAAATCGTTTTTCTCTTTTCGTCCATGGACGGACACGGCTCCATAAATCTTGACTGTTGGGTATGTTCCGTCTATTAGGAGAGGACTAGGCAGAAACATGTTAAATATGCAACATGTTATTTTAAACAGAGTTGAAACAGCCCCGCCCAGGGGACGGTCCCTCTGAACATAACCCTCCACCCTGCAGCCAGGAGCCTCCGTTTTTTTCTGCCCTGCAGAGGAAAAGGATGTGGCTCCCTTTTGGGCCCAGTATCTTGAAGAGATTTTTACTTTTATTATTTTATTTTTAGAATCTTCTATCAACTGCTGGCTGGGCATAACAGGCAGGATATTATAGATCTTTGTAGTCCTCCCAGTCCGGCCATCGAGCGTGTTACAGTCCCTTGTAAATGGGCGTCGGGTCTGTCACGACATACCCCATGACTCCAGGGGTGGCCGGTGAGCTATATGCTCCAGGGTTCACATATGACCGTGCGGCTTGCTGTCTCAGTCACAGTTGACCGGGCTGACAGCTACTCCGTACTGCTCGGTTGTAGGTCTGTCAGGAACGCACCAGCAGGTCCTTGCAGGATGGGTGAGTACGGTTCCTTCTGCTTCGGTGGGATGGAACAGCTGGGCATTCCTACGGGGGTCGCTAGGGTTCTATGTCCCTCTCCCTCTGTCACCCCCTTTTTTTCCTCCTCCCCATTGCGGGGCTCGCTGCGACCAGGGAATACCTTGGCGGGGCTCTGGGTCCCGGCGGGGGGTGTCCAGGTCCGCTCTCTGTGTGAGGGGGGGTGTACTTTGTGTGAAGCCTCCGTGCCTGGCCTTCTCGTCCACCTCCCTTGCTGGGCACCATTTTTTGTAGCACTGGCGCCATTCGTTTGGAGCCTGTGAATTGCATTGTTTTTCCCATTGGTGGCCATTTTGCTGTGGCCGCGCCAGAGTGATTGCGGGCGGCCATTTTCTTGTGGTCCGCGTGCTTTCTTTGAGCACTCGGCAGCCATTTTGGAGTGGGTTTTGACCTCTAGTGGCGGCTGGCTTCCTGAACAGCGCGGACAGCACGATTCACCTCACACAGTTCCTCAGGCACACGTGGTGTACGGATGCAGAGCGGGCAGCGGCGCTGAGCGGTCCCTGGCTGGGTGGTGAGTCCCCTGGGTGTTCCCCCCCCCCCTCGGTCAGTGCAGCAAGTGGGGTGGACTTTAATTGTGTCAGTATCTTGACTGGGTCCCCAAGGGCGGTCAGTGGGCAGTAATGGAGTCAGAAGCTGGTGTTTCCCCAGACTTTCCAGAGGCAGCAACTGGTGCCACCGAACCTGCTATTCCCCTGGACACTTTGTCAGCAGTCCTAGAGTCATTTGTTGCCAGGGTGAAATCGGCGTGCAGGCGTTATAGGGGTACTAATCGCTCCCTCCCCCCGCCATCGCCTGGGGAATGTTCTGGCTCAGACTCGGGCCTGGCTGTGGCTCAGGACCCCTGTTATGATGTCAGTTGATGCGGACCAGGACCTTCCCTGTGACCTCGTCCGGGTCAGCTCAAGACAGGGCACTTGTTAGTGCACTTATCAATGCTGTGAGAGACACTCTCAAGCTGGAAGATACAGCTGGGACTTCCACAGCAGGGTCTGTCCCTTTTGGGTCGCACAAACTGACCCGCTCAGCTAAGGTTTTTCCTTTATGGTGAATTTTTTGACAAGTTCATAGATAAGGAATGGGAACGGCCACACAGGCCCTTTGTGGTCCCTCAACGTATGGCGGTCCGTTATCCGTTTGAGGAAAACCTTTTGAAAAAATGGGCTTCTCCTCCGGTTGTTGATCCCCTGGTCTCTCGGTTGAATAAAGTAACCATTATACCGGTGGAAGGAACCACTGCCTTTAAGGACCCTGTTGATAGGAGGTCCAAAGCGGTGACCTGCTCTGTTTGCCATGCTGGGGTCAGCATTGCGGCCTGTTTTGGCGGCTACCCTAGTGTCCCAGACACTTATGGAATGGGCAAAGATTTTTCACCAGACTGTGGAGGCGAATCGGCTCCCGCCTGAATGCGTGCTACTGGCCGAACAGTTGGTACAAGGGCTTGTGTACGTCTGTGATGCAACCCTGGATGCCGCCCCTTTGATCTCCAGGGCCTCAACATCTGCAGTGGTTTTGCGCCGCCTACTATGGCTGAAATGCTGGTCTGCTGACCAAGCTTCTAAGAAAACCCTGGCAGACTTGACTTTCAAGGGTGGGAGGCTTTTTGGTGTCTCACTTAAGGTAAGAGCACGCTTCTCCCTCAGTCCACTGAAGGGAAGGAGCCGCGCCGTAAGCCGGGGCCCTCCTTTCCCACACAGAAGCGGTATTTTCGTCAGTCAGCACCTGCCAACAGACCCTCCCATGCGGACAAAGGTCCAGCTGGGGGACAGAAGCGTCCCTGGGTGCGTAAGCCCGCCAAGCCAGCAAGCAAGCCTTCTACCGCATGAAGTTTTGCCCCCGCCCGACTCCAGGGTGGGGGGACAGCTTTGCAGGTTTGAAGCTCGGTGGACCTCCCTGCTCTCCGACCAGTGGGTCTGCGAGGTGGTCGCCTCGGGGTATAAGATGGAGTTCCTTTCTTGTCCACCAAACAGTTTTTTTCCTTCAAATCTGTCCCTTCTTCCGGCACACCGAGCTGCCCTCCAGGGGGCGGTTGCGCGACTTGTTGGGGTGCGGGGTGATCATACCCGTACCACCACAGGACAGGTTTCAGGGTTTTTACTCTGGTTTTTACTCAAATCTGTTTGTTTGTGGTCCCAAAGAAGGACGGAGTTCGTCCTGTACTGGACCTCAAGGCCCTCAATGCATTTGTGAAGGTCCAAAAGTTCCAGATGGAATCGATTCGTTCGGTTGTGGCTGCGCTCCATCTGGGGGATTTTATGGCATCCTTGGATATCAAGGACGCATACTTGCATGTCCCCATCTGTCAGGCATCAGAGGTACCTGCGCTTTGCGATCGGCAAAGACCACTATCAATTTGTGGCTCTTCCCTTTTGGCCTAGCATCGGCACCAAGAGTTTTCACCAAGGTGCTCGCCCCGATTCTAGCTTTGCTGAGAAAGCGCGGCATTGCTATCGTAGGCTACCTGGACGACCTTCTTCTGAGAGCTGTTTCAAGCTCCGAATTAGAGGAGGACGTGTCTATAGTCAGTCAGACCGTTCGGGTGGATACTGAACCTCTAGAAGTCGGTGTTAGTACTGACCCAGCGCCTAGAGTACCTGGGGCTGATTCTGGACTCCTCGGAGGCCAGAGTCTTTCTTCACTCGAAGTTGCAGACACTCCAGGCGCCAGTAGGGTTGTTGAAATCCCGCAAATGGTCGTCTCTCCGTTTCTGCATGCGAGTTCTGGGTCTCATGGTGGCCTCCTTCGAGGCAGTACCATATGCCCAATTCCACACTCGGGGCTTGCAGAAGGAGATTCTCTCCAAATGGAACAAATCTCCGTTGTCTCTGGATCGGCAGATTCAGTTAAGTCACCTTGTCAGGTCATCTCTGAGTTGGTAGCTGAGATCCCCGGCTCTTCGGTCCGGAAAGTCCTTCCTCCCTTTTCTTTGGACGGTGATCACGACGGATGCCAGCCTGACCGGTTGGGGCGGGAGTCTGGGGGGTTCAAGCGGCCCAGGGCCGCTAGTCCCCGACCGAATCCCAACTGTCGATCAATGTTCTGGAACTCCGGGCGATCAGGCTGTGCCTCTCCAAGTGGTCTCAGAGGCTGCAGGGGCGTCCGGTCAGGATCCAGTCAGACAACGCCACGGCGGTGGCATACGTCAACCATCAAGAAGGAACAAGAAGTGCAACTGCAGCGTCAGAAGTCGCTCACATCCTGCGGTGGGCGGAAAGGAGCGTGCCAGCCCTATCAGCTGTTTACATTCCAGGCGTGAAAAACTGGCAGGCGGACTATCTGAGTCGCCAGATGCTGGTCGTTACATCCGGAGGTTTTTCACCTCCTTTGCCGGAGATGGGGCACGCTGGACGTGGATCTCCTGGCCTCTCTACTCAATCGCAAGGTTTTCGAGGTTCGGGGCCAGGTCCAGAGATCCCTGGGCAGACATGTCGGACGCGTTGGTGGCTCTGTGGGGTCAGTATTGGCTAATTTATGCCTTTCCCCCACTGAAGTTGCTCCCCCGTCTACTCCGCAGGGTAGAGTTCGAAGGAATTCCAGTGATTCTAATCGCCCCAGATTGGCCCAGGCATCCCTGGTACGCCGACCTCGTGCGGCTGGTGGCGGATGTGCCCTGGCGGCTACCACTGAGGGAGGACCTTCTATCGCAGGGTCCCAGTCTTCATCCTGCTTTACAGTCGCTGGCTTTAACGGCGTGGCTATTGAAAGCCAGGTGTTGAGGGACCGAGATTCAGTCATTTCAACTATGTTGAGGGCACGGAAATCTTCTTTTAGGAAGATCTATCATCGCACATGGAGAGCCTATATTTCTATGTGCGAGGAGATGGAATGGCGTCCACGGACCTATTCGGTTTCCAGGATCCTGCTGTTTTTGCAGCGCGGTGTGGATCAGAAACTGGCCTTAAGCACCATTAAGGGGCAGATTTCAGCCTTGGCTGTTTTTCTTTCAGCGACCCCTGGCGTCTCATTCGCTAGTAAGTACGTTTGTGCAGGTGGTCCGACACGTGGCTCCTCCGGTGCGACCTCCACTACCTCCGTGGGATTTGAATCTGGTACTCTCGGCACTTCAGAAACCTCCCTTTTGAAGACATTAGGGAGATTCCTCTTTTGACTCTCTCTCAGAAGGTGGCCTTCCTGGTTGCCATCACATCTGTCAGGAGGGTTTCTGAATTGGCGGCCTTGTCTTGCAAGACCCCATATTTGGTCCTACATAAGGATAAAGCGGTGCTACGCCCGCGGCCTTCCTTCCGAAGGTGGTTTCAGCCTTTCACCTGAATGAGGACATTGTGCTTCCATCCTTGTGTCCTCGGCCATCGCATGCCAAGGAGGTTGCGCTACATTCCTTGGACGTGGTACGTGCCCTGCGAGTGTACCTGTCTGTCACGGCTTCGTTTCGGAGGTCTGACTCAATGTCGGTGTCTGGTCTGCAGAAGGGCCTGGCGGTCTCGTCGGCCACCATTTCTCAGATCAGGCAGATTGTCATTCAGGCCTATGCCCTTACAGGGCGGGCGCCTCCTTTTCCCGTTACAGCGCATTCAAACATTCAAACATCAAACAGGGCTATTGGTGCCTCTTGGGCTTTCCGACATCAAGCGTCTGTCTCACAAGTGTGTTAGGCGGCGACCTGGTTGTCCGTGCACACTTTTTCAAAGTTTTACAAGGTTGATGTGACTGCATCTTCGGATGCTAGCTTCGGTCGCAAGGTTTTGCAGGCAGCTGTTTGAGGTTGCAACTCCTCCATTGAGGAGCTCTGCTTGTTTGCGGTGAAACCGGATTTTCTTTGATTGCTGTGCCCACCCCTCGTTTTTTGCCACTGCTTTGGGACGTCCCAACAGTCAAGATTTATGGAGCTGTGTCCGTCCATGGACAAAAAGAGAAAATAGGATTTTTATACTACCGTAAAATCCTTTTCTCTGTCGTCCATGGACGGACACATCTCCCACCCCTCCTTGGTTTTTTAGTTTGTACTGTTTGTTACGAACTGAGGCTCCTGACTGCAGGGTGGAGGGTTATGTTCAGAGGGACTGCCCCCATGTATGCATATTTAATATGTTTCTGCCTAGTCCTCTCCTAATAGACCCAACAGTCAAGATTTATGGAGCTGTGTCCGTCCATGGACGACAGAGAAAAGGATTTTACGGTGAGTACAAAAATCCTATTTTTTCCAGCAAGAACTTGTCTGTGGTCTTTTATTAAATGCTTCAGTATCTTCCCAACTATAGAAGTTAAACTAACAGGTCTATAGTTACTTGCTAAAGCTAAAGACTTTGTTCCCTTTTTAAATATAGGCACCACGTTCGCCCTGCGCCAATCCAGTGGGTACTATTCCCGTCATTAATGAGTCCCTAAAAATTAGATGCAATAGCTTTGAAATTACAGAGCTCAATTCTTTTAGGATCTGTGGGTGGATGCCATCAGGTCCAGGTGCTTTAGCCACCTTTTATTCTGTATAAATATTTCTGGACCATATCACTTTTGAGCCATTGTGGATTATTTGGGGCTGTCTCAATACCACCCCCATTATGGACATGCTCCTTTGTATACACAGAGCTGAAGAAAGTATTTAATTTGCCTTCTCTTTATCCCCAGTCACCCACTCTAGATTATTTTGTAAAGGACCTACATGCTCAGACCTGACCTTTTTACTATTAATATATTTGAAGATTTTTTTGGGGTTTGTCCTACTATTGTTTGTCATACTACGTTGTGAAGTTGGTGCTCTTGAAATTTATAGTGATTGTTAAAGTCTTTTAAAAAAGAAACAAACAAACACATGTTATACTTACCTGCTCTATGCAGTTGGTTTTGCACAGAGCAACCTGCATCCTTCTCTTCTTGGGTCCCTCTTCACTGCTCCTGGCCCCTCCCCCCTATTGAGTGCCCCCACAGCAAGCAGCTTGCTATGGGGGCGCCCAAGCCGAGCTGCAGCTCTGAATATACATTCAGACATGGAGCTCCCATTTTTGGCCCCGCCCCCTCTCTCTCCTATCCTAACTGACTTTGACAGCTGCGGGAGCCAGTGCGGTCTCAGCCAATCAGGAGGGAGGGTCTCGAACAGCCGAGGGACTCGTGGACAACGCTGGACAGAGATGGGGCTCAGGTAAGTATTAGGGGGTGCTAGGGAGGCTGCTACACACAGAAGGCTTTTTTTTTATCTTAAAGTGGATGTAAACCCTCACATATACCCAGTGAAGTGAACAAATCTCCCTACATAAGTTTTACATGTATATCTGCTGTCTTCATCTTTATATACTGTTTAGAAAGTGCACATCCTGTTAGATTTTCTCTTCCTGTTTACCACTGCAGTGAAGTCTGGGCATACAGCCAAGACAGCTGATTGGAGGAAAGGCACACATCCCCACTCCTCATGGGTAGAGACTTTCAGCACTGTCCCTTGAATCATTCAGCTTGCTGCTAATCTATTTAAAGCATCCGCCCCAACACAGGCTGCGTTTATCATCTGTGACGGAGAACTTGTCAGGAGTTATCAGGCTGATAACAGAAGAACGGTGCAGGAGACAGCTACGGGACATAGTGCTTTGAAGAGAGCTAACAAAACACTACAGATATGTGCCCAGCTCAAATTTCATGAATTGGGTTTACTTCCACTTCAATGCATACAATGCATTAAGATAAAAAAAATCTTCTGCCTTTACAACTCCTTTAATGTTCTTGTCCTACCTTCATGTTGTTTTCTCCTATGATTTACGGTGATTGTAATTGCCCCATGTTCACGATTTTCCAAGTTATCCCTTACTTCTGCATCCCCAACCAGCTCTGTGTTGTCTGTAATTAGTAGGTCAAGCAGAGTCTTATTTCTTGGGGCATCCACTAACTGACATATGAAATTGTTCTGCAAGACATTGAAGAAATGTCAAACCTTAGCTAAGTGAGCAGCTCCATCTGGATATTTGAAGTCTCCCATGTTAATAACACTGCCATGCCTTGTCGCCATTTCTAGCTGTGAGATAGAATTGGTCTCCTCTTCAGGTTTGAGACGTGTAGCATACACCCACTTATTCATGTGAGCTGTCAAATCAGGTCTCCCACAAAGTTGAAATTCTCCTTGTGTATCAGATGTTCCAGTTCTTCCCTTTTATTCAACTTCCAGCATTTGTGAACATCCATTTTTGTACTTGCGCATATTTTATCCTTGTTTGTTCTGAGGTTTCAGTAGGATTCCACCAGCCTACACACATTGGTCTTATGTACTAAAGTTTTACTACCAACACCGACCACAATAGTACCTTATGCCCCTCGCTCACTACCTGAAATAGCTTCCGCTGATCCCTCCCCATCACCTAGTTTAGAAGTTTTTCAAATTTTCTACTATCTTCTTCCCCGACAGAGCTGCACCGTCCCCATTTTTAGGTGCAGCACATTCCTGCTGTAGAGCCAGTAACTGACTGAAAAATCAGCCCAGTTCACCATGAACGCAAAACCAACCTTCCTGGACCAGTTTCTCAGCTGCTTGTTAAGTTCCTGCTGCCTCTCTGGTACAGAGAGTATTTCTGAGAATGCTGCTTTTGGAGGACCCTTTCTTCAATATAGCTCCTAAGGCCCTAAAATTATTTTTATTTTTTTCAGGACGCTCCATCTTTTTCATTGGTACCAATATGTACCAAGACAGCCGAGTTCTCCCTAGCCTGACGTCACAATCTGTCCCTCCGAACCACGATGTGCTGTTTTCACTTAGATCCCCGTCCAAGAGTCTTTTAAAACTATTCATACTTCCTGCTGACACCACCGATTGTGGAAGGCAGTTCCACATCCGTATCGCCGTGAAAAACCCTCTACACAGTTTAAGGTTAAACCGCTTCTCTTCCTGTCTCATCGTGTGGACCCGTGTCCTCTTGCAGTCCTTTGGGACTGAAAAGTTTCATATTTACGCTGGAATCACCGATGAGATATTTGTATATTGCTATTGTATTTCCTCTCAAGCGTCTCTTCTCCAGGGAGAATAAATTTAGTGCTTGCAGTTGTTCCTCATAATTAAGGTCTTCCAGTCCCCATATTAATTTTGTTGCCCTTCTCTGGACTCTCAAGCTCCAGCACATCCCTTCTAAGGATTGGTGACCAAAACTGGACGGAATATTTCAGATGCAGCCGACCCAAAGTCTTAGAAAGTGGCATGATTATAATTTTATACTGTTCAGTGATCACGGTCTTTAACCGATCTTTCTATCTGTCCTAATAGAGTCCTCTACCACCAATATCTATTTACTCTTACAAAAACAGTGCAGTGCTCATAAGTATAGGTAAATAATAGACAGTGCTTATGCTGTATATAATACAAAAAACAAAAACATAAATTTAGATTATGTTCATATAAGTGACCCTGAACGACTGGCAGGGCCAGCTCTTTTCTCTTCACACCTGCCATGGCAGGCTGGTCTCTGGAGGCAGTCTTAAAGCTGTACCGTGCCCTTCTGAGAGAGGGAGACAAACTCCAGTTTACTGGCTGTGACTACTACTCCTCTTACATATGTCAAGAATTTAGGAAGCATCAGTCTCTCAAATCTGGAGAACAGATAAAAGCATTTGGCAAAAAGACAGTTTTTTTTCCTCCAGACCAAGCTAGGGGGACTAGTGTGAAAGGTGCTCTTCAACCATCATCCGTTGTTTTCTTTAACAAAGAGCGTGGCTTTCTTCTTTTACGAAATTATTTGTGTATGGAGTCTCATCGCATTTGCTGTGGTACAACTGCCCTGATGAGATCCCCAGTATTAGATCATAGGTTTTGTGGAGCATTTACCAACTCAGGATAATGCGCTCTCTCTCTCTCTAAAGCTCTTCCCTCTACCATTCCTTATAACTGTAACCCAGCTACCTACCTGTGTCTCCTTCCCCTCCATATCACCACCCCTCTCTATACTAGCCGCAGCCAGCACTTGATGGGCAAGGTCCAAACTCTTTTCCAGGTTGTTGCTGCTTCGCAGTTTTGCCAGTTGATTCTTTAGATCCAGGATCTTTACTTCCAAACAACCAATGTGCTTACATCTTACACATCAGTATTCACCCTTGAACAGCTGATCAAGGAACGTGCACATGAAGCAGGATGTGCACTGGGTCGCAGCACAACATTTCACCCACTAATGTAAAGGGGATAATCCAGGAAAAAAAAAATATATATTTTAAATGATTTGTTGTTAATCTTCATTCTTTATGCTATTCTGGGCACTAGTTGTTTCCCTAATGTTTGGGATCTCATGCTCACTGATAACATGGCCCCCAGCGTCCTCACTTCCTGCTCCCACTCACTGATCAAACAATACATGTACAATTCATATAATGTAGATTAAATTATATATCAAATATAGCCATTTATAAGGCCTGATTCACACCTATGCAGGTTGCAGTTTGCATATTCCAGATGTATTTTGCTTTTTTCAATACACCATTTTGATCCATTGAAATCTATAGAACCAAAAACCAGAAAATAATTCCTGGCCCTTTTCATAAAATGCACATATGTGAACTACATCCATAGGAAACCATGTTAAATGGAATGTAGTGTGTTTCTGCAAAACTGAAAACGCACAAAAAAAAAATCCATACATCATACACTGTTTGAGCCATTAATCCCACGAAAGTGAAAAAATGTGCCCGCAGTCTTCATTTTCAGTGTGGTAAAGTGCCTGTGCTTCACACCCTTATCACCTCATAGGCTCTACTCATTTACTAGATTTTTCACCATTTATTTAAAAAATGGTCAAACATAGTAGGGTAGAAATGCTCTAACACACATGAATCGCCTGGTTTTTAGGATCTTACCAAACACTCTCATTCAGGAAAAAGGGTCCCATTCAGGAAAGGTCAAAAAAGAGAAGACTCATAGCGTAAAACACTCTATTTAGTAAAATCCATATAAAACAATCCATCCGCACTCACAAGTCAAGTACTCAGGCCAGCACTAGGAGTCCGACATTCTAGAAATAAATCAAGCACTGTACCATGACAACACCTTGCTCTGCGTGCAGCTTCTTCTCTTAACTCGCTGATGTCACTTCAGCGTCATTGATCTGGATACCACCAAGGAAGCAAAGTCTAAACTTGAATATGGAAGGCAGGCTTTAGTTTTGCCTGAATTTCATGGTTTCCTTTCTAGGAGTCTTCTTCTGGATCTGGACTAATTTTTAGATTTTGGTATAATCAAAGGGTCAGGTTTCAGCCCTTCTATTTTGTTTCAGAGACCGCTGGCCTCTCATTCTTTTAGATTTTTGTTCGGAGAGTCTCATGCAACTCCCCCATTCCCCCATGTGACTTTGCAGGATGTGAATCCCACAAAGTAGTATTCCTTACCATCACTTCTGCAAGACAAGTATCTGAACCAGATGTCCTATCCTGCAAGGAACCATTTTTGTTTTTCTACATAGACAAGGTGCTATTGATATCTAGGACTTCTTTTTTGCCTAAGGTAGTTTCTGCCTTTCACTTAAACCAGGACACATGGTAATTCTTCTGTCTCTCTGTCTGAAATTTCCCCCCATTGACTGGATGCAGTTTGGGCTGTGTAGGTCTTTCTCCTGGCCACTGCTTCCTTCAGGAAGACTGATTATCTTTTGTTGTCACAAATGGACCCCAGAAAGGTAGAAAGGTGCTGTGGCTTCTTGTTTCGCCATATTGAAGTGGTTCAGGCAGATCACCATTTAAGCTTATGAGAAAAAAAAGGGGGTTTTTGGGACTTTAAATGAGGAATATGTGAACATATATCTCCATCCCTGTTATATGTAGAAAAAAAGAGGGGGATTGGGACTTTGAATGAGGTATGTATGAGAAGACTCCAAAGATAAGACATTGTAATATGGATGCGTTTATCTAAAACACATAGCAGAGCATGCGATTTCGAATGTGTACATAGTAGTAAACATACATGTCAATGAGCATATAAAAAGCATGATGCAAAAACCATAAACATTGTATCACTTATTCCTTGCATTATTAAAAAAAAATCCTTATAAAATAGAATCATTAAACCAGAGGTAGGTCCTAAAGCTGAAACATGTAGCATCTGTGTGAGCCCGAGACGCCTTTCATGGCATTATTGTATCATTCAAGCCTATGGTCTCAGGGATCGGGTTCCACCCTTTCCTGTCAAGGTGCATTGCACTAGATCTGTGAGTGTTTCTTTGCCTGTTCAGCATCAAACAACTCTTTCTCAGGTTTGCAAGGATCCCACCTGGTCTTTTGTACACACTATCTCAAAGTTCTACCAGCTGAATGTTAAGGCCTCAGCTGATGCCAGCTTTGGACATAAGGTCCTTCAGGAGGTCTTTGAACTACAGGCAGTCCCCAGTCCTCCTGTTGTGTGTTTTTTTTTTTTTTTTTTTTTGAGAATTTGTTTGCTGCATTTCTCACCTCTCAGGTTGACTGACTGCTTTTTGGATGTCCTGATGGTGAAAGACTCCCTGGGGGAGATTTACTAAAATTGGTGCACACAGAATCTAATGCAACTGTGCATATTAATCAAGTCCACTTCTAGTTTTTTTTGTCAAAGCTAACAAGCTGAAGTTAGTAGCTGATTGGTTACTATGCACAGCTGCACCAGATTCTGTGTGTACTGGTTTTATTAAATCTCCCCCCATGTCCCTCAGTGAACAAGGAACAAAATAGCATTTTTGTACACGCCATACAATACTTTTCTTAAAATCCATTGACAGGCACAGGTCTCACCCCTCTGTTAATGATCATGCTCTCTAATGCTTTGCTAATAAACTGAAATTTTAGTAGTGGGGTGGGGGTTATCCTCCGCTGGCCTACAGTTTTGTGCTTGCCAGTGTCCAGTCCTGTAGGCAGCAATATTACCTAATGAGTAATACCTCCTGCGTCTCCCAGAGAGCTCAAAGAAAAGTACTATAAAACTACAAAAATCCTATTTTTCACAATATTTATTTTTATTAATATTACATGTTAAGCATGAAAATGTTTGTTTTTCTTTTTGTGTATGCTTGCATGGATTCTGTGAATATGTGTAAGCATCTTGGTCCTAAGCTATGGATAAAGTATATCAAGCTGTCTCTTAGAAATAGCATGTGTTGATCGCAGCTGTTACAGCCTTGTCCATTGTCAGTCGCGGCACAGTGCACCTAATGGACTGCATATTCCAGTATGTCCTCCTACAATATCTTCATGGCTTATGAGAATCGAAGAGGTACCGTATATACTCGAGTATAAGCCGACCCGAATATAAGCCGAGGCACCTAATTTTACCACAAAAACTGGGAAAACGTATTGACTCGAGTATAAGCCTAGGATGTGCCTCACTTTGCCTCACTGTGTCCATGACTAGACTGACGTTTAACATGGGAGTCTATGGAAGGGGTGCCTGGTTTGAAAAATCGGTGCTCCCCAGCCGTAGGTCCCCCAGACAAGAAACTTTGCAAACCTGTAGAGGAAGAGTGGGGCTACATGTGTGCCAAGTTTGGGGTCCAGAGGACCTACGACCGGCTGGTACTGGGTCCCCAAAGTCACCAGAGAAATGACCGTTTAACATGGGAGTCTATGGAAGGAGTGCCCAGTTTTGAAAAATCGGTGCTCCCCGGCCGTAGGTCCCCCGGACAAGAAACTTTGCACATTTGTAGAGGAACAGTGGGGCTACATGTGTGCCAAGTCCAGGGGACCTACAGCCGGCCGGTACCGGCTCCCCAAAGTTCGGGAGATCAGGCGCAAAAAGGTGACTCGAGTATAAGCCAAGGGGGGCATTTTCAGCACAAAAAATTGTGATTAAAAACTCGGCTTATACTCGAGTATATAGGGTAAATAAGATGGAAGAGTTGGTATTATTGGCCTAAAATCGATATAAGGTTTACTCTCAAACTTGGGTTCATTGGAATAGATTCATATGCTCGGAGGAAGGAAAGGTCTTATTTGTATCTTGAAGGGTATTATATATAGTGGAAGAGGATTTACTGAGTACCCATCTCCCCTGCCGGCGGGTACATGTACATTTACACTTTTTGGGGTTCTTTCCCCCCTCTCCTCCTTTTTTTTTTTTCTCTTTTTTTTCCCTACGCCGCTTTGACATCCAGCAGGGGATCTTCTCCCTGCGGCAGCTTTCACTATTTAAAAATGGCATGGCAGTGCGGAGCTCCGCCCACGAGGCCATGCCATTCAATCACAGTTCCCTGTGAATTCACAATGGCTCATAGTTCTGAATGGACTGCAAGGTCCCTGATGATCAGCCTTGTAGTTCATTAACAAGCCCTGCAGCTTGTAAACAGTCAGCCCGTATGCAGGTATTGGCTAAAAGCTGTAGGGCTTGCCTGCAGGAGTCTGCCATTGCACTCGATCCACTGATCATAGGTGCAATGCTTTCCAGCCTCCTTAGGAAAAAAATATGCACTTTTTTTCCTGCAAAAATATGTGCATTTATTATTTTTTCCCAAAAGGTGAACTTATCCTTTTAAAGATTTTAGACTTCCCTTTGTAATCTAAGGCAGATGTAATTTTCAGTGGCACAAGGTAGGCTTTCACAAATCTTTAAAAGTGACACTTGCAAATCAACAATGAGTAATCAAAAATAGTGATGCTTTGCCAGGACCACAGTCAGAGCCATGTTACCTTTGCTAAAATTAATATTTCCAAAAAGTAGAGAGCCAGCAGACAGATCTAAGAAAAACAACCCCCCCCCCCCCCCCCGAATAGATCACACAATCATTTCCATTTTTCCATTTTCCCTTGACAGCTTCGTCTCATCCTAGTATAAGGACCTGGGTTATTCTGCTACCATTTTTATCGTGGTTATGAATGTCTCATTCCAAAGTAGGAAAAGACCACCCTATTCACAGAAGTGCCTTAACAGTATTCCAGATGCTTGATGCATAAGCTCAGTATATGTAGCAGAGATTTAGATAGCTGAAACCTACCTGTGGTTATATATATATATATATATATATATATATATATATATATTTAGCTTGCATAGAATACAGTATGCACTTACAGAAGCACCTGCATATATTTTATTTGGTTACACTGTTATGTGTTTGTTCTACTGTTTAATTCATAGCATTCTATATGTCTTTCTCTGTTTTTGTCCCTGCAGACGGACAATATATTGGAGGATCAGGACCTTATAGATATTGGAGTCACAGATGTAGAACATCGTCGCCGACTTCTTCAGGCAGCCCATTTTTTACCAAAGGTAATAAAGTTACAATGATGCACCCGTCTTTCGAGGTTTTAGGTTTATTTCAGGGTCCCCTGAAATGCATCCAGATTGAACTGGTTTTACGCTGTGTAAGGGCTCTTTCACGCTGGCGATCTGCCCAACAGTCTCGGCTTTGTTCAGCGAGGGATCAATGCGTTGATCCCTGTTGACCAGACGAACGACAGGTCTGTCTCCTTTGTTAACTGAGCTGAGATGGACCTGTCAGAGCCCCGCTGTCCTCTATGGGGAAATCGGATGGAAATGGACAGCCTGTCTGTTTACATCAGTTCCGCCAGACAGATGGAAAATAGGGTTTACATCCGTCCTTTTTTTTTTTTTCTCCAGACAGGATCGGATAGCAGCGGGTATGCCACCGCTGACATCCGCTGCCCCATAGGGGAAAATGGAGCGTCCGATCAGGTCTGCCTGAAAAAACTGACAGGTGGACCTGATTAGAAAGCCTGTGTGATAGGGGCCTAACAGTACTGTCATGAACATTCAGAGTACTTGAAAATGTCAGTGTCAGTATGGAAACCAGGACAATGGAATAACTGTTTCCTTAGATGTAGCTTTCAATGCTGTAGAATGGTCTTCTCTAAAAATTGCTCTAGACTGTGCCTAAACTTATTGACTGGGAAAGTCTGGTATACAGATGGGATATATGTACCATAAACCAGGCAGGGATCCCTCCCCCCTCTCTTTATGACATTTGAAAAAATAAACAAACTTGGCCTCCCTCAGCATGCAGTTGAGGAAGAGAAAATTGCACTATATGCAGATAAGATGGTGCTGGTTCTGGCAGATGCATGTCCCTCCCCCTCAGAAAGCACTTAATATAATCACTGCATCTGGTTCCTCGCTGGCCTCAATATAGACTAGACTGAGAGTATTCTATTTCCTATAGATTTTTGTGTTATTCGACCGTTCGTTGAGATTCCTTTTAATTTCCGTTGTAAAACTTGGGAATTCACATAACTTCATATAAAACGTAAAATGTACTACTATATGTTTTGTATTTTAAAGTGATAATAAACCTTCATTTTTTTTTAAAACTAAAATAACCAACATGTCATACTTACCTGCTCTGTGCAATGGTTTTGCACTGAACAGCCCTGATCCTCTTTTTCTGGGGTCCCCTGCATTGGCAGGGGACCTTCTCTTTGGCAAGTGCACCCAGGGAAAGCCACTCTCCCTGGAGGCACCCATGCGTGCTCGCTGCCCAGTCTGCGTCTATTGACACAGACTGGGCGACTTGGCCCGCTCCCTCGTCAGTGTTTGACAGCAGCGGGAGCCAATGACTATTCGGGGGAGGGAATGGGCTCCTGTTGCATAGAAGGTTTTTTACCTTCATGCATTAGGGTAAAAAAAAAACCTGAAGCTTTAGAACCGCTTTAAATCCAAATGTGTGGCCTAGTCTACACCAAGTATTTTTACATGATGGTACAATTCCCAATACCTTCCCATGTCGCCATTTACAAAATTGTGTTACCTTCTACTGAAATTTGTTTGCAATTGCCTTTGCCTGAGCTATAAGTTATTACATAAGCCCACAAAAAATCGAGGACTTGAGTTACCTTTTTCAACAAAGATATTATGCGAGTACCAAACTCTTGTGACTTGATCTGTTCTGGGAAATGAGTATAAAGTGAATTTACTAGCTGTTGGTTTACTGGGACACCCTAAATGGTTGTTTTATGTACTGTACTGAAGGGAGGGTGAGAAAAAACTCACAACCCTCTGCTATCCTTAAGTGCTTAAAATAAAATTAGGGACTGGACCAATTACGTTACCTTAGGGGCTGGGATTACCATCTACCATTGTGGGAGAACACCACTTTGAGTGGGAAGGAGTGGGTGTATGGTTTCTAGGCCAGCTGCTGTCAGTCTGTATTTACTCATTTGCCGAATTACAAGCCTCCCATAACCTATTGAGAAGTCAACTGTACAGATGCTTTCAACTCTGCTGGGTCCTTTATTCTCAATTCCCTACCTTTTCCCCTTAAAGTAATACTAAAGTCTCATTTTTTTAAGTTAAAAATAACAGAAAAGTTATACTTGCTCTGTGCAGTAGTTTTGCACAGAGCAGCCTAGATCCTCCTCTTTTCGGGTACTTCTGTGCTTCTGCCCCCTCCCTCCTGTTGAGTGCCCCCACAGCAAGCAGCTTGCTATGAGGGCACCCAAGCCGAGCCACAGCTCCGTGTGTCCATTTAGACATGGAGCCGCGGCCTGCTCCGGCCATGCCCTCTTTCTCTCTTCATTGGCTGACTGAATTTGACAGCAGCGGGAGCCAGTGGTGCCGCGCTGCTGTCTCAGCCAATGAGGAGGGGAGTCCTGAGACACTCCTGCAACATCGCTGGATCTAGATGAACCTCAGGTGAAAATAACCTTCTGCCTTTACAACCACTTTAAGCCAGCCACAGATGAAGTGATTTTGTTTTCTGCAACCACAGGTTGCTGGAAAGAAAAACCAATCGATTCTTCCATCAATCCAGTCAGTGTTGATGGGGGGAATCTCTCCAACAGAACTAATGTGTTCTTCTGGTGGGGGGAGCCATCTTGGCCGGGAGAAAACAAAATGATTATTGCTAGTTGTCATAGCTGCTGACAGTAATTTTATGAAAAACCGGATAGGCTGGTTTTGTCCAAGTTGATCGATCAATTTGCAATCAGCCTGCTCATACATGGTTAGAATCTAGTCGGATCCCTGCTTAACCGACTGAGATTTGAACCAATTGTGGCTGGCTTTACCCTGACAACACCTTTTTTTAAAACTTTCTTTTAATATGACCTTAGTCTTGTTGGTGACCTTTGCAGAAGCATAGTATCATCTAAAGCTATTTCGCAGCTTGTAAATTCTCTCCAGGCTTGGGAGGTGGATGTAACACAAGTGGACAATGAGATGTGAGTGCTTGGAGGTTCCTTTAAAATATTTTCTCTGCATCAGAAAAAAAAAATCTTCAGGTATATAGCTTGAATAGAGCATGGATAATCCCAGATTTATTGTAAAAACATTATATTACTCGTTCAAAGTTGCTCTAATGCGCATAAATCTTTTTCACATGATTATGGTCATGTCCTAGCATACAGTGTTTCTGAGAACTGATTCACAAATGTGCTCTATCCCACTAATCCCAGTGTGCATTCACAAGGCATCTGGCATTATAAGTACACAAAAGGGGAATTGCTATATAATTTATTGTTCTTGGCACTTGAGGCTGTCGTTTAGAATTAGATGGCCAAAGAAATCCTCCTATGTTGATTTGGCCCACAGTTCACTCCCCTACATAAAATTATTAATTTGCTAAAGTTTGGGGCCCATAGCTTGACCTGTTAACATCTAACTCAAATGCTCCAGATTTATAGACCCTTCATCTCCTACAATTTTCAGTAGTTAGTTTGACCTTACAGGCACTCCTTCCTGGTTTTAGAACATAGCTGATAGATGAGACATTATTGTTTAGCTATAGTGGATGTTATTTATTGGTATACTTCCGCTCCTTAGATGCACTTTGCAGGAATACTTGTTAAGATGCCATCAAACTTTTTCACTGTAACGTATTACAGTGATCCTGTGTAACAGACCTTATAATACATTGATAAATCTTATATTGTGTCAAAGCATTAATATCTATTCTTTGCATGTCATTTTGTATTGGCACTGCCCTTGTATCCAATAAAAGACTAAATTGTTATACATATCCATTCTAAATATGTTTGTCTTTTTTATGCAAGATGTGTTAGTGTGTTTATCCCATTGGAAATTAGAACAATTCTGGAAATTGAATTCACCTTAATAAGTGTTTAAGCTTACATAAACCGATATCCTAGCACATTTTGGTTCACAATTTGTTTGTTTTTTTTTTGTTTTGTTTTTTAAGCCATTCCCGCTGTCGTGGGATCAGTCTGTAACCTCATGGCTGCGTAATCTTTCCCTCCAGCAGTATGCTTCCAGTTTTTTAAGCAGCGGCTATACCTCTATGGATACGCTTCGAAGTTTGTGGGAACTTGAGATTGTCAATGTAAGTTTTCCTTTTAATCATGTTTTAAATTGAGGAATCCCATGCCTCGGCAAATCACTAGTACTAATTTCAGCCATGGATAGCCCTGTTGACACCCAATTATATTATATCCGATTGGAAGTTTGAAGGAGCTGGGTAGAATATTGTTGCCAAAACATCAGAGATTCTGACAGCCGTGGGTTTTTGCTGGAAGGGAGGATTCCTTAATCCACTCTGTTTTGGCACTGAAGAGGGAATCAATGGACTTCTCTTAATCAGCCTGTGGGACTGAACAAGAGAAATTTTACAGTATATGGCCAGTTTCGATAAACAGACTCTCTACCTGTTCTTTTGATATTGCTCATGCCTGGTTGCAATGGCACCTAACAGCAACATTGTGGGAGAAAGTGGTAACTATCCCTAAAGACAGATGTTGATTAAAAATGCTATTAATTGCCCCAACTCTGGAGGGCTTTCTCTAGTATAGGGTAATTTTGCTGCAAACAGAATTGATTACAAGGTATCCAACATTTGTGCACACAGGCAGCCTGCTGGTTTAGATTTTTTGAAAAAGCACTTATTAAGATGAATGGCTATGTATGACACTGGAAAATGTATTACTAAAAGAGCTGAAAAACCACATGGTCCTTGATTTACCAGATCTGACCATGGAACAGATGATCTAAAGACTGCAACCCTTTCTTCTTGTTAAAAAAAAAAAAGACTGCAACCCTAAAATGTCCTCTTTCTGACAGGTGCTAAAAGTAAATTTATTGGGACACCGAAAAAGAATCTTGGCCTCGCTTGCAGAAAGACCATGTGAGGATCCTCCTCAGAAACCACCACGATTCTCACAGTTGCGGGTGAGAAATATGGACACACACACCCACACACTATATATGTGTTATGTATGTGTTTACTATATATATTTAAAAATATATATATAGTAAATATTACAGGGGTGTTAACCCTTCCCTATAGTATCCAAAAGACGTATAAAAAAATAATTTTTTTTGGCTGGAGTTACAATTAAAAAATATACCTGTTCCAACTTGCATACAAATTCAACTTGAGAACAAACCTACAGACCCTATGTTATTTGTAACCCGGGAACTGCCTGTATATGTTTTTTAGTCCATTTCTTTGTCGATTTACAGCTTAAATGTAATGTATTTTTATTATTTTAGAGTCATGATATTCTCCCTCGGTCTATGCCATCCATTCCATTTGGTGAGCAGGATGCCGGACTAGATTCTGGAAGAAATAGGATAGAAGGCGCAGAAAGCAGGGAGCACCACAAAGTGCTGGCATCTACAAAAGAGGTTTGACTTGTTCGATATATTGCAATATTTGGTGACTGTATTGCATTATCAAAAAGGACCTCAGCAGCTGTTGTATCAGCTACTGCTTTGAATAAGACGAGGAATACAATTGTGAGCTGTCAGGGGTGGGAAAGCTACCAAAACAGTTGACAATCTTTGTCTGACCTTGTGTCAGGACATTACAGAAAATCTATGGTCACAGCACACTTTTTTTTTTAAGAGGCACAGTAAGTTTGTTAAAGACTTAATTTTTCTGCCACAAGTGTTTGGAAAATACAGAATGAAAATTTATTTTTCCCAAGTCGTCTTCCAGGATAGTCTACGGGATGTAGAGACCCTCCCAACGGGATGGAAAACATGTTACCCCTCTGAGAATAAAAGGCGGTCCTCCAGGCCCCCTGATTCAAGGTTTCCTCTGTATGGGGGTAACATGTTTTCCTGGAACGTATGGGACCCTCACTCAGGGGTTTCCTGGATTTGGTATATGGATCTCGTCTATGGCCCTTCAGCAAAACCCCCTCTTTATGGATATTCGGTGGCTGCTGTGTCCCTTGCTTTCTGTGTCCCTTGCTTTCTTGTGGCCCAGGAAGGGTCTGATGGTGGTTACCTAATCTTGGCTAGGGTCCTCCTGCTGAGCCGGATACATCACAAACAAGAAGTGTGGCCAGACTGGCATTCGTTGAGTTTTCATGCATGGCTCGAAGGCGGAGGAAAGAGCCCGGTAGTTACTTGTATCTGGTGCCTTCTTTCCTCATTTTGGTGTACAGTGAGAGCTGCCATCTCCTCTCCCCCTAATGACAGGGCCCGGCTGGTGCTAGCCTTCCTCGAGGGGTGGGAGGGCGAAGGAAGCTTGGTAAAGGAAGATTCTGCATGGCTTGTGCTATGTTATTGTGTCCATTGAGAAAGAGCTAGCAAACCACCTTTTAACTCTTTCAATACTTTTTTTGTCAGAATTAAAAATTCCCCCTACCTGGTGTCCAAACATTTCACAGCCAAGGCATCTTCGGCCAGGGAGGTCAGGCATAAGGTCCTTAAGGGGGTGCATCTGTGGCTCTTTCAATGTCTTTTTCAGGGAACAAGTATAATGTTAGTGATTCTGGGTAATAGGAGGAGGGGAATCCAAACCTAGGGTTTTTAGGTACAAGCTTACTCTTGATGATGTGGATGAATTACAAAAAGCTATCTACAGGTGAAACTCAAAAAATTTGAATATCGTGCAAAAGTTTATTTATTTCACTAATGCAACTTAAAAGGTGAAAATAATATGAAATAGACTCATTACATGCAAAGCAAGATGGTTCAAGCCGTGATTTGTCATAATTGTGATTATGGCTTACAGCTCATGAAAACCCCAAATCCACAATCTCAGAAAATTTGAATATTGTAAAAAGGTGCAATATTCTAGGCTCAAAGTGATCCAGTCTAATCAGCTAAATAAGCCATAACACCTGCAAAGGGTTCCTGAGCCTTTAAATGGTCTCTCAGTCTGGTTCAGTAGGAATCACAATCATGGGAAAGATTGCTGACCTGACAGTTGTGCAGAAAACCATCATTGACTCCCTCCATAAGGAAGGAAAGCCTCAAAAGGTAATTGCAAAAGAAGTTGTATGTGTCGAAAGTGCTGTATCAAAGCACATTAATAGAAAGTAAATGTGGAAGTAAAAGGGTGCACAAGCAGCAGGGATGACCGCAGCCTGGAGAGGATTGTCAGGAAAAGGCCATTCAAGGGGACTTTCACAAGGAGTGGACTGAGGCTGGAGTCAGTGCATCAAGAGCCACCACACACAGAGGGATACTGGACATGGGCTTCAAATGTTGTATTCCTCTTGTCAAGCCACTCCTGAAAAACAAACAACATCCGAAGCGTCTTAACCTGGGCTAAAGAAAAACAGACCTGGTCTGTTGCTCAGTGGTCCAAAGTCCTCTTTTCTGATGAGAGCACATTTTGCATCTCATTTGGAAACCAAGGACCCAGAGTATAGAGGAAGAATGGAGAGACACACACTGCAAGATGCTTGAAGTTTAGTGTGAAGTTTCTGTGTTGATTTGGGGAGCCATGTCATCTGCTGGTGTTGGTCCACTGTGCTTCATTAAGTCCAGGGTCAATGCAGCTGTCTACCAGGAGATTTTGGAGCACTTCATGCTTCCTTCCGCAGACAAGCTCTATGGGGATGCTGACTTCATTTTCCAGCAGGACTTGGCACCTGCCCACACTGCCAAAAGCAATAAAACCTGGTTCAATGACCGTGGGATTACTGTGCTTGATTGGCCAGCAAACTCTCTTGACCTGAACCCCATAGAGAATCTATGGGGAATTGCCAAGAGAAAGATGAGAGATATGAGACCGAACAATGCAGAAGAGCTGAAGGCCGCTATTGAAACATCCTGGTCTTCCATAACACCTCAGCAGTGCCACAGGCTAAAAGCTTCCATGCCACGCCGCTTTAAGGCAGTAATTGCTGCAAAAGGGGCCCAAAACCAAGTACTGAGTACATATGCATGCTTATGTCCGATATTGTTCTATGTACAGTCCTTGTTTCATTGATTGCATGTAATATTCTAATTGTTTGAGATTGTGGATTTGGGGTTTTCATGAGCTGTAAGCCATAATCATCACAATTATGACAAATCACGGCTTGAACTATCTAGCCTTGCATGTAATGAGTCTATCTCGTATATTGGTTTCACCTTGTTGAAAAGTTGCATTAGTGAAATTAACTTTTGCATGATATTCAAATTTTTCTAATTTCACATGTATGAGACGCTTGAAATCAAAGAGGACAAGGTCCAGCTCTCCCAAGCATGACCTGATTTATGAAGGCTTACAGGGAAAAAAGTCCAGGGTTCTTCCTGTCCACAAATCTGACTGATGCTATTCAGTTTGAATGAAAGGAGCCTAGTAGAAAGCCTTCCTTCTCTATTAGTATGAAAAGGAGGTTTCCCTTCAATGATGCTGATCTGCATTCATGGAATAAAATTCCTAAGTAAGATGTGCCTCTGTCTAAGGTGTCAAAAAAATCAGATCTAGCCTTTGAAGACGTGGGGGTCCTTAAAGTGGTTGTAAACCCACTTATGCAACTTGCACCTACAGGTAAGCCTAGATTAAGGCTTACCTGTAGGTGCAAGAAATATCTCCTAAACCTACACGGTTTAGGAGATATTTACAAAAAAGACATGCACCGATGTCTACGGCGCATGCGCGCTGTAGACAACGGTGCATTCAGTCAGAATACCCATTCACAAATCTGGATTTGACGGCTCCCATGCCCATGCGTGGGAGTGACGTCTTCGCCGCTCCAGGCCAATCACAATACCTATCTTAAAAGGGCTCAAGACCCGGTCAGGCAATTCTACTGCAAAAATGTGTTTCTGCAAGTTGCATTTTGCAGAAGATAATCTCTTTAGCCTGGGTCTGCAAGAAGCCAAAGAAAGCAGTGCTGACAAAAAAAGTTTCCGGAAAAGAAGAAAATAACGGGCAGAGAAGTAATCTATTTTAATCCTCCTCAACGGCCCACCAAACCCAATTACTTTTTTCCCAGTGGAAGGAAGGTTAGGGGGCTTTCTCCCAAACTGGGGATCCATCACCTCCAACATTTTCGTTTTACACTTGATAGCTCAGGACTGCAAGCTGGAATTCGACTCCCTTCCTCCTCAAATTTTTTTTATCACAAATCTTCCCAAAGATGAGGAAAAAGCAAAAGCCTTGTGTCTTCAGGTGGGAGAGATGATGGATACAAATATTTGGGTTCCTGTTCCCACTGGGGACAGGGGTCATGTTTTTTTCTCCCATATCTTTGTAGTCAAAAAACTGTTCAGTTCGTTTTAATTCTGAGGCCCCTCAACAGGTCGATAAGATGCAAATGTTTTCAGGTGGAGTCGATTGTCTAACTCTGAGTTATCCTAAGTCCAGGGCGTTTCATGGTCACTCTGGACCTGAAGGATACCCATTTTCACATCCCCATACATCTGGCATATCAAAAGTTTTTGAGGATGGCTAGCAAAATGGGGGACAAAAACTCAACACCTGAAATGTAGAGCTCTACCGTTCAGACTATCCTCAGCCCCCAGAATGTTCTCAAAAGTGTTGAGGGAGGCTTTGGCTCCCCTGAGGATGAAATGAATTTGAATCATTATCTATTTGAACAATCTCCTGTTGGTAGACTCATCTTTTCCAAAAATGTTGGAGGATCTCCGGTGCACCCAGAGCCATTTGCAGTCCCTGGGATGGATTCACTTGGTAGTCCTGTAGATTTTTCTTCCAGAGAACAAGTGCAGAAAGGTCATTCACCATGTGGCTTGTTTGCAGATGAGTCTCCCAGTTGAGGTGAGAGAAATTTTGGCATTGGTAAGTCTCATGACAGGGTGCTTTTCCGCTGTTCCTTGGGCCCATTTTCATCAGAGATCTCTGCAGCTTTTTCTCAAGAGACACTGTGGAGAACACAGTTCTCCTCCCACACAAAGGGAAGCAGTCTCTTTGGAAAGGTGAGCTCAAACCCTCCACCACCAGAGGGTTGGAATGGAACTGTCCCATTTCCAGAAGATCTACAGACCCCAGCTTATGGCACTGAGGGCACACTTATAGGACAGGGTAGCCCAGGGGCAATGGTCGGTGACCAAGGCCAAGTCATCCTCACATCAGTGGAGCCTCATCCCCAGAGAGAACTCTTGGCTGTGGAAAAGGCAATAATGAGTTTCAACTTCAGCTGAAAAGTCATCACCTCCAAAGTCTTTTGGACAACAGCACTAGGGTCGCATATATAAATGAACGCGTGCTTACAAGAAATCGCAAGAACAATTTTGAAGTAGTCAGTCAGTCTGGCTTCAATCTCAGCGATTCATTAAAGTCATCTAGAATGTGTTGGTGAACTTTCTCAGTCATCAAGCGATTTGCCAGGAAGAATGGCTCTCAATACAAGTTTTTTTTCTTGCCCACAGATTTGTGGGACCAACCGGAGGTTGCCCTGTTGTGTGCCTCACAGGCGAAAAATTAAGATATCAAATTTATTTTCTCAGAATCCTGCAGTCTTGACGTTGGGCATCGATGCTGTGAAAATCGATGGAATTTCAGACTGAGTTATGCTTTCCCCCATTTTTAAACAAATTCCCTTAGTCTTGCAGAAATTTCAGCAGAAGAGGTCCGATCTCATTCTCTTGGCTCTGTTTTGCCCAAAACAGGCTAGTTTATCCTCCTGCAGTCCTTGGTAGATTCTCTGTCGGTATTCCTTCCCAAAAGGAAATATCTCTTGTTTCAGGGACCGGTTCTTTATCCAGATTTAGACATATTAAACTTGGCAGCATGGTATCTAAAGAGCTTAAAGTTTTGAATATACTAATCGATTGCAGAAAACCAGTAACCGGAGCAATCTATTTGAAATTATGAAAGAATGTCCGATCTGTCTGCCGCAGTGTTGCAGTCCCGCTAAAAATCGCTGATCACCGGCATTACTAGTAAAAAATAATTTTATAAAAAAGTAGTAAAAAAATAAATAATGCCATAAATATATCCCCTTTTTTGTAAACGCTTATTTTACCAAAAATATGTAGAATACATTTTGGCCTAAACGGATAAAGAAAAAATGTCTTTCGTCCATGGACCGACACAGCTTCTCTATTGACAAAGTGGGTATTATCCGTTAATTAGGAGTGACTAGGCAGAAAACTTGTAAAAAGTGTTGGATCACACCCTCTACAGTACCGCCCAGTGGGCGGACCCTCTGGGTATATCCCCTCAGTCTGCATCTCGCAGATCAGTTTTTTTTCTGTCTAGCAAGGAGTAGGACATGGCTCCCTTCGGGCCCATTGGTCCGGGGGAAAATATATATATATATATATATATATATATATATATATATATATTTTGCTACATTTTTTTGTTTCCTGCGATTTTCGATCAACTGCCGACTGGGTGACAGGCTGGATCCTCGATCCTTGTAGTCTCCCCAGTTTCGGCCATCGAGCGTGTGCCGACCCTAGCTACGCGCTGGGTTTTCCACGACATGCCCGTCGCTCCACGGGTGGCCGGTGAGCCTACGCTCCAGGGCCTGCATCGGACCGCTCAGCTTCGGCTGACCTTACGGCCGAGTCGCAGCAGCCTGGCAGGTGAGCTTATGCTCCAAGGCTTGCATCGGACCGCTCAGCTTCGGCTGACCTTGCGGCCGAGTCGCAGCAGCCTGTCCGGTGAGCGTTGTGCTCCAGGGCATACATATGGCCAACAGTCACCTTCCGTGCGTGGACGATGATCTGTTCGGAATGTCTTCCAGCATGATACATGCAGGATAGGTAAGTAAACTCCCCTGCCTCGGCTGGGTGATTTGGCTGGACATTCCTGGAGAGATCAAGTAAGTGGTTGTGGCCCCTTTCTTCCCTCTCTCCCTGCATTTCCCTCCTCCCCGGACTTCTAGCTAAAGGTTGCTGGGTGCTGGGGGTCACCTAAGGGGTTCCACTGGAGCGGGGCTGGCTGTAGCTAACATTTAAAAGAAATGTCATTTCTGCTTACCTGTGTGTGCTTCCTCCTCCATGCTGTCGGCGGCCATTTTGCGGTGGTCCATGCCGGGTTCGGCCTTTAGTGACTGCCTGGCGGCCATCTTCCTGTGGTTTCGGTGCCATTTTCTTGTAGTTCCATACCCTCTGGCCTCTATCGACTGATCGGCGGCCATGTTTGTAATGATCCACGCTGTATGTATATATTGCCGTTCGGTGGCCATCTTTTTGTGGTCTACGGCTGCTTTGGCCTCTATTTTCGGCTCAGCGGCCATTTTCTTAGAGCCCACATTATCTTCCATACAGACGTTTGGCGGCCATTTTGCGAGAGTCTCCGGCCTTTAGGGTGCATTACACTGGCGCGAGAAATTCACACAGGAAGCACAGATAAGAGAAGCAGACTGACACAGCAGCGGTGGGACAGCATCACAGGCGCAGCACGGCAGCATAGCGGTACCGATCCAAGGGTGGTGAGTCCTCTGGGTGACCCAGCATCTCTGCAGCACAGGAGGGTGGCCTATTGATATCTTGCCTGGAGCCCTGTGGGTGTCAGCGCGTGGTCAGCATGGCATCTGAGCCAGATGTCTTCTCCCCTGAAACACCAGATTTAGCAGATGGTGCCCCTGAGGTGTCTATGAACGCTATGTCGGCAATCCTAGAGGCGTTTTCTGCCAGGGTGGAAGCAGCACACGGGAATACAGGGGGTAGTAAACGCCCCCGTCCCCTGCAAGCTTCTGGGGATAATTCTGATTCAGAACCAGGTCCAGCTACGGCTCAGGGCCCAGATTCTGACGCATCAGAGACTGCAGACCGTGACTGGACAGTGAGGATGACTCCAAGTCCAGGTCAGTACGCGAGACGGCTTTGGTATCTGACCTTATTACTGCAGTGCGGGATACGCTAAAGTTGGAAAATACTGCAGAAGCAGCAGAGACTCCGGTCCACTTTGGGTTTCATAAACCTGCCTGCACTGCTAAGGTGTTTCCTTGTGTGTCTTATTTTGATAAACTCGTATACAAGGAAGGGGAGAACCCACTGAGGGTCTTTACAGCCCCAAAGAGGTTTGCGGTACGGTACCCCTTTGAGGAGAGTTTTCTGAAGAAATGGACCTCTCCCCCTATAGTGGACCCTCCGGTGTCCAGACTTAATAGAGCAACCACAATTCCAGTAGAAGGGGCTCCTGTTTTCAAGGACCCTGTGGATAAGAAGGCTGAAGCGCTCGCTACCTATACTCAGTGGTAGGCTCGGCAGTACGCCCGGCATTGGTGGGGGCCCTAGTGTCAGACACTTACTGAATGGGCAAGATTGCTACTCCAGGGGTTAAGGAGCGAGATGCTCCTCCTGATGAGATAACATTGGCCGACCAGTTGGTCCAGGGCCTTAGGTTTGTCTACGAGTCAGACATGGATACTATTCCCCTGCTGTCAAAAGCTTCGGTTTATGCAGTAGCAATATGCCACCTGATCTGGCTAAAGGGCTGGTCTGCGCGGACCAGACCTCCAAGAAAGCCCTGTTGGATCTGCCTTTTAAGGGCAACAGACTTTTTGGGGCCTCTATGGATGACATCATCAAGGATGCCACAGGAGGTAAAAGCACTTTGCTTCCTCAAACTAGCAAGGGTAGGGGCCACGCCAGGAGCAAGGGCCCTCCTTTACTGCACGCAACCGTTTTTTTTCGTCCCCCTAGGGTGACAGGGAAAAGACCCCAGGCTGACAAGGCGCCTGCCCAAGGACAAGAGCATCCTTGGTCCCGCAAACCCAACAAGCCTGCGTCTGCATGAAGGTCCGCCCCACCCAGCTCTCGGGTGGGGGGACGTCTTTGCAAATTCGCGACTCAGTGGACAGCTCTAGTCTCCGACAGGTGGGTTTGCGAAGTAATCTCCTCAGGCTACAAGATAGAATTTCTCTCTTGTCCACCGGACAGATTCATCACCTCCAATCTCCAGCTACTACCGACCCTTCGGGAGGCCCTGTATGGGGCGGTCCAGGGTCTACTGGAACCCGGGGTAGTTTATTCCTGTTCCAGAACAGGAACAGGGTCAGGGTTTTTACTCAAATCTGTTCATTGTGCCGAAGAAGGATGGGGTTCATCCAATCTTGGATCTCAGAGCCCTCAATTGCTTTGTGAAAGTACAAAGATTCCGGATGGAGTCGGTTCGATCTCACGGCTCTCCATCCGGGGGACTTTCTGGCCTCCTTGGACATCAAGGACGCATACCTGCATGTCCCCATATACTCCAGACACCAGAGGTTTCTGCGATTTGCTATCGGGAAGAACCACTACCAGTTTGTGGCCCTCCTGTTTGGCCTTGCCTCAGCACTAAGGACGTTCACCAAGGTGCTCGCTCCGATTCTGGCACTTCTAAGACAGTGGGGTATCGCTATCATGGCCTACTTGGACGACCTTCTACTGAAGGCCCCTTCAAGCTCAGAATTAGAGGTAAGCGTGTCCATTACCTGTCAGACTCTTCGAGACTGTGGATACTAAACACGCAAAAGTTAGTATTGGTGCCCACTCAACGCCTAGTGTACCTGGGGTTGATTCTGGATTCCTCAGAGGCAAAGGTATTCCTCCCTGTGGAGAAGTTGCAGACCCTTCGGGGCTGCAGTACGGCAGCTGACTTCCAGGAATTGGTCGTCACTCCGTTTTTGCATGCGAGTGTTAGGCCTCATGGTAGCCTCCTTCGAGGCGGTCCCATATGCTCAATACCACTAGAGTGTTACAGAAGGAAGTTCTGTCCAGATGGAACAGATGTCCATCATCTCTGGATTATCAAATCCGAGTGAGCCACCTAGTCAGGAGATCCCTGGTATGGTGGCTGACAGCACCTGCTCTAATGGCCGGGAAGTAATTTCTTCCGGTTTACTGGATAGTGATCACGACGGACGCCAGCCTTACAGGTTGGGGGGGGGAGTCTGGGGTGTTCAGTCGGCGCAAGGTTGCTGGACCCCAGAGGAAGCCCTCCTGCCGATCTATGTCCTGGAAATCCGAGCGATCAGGCTGTGCCTCTTCAAATGGTCTCTGAGGCTGCAAGGGCGTCCAGTCAGGATCCAGTCAGACAATGCCACAGCAGTGGCATATGTCAATCATCAAGGAGGAGCAAGAAGCTCAGCTGCAGCATCGGAGGTCGCTCGCTCGCATCCTGAAGTGGGCAGAGAGGAGCGTCCCGGCACTGTCGGCCGTGTACATTCCGGGTGTGGAAAACTGGCAGGCGGACTACCTGAGCCGCCAGATGCTGGACCAGGGAGAATGGTCCTTACACCCGGAGGTGTTCCAACTCCTCTGCCAAAGACGGGGCACACCAGACGAAGATCTTCTGGCTTCCCGACTCAATCGGAAGGTATTGAGGTTTGTGGCCCGGTCAAGAGACCCATGGGCAGACGCAACGGACGCGTTGGTGGCATTGTGGGGTCAGTATCGGTTAATCTATGCCTTCCCTCCCTTAAGGCTTCTTCCTCTTCTGCTCCGCAGAGTGGAGGCAGAGGGAATTCCAATGATCCTAATCGCTCCAGATTGGCCTCAGCGTCCTTGGTACGCCGATCTAGTACGTCTGGTAGCAGATGTCCCCTGGCGCCTACCACTACAGAAGGACCTGCTATCGCAAGGTCCCATACTCCATCCTGCTTTACGGTCACTGGCCTTAACGGCATGGCTGTTGAGAACCAGGTACTGAGAGACCGGGGCCTGTCAGATTCAGTAATCTCTACTATGAGAAGTGCTCGGAAACCGTCCTCTAGGAAGGTTTATCACCGCACTTGGAAGGCCTACATCTCCATGTGTGAGGAAATGAGATTACATCTGCATACTTATTTGGTTTCCAGAATCCTGCTTTTTTTACAGCATAGGATGGACCAAAGGCTTGCCCCAAGTACGATTAAGGGACAGATATCTGCCCTGGCTGTCTTTTTTCAGCGACCCCTTTGGCGACTCACTCTCTTGTGAGTACATTTGTGCGGGGGGTTCGACATGTGGCCCCTCCGGTCCGTCCCCCGCTACCTCCGTGGGATTTGAACCTGGTCCTCTCGGTGCTTCAGAAGGCACCGTTTGAGAATATTAGAGATATTCCCCTGTTGACACTTTCTCAGAAGGTGGTCTTTTTGGTGGCTGTTACGTCAGTTAGACGAGTCTCTGAGCTGGCAGCCTTGTCCTGCAAGGCTCCCTATTTGATTTTCCACAAGGATAAGGTGGTGCTGCGGCCGCAGCCTTCCTTTCTTCCGAAGGTCGTTTCGGCTTTTCATCTCAACGAAGACATTGTACTTCCATCCTTGTGTCCTCATCCGTCGAATCCTAAGGAGTCGGCGTTGCATTCCTTGGACGTTGTCCGAGCTTTGAGAGTATACCTATCTGATACTTCCCTGTTCCGGAAGTCGGACTCACTGTTTGTTTCGGTGGCTGGTCCCAAGAAGGGCCAAGCCGTCTCGTCGGCCACCATCTCTAGGTGGATCCGACAGTAATCCAGGCTTACGCCTTAAAGGGTCAAGCGCCCCCCTTTCCGGTCACGGCGCATTCGACCAGGGCAATAGGTGCCTCTTGGGCTTTCCGACATCAAGCGTCTGTTTCCCAATTATGTAAAGCGGCGACTTGATCGTCCGCTCACACTTTCACAAAATTCTACAAAGTTGATGTAGGTGCATCTTCGGATGCCCCTTTCGGCCGCAAGGTTTTGCAAGCGGCTATTTAGAGTTGCAGCTCCTCCGTGAAGGAGTGCTGTTTTGTGTTTGGGGTGAAGTTTATTTATATGCTGTTACCACCCCTCGTTTTTTCTCTGACACTGCTTTGGGACGTCCCACTTTGTCAATAGAGAAGCTGTGTCAGTCCATGGACAAAAGAGTAAATAGGATTTTTTACTCACCGTAAAATCCTTTTCTCTGAATCCATGGACCGACACAGCACCCACCCCTCCTTTTTAAGTTTGTACTGCTTTTTGACGAACTGATCTGCGAGATGCAGACTGAGGGGATATACCCAGAGGGTCCGCCCCCTGGGCGGTACTGTAGAGGGTGTGATTCTGCCTAGTCACTCCTAATTAACGGATAATACCCACTTTGTCAATAGAGAAGCTGTGTCGGTCCATGGACTCAGAGAAAAGGATTTTACGGTGAGTAAAAAATCCTATTTTTTTAAATAAAATCCTTAACAATCACTTTAATTTCTATTTCCAATTGAATGGGTTGCTTTACAAGGTGATCGTTTGCAACCACTTTAAGGCCAGTGTATAGACTTGTTTAAACCATCGCATAAATGCCACTTGTAGGTGTGCTTGGCTGTGTTTTTTTTTTTTTCCTCAGATGTACTTGAATTTGTGTTCTCTGTGTCTTCCTCTCACGTAACACCTTGAAAAGAATGCCATTGTTTGTGTCCTTGTAATTGTGTAATTTGTTATTGCTCTTGTTGAACCATCTGAAAGTAAGGATTAATGGCTTCCTAAAATATGCAACATTAGCAGTTTTACACTTGTGTTATTTATTTAATTTTTTTTAGCTTTTGTGCTTACAATCATGTATGCTAGTGAAGTTTTAATGTTAATTAGAATTTTTATGTGTAAAGTTGCCCAATTGATGAGCACGTAAGTTAAATAAAGGTGGTTATAGATTAAAGATATGTCTGATGCTGTGATATGGGGAACTGTATTTATGCAACTGTTGCACAAAGCCCCTGACACCCAAAACAGCAACAAAGGAAGAGATCACTGTATCGGTAGTAGACTATAATCATTGTGACTGGGTGGGTAAAGAAGCCTCACCAAACAAATCTTTAGTTCTTCCTGTCTCCCAGGTCACGTGACACATGCAGCACTTTGTCCTGTGTTGATACAGATAATGATCTAGCATGGTCGACAGTGTGCCTCCCACTGCGGTTTGACCATGCTGCTCACAAGGAGATGAATAGCTAACTTGTTTTGTTTGAAAGCATGCAGGGGGAGGGAGTGTGTCATGACTACCTACCTGGAAAAGATAACCATCAATTTTCCCATCGCACATGTTCCTGGAAAATGCTCCGGAACATTATGTGATGCAGCAACCACCAGGTGGAGACTCTATCTCGCATGGAACAGTGAAGATATTTGCCAGCACACCATGGATCTTCAGCTTAAGTCCAAACATTTTTTTGAAGGATGATCACATCACAGATAAGAAAATGTAAAGTTTCAGAGTAATGCAGGACCCCTTCGTCAGGCATGTGATGGAAAAGATACGCAGTGCCAGAACTCTAGGTGCACTCACGGCAGAGGGGGTTGAAGCAACTGAGTTTTGCTTGAGCTGAGCTGTACTTTCAGGGTTGCATGTCAAGACGCTTTTTTTTTTTTTCCTAGTGAAAACAAACATTCACAGTAGAGGGGGCATTAGCAATAAAATTCTGCTGTAAAACAAATAGATTGGGCCTTTTGGCAGGGGAAGAGCTGACCGGCAATAATGGGAGAGAGGAAGAATGGATTTCATTGCTCATGAGACTTCATCTTTAAAGAACAGTATTGTTTAAATTTAAACTCCACTTTTTCTGTGAAAAAAAAAAAAAGCAATTATCCCCTGGTCGATTATATACGTTGCAAGCATTTAAGAATATTATTGCACAGTGCTGCCTAGAGCGGTTTGTGTTGGAACATATATAGTATGTGGATTGCAATCACTTCCTGTTTACTCTAGCTACTACCTACTTTGAGTACTAAATAGGTTTCTCGCTATAGTCAGACTATCAGTTGCGATGTCCCAATAAGCAAAAACTGCTATGAACAGCATTGAACCAATCACCTGAGCAGAAAATTACACTATTCGGGGAGGGGGGGGGGGGGTGTAGTTTTGTAAGCCTAAAGTTTGCAAAATGCAATACAGTACAAAAAAGCCATGTTCGAATTTACAGCCAGTTTTAGAAATTTTTATTGGCTGTAGATTGAACTGGAAAGATAATTGTTATGCACTTTTTTATTTTGGTTAAAAAGGTTTATTTATAAATGAAGGGAGTTGGCCTTTTTAAGAGGAAGTCTCTGCAGTGCATAGCTTGATTTAAACCCCCCCACTGTATTGTCTGCAACCCCCACCCCACTTTTCGACCATGTTGCTTTTAGGGAGACAAGTGGGTAAGGAGCTTGTATTGACGTGAGTTGTCATTCACCAGGTGCTTGTCTGAGATAGGGTTGGGGGGTGTGTCAGCCAGGATACAGGCTATGGGAATCTCCTCTGTTTACTCTGTAGCATTGGACCTGTGCTGATGACATCAGCTCACCTGATGCATGTTGTTATGGCAGAGAGGGTGGGAGTAACAGAGCTCAGCTTGAGCTAACAGGAATGACTACAAATTGGGCTGCCGGCAAGGGAGTAGATGATGGTCAGCAATGGGAGTAGACCAGCAGTTAGGATTTACCTTCTCGTGAGACTTTAGGATGTTTGGATTATTGTGCCCTTTTGATGTTTTCGAGTTTATTAATAATATATATTCTAGATTTGTTATGTTTTGATATTTGGTATTGTTTTTTTATAGGATGAATCTAGGTTAACATTAAGACCTCCAAATTCAGCCACCTCATATGCACCTCTACAGAACTGGCAGCACCAACCGGAAAAGCTAATTTTTGAGTCCTGCAGTTATGAATCCAGTGTAAGTATTTTCAATAACGTTTGAAACATTAGGTTAAAAGTATTGCCTGCCTGTTTTATTGTTTGTTTGTTTTTTTGTTTTTGTTTTTATATTGCAACATATACAAATTTTAAAGTTTATAAATGTGCTTCTCTGTACATTGGTTTCATAAAATTACCTGTTTATGTCAGTATTTAGGATCAATGCTTATCAAAGATTTAAGAGGGACAGAGTCCACTCAAGATGCCTGTGCCAAAATGAGGGTGAGTTCTTGTACTTTTTTTAAAGTGAGTGTGCAATAAAATAGAGTACAACAGAACGTAATGTATCTGTAATATCTGTTTGTAGAAGTCCACGGAGCAGATGAAAAAAACTCCAAGAATCACTCTTTCCATCAGCTACAAGGGTGTCAAGTTTATTGATGCATCAAATCAGGTTATTTTTACTACTTTAATTCTGGTTGACTTATTTTTGTACAAACTAGAGCGTTCACAGTGCAGCAAGGCAGATGCTTGGTACGGGAATCCGAATCTAGTTGAGATCACTGTAGTAGGGTGCCTTCTACAGTGTTCCTGGGGGGTCCCACTGGTATATTCAATAGTGTAAAAATAGCCATACTTGGGATTCTCCTTTAACAAGTGCAACTTTAGTGAGAACCTCTAAGATCTTCTAGGCTTTTGCAATTAGATCATTTTATTCAAACTGTAGCTTGGTTTATGTGTTTATGAAGAGAAACGCCAATTGTTTTCTATGTGTAATTGTTGTGTACATACACCTTTTTAATCTGTTTTATACTTCACATGAAGTATAAAGCCTTTTACTATATTCTTTACCCTTTATTTACTATTTAAAATCTTACTCTTTCAGAATGTAATAGCAGAACATGAAATTCGAAACATATCCTGTGCGGCTCAGGATCCTGAAGACTTATGCACCTTTGCCTATATTACAAAGGACCTGCAGACCAGCCACCATTACTGCCATGTGTTCAGCACTGCCGATGTGGTGAGCCATGCATACATCCATACGTGTCATTTCAACAATTAAATGAAAAAGGATGATGGGATAATTCATAAAGAATTTTGGTGTAATTTATACACCTGTGTTCGGGCCATAGACATTAAAGCATTTACATATTCCTAACAATCGGTTAAGAGGTTTATAACAAGTTCTCACCTCCTATAGCTGCAGTCACTTTGTAAAAATGTATCCTCAATGTTCACAGCAGAAGCACTGAAGGTGTTCTCTAATTTAGCTCAGAAAAGAGCAAGTATATACCTTGTTTCTTGTGTCCTCGCTATCCACATGAGCGAGTTGTCATTATGTAGATAAAGAAATGCTGCAGAATGTCTCACCAGTGATGGCTTATCCGCCCAGCAAGGGAGTGACATCTAAAAACAGGTGAGTGTTCACTTTCTTTTAAATAGCAATCCTGATGCTGGGATGTTGTCACCAGCCTAAGGATTGCTAGTATGACATCAGCCTTAAAGTGGTTGTAAACCCAACCACACAACTTGCACCTACATGTAAGCCTAGATTAAGGCTTACCTGTAGGTGCAAGAAATATCTCCTCAACCTACACGGTTAAGGAGATATTTGCAGAAAACCCTGCACCGATGTCTACGGCACATGTGCGCCGTAGACAACGGCGCAGGCGCACTAAGCGTTGCCGGTTTTTAAATGGAGACTGCCGGTTTTCTCAATGGAGAATGACGGCCCCGCGCGCATGCGTGTGGCGTCATCGCCATTCCGGCCAATCACAGCGCCGGTGCGGCGATAACAGGAAGGCGGACATGGCGGCGGAGGGGGACGAGGAGCACTTTGATCTGAAGTAAGTGCCACATAATGAACTAGTATGCATAGCATACTAGCTCATTATGTCTTTTTCTTGCAGGTGTTTTTTTTTTTTTTTTTTAAAGTGGGTTTACAACCACTTTTAAGTCTCTAATTTGAAATTTGAGGATGAATTGCTTTACAAAAGCTGCATCTGTGCCATGGGTATGCTGCATTTCCTAGTTCAAATTCAAATGAGTTCCTAATTCAAAATAAGTGGGGCTGCTTAAAGGATAAGTTCACCTTTCATACATATGTTACACCCTTGCCGTGTCACTCATTAACAGTTCACAGTTGTCAGCTTGTAGTTCCTGATAAACTACCGCAGCGCTGTGGTAGTTCATTGATTCTTCCTGTCAGTTTATCGGCTTTTTCGTACGAAGTATGAGCACACAGATACTGACTGGTCTGCAGAAGACCTGCATGGCATCAGTGGTCTGCTGATCGCAGATTTACAGGCTCCTGCAGCAAAAAATAATGCACTTTTTTTTTTTTTTTAACCTGCAAAAAAAGTGAATTTTTTTTTTGTTAAAAGGTGAACTTATCCTTTTACTCAAAGCACATGCTTTCCCAGAATGCATGCAGGTAAACCATGTGTGCAATGCGCTGGTGTGAGCTAACTTAAGGAGATTTAGGCTGGGTTCACACCTATGCGAATTGGATGCAGGTTTCTCTATGGAGCCGGTTCACATGTCTCCGGGATGGCTGCGGAGCGCACTGCACAGAAAACCCTGTGCGTCTTTTCCTTTGTGAAACCGAATTCAGGCAAAGATTCTGCCCTGATTCGTCCCTGAAACAAGGAACAGGAATGGACAGCGTTGCTGTGCGGTCCGCGGCCGGTTTAGGTGTGAACCGAGCCTTAGGCATCTGTGGGCCAATGACTGATTACAACAACCAAAAAAAGTGCCAGTTTTAGTTGACTTTTTTTTAATAATCGTTAAATCTCGATCTCCATATAATTTTTTGAAAAGAGTATGGTAGACATTTTGCTATATTTATGTTAGCAGAGTGAATAAACCATAAGGTCTCTCCTCTGGCTATCTTCCAAGTCATTCAACAATGTGTATAATCTGATCTCTCTGCTAGTAGGATTTCATTTAGCACAAACAGCTCTACAGTAGATCCCCAATGCTTTTGCTGCAAATCTAGATTTACCCACCTGGAAAGAAATACAAAGCACAATTTGTTTTGTAATTTCTGAACATAATGAAATATTTACAGTGATGTTCTACTTTCTAATTATAATTAAGCATTGCAGTCTGGTATTGTAAGAGGATGTATGGAAGAGGATAATTATGGAATAAGCAGTAATGGGATTTGCATATATTGAAATGCTCAAAGCCGGTCAAAAGAAAGTTGACTGTCGGCCAAATGGACATGTCAGTGAATTATAATCTCAGAAGTGTGTCAAATGCATCAACACATACCCAAAACCTGCTGACAGAATATTATTTGGTCAGAGAAGACCTTGGTAATGGGGAAGAGGTGAAGGTGGGAAAAAAACTATTTAGACAGCCTTATGAATTATGTTTCAGCTAACTAAATTAGGTGTAGAGTAGATTTATTGAAGCCAAGGATTCTTGTTGAGAGCCTTTGACAGCCCAATAGTTCTCGTAACCCCCGCATGATTATGGAGTGACCACGAAGAGGAATTGTTATATCCTGTAGGGGAATATGCAAGTGTGAAAATAGACTTGGTAATGGAAGGTTAGAATTAATTTACCTGCATACCAGGCAGTATCCTATTGGGACTGAAAGATTTCAGTAAAGCTTAAGGTGGAATCTAGGGCATCTGTGGGTATCCATAACAACTGAGATTTTCAGAAACGTATCATGAAGTAAACTCATCTGAGGAATTTGGGCAAATGTATAATATTTTTGAAAGTTTAGTCATTTCTTAAATTCTTTGGTCCTATTTGGTTTGTATACTTGATGCAGCAAGAAATCCAGTCAAATTTTTTTTTTCACCATAATACTGATAAACCCACAAGTCACAGGGGGAAATTCAATAATCCTAAAAATTCTGTAGTTTTAACAGAAACTGATTTTTAATGTTTTAGAATTTACAAAATATTTTTAAAAAGTGTATTTTGAAGTCCAGCCATTTCAAGTGATTGTAAAGGATATATTTAAAAAAAATAACAAACAAGTTTATGCTTGCCTGCTCTTGCAATCCAGTCCTCCTCCATCTCTGGTACCCCACCGATGCTCCTGGCTCTTCCTCTTCTCAATATGCCACCATAGGAAGCCACTTCCTATTGGGGCACACCTGTGGGCTTGATTTCAAGCCACGCAGCCTGTGTCTATAGACATGGACAGTGAGGCTCAGCCCCACTCCCTGCTATCTCACAGGCTGTGGTTTACAGCAGCAGGAGCCAATGGCTCCCTTTGCTGTCTCTGAGCCAGTGAGGAGAAAGGAAAAGATCGCACCTCTGCTGCTCTTGGGCACAGGGGCTGAAACAGAGCAAAACATGAAAAAAATATTTTTCTCATCCATGGACCGACACGGCGGCTCTTAATCACTGAACGTGTGGGGTATATGTCCCTACTTGCAGGAGAAGACCTAGGCAGAATGTTAAATGTTAAAACATTCTAGAACAAACCAGAGCTGAACAGCCCCGCCCAGGGGGGCGGTCCCTCCGGACATTACCCTCCCACCTGCAGCTAGCAGACTTCAGTTTTTTTCTGCCTAGCAGAAGGAGAAGACGTGGCTCTCTCAGGAGCCAGTCTCCTGGAAGATTTTACTTTTAAATTTTATTCCTTTTGGGAATTTTTATAATTTATTTTTGAGACCTTCAATCAACTGTCGGCTGGGCAACAGGTTGGGTACACTAGTATCCTCGTAGTCTTCCCTGTCCGACCATCGAGCGTGCTGATCCTCGCCTTGTGTGCGTGAGACTCAGTTCACGACATACCCCATGGCTCCAGGGGTGGCCGGGTTGCTTTCATGCTCCCGCGGTCCTCTCAAGATTGAACAGTACCTACTGTATCTTTCGCGGTTGACCGGGCCGACAGCTACGCAGTACGACTCTGTGATAGGTCTGTCTGAAACAAGCCAGTGAGTCCCTCTATTGGCACCGAGGGTGTTCTCCAAGGTGAGTACATGCTGGCTGTGTTTCTGTGTGTGGGGGGTTCTCCCTGTCTCCCCCCTGTTATGCTGCTCTCTGCACCCTGTTCTGCTGCTGTGCTGTGTGGGGATGCTTGGGGGGTCACTCTGCCCTGGGGGGGGGGTCGCTCCAGGTCTGTTAATGTGTTTGGAATGTGTTCTGGGGGAATGTGTTTTGTTTTTTCGTGCTCCATTGGCGCGCTGTTTTAAATTTAAAAAGTGCGCCATCGGCGGCCATTTTGCCACGGCTCAAATCACAGTTATACAGGCGCCCGGCGGCCATTTTCTTGTAGCCGCGGCGCTTTGTTTTGTTTTCGGCCTCTAGTGGCGCTGCTGAACGCCGCAAATTCCACATCTCCTCACAGATTCTTCACTCTCCTCAGGCTCGCGCTACAGCGCGGCTCCGACAGAGGTACCGAGCAGTCCCTAGGGGTGGTGAGTACTCCGGGTATCCCCTCCTCAGCCCCAGCGTAGCCAGTGGGTGGGCTGTATTATTCACTGTATGGTGAATAAGGTCTCAGAGGGTGGCAACATGGAGTCTAGTTCACCTGTTTCTTCACACTTGTTAGAGACAACTGGCAGTGCTCCTGCACGTGCGGTCCTTATGGACCAGTTGTCGGCAGTCCTGGAATCATTCTGCCCAGGAGGGAAGCAGTGTGTGAGCGCAAGGGAGCAAAAAAGCCCTTCTCCCCACTTTATTTCCACAAAAAAAAAGGGGGGGGGAAGGGGGGTGTGTGCGCTGATTCAGATATGGGCCTAGCCACTACCGCTCAGGACCCTAGCTCTGAATATATTTGATGGTTTTGAACAGGACATTCCTTGCGAGGAAGACTCCAGTTCTGTGTCAGTAAATGACAGGGCGCTTGTTAATGAACTCTTTGCTGCGGTGAGGGACACTCGCAAGCTAAATGCTGCGGATGCAGAACCTCAGGCGGACAGTCTCCTCTGGTTCCTCAGGGCCGGGCCTTCTAAAAAAGTTTTTTTCTATATGTACCTTTCTTTGACCAGCTCATTGATAAGGTCTGGGGAAAAAGCCGCAGAAGACTTTTATGGTCCCGCGGCGTTTGCCTATCAGATACCCCTTTGAAGATGCCCTACTTAAAACGTGGGCTTCTCCCCCAGTGGTCGACCCTCCAGTCGCCCGGTTGAACAAGGCCACCACTCTCCCGATGGAGGGGACTCCTGCATTTAAGGACCCCACTGACAGGAGGTCAGAAGTGGTGAGCAGAGCCATGTTTGCCTTGTTGGGGTCTGCCCTACGGCCTGTGGTAGCGGCGACCCTTGTGTCTCAGACACTTACGGGATGTGCAAAAATTTTGCACCGAACTGTACAGGAACATAATCTTCCTCCAGACTCTATTGCTCTGGCCCACCAAATGGTGCAGGGCCTGGTTTATGTTGCAACACCACGTTAGACGCGGCCCCTTATTCCTCAGGGCCTCTGTCTTGGCGGTGGTATTGCGTTGTCTGATCTGGTTGAAATGCTGGTCTGCTGACCTAGCTTCTAAAAAGCCTCTGACAGATCTACCATTTAAAGGTGGTAGGCTTTTCGGTGCTGCGCTGGATGACATCATCAAGGATGTCACGGGAGGTAAAAGCACTTTTCTTCCTCAGGCTAGCAAGGGTAAGGAGGCCTCCGTAAGCAGGGTCCTTCCTTTCCAGCAAAAAAGGGGGTTTTTCGTCAGTCAACGGGGAGGCCCTCCCAGACTGACAGCGGTGTGGCTGGTGGACACAAGCGCCCCTGGGTGCATAAGCCAAACAAGCCGGCTCCCAAGCCCGCCTCCGCGTGAAGTCTTGCCCCCACCCGACTCTGGGGTAGGGAGGACGACTTTGTAGGTTCACGGATCGGTGGACCTCCCGGATCTCCTACCTGTGGGTGTGCGAGGTGATCACCTCAGGTTACAGGATAGGTTTCCGCTCCTGGACCCAGACAGATTCTTCCCTTGAATCTTCCTCTCCTTCCTGCCCGTCGAGCAGCCCTATGGGGCCTATTTAGGATTGCTCAGGTCCGGAGTGATTGTGCCGGCTCCGTCACAGGAGAGGTTTTAGGGATTCTACTCCAATTCGTTTGTCGTCCCAAAAAAGGGATGGGGTTCGGCCTATCTTGGACCTCCAGGTCCTGAATGCCTTTGTGACGGTGCAAAAGTTCCACATGGAATCCATTCGCACGGTGATCAGTACACTCCATCAAGGGGATTTCCTGGCGACCTTGGACATCAAGGACGCCTACTTGCATGTTCCAATCTGCGCAAGTCACCAGAAGTTTCTGCGCTTGCGATCGGCGAAGTCCACTATCAATTTGTGGCTCTTCCTTTCGGCCTAGCCTCGGCACAGAGGGTGTTCACCAAGGTGCTTGTGCCGGTTCTAGCTTTCTGAGACAGCGAGGCATTGCTGTCGTGGGCTATCTGGACGATCTTCTTCGCAGAGCAGGGAATGGCTCAGAATTAGAAGACAGTGTGACTATCGTCAGTCAGACCCTCAGGGACTTCGGGTGGCTCCTAAACATTCAGGAGTCAGTCCTGGTCCCGACTCAAGGTCTGGAGTATCTCGGTTTGATTCTGGACTCCTTGGAGGCAAAGGTATTCCTACCTCCGGGGAAGCTACTGACACTTCAATCTGCAGTGCGGGTGCTGACATCCCAAAAAATGGTCGTCAATCCGTTTTTGCATGGGAGTCCTCGGACTCATGGTGACCTCCTTCGAGGCCATTCCGTATGCCCAATCACACATCAGGGCATTTCAGAAGGAGGTCTTGTTCCCTTGGGACAAATCCCCGTTGTCTTTGGATTTTCCGATCCAGGTGAGTCACCTGGTCAGGGCGTCCCTGACATGGTGGTTCGGGTCCCCGGCTGTTCGGTCCGGGAAGTCGTTCCTCCCCGTCCAATGGACGGTGTTCACTACGGACTCCAGCCTGAAGGGCTGGGGTGTAGTCTGGGGAGCCCTGTTGGCCCAAAGGGCTTGGACTCTGGACGAAGCCCGTTTGCCGATCAATGTTCTGGAAATACGGGCCATCAGACTGTGCCTCTCCTCGTGGTCTGAGAGATTGCAGGATCGCTCCATTAGGATCCAGTCGGACAAAGTCACGGCGGTGGGGGGACTCGGAGCTCAGCTGCGGCTTCCGAGGTCCCCCGTACCCTGAAGTGGGCTAAAAGAAGCGTGCCGGCTCTGTCGGCCGTTCACATTCCGGGCATAGAACTGGCGGACTATTTGAGTCGCCAGACGTTGGACAAGGGAGAGTGGTCCTTGCACCCGGAGGTATTTCAACTCCTTTGCCACGCAGACGGTGGGGCACGCCGGAGGTGGACCCGATGGCCTCTCGACTCAATAGTTGTCGAGGTTTGTGGCCAGATCCAGGGATCCTTGGGCGGATGCCTCAGAGGCGTTAGTGGCCCATGGGGTCATTATCACCTGATATACGTTTATCACTGCGCAGGGTGGCGACCGAGGGAATTTCGGTGATCCTCATTGCTCCGGATTGGCCTCGGCTTCACTGGTACGCCGATCTGGTACGTCTCGTCGCGGCCGTTCCCTGGCGGTTGCCAATAAGGGAGGACTTTCTGTCTCAAAGTCATATATTTCATCCTGCCTTTACAGTCTCTGGCCTTAACGGCATGGCTGTTGAAAGCCAGGTGTTGAGAGACCGAGGTCTCTCGGACTCGGTCATTTCGTCCATGCTAAGGGCACGGAAGTCTTCCTTCAGAATGATCCATCTCTGTACCTGGAAAGCTTACATAGCCATGTGCGAAAAGCTGGACTGACGTCATCGGACGTATTCCGTCCCTAGAATCCTGCATTTCCTGCAGCGTGGAGTGGCCCAAAGGCTCGCTTTGAGTATCATTCAGGGTCAGATTTCGGCCTTGGCCGTCTTCTTTCGGCGACCACTAGCGGGTCATTCCTTGGTTAGCACCCTTGTGCAGGGGGTTCGCCATGTGCTCCCTCCTGTCAAGTCTCCTCTCCCCCTGTGGGATCGGAATTGGTACTCTCGGTTCTCCAGGAACCTCCTTTTGAGAATATCAGGGATAATCCCCTCTTGACTTTGCCACTAAAAGGGCCACCTTCTGAGACAATCACTTCTGTTAGACGAGTGTCTGAGTTGGCGACCTTGTACTGCAAGTCGCCATATTTAGTCATCCATAAGGATAAGGCGGTGTTGCATCCGCGACTTTCTCTTTTTGTTAAGGGTGATCTCGACCTTTCACCTAAATGAGGACACTGTCCTTGTGTCCTCACCCATCGCATCCCAGAGAGTGTGCGCGGCACACTTTGAATGTGGTACGAGCCTTGCGGGTGTGCCTGTCTGCTACTGCTTCTATTCGGAAGTCTGACTCTGTTTGACTGTCTCTGGTCAAAAACAGGGCCAAGCGGCTTCGTCTGCCACCATTTCTAGGTGGATCGGACGAACCGTCTTTCAAGCCTATGCTCTCATGGGGCGGGCGCCTCCCTTTCCGGTTACGGCGCATTCCACCAGGGCAATTGGTGCTTCCTGGGTTTTCCGACATCAAGCGTCGGTTGCACAAGTGTGCAAGGCGGCGACCTGGTCGTCTGTTCATACCTTTTCTAAGTTTTATAGGGTTGATGTGGCTGCATCTCCGGATGCTTCCTTCGGCCGCAAGGTGTTGCAGGCCGCTGGTTAAAGTGGCAACTCCTCTGTTGAGGAGCTCTGCCTTGTTTGGAGTGAAGTTTTTTTTGGTTTTTCCATTTATACTGCTCCCATCCCTCTTGACACTGCTTTGGGACATCCCACACGTTCAGTGATTAAGAGCCACCGTGTCGGTCCATGGATGATAAGAGAAAATAGGATTTTTGTACTCACTGTAAAATCCATTTCTCTGACATCCATGGACCGACGCGGCACCCACCCTTCCTTTTTAAGTTTGTACTGCTTTGTTACGAACTGAGGTCTGCTAGCTGCAGGTGGGAGGGTAATGTCCGGAGGGACCGCCCCCCTGGGCGGGGCTGTTCAGCTCTGGTTTTTTCTAGAATGTTTTAACATTCTGCCTAGGTCTTCTCCTGCAAGCAGGCACATATACCCCACACGTTCAGTGACTAAGAGCCGCCGTGTCGGTCCATGGATGTCAGAGAAATGGATTTTACGGTGAATACAAAAATCCTATTTTTACCTTAATGCTAAGAATGCATCAGGGTAAAGAAAAACCTGTAGCCTTTGTAACCACTTGCATCATTTTTACCAGTATTGGTTGCAGTAAGCATAGCAACAAGGTGGGAGGTAAAAAGATGGGGAAAGAAGAAGCTTTACGTGGGCCTTTATTTAGTATGAGATGAAAATTAGCTGTCAATGTAACATAGACATGGTAGAGAACATAACACATTTTATTCAAAAAAGGAGAACGTTTGGGAAGGGACTATAATGGTGCTTTACGGATAATTATGGAAACCAGACCGATGTATATAAAAAAGAATACAAAATGTTTTTATTATAGAGAAATATTAAAATCAAAAACAGGACATGGTAAGTCGTTGGGTTTTATAGAATATCTCCATTATGGTGGTTAGGCATAGAGTTTTTTTCAGTTGAACTAAGGTTGAATGGTTGTATGTTATCCCGACATGTTTCGCCTAGGCCAGAGACTGAGGGGGACCTGTAAGCCAGATTTGCTTGTTCTTTAGTTAAAGCACTAAGCATTGTGTTCTTACTGGACCTATGGTTCTCTATACACAGGTGCCCCCCCCCCCCCCCTTTCATCTTTAAGTCTTGAGTCTCCTTGTTTTAACCTGGTCGTTGTATGTGCTCACTATGGCCGCATAGTGCCCTCCGTCCGTGGTGATCTTTACATCGTGGTTGACCCCTCTCTTCCCCTTGTGCTGGGGGGGGGGGGCTTTGAGGTATTTGTTAATCCATGGTTGATGCGTATATTTCCTCCGATGAAGCCATAAGGTGAAACATGTCAGGATAACATGCGACCATTCAACCTTTGTTGAACCTCTATGAAAAAAACCTCTATGCCTTACCACCATAATGGAGATATTCTATAAAACCCAACGACTTACCATGTCCTGTTATTGGTTTTAATATTTGTCTATAATAAAAAACATTTTGTCTTGTTTATTTTTAATAATATATATCTGTCTGGTTTGCATTATTATCTGTAAAGCACCATTATAGTCCCTTCCCAAACTTTCTCATTTTTTGAATAAACGATTTCTTGGGATGAGGTGCGTAATTTTAGGCGTCTACCCTCAGTCGGACAAAAACTATACAAATAACACAATTTTTTTTTTTCAGTCAAAAGTTTTCCAGGTTTTAGTGCAAAAAGGCAAAGGTTTTGTGATTTGCAGCAAGAGTAGAATACTCTGAACTTTATTTCAACTTATACCTGCAGTCCATATTCCAGGAGTGGATAACTAATAAGCTGCCACCATCGCATGTTTTCAGTTATGTGAAATGGGGGTATTTTGGATGTAGACATCCTAGCCTCCAGATTCAACAAACTACCTCTGTCTGTTGTCAGAATCAGAGATCCACTAGCCCTAGCTAGCTACATGGCTTGATAATCCCCTTGTCTCAGTTCAGGCTAATTTACACATTTTCTGCAGTGCAATTTATTACTTCTCTTCTCAAGAAAAATAGAGAAGGAGAGAAAAACAGTGATTCTGATTGCAACAAACTAGCCCAGAAAAACCTGGAACCACAGACCTACTTAGACTTCTAGCAGACAACCCCTAGCCTCTTCTCAGCAGGCCAGATCTGCTATCCCAAGGTCCTCTATCCCATCCTGCTTCTCAGTCTCTGGCTTTAACAGCACAGCTTTTGAAACCTAGGTCTTAAATGACCAAGATTAGGGTTGAGCGGACCCGAACTGTAAAGTTCGGGTCCGTACCGAACTTTTGGGTTTTTGGGTCCCGGACCCAAACCCGAACAATTGACTGTATGTTCGGGTCCGGTGTTCGGCAATATGCATGTAAAGCAGCGCTTGTTTCCCGTGCTTGGAACTGTCCCTGCACAAAGTGTCATTTCTGAAGGAAAAAAAGTAATTTAAAACTCACTCGCGGCTATAATAAGTTGTCGGCTCCCGGCAATACATAGAAAAGTAATTGATAAAAAAAAAAGCGTGGGGGTTCCCCCAAATTCATTTACCCAGGCCCTTCAGGTCTGGTATGGATAATAAGGGGAACCCTGCCGCAAATTTAAAAAGAAATGCGTGCGGTTCCCCCAAATATCCATACCAGGCCCTTCAGGTCTGGTATGGATTTTAAGGGGAACTCCACCCCAAATAAAAAAAAAATGGCGCGGAGTACCCCCAAAAATCCAGACAGACCCTTTATCCGAGCACGCAACCTGGCAGGCCGCAGGAAAAGAGGGGGGGACGAGAGAGCGCCCCCCCTCCCTCCTGAACCGTACCAGGCCACATGCCCTCAACATGGGGAGGATGTCCCCATGTTGATGGGGACAAGGGCCTCATCCCCACAACCCTTGCCTGGTGGTTGTGGGGTCTGTGGGCGGGGGGCTTATCGGAATCTGGAAGACCACTTTAACAAAGGGGACCCCCAGATCCCGCCCCCCCCCTATGTGAATTGGTAATGGGGTACCTTGTACCCCTACCATTTCACAAAGAAAGTGTAAAAAATTCTGAAAAAACAATGCACAGACACCGTTGGGAAAGTCCTTTATTAAAAATAAAATTTAAAAAAAAAACATTCCAGCGATGAAATCCAGTGTCCCACGGCAATCCGATGTCCAGCGCTGTATACACGAAATGTCATTGGCTGAGCCTGAGTGGACCTGATGGGGAACTTCCTCCGCAGTGTAATAAATTAATAGACCTGCCCCTTCTAAAGTTCCCCATCAGGTCCGCTCAGCCAATGACGTAGGTGTAAGGCTGAGGACCTGATGCGGAACGTGAGAAGGGGCGGGTCTATTCATTTATTATACTGCAGAGGAAGTTCCCCATCAGGTCCGCTCATCCAATGACGTAGGTGGGGTCTGACATACGAGGGGGCGGACCTGATAGGGAACTTCCTCCACAGTTTAATACATGAATAGTCCCGCCCCTTCTCACATTCCGCATCAGGTCCTCAGCCTTACACCTATGTCATTGGCTGAGCGGACCTGATGAGGAACTTTAGAAGGGGCGGGTGTATTCATTTATTACTAATAAATGAATACACCCGCCCCTCCTAAAAGTTCCCTAGGCAAAAAAATTTTTTTCCAAGAACATCTATTATACCTGGAAATCCTTTTTTTTTTTTTTGCTGTGATTGCAGGCAATTCAATCCCAGAGATTACTCCGTGCCTCGCATTTTGACCTTCCTACAAACAGATCTTGACCTTAACGTGGCCTTAAGCACACTCAAAGGCCAGGTCTCGGCCTTATCCATTCTTTTTCAAAGGCCTTTGTCTTCATTCTACCTTTCTTCAAATTGTATCTCATATTAAGCCCCCTAGCAGGACCCTGTGCTTCCTTGGGGTCTCTTTCTTTATCGTACATCACGGGACACAGAGCAGCCATAGTAATTACTATGTGGATTATACGCCACCTATAGGTGAGTGGACACTGGCAACCCAAAACAGGAAGTCCCCCTCTATATAACCCCTCCCATACAGGAAGTACCTCAGTTTTTTCGCCAGTGTCTGAAGGTGTTTGTCACGGTTGAAGAAGTGCTATGCTAAAGAAGAAGCTCCGTTGCGGAAATCCTTAAACAGGATCAAGGGGCTATGCAGTCGGATCCATCCTGGATGCCAAAGAGCAATGGCCAAAATGGATGGTACCTGAGCCTCGAGGTCACTTGCCTGTAATGCTCCTCTATTGAGGGCTGGACCCTGGGATCCGGAACCTTGGTCGCATACCAAAACCAAAGGTTGTCCTGGCAGGGTGCTGTACGGGTCCAAGGGTGTGTCCCCCAGTATACAAGGGGGACCCGGTCCTTGAAGGTTCATAATGACATGACCTGCCGTGATGGGTGAAGATTGGATCTGGCTGTGTTTTTTCCAGCAGTATCCTGCGGCGGGAATGGTAAGTCAAAGGAACACATACGGTTCACTTTTGAACTTCTTTTGAGTAAACGTTGCCTTGCCTGTTTTTTACCACTATAAGGTGTAATTGTAACATACCTGGTGTTTAACATTACCATGCTTCCCCTGCAGTGTGCTCAGTGTCTGCTAGCGCTCTTGTGGAACAGCGTTGCCTCTTTACTCCGCACTGTCATGGCTGCTGAAAGGGCTAGGTGATCGCCACCTCTGAAACACGCGGTCGGCTTTCCCTGGGGATGCAGCCCTTCTCCCCCCGAGCGTTCCGTTTGCAGGACCGTTCGTTCGTGCACACAGGAATATCTCTGTTTTAAATGAGCTATCCTAGGATGCGGACGCGTGGCTTGGTGCGGCCGGTGTGCACGTGGAAACAATTGTTCATATAATATACGGCGCAGGCGCAAGGCTCACTGCCTATAAAGCTTTTACTCTAGAAAGAGTCTGGTGGCTGACGGAGGGACACAGAGCATACAAGGGCATGTAAGCGCTGTATGGGTGTTGGTTACAGGCATTCCTAAGGGCACGTCTACTCTGCATGAGGCTGAGCATTGATGGCGGCAAATTTCCAGTGCTGGACTATAGCTCGGCAGTAGATGTACATTGTAAGTACCTCCTGCCTTTTGTGCTTAGGACTGTCTTCCCGAAAGAAGGGTGATAAGCATTCGAAGGGGAGAAGCGCAAAGGTGCTACGGTCAGGGTCTGAGGATCCTAGTCTCTCTTCCACAGTTCTATCCTCCCCTGAAAGACCAGAAGCAACTGGCCAGTCTGAGTCATTCAGGCTCTCAGGCATAGTAGCCACTTCCAATACTTCAGCCTCTGCATACGTCAACAAGGATGATTTGGCTTCAGCTTTAGCTGGTTTGGATGGAAAAATAGCTGATATGTTCGCGTCTTCCTCCCAGTCCGGGAAAAAACGAGATGGGTCCCCTTCTCCTTTGCCTGACCTTCCAGTGTTGGAACAGGAATGGGCTGATGATGTTGAGATTCCATTGGGTGACTGGGAAAAAGGGCAGGCTGATGACATTCACTCTCAGAAGAGCCCTTTTCAGCCTTGCTATCTCCGAAAATTGCTAGTGCAATCCCTTACGGAATTGGTCTGTTCTGGATACAAGTTGCCCTCAGCACAGGTAGCCAAGGTCCCTATTTCTTCTTTGGGTCCCTAAGGCTTCCACAGGGTCCACATGCATTTCCTGTACACCCATTGCTGGAGCAGCTGATATATGCTGACTGGGATCACCCAGATAGATATTTTCTTCCTCCTAGAAGATTTTCTCTTCTCTATCCTATGGAGGAAAAGTTTACTAAGTGGAGTTTGCCAGCAGTAGACGCTGCTATTTCTTCTGTGAGTAAAAGTCTAACTTGTCCAGTAGACAATGTCCAGGTTTTTAAGGATTCAGCCGATAAGAAACTGGAATCCTTGCTCAAAGCCTTGTTTGCTGTAGCAGATGCAGCAGCACAGCCTGCAGTTGCAGCGATAGGCATTTGTCAATCCCTAAAAGACCAGCTTAAGCAGGTTCTTAAAAGTACCCCTGCTCAAGGGGAAGCGACCCGTGCGTTAGCTGAGCTACCTAGGGCCTTATGTTTTGCGGTTGACGCTCTTAAAGTGGAAGTAAACCCTCCTATCATTTTCAGGCAAGGAAGCTGCCATATTGGCCTCTGTTTAATCTTCAACTGCCATGATGCTGCACATGTGATCAGTTATGACACCAGCCATTGGAAGGTTTGGCAGTTTGGTTGAGAGCACAACCAATGTGACAGTTGGCATTCCTGACATGCCGGGAATGTAACTGATTTTTTAAACTGTTAAATCGATGGGTTTACTTCCGCTTTAAAGATTCTATTCATCAGGTGTCACGCCTTGCTCCCTTATCAGTGCATATGCGTAGAATTCTCTAGTTGTTCGGGGATGATTTGGAAAAAAAATACAGAAAATTTCGGGTGGTAAGAGTGCCCTTTTACCAGTGAAAAGGAGGAGTAGACATCCTTCATTTAAATGTTCTTCCCCGGCACCAGTCGCGGCGGCCTCCGCTGTCAGGTAAGCCTCAAGGCCGGGCACAAGGCCAGAAGAAGCCCGAGTGGGGGGGAAGGCTTCTGCAGTTTTCAGAGGCTTGGCAGGAAGAGATCCGAGACAGGAGTCATCTCCGCCGTATCTCTAGGGTACAAACTAGAGTTTCTAGCATTTCCACCTTTTCGTTTTCGAAGGTCGAACGTTCCCAAGGACCCAGGGAAAAGAAGGACTTTGTTCCAGGCACTGGACCGATGGATGTCTCAGGGTGTAATCATAGAGATTCCCTCAGAAGAGCAGGGCATGGGGATCTATTCAAATCTCTTCACGGTGCCAAAACCGAATGGAGATGTCTGACCCATTCTAGATCTCAAAGATCTAAATCAGTTCCTAACTGTCCGCTCTTTTCGCATGGAGTCAATCCGGTCAGTCGTATCCACCCTGTGGGGAGGAGAATTTCTGGCGTCAATAGGCATCAAAGATGCCTATCTGCATGTGCCAATTTTTCCCGCTCGCCAGACGTTTATGCGTTTTGTGGTAGAACAGCGCCACTTTCAGTTCGTGGCCTTGCCCTTGGAGTAAGCCACCGCACCCCGGGTGTTTACAAAAGTGCTGGGCCCAGTACTAGCAAGACTAAGGGGCCAGGGTATAGCAAAAATGGCATACTTAGTCGACCTGCTGCAGATGGAACAGTCGCTTGCACGGCTAGACCAGAATGTGTCCAACACGGTCGAATACTTGGATCACCTGGGTTGGATGCTCAACCTAGAGAAATCAGCTTTACAGCCAGGAGGGAGGCTGGAGTACTTGGGTCTGGTTATAGATACAGCCCAAGAAAAAATATTTTTGCCTCCAGATAAAAGTCAGGGCTATGAGAGAGCTGGTCCATGTGGTCAAGGCAAAGAAGAATCCTTCCATTCGCCTTGGCATGAGGTTGCTAGGTAAGATGGTGGCTTCATTCAAAGCAGTTCCCTATGCCCAGTTCCATTTAAGACTATTGCAAAACAGTATTTTGTCTGCTTGGAACAAGAAAATCCAAGCCTTGGATTACCCAATGTATCTGACCCCAAGGGTGCACCAGAGTTTCAGTTGGTGGTTAACCAGAAATTTGCAGAAGGGGAAATACTTCATGCCAGTAACCTGGAAGGTTGTAACAATGGATGCCAGCCTCTTAGGCTAGGGAACGGTTCTGGAGGAGACCAATGTTCAAGGGAAGTGGTCAAAGTCCGAAAAAGCCTTGCTCATCAACATTCTAGATATTCGGGCAGCGCGTCTGGCCCTAATGGCCTGGACTTGCAGATTACAAGATTGTCCCGTCGGGATACAAACGTACAATGCCACAGCAGTGGCTTACATCAACCACCAAGGGGGTACCAGAAGTCATGCAGCTCAGAGGGAAGTGAACCATGTTCTGGCCTGGGCAGAGAAGCATGTACCTTGCCTATCGACAGTCTTCATTCCAGGAGTGGAGCATTGGCAGGCGGATTTCTTGAGCCGCCGACAATTGTTCCGGGAGAATGATCTCTCCATCCCAACATTTTTTTTCAGCCATTTGCCAAAAATGGGGCACCCCGGACGTAGATCTATTGGCGTCCAGGTTCAAAAAGAAGTTGGACAACTTTGTGTCAAGGACAAGGGATCCACTCGCATGCGGGACAGAAGGGTTGGTAACCCCTTGGGATAAATTCTTACTGATTTATGTGTTCCCCCCAGTTCAGCTGCTACGGCGGCTTCTACGCAGGATAAAAGTGGAAGGGAAGCCGGTAATACTAGTAGCCCCAGCATGGCCCAGAAGATCCTGGTATGCAGAGATCGTAAGGTTGGCAGTAGGAAAACCGTGGACTCTTCCGTCCTGTCCAGACTTGCTGTTGCAAGGACCAGTGTTCCATCTTGCCTTACCGTCGCTAAATTTAACGGTGTGGCTATTGAAGCCCACATTTTAAAGAATCGGGGGCTTTCAGGCTCAGTAGTAACTACCCTGATGAATGTAAGGAAGCCGGCTTCCAGGACCATTTATTATAGGGTCTGGAGGGCCTATGTTTTCTGGTGTGAAACCAAAGGATGACATCCTCGGAAGTATGTCAAAGGAAGAAATTCTTGCCTTCCTACAGTTGGGGGTAGAAATTAAAGCGGAGTTCCACCCAAAATAACATCCATATATGACCACACTCCTTACACTACAAACATGTACAGTAGCCACTTTTTTTTTTTTTTTTCTGTACATACCGTACTATTGTCATTTCAATTCCGGCTTCCGGGTACTCACTCCCGCGGGAGTAGGCGTTTCTATTCTCCCGCAATGTAATCTGGGAGTTCGCCCAGATGTGACATGTCCTGCAGAAAAAGTTCCCCGGCGGATAAGGTTCCCCCCCCCCTGTACTGCGCATGCGCGGCACGAACCTCAACGGAGTTTCCGAAAGTAGCCGAACATGTAGAGCTGCGAGTCGGCTCTACACGGCGCCTGTGTAGAGCTAACTCGCAGCTCTACATGTTAGGCTACTTTCGGAAACTCCGTTGAGATTCGTGCCGCGCATGCGCAGTACAGGGGGGGGGGACCTTATCCGCCGGGGAACTTTTTCTGCAGAACACCGTCCACCGCTACCAGGAAGTCAGTGCTTGTGGGCTTCACAATGCCCACAAGCAAAATGGAAAATTCTGACGGCTGATTTTAAAAGTGCATCTTTTGCCAGAAAAAAGACAGGGGAGGTTAAAAATCACCAAACACGTGAGTACTAATTGGTGATCTAAAAATACTTTGCATGCAAGCTAAAAAAAAAAAAAGATTTGCCGCGGAACCTCCGCTTTAAGCTAGCTTTGAGTACAATCAAGGGTCAGATCTCGGCCTTGTCGGTATTCTTTCAAAGGGCGCTTGCTTTGCATTCTTTGATCCGGGCCTTTATACAAGGGGTAACTCGTATAATTCCACCAGTTAGGGTCACTCTTGTGCCCATGAGATTTGAATCTAGTTTTATCGGCAATGCAAAGACAACCCTTTGAGCCGATGTGCCATATTCCCTTGATCCTTTTGACAAGGAAGTTTCTTTTGGTTGCTGTAACCTTGGTAAGGAGAGTATCAGAATTGGCGGCTTTCTCGTGTAAAGAGCCATACTTAATAATTCATAAGGACAAGGTGGTGTTGCATCCTCACCCAAACTTTCTACCTAAAATAGTATCAAGTTTTCATCTGAACCAAGATGTCTCCCTGCCTTCTTTTTTTCCAGATCCTCGTTCTCCGGAGGAAAATTTGTTGCATCCTCTTGATGTAGTGAGAGCTGTCAGGCTCTATTTGAAGGTGACAGGTCATATACGGCAGACTGATGCTTTGTGCTGCCAGAAGGGCCTAGGAAAGGGCAGGCAGTGTCGAAATCGACTATTTCAAGGTGGATTTGTCAGGTTATAATCCAGGCTTATGGTTTGAAAAGAAAAGTTCCGCCTTTTCAAGTTAAAGCCAACTCTACTAGAGCAGTGAGTGCTTCATGGGCAGTGTATCACCAAGCCTCTGACTCAGATTTGCAAGGCCGCAACTTGGTCGTCAGTCCATACATTTACTAAATTTTATCAGTTGGATGTAAGACGGCAAGAGGATGCCGCCTATGGGCGCAGTGTACTGCAAGCTGCCGTATAAGTCCTCATGTCTGATGGGGGGCCTGCTTTTATTTGTGTCTCCCTCCCTTCAGTGGCATTGCTTTGGGACATCCCACATAGTAATTACTATGGCTGCTCTGTGTCCCGTGATGTACGATAAAGAAAATAGGATTTTTATATCAGCTTACCTGTAAAATCCTTTTCTTGGAGTACATCACGGATCACAAGAGGTCCCTCCCCTATTGATGGGTGATATATATCTATACAAAAACTGAGGTACTTCCTATATGGGAGGGGTTATATAGAGGGGGACTTCCTGTCTTGAGTTGCCAGTGTCCATTCACCTATAGGTGGCGTATAACCCACAAAGTAATTACAAACCTCCCAACTTTTGAACTTCAGAATGAGGGACACTTGAGGGAGGAAGCGACCGACGGTGTGCTATGCGCACTACAGCAAAAATGGGTGTGGCCAAATGCTAAACAGTGGGAGGGGCTTAATGGGCACGGTTAAATAAAAGGTTAATGCAAAAGTTGACCTGGGCGCCCCTTCCCTACTATCACCTGCCACTTCCACCGCATCCCATGATGCTCCAAGTGGCTAAAAAGACATTTCAGATCTTTGTTTACATATTGAGAGCATTATTCAAAAGAATTTGGAGGAACAGTATGTCAAAATGTGGACAGTTTCTCCAAAATCTTTTTATTACTCTGGAGCAGGGGTAGGCACTAGATCAATCTGAACAAAATGAAAAAGATCACCGGGTTTTGGCATCCTTTTTTTTTTATAAATTACCCAGCAAGGCCTAATTATTAACTAATGAAAAAAAAAAAAAATGTCACCCTTAAAATATAAACTTGGCCTACCATAAAAGTGGACGGTGGGCAGAGGACGGTTGGACAGTGTCAGTAGAGCAGTGGACAGTGTCAGCAGGAGAATGAACAGTGTGTGGATGGTGTGTGAGCAGTGTCAGTAGGGCAGTGGATGGTGTCAGTAGGGCAGTGGACAGGGTGAGGTGTTTTTATTTTATTTATTTTTTTTTAAACCAATTTTTTGGGTTTACAATTTTTTTTTTTTTTGATTTCAATTTTTTTTAACAGCCCTGTTGGGGGGCCTCTGGTGGAACACTTTTGAAACAGAGAAAATGATTGAAGATGCAGACCTCAATCTCCATCTCTGCAGCCTCAGAGATACAGGAAGAGCTCTGCTCTGTCTTCCTGTTCATTCACACACTGAAGCATAGTAAAGCGAGGTAGGAGTGTACACGGACACAAATCCATTTACATCTGCCGCTCCATAGAAGTGAATGGAGGGTCCAATTGGGCCCACCTGAAAAACAGACAGGCGGACCTGATTGGACTGATCGTATGAAAGGGGCCTAAGGCTGCTTTTACACTGATGCACTGTGGTTGACTTACACCATGAGTGCAGTGTACCTGTGGCATTCCTGGGGGCTAGTTGCCATAGAATTCTATTGTATACTGCAGGTGTGATGGATGCACTTTCTGAAAGATGCCCCAAACCTGCAGATCATAACAGAAGTCTATGGCTCAGTGCAGGCAACGCGCAGGAGCACCTGTGGATCAGTTTGAAAGCAGCCCAGTGTACCAGTGTAGAAAACAGACATGTCCATTACTGTTTGAGCTCAATATTCATGGCTGGGGGCTGCTGCTGTCCCCCAGGGCGGGTATGGCTGGCGGCTGCTGCTGTCCCCCAGGGCGGGTCTGGCTGGCGGCTGCTGCTGTCCCCCAGGGCGGGTCTGGCTGGCGGCTGCTGCTGTCCCCCAGGGCGGGTCTGGCTGGCGGCTGCTGCTGTCCCCCAGGGCGGGTCTGGCTGGCGGCTGCTGCTGTCCCCCAGGGCGGGTCTGGCTGGCGGCTGCTGCTGTCCCCCAGGGCGGGTCTGGCTGGCGGCTGCTGCTGTCCCCCAGGGCGGGTCTGGCTGGCGGCTGCTGCTGTCCCCCAGGGCGGGTCTGGCTAGCGGCTGCTGCTGTCCCCCAGGGCGGGTCTGGCTGGCGGCTGCTGTTGTCCCCTGGGCCGGGTATGGCTGGCGGCTGCTGTTGTCCCCTGGGCCGGGTATGGCTGGCGGCTGCTGCTGTCCCCTGGGCCGGGTATGGCTGGCGGCTGCTGCTGTCCCCTGGGCCGGGTATGGCTGGCGGCTGCTGCTGTCCCCTGGGCCGGGTATGGCTGGCGGCTGCTGCTGTCCCCTGGGCCGGGTATGGCTGGCGGCTGCTGCTGTCCCCTGGGCCGGGTATGGCTGGCGGCTGCTGCTGTCCCCTGGGCCGGGTATGGCTGGCGGCTGCTGCTGTCCCCTGGGCCGGGTATGGCTGGCGGCTGCTGCTGTCCCCTGGGCCGGGTATGGCTGGCTGGCGGCTGCTGTCCCCTGGGCCGGGTATGGCTGGCGGCTGCTGTCCCCAGGGCCTGGTATGGCTGGCGGCTGCTGCTGCTGTCCTCCAGGGCCGGGTATGGCTAGCGGCTGCTGTTGCTGCTGTCCCCAAGGCAGTTATATGCACCCTGGGGGACAGAGACAGCCAGCTATACCCACATGTGGCCCACAGGCCAGCGGCTGAGCACCCCTGACATAATGTGTCAGGGAGGTTGAACGGACCCCTGGAGCATGGGCCCAGCACTATGCCATTATGTCCACAGGGGTCCCGCTGCTGCCTGCATACTACAAGTCCCAGCATGTTCAGAACTTATCCCTCCCCCATGCTGGCTCCTGTCACTCCAGGGGGAATCCAGGGATGTCTCAGTCCCCCTCCCTTTTAATAGAAGCCCCCAGCCCTTTCAGTTTACTGGGCAGTAGAATGTACTCACCCCCATCCTCTGCTCTCACCATAAACATGCTTTCTTGTAGGATCTACTGCACCCAGTTGGAGAGCACTTCCCATGGCTGGGCCACCACCATTGCAGAGGACAGGTGAGGGGTGAGAGGGCAAAAACAAGGCCAGGAGAGACCGGAGGGGATGGAATTGGAGCGAAAGGTGAGGGAAGCAGACCAGCGAGGAGAAGGTAGGGCCAATTCCTGGAGGGGTCTTGACCAATCCACGGAGGGGCAATTCATGGAGGGGGCGGAACCAACTCATGGAGGTGTATGGATAGGGAGGACAGGGGGTTGGGAGGCAGCGTCATTCTAAGCAAGAGAACGGCCCCTTAGCAGATGACCCACCTCCTCCACTCAGCAGCCCAATTCCAACGGCACCTGTGTGCAGGGGAGGGGAGTGGTCTGTCCCATAACATACCAGCCCCTTATGCGAGCCCGCTGCCCACACACAGCAGTGACATAAAACCGAATGTAACAGGGAGCTGTGTGAGCATGGGCGGGGTCATAGTTGCGACTCTTCAGGCTACACCCGTGATCCTGACCCTCTGTAACTTTGTCCCGACCAGCAATATATGAATGCCGGCTCTGTACTGGTTGGACGACAGTGGGGTGGGTCTGGGTAGCAGTCCCGCCCATACCCGACATCACACTCTCAATTTGACAGGTAAAGGCTCTCTTCCTGACTGCACAGTGCACATCCAGCCGGCTTGTCCACCAATCCCTGGCTGTGCTGGATGATCACACTGCTGCAGGTCCTACAGAGCCAGAACCTGAACTTATCACATAATCGACAAAATTGTGCGGGACAATGCCCCTGCAGGGCGGGACAGAGTTGTGAATGCGGGGAAGTCCTGCCCAGTCCGGGACTGTTGGGAGGTATGTAATTACTATGGCTGCTCTGTGTCCCGTGATGTACTCCGAGAAAAGGATTTTACGGGTAAGCTGTTATAAAAATCCTATTTTTTGGTTGTCAGGGCCCTGCAGAAATTCCCATTTGAAGCCATCAGAGATATTCCTTTAAAAGATCTTTCCTTCAAAGTAGCCTTTTCAGTTGCTTTTACATTGGTCAGACGTGTTTTTCTTGTAAGGAGCTGTTCCTCATACTTCACACGGACTGAGATGTCTTGCGTCCAAGGCCATCCTTTCTCCCAAAGGTTGTTTCGGTATTCCACCTTAAAGTGGTTGTAAACCCACTTGGACAACTTGCACCTACAGGTAAGCCTAGATTAAGGCTTACCTGTAGGTGCAAGAAATATCTCCTTAACCTACACAGTTAAGGAGATATTAACTATTAAAAACATTGCCGATGACGTTACACGCACGCCGGCCCGAGCGCGCATGCGTGTGACGTCAATGCCGCTCCGGCCAATCACAGCGCCGATACACTAACAGGAGAGACGGGACATCGAGGCAAGATGGCGGCGGCGGAGGTGACCGAGGACCACTGCGGGGGCTTCGATCTCAGGTAAGTCATTCATAATGAGCTAGTATGCTATGCATACTAGCTCATTATGTCTTTCTTTTGCAGGGTTGTTTTTTTTTTTTTTTTTGCCTTTACTTCCTCTTTAATGAGGACATTGAAGTGGAATACTGATACCAGCCATTCTTATTCCCTACTCTTAAGCACCCAGAAATCTCTACATTGCCAGGATGTAGTCGGAGCTATTAAATTATACCTCATAGCTACGGCTCCAGTCAAATGGATGGATGGATTTCCTCTTTGTCCTGTGCTTGGAAACTCACACGGCCCTGCTTTGAAGTCCACCATTGCATGATGGATAGGGAATATAATTGCAAGCTCTTACATTCTCCTCCTGCATTTTTATGCACTCATTCCAGCAGACTGGTTAGCGTTTCCTAGGTATTTTGACATCAAGCCTCTGTTGCCCAGTTGTCTAAGGCCACTAATTGGTCTTCTGTTCATACTTTAAAGTTTTACCAGATGGACATCAATCTTCTGCAAATACAACTTTATACCGCATGGTTCTCTCAGCAGCAATCTGATGTTGGAACCTCTAACCTTTTATTGTTTGAGCCTGTTGGCACAGTTATATTTGCCTCGTTGCTCACTCTTCTTATGCAATGCTTGAGCATATCCCATGTTGTATAAATACTTGTGTCCTGTACTGTACAATTAGGATAACAGGAATTTTGACTTGATGGTAAATTCCATATTTGAGTACAGTACAGGACACAGACCACCCTCCCTTCCATTTCTTGGTTACTCTGTATTGCTTGCTACAAAACTGAGGACTTGGAGTGAAGTAGGGCTATAAGAGAAGCCCAGGGGCCGTGTCCTCTAAGGCTTTGCCAGTGTTGAATTTCCTGAAGGTACATGCCGTATATATACTCGAGTACAGGCCGAGTTTTTCAGCACATTTTTTTTGTGCTGAAAATGCCCCTCTCGGCTTATACTCGAGTCACCTTTTTGTGCCTGATCTCTTGGACTTTGGGGGCCCGGTACTGGCCAGCCGTAGGTCCCCTGGACTCCAAATGTAGCACACATATAGCCCCACTCTTCCGCTACAAGTGTGCAGAGTTTGTTGTCCGGGGGACCTACGGCCGGGGAGCACCGAATTTTCAAAGCCGGGCACCCCTTCCATAGACTCCCATGTTAAACATCAGTCGAGGAATGGGCACAGTGAGGCATTGGACACAGTGAGGCATGCTCATGGACACAGTGAGGCATGCACATGGACACCCTAGGCTTATACTCGAGTCAATATGTTTTCCCAGTTTTTGTGGTAAAATTAGGTGCCTCGGCTTATATTCAGGTCGGCTTATACTCGAGTATATACGGTACCTATAACCCATGGTGTATAAATACTCTGCTTGTGTCCTGTACTGTACTCTAAGATATTAAATTCACTGGTAAGTCAAAATTTCTATTTTTTTCGCCTTTATTTTAAAGGGGTTGTAAATAGAGTTGAGCGGACACCTGGATGTTCGGATTCGGCCGAACCTCGCAAAAAAGTTTGAGTTCGAGCGTCCACCTTCACCCCTCTTCCTTCCGGGGCCGCGAACTCCGGCTCTGTGACTGGCATGCGCGCGGGAGCCACCAGTCACGGCATGACCCCTTTTAGAAACGGCACAATCGCCGTTTCTAAAGTGCGCCTGCACCGTAGACATTGGCGCATGCACCTTAAACTGTCGAGGTTCAGGAGATATTTCCAGCACCTACAGGTAAGCCTTAATCTAGGCTTACCTGTAGGTAAAAGTGGTTGTACAGGGTGTACAACCACTTTAAAGGCGCCAGATTAAGAAAAAATTACAGCATTCAAAACAGCCAATTTCTGCGTTTTGAATGCTTTTAAGTAGGGTTGAGCGGACACCTGGATGTTCGGGTTCGACGGGTTCGGCCGAACTTCAGAAAAAAGTTTGCGTTCGGGACCCCGAACTTGACTTGAAGTCAATGGGGACCCAAACTTTTGAGGACTAAAATGGCTCTAAAAAAGTAATGGAAAGGGCTAGAGGGCTGCAAATGGCAGCAAAATATTGTTAAGAGCATGTCAAGTGCTCTGCAAACAAATGTGGATAGGGAAAAAAACCTTAAAATAACAAAGTACATAAAAATAAAAAATAATAATCTTGACCTAGGAGGACGAGGTCCATATGGAGTAGGAGGTTGAGGTGGCGGTGTAGGTGGAAGCGGTGGTGGAGGACGACGAGGTAGCCAACACTGGTTTTTGTTTTTAATTTATTTATTTTTTTAATTAGGGTACACCCCAAAAGAGTGAAACATAAGTGGTTGGGCATTGGTGCACTCAATCTCTTCCACTTCTGGGGCAGGGCTAGGTGGATGGCCCTGGAAAACCCTGCTAACAGAGTCATCAAAAAGCAGAGGAGACTGCTGCATGACTTGGGGCTCAGACTGCTTGGCTGATTTGCAAGGGGGTGAGGTGAAAGACTGATGGACATCGGCTGCAGGTGCCAACTCTGATCTTTCAGCAGGAGACTGGGTGGGAGACAATGTGAAGGAACTGGAGGTACTGTCAGCAACCCAATCTACTATCGCCTGTACTTGTCCTGGCCTCAACATTTGTAGAGCCGCATTAGGCCCAAATACCGCTGCAGGCTCTGTCGCCTACTCGCACCTGAGGAAGGTGTTTCACTTGTGCGTGTAGCTGGCACAGATCGACCACGTCCTCTCCCTGCAACAGGAGCTCCACCAGCAGCACCATGACCGGGGCCACGTCCCTTATTTGACGTTCTCATATTTCTTAAATTTAGGATCTTGCCCTAAATGGGTGTTTTTTGAATAGCAGAATAGAACAACAGTATCTAAAGGGTGTACCTCACACGTACAGATATAGACTAGGCCGCAATTTAAGATTTGTTTTCCCCTAAATGTGTTTTTTTTGAATAGCAGAATAGAGCAACAGTATCTAAAGGGTGTATCTCACAGGTACAGATATGCAGAAAACGCACCAAAATAATGTTTTTTGCCCTAAATTATTATTTTTTGAATAGCAGAATAAAACAACACTATCTAAAGTGCGTATCTCACATGTACAGATATGCAGGAAACTTTGCACACCAAAAAAAAAAGTTTTTTGCCCTAATTTTTTATTTATTTTTTGAATAGCAGAATAGGAGAACAGTATCTAAAGTGTGTATCTCACACGTACAGATATGGCAAAAAAAATTTTTGGTCCTAAATTTGTTTTTTTGGAATAGCAGAATAAAACAGCAGTATCTAAAGTGTGTATCTATATAAATACAGATATGCAGGAAACTCAGCAAAATATATATTTTTTTGCCCTAAATCTGTGTTTTTAGAATAGACCAACAGTATCTAAAGGGTGTATCTCACAGTAACATATGCAGTGCTGGTGCACTTAGCTTGCATAAAATGCCCGCCGACGCCAACCTAACTAACAGATGGATAAAAGTTATCTTTTCTCTGTCACTGGGCTCAGGGCAGGGTAAAAAGATTGTGCACTGCACCCACACAACAAAATCAAGATCGCTGAGTAATTTGATTTCTGAATCAGGACTCCTATCTAATTCTCTCCCTGAAAGCAGCAGCAACCTTTCCCTACACTATCTAAAGCAGAGTGACGTGCTGTGCTATGTGCCTCTGGCTTGTATAGAGGCTGGGGTCACATGCTGCACTGTCCAATCACAGCCATGCCATTAGTAGGCATGGCTGTGATGGCTTCTAAGGGCACACAAGTTAAACAAATGTTTATTGGCTGCCCTGCAGCTTTTTAAAATCCGCCATTACATTGCCGAACACTGAACTCGAACCCGAACATACAGTAAATTGTTCGGGTCCGGGTACCAAAAACCCAAAAGTCCGGTACGAACCCGTACGTTACCGTTCGGGTTCGCTCAACCCTAGTTGTAAAGGTTTGTGTTTTTTCACCTTAATGCATCCTATGCATTAAGGTGAAAAAATACCTGGCAATGACGGCCCCCCCAGCCCCCCGTTTTACTTACCTGAGCCCGTTCACCTGCTGTGCGCGTGTCCGGCATCCTCTTTTCCACGGAGTCTGGCCGTTAATTGGCTAGATTGGATGGATTGATAGCAGCACAGCCATTGGCTCGCGCTGCTGTCAATCACATCCAATGATGCGGGGGCGGAGCCAAGTGATACAGTCGGCGGCTATGGCCGCCGGCTGTATCACGGGAGCGCGCCCGTAAGCTAACCCCCTTGGGAGAGTGCTTCCCATGAAGGGGGTTAGCTCTTGCGGGGAGGAGATGAGACAGCCGCCGAGGGACCCCAGAAGATGAGGATCGGGGCCACTCTGTGCAAAACGAACTGCACAGTGGAGGCAAGTATAACATGTTTGTTATTTTTAAAAAAAAACAAACCTTACAACCCCTTTAACTGTTGGAACATGGGAGGTTTTGGAAGAATTTATCGGACTCTGGTCTACATAAAGTTGGGAACTGCTGCTCCAAAAAAATGTTTGCATGGACTTGGTTGTACTGTATTTTTAATGTCATGCTAAATAAATTCAGTTTAATAGACAAATATCTGGCTGCATGTGTTGGAATAGTTTTCAACTTTGATCAAAATCAAGACCCTTTCCTGTTCTATTACATATATTCTTAAATTATATTTGTCTTTGTTTTAATACAGAACCAGGCCTATGAAATAATTCTGACTTTAGGCCAGGCTTTTGAAGTTGCATATCAGTTGGCCATTCAGGCACAGAAATCCCGTCTTCCTGAAGCTGTTGTCTCCCGACCATCTAAGCCTGTTCCCAAGCCACGTGGCAGCATAAGGAGGCAAAATGTAAGTATTGGAGTATTTTTTATTTATTTTTCTTGATCTAGCGCATTAGGTATGCTCACAGCTGCATGCTGTAATTGCTTTTGTGTATGAGACCTTAGGGTGGCCATAATTTTTTTTTTTTTTTGCAAGTAACAGTTTCCAGCACTGCTTTTGTATAATTGTAATGAAGGAGATCATTGTCTGCTTAAAGACTTTGAATTACTGACGTTCAATCAGTATGCAGAAGAGGACTTAAGTTTTTTTTGTTTTTTTTTCTGTCTTTACTGACCTACTTGTTCCAGGTTAGCAACTCAAAGTATTAAAGTAGAACTTTAGACGGTTTTTTTTGTTTTAGAGTAAGGGAGGGTTATAACCCCCCCCCCCCGTGTGTTTTTTGTTTTTGTTTTTTCTGTCATCTGTGTCCTGTTGAGGAGATTTACCTTCACTTCCTGTCCCATAGCCAAAACAGGAAGTGGGAGGAAATACTTGCAAATTAAGGGAATCCCCAGGGACCCCCCAGGTCACTAGAACCAGTATCCCCATATGAAGATTGCCCTTCCTATTTATTTTTTGGTAACAACTCAAAATTTGGGATTTTCTTTTACTTTCACTTTCATTGATAGTGATAAACAGTTCAAATAGAGAGGATGAACTAATAAACAGATTGAAATTAAATAGAGAGGGTGAATTTCCCTAACAAGGCCACAGACAGCTGAAAAACTGATAGAGTGGAGATGGATTAGAACACCTATCTAAAACTAAAACGGAAAAAAAGTTTTGCCTTTTTAGTTTAAAGAAAAAGTTCACCTTTTGTAACATGTTACACTTTACACCCATATTCAGGGTGTAACATGTTACATATGCACCAACCCCCAGTCTCCCCCGATTCCCCGTTATGAGAGATAATGGGCGATCTACTCTGGCTAACTGTCACCATCCAAAAAAAAATGTGGCCGTGCGGGGCTCTCCCCTTTGCAGCTGTTGGCTTGTAGTTCTCAATGAACTACCACGGTGCCGTTGAGTGCGGTAGTTCATCGAGCTTCCTGTCAAGTGTAACTGCTTGCTCGTATTGGGGGTACGGGCAAACAGATACACAGTCTGCAGTACCGCGGCGTTAAATGCTTTACAGGTACCTAACAAAAAAATAAATGCATATTTTTTTACCTCCAAAAAAATTTGCATTTATTATTTTTTGTAACGGTGAACTTATGTTCTGAAGCCAGAGACTGAAAGGCAACTATTTTTTATTTTTTTTCAAAGGTAAGTGATGGCAGCCACATTATATCCTATAGAGCCTCTGCACTGAGTGCCCAAGGCTTCACAGACAGTGGTTGGCAGCCCTGACGATGTTGGCAGAGGCGGGAGGAAGCAGCTTCCTGCTGTCAAGTTTAGAAACCCCTGCGAGACATTGCACCCTTGCCCCACCCACGACGAGGACAATGGCTGCCGTACTTACAACTTTGACACTTTTATGATAAGCTTGACAAGGAATGACTACAGAGACCTGAATCCATTTAGAGAGCTATGCCTTGCCGACACAGAATGTCTCCATGCTGTATAAACACTTTACGGAATTTTATTCTTGCATGCTTACCCTAATCGCCCATTTTATTTTCGAGACTGGAAGCGAGAACTAGAATGTACTCCCTCCCCAGAGGATTGGAACTAAGCCTTTCTCCTGAATTTTAAAATGACACTAGCTTCAAAGGCATAGGAAAAGAATCTCAAACTCCTGACACAATGGTATCATTGCCAGGCCTTGTTACCCAAGATTATATAGTCGATACTGGATCAATGTTGGTCATGTGGTGAGCCAGGTTGTACACATCTCCATATGTTGTGGTCCTCCTCAAAATTTTAACTATTTTGGATGACTATATTTCAACTAAGCCACCTTATTACAGAAAACATGTGGCGACACTGGAAGTATCCCTCCTTTTCATAATCCCTGGTTCCATGAAGCACATTTAAAAAGAGCCTCTTCAGATTCCTAATTATGGTGAGCCATGCCCTAATTCCTAGACACTGGAAGGACTCTCACTATCCAAGAATGGGTCACTAAACTGACATAGATAATGAGAATAGAGGAGTTACTGGCCACAGCCAATGAAAACTTTACGTAGTTCAGGGGCTTGTGGTTTCCTTGGATTGAATTTTCTGATTCCACCAAACTTTTGTCTTTCCTACGCAACTAGGCAATTGCCATTTCTCTTTAGCACTGTGCTCATTGGACACTCCCTTCTCTATCTTCTGCCTCTTCTCTTTCTTTTTCATATCCTCTTTTCTTTTTATGGCTCTCTTTTCCCACATTTTACATTGAATAATGCACCATCTTGTTGTACTTCTAATGAAACCCGACTACTGTGGGATAAGGAGTTTCTTAGCGCTCACCTTTAGTCTGCACTGGCATGGGGTTCGGCTTCTTTCCTCCCTCTTAGTTCGCCCCTAATAGTAAGACTGACCAAGCGGACACTTGAGCTCGTAACTGGCAGAAGCTTTTGCGCTTCCTTAAGTTTCCTTTTTATACCGTTAGCTTTTCTTTGGTGATGATAACCATTGTCGTCTAATATAATATTGTCATTGCAGTATTATGCTGATCTTTCATTGCAATTGTGCCACACTTTTAAATCAAATTTTATTCTCTTAAAAAAAAAAAAGATTATTATGCATTTTGCAATGCAGACTGACCTCCAAGTCACAATTCTTGTTTTATAACAGCGTTATTGCACGCTTTGCTGTATCATATCCAGTCCTGGTAAACTGATATCCTTGAGTGTACATACAATCCGGTGTTCCATTTCCTCATTGCTGGCTCTGATTTAAAGCAGAACTTGATAAATCATCTTTTTGCTAATTTTATATTGCGCTCGGGATTGCGATTCAATTTGGTTAAGGATGACAGCCAACATAGACAAAAGGAAAGAGCAACCCTTTTATTATGTGGTAAAAATAGTTAAAAGGTACACCCACAAAAGTCCACTTGTGACAGGTCTGTCATCCACTCCCTGTGTATATTGCCGTCACTGAGCTCCTCTGTATGCTGCTGTCGAGGTGACACTTCAGGCTTCAGTTGCAGCTCCTCTAGCTGAGCAGATGGATTCTAGTTCTCACTGAACTGCAAGGGCACCGGTGAGCGCTCTCATAGTTCATTGACGCTTCTTACAGTTTTCAAACAGTCCATAAAGAGGCACAGGCAGAAAACTGCAGGGCTTATCTGCAGGGCTTATCTGCAGGAGCCTGACATTGCACTCACGATCTACTGATGCTATGAAGTGTCCCCGGGGAAAAAAATTAAAACATTTTTAACCTGCAAAAATGTGTGCTTTTTTTTTTTTTTTAAGGTGAACCTTTAACTACATCTGTCCTCCATTCCTAAGTGTAACCATGATTTTGTAAAGAGCTGCTGAACTAGAGCTATTGTTCAGTGATAGGATAAAGTACCAACCGAAAACCTGAATCCAACACTTCATCTTCTCCTTTCCTTATGCTGGCCATACACTATATGAAAAATTTTCAGAAATTCTGTGATTTAGACAGTTTGTTCATTTTTTGGCCGGTTAATGGGCACAAAATCGATAATCGTTGGGACGTTTTTGACCCGAAAAAACTAAGGACAAGTTTGAATATTTTCTAACGAACGATAAATTAAAAGATTAATGTGTTTTCCGTCTGAACTGTCTTGACTAGGTATATGTAAAAAAACGAACATAAAATGCATTCATTTATGTCCACTGAATGATTTATTGGTCATTACATGATGGCACTATCGTTTGAGCTCACGGCCGAATGTTAGTTTTTCGAAAATGGGTTTGGCTGATTTTTTGTATAGTGTATGACCAGCATTAGTCACAAAAATGTCTGCAGTGTCTATAGTCTTGTTTGGATCAGTGCTTCAAAATGTCTATGTATAACATGAAAGTATTTTTCAGACCGAGCCAGTAGAATGTGAGCAGCCTGCCTCCTCTCATAGTAGTGTGGCATGGACAGTGGACCCCAAGCAGTAGACAGGAGCCTGCATCAAAGGTGAGTCTTAACCATAATGTAACAATCCTTAATGTACACTGGGTTTTTCCATGACAATCTGGGCTGAAGAGATTTATAATCTAATAGTATAATAGCTTAATAAAGGCACAAAATTTGTTGTCATGCATCTTTGTAATAAAAATACAGGCTTTTGCTTGCTTATAAATGCATGAATACATTAGTGTTTCATAGAAGAGCTACATTTTTAATGTAAGGTGTGTGGGATTGTCACACCCAAGAGAATCCTTAGAACTCTAACAAATGCTGGAATTGAGCCACAGGAGTTTGATTCTCATCTTCTTTCAACCCCTTAAAAAAAAAAAGTGTATTCACCCTAAATAATTATATCCTGTTTTACTGTGTTATATGGCCAGCATTTGTCATTGTAGGCTTTGGAAATGAAAATCATAATACACTGTATCAAGAAAAGATGGCAGAAAATTTGAGGCAACTTTGGACTTTCATGGTACGGTTAAGACTCACATATGCAGATGTATAAAGAATATATAATTTATTAAGACAAGACATAATTAAAATGGTCCTTTGAAGTAAAATTACAGTACACACAAGCTTCAATCTCTGAAAAAAGAACTGCAAGAGTAGACGCGTATCCATCCATGGGGGGGGAGATCAGACCCCCCCCCCCCCCATGGATGGATGGATACGCGTCTACACTTGCAGTTCTTTTTTCAGAGATTGAAGCTTGTGTGTACTGTAATTTTACTTCAAAGGACTATTTTAATTATGTCTTGTCTTAAAGCGGAGGTTCCGCGGCGTTTTTTTTTTTTTTTTTTCCGCTTGCATGCAAAATATTTGTAGATCACCAATTAGTACTCACGTGTTTGGTGACTTTAAACCTCCCCTGTCTTTTTTCTGGCAAAAGATGCACTTTTAAAATCAGCCGTCTGAATTTTCCATTTTGCTTGTGGGCATTTTGAAGCCCACAAGCACTGACTTCCTGGTGGTGGACGGTGTAATGCAGAAAAAGTTCCCCGGCGGATAAGGCTCCCTCCCCCCTGTACTGCGCATGCGCGGCACGAACCTCAACGGAGTTTCCGAAAGTAGCCGAACATGTAGAGCTGCGAGTTAGCTCTACACGGCGCCTGCGCAATGACTAGGAGTCATGTAGAGCTGACTGCGCAGGCGCTGTGTAGAGCCGACTCGCAGCTCTTCCTGTTCGGCTACTTTCGGAAACTCTGTTGAGGTTCGTGCCGCGCATGCGCAGTACAGGGGGGGGAACCTTATCCGCCGGGGAACTTTTTCTGCAGGACATGTCACATCTGGGCGAACTCCCAGATTGCATTGCGGGTGAATAGAAACGCCTACTCCCGCGGGAGTGAGTACCCGGAAGACGAAATTGGAAATGACATTAGTACGGTATGTACTACATAGAAAAAAAAAAAAAGTGGCTAATGTACATGTTCGTTCTTTAAGGAGTGTGCTTGTATATGGATGTTATTTTCCCTTAACCTCCGCTTTAATAAATTATATATTCTTTATACATCTGCATATGAGTCTTAACCGTACCATGAAAGTCCAAAGTTGCCTCAAATTTTCTGCCATCTTTTCTTGAATTGATAGGACGAAGGTACATTACTATATAACTATTATTGTGTTCAGTAGTGATAATTAACATAATACACTATATATCTTAATCCTGCAGTTGGGCACATAGTACTTGTTTTCATAGCCCATGGGTTTATATATGGTCTACCTTCAGATGATTGAACATTGGAAAAAAACTTGCTAGGCCTACCCCTAGAGGGGGGCATAAACCCCACCCGCTGAGACTTTGTTTATTTGCTAGTCTCCTCTGGTGATATATTTTTCTTTTTAAACCATTCAGTTGTTTCTCTCAGCCTAGGGCAGTAAGCAGTCAATCTAGCAGCTTTCAAATCGGTTACCCTCGCTGTGTAACTTGGGGACCATGCCCAAACCCAACTGCATGGGGGCGGCCTGTAATTTTGCTTTGAGCACTGGATCCTGCGTTAGCTGCTCACCTGTACATAGTGCAATGTGTGTAGTTCGCCACAGGTTGATGTGGTGGAGCTCCAATCTTGCACTTGGATTGGGAAAGTCTTTCTTTCACACACCCTTGAACGTGGTGACAATGCCAGACTTGCATGCTGGTGTTGAATTTACAAGTCTCTGAGTGTCCAGGGAACCTTGTCCCACAGGTATCGAAATTCCTATCCACGTTCTGGAACTGAGAGCCATCAGGTTATCTCTACACCACCTTCTACAAGGTCATCCAGTCGGGGTACAGTCGGACAGTGCCACAGCAGTGGCCTACATAAAACAGAAGTCAAGCTGCCCTAAGCAGAAGCTCACAATCCAGCTGTCTCAGCCATCATCTCTCCTAGAGTGGACAATTAGACTACCTAAGCCATCAATGCTTAAACTCAGGGGAGTGGTCTGCACCCAAATCATTCAAAATCCTGGGAAACCAGGTGTGAGGTGGGGACATCCTGGCTTTCAGGTTCACAAACAAGCTGAACCATTTTGTAGCTAAGACCAGGGATCCTATAGGCTTTGCAGTTGATGCTCTGATGATTCCTTAGACTCGACTCAAGCAGGTATATGTCTTCCCTCTGATGAAGATCCTCCCTCGACTGCTTTGCAAGATAGAGGAGGAAAGAGTTCCATGACTCTTGCAGTACCAAACTGGACTTCTAACAGATGAGCCTTGGCCTTTTCCAAGCAGACCAGATGTACTGGCCCAAGGCCCCCTATTCCATCCTTCCTAGTCTCAGGCTTGGCTAAGTCCTAAAGTATAGGGGTATTTATGAATCTGCTGTTGCTACCTTACTCAGAGCAAGAAAATCCAACTCCAACAAGATTTACCATTGCACATGAAAGGTTTACTTTGCTTGGTGGGAGGACAGGAAGCTTAATTCCAGGAAATACTCATATACTGACCTTTCTTCATTCTGCCTCGCATTCCCTTATAAAGACATGTCTTCAGTGAGTTGTCCATATAAATCCCCCAATTTAACCTCCTGTGTAACTTTGGGTTCTTTACCTGACGCTCTCTCCGAGACCTTCCTTTGAACCAGTTAGAGATATTCTATTGGAAGACCTCACTTGTAATGTTGTCTTTCTGGTGGCCATTTCATCTGTTAGGTGTTTTTCTGAGTTGGCAGTTCTTTCTTGTAAAGGGCTTTTTTGAGACCAAAACCTTTCTTCCTACCTAAGGTGGCCTCTTCTTTCCTTCTCACTTAGGACACTGTTATTCCTTCCCTTTGTGTTGCCCCAAAACCTGACAAGGGAATTGCCCTACATTGCTTGGATGTGGTCAGGGTCTTCCTGACAGCACAGCCACTGTTTGCAAGACTAAGTCCCTCTTGTCATACCTGTGGTCCCTCAGAGAGGGTGCCCCACTTCCCGTTCACCATTGCCAAATTAATCGGACAACTCATCTCCTGGGCTTATGCCCTTAGTGACAGAGTTCCTCTTTGCTCTCTGAGCCCTTTCCACCAGAGTTGTTGTCTCTTGGGCTTTTTGGCATTGGGTATCTGCTTCCCAGAATTTCAAGGCAACCCTCTGGTGCTCGGTTCATACAATCTACCAGGTGGATGTTCAGGCCATGGCTGATTTGAGCTTCAGCCACAAGGTGAAAAAAACAGGCATCCCACAGAGTTGACTGGGTTATGAGTACTGTATATGGGGGCAGCCCTAGCAAGTTGTTTGTTTTTTTGTTCTATATTTTTTGTATTTATAGACCATGGGTTACATGCAGACACCCTTCAGGTGATTGTACACGTAAAACAAAACCCCCCAAAAAAAACAGTTAAGGACAGTTTGAGATCCTTGTGCAGTCTGCTTATTTTCTCCACTCTCTAAGGCCTCGTTCACATGGGACATTTTAATCCGTGCCCTGTTCAGGGCCATATTTTACCAGCTGTGTGGGCAGTCCCATTGCGGTCTGTTGGGAGACCAATGCTGCACGGATACAATCCCTGCTTCCTAAGTGACATCCGTGCGGGCGCACACCACATTGGTACATTGGGAGAAGCGGCTGTGTTCATGCAGCCGCTGCATCCCAAATTTACAGCTATGTGACTGCCAGCATGGGGATCCATGCAACGCCTGTGCATTACTATGCCACTAAATGCAGCCCTAAACAGGGCATGGATTAAATTGCCCCCATGTGAACAAGACCTTTAAAGCTAGGGATGCACCGATGCCACTTTAACACCGAGTACGAGTACCGATACTTTACCTCAGGTACTCGCCGATACCAATTACTGATACCTATCGGGGCTGCCGGCATGGTACAGGAGACCGTCAGGGGCTGCAGGCATGGTACAGGAGACCGTCAGGGGCTGCAGGCATGGTACAGGAGACCGTCAGGGGCTGCAGGCATGGTACAGGAGACCGTCAGGGGCTGCAGGCATGGTACAGGAGACCGTCAGGGGCTGCAGGCATGGTACAGGAGACCGTCAGGGGCTGCAGGCATGGTACAGGAGACCGTCAGGGGCTGCAGGCATGGTGCAGGAGACCGTCAGGGGCTGCAGGCATGGTGCAGGAGACCGTCAGGGGCTGCAGGCATGGTGCAGGAGACCGTCAGGGGCTGCAGGCATGGTGCAGGAGACCGTCAGGGGCTGCAGGCATGGTGCAGGAGACCGTCAGGGGCTGCAGGCATGGTGCAGGAGACCGTCAGGGGCTGCAGGCATGGTGCAGGAGACCGTCAGGGGCTGCAGGCATGGTGCAGGAGACCGTCAGGGGCTGCAGGCATGGTGCAGGAGACAGTCGGGCTTCAAGGAGGAGGGAGAGAGCCCTGCTGCTCAGTACAACAGGATAGGATGTATAGTGTCTTCACATACCTGTTCTCAGCTTCAGGGAGAGCCTCAGCGTCAGGGAGAGCCCGGATCCAGTGCTGTGTGGCCGGGAGTCAGAGCTGGAGGAGGGAGGTGGGCTGTTAGGACAGGAAGCCCGACGGGCCTGCACCACGCGATGACAGGAGGAAGCAGCGGGGATGGCGCTGTCCGGAGGGGAGGAGGAGGCGGTCCGCTCCCACGCAACGTCACTTCCAGTATCAGAGCATTTTAGTACCGATACTCGCTAAAATGCCTACTATCGGTACCGAGACCAGTATCGGTGCATCCCTACTTAAAGCCAATGTGAGTACATAACAAACAAATGGTAAAAGCAACCAAAATTATCACAGACCTGCTTTAAGAACTTTCACACTGGGGCGGTGCAGACGTTGGCAGTAAAGCACCGCTAGCGGGGAGCTTTTAACTGCCGCTAGTGGCCAAAGAAGGGGTTAATAGCACCTGTGTTGCGGCGCTGCCAAATCGCTTTTCAATGGGCAGGGCGTTTTTGGAGCAGTGTATACACCACTCCTGCACCACCCCGAAGATGCTGCTTGCAGGCTTTTTTTCCTTGTCCTGCAAGTGCACCGCCCCAGTGAGAAAGCACTCTGGCTTTCACACTGGGGTGGCTTGGGAGGCGCCTTACAGGTGTGATTTTTTTTTTGCGCTAAAACGCCTGAAAAGCACCCCAGTGTGAAAGGGGTCTTTTACTAACCCATTGAAAGTTGTCAATAGGACAGATTTCCTGAATTGGGGCATTTCTTCTCACCACCTGTTCCCATAATAATTGTGAAAGGTGGGCTTTCTACTTTCATTTTGTCTAAAGATAAGTGTCCACTTTTCACTCTACCCAGAAGTAAAAAGAAAATTTGGGTAAAGTATTTAAACTATTTTAATTTGTTTTTCATTTCAGTTATTGATCTTTGCCATGTTTACCTTTCCAGTTCTGGACAACGTATTGCAGTCGATGGACCTCTGCAGTTCTTGATTTTTCCTCCAATACCACCTCTACTAGGAAAAGAAGATATAACCAGAGCCTTGACTGACTCCGAAAATGGAATAGCCCTGTACCATTTTAAAAATGTCAAACTTGTCAGTGGCTTTTAAAAGGGATCAGTTATTTTCCTTCCCTCTGTTGTTTTTCCAAGGAAACCTTAAGGATATGCAGGGAAAGAGATTGGAGTCAACTCTTCCTTTAACAAGACTGTCAAACATGTGTTTGAATTCCAGCAGTCACAAGACTGCTATGTGCCCCATACCATTTTTTTTATTTTTTACTGGGGATAACTGCACTGTTACTCCCCGTCACAACTAATGTAGCACTTTTGAGGATGATGGTAGTAGTTCAGGAGCCCATTGAAGGCATTGTGAGGCTTTTTTTATTTTTGATAGATTTGGAACAGCAGGAGCACACGAACAACCCTCTACCTATATTCGAACTAGCGGTATGGTAGTAGTTGTACTAAATTTTACTAAATATTCAGGCATGAGTTAGGGCTTTGAGTGTAAAAATAAAGCTGGTCTTAAAGATCCTGGAACTGGATCAACTAGTCCTTAAAGCATCTACCTGGTGCTGGCCGTTTAAGCTGTAAGATGTAGGGGATACTTACATTCTCTTTGGTAAATTTGTTTCCTGTGCTATTACATGTGTTAAAAATGCCAAGCATTGCGCTTCACACAGATGTCTACAAGGGGCCATGTAACTGGACTTTATGCAGTCATCCTACTTTTTTTTTCTCTCTCTCTTTTTTATGGAGCAGTGGGTGTTAGTTTGTATCTATTTAGGAGGGCACATGTTTTCTATCATCAATCCTCCTTTTTACATGACCATTTCTAATTGGGCAAGATTGCCATTTTTTTTTCATTTTTTTTTTTCTTCTCTACATGAAACAGAAAAGTCGCAGCTCTTCCAACCTGGTGACTTCCTCATTCCCTAGCAGAGTTCAGCTCTGGAAGAACATTGTGTATTTTGCCTGCCCAAAGGAACTTCAGTATATCTGGCGCTACTGATGTGCCATCTGTACCACCACACTAACATTTTTAGTCAGTACTAGTTTAAAGCTGCTATATATTATCCTGTATTTATCTTCTAGTGAATGATTTATTTTTTTTAAGTGATATTTGGATATGCATTTGATGACTGGTACAATCGACCTTTTGTTCCTTAACGATGTGGATTCTAGCCTTAGAGATGTAATGAATTAATAAGTTGCTCTCCTGAAGATACAGTAGTGGTTGTTCCATATAGAGTCCCTTGCCACACCCTGTCCTTTAAACTCGCTGGATCATGGTCTGATATGGCAGAAGATGTCTGCACATGGATAATGAATGCATTGAACTGTTTAATCACGCTGAATATCTCTATACATGGATGATGAGCACTGATGTATATTAAGGCTGGGATTCTTACTTTGATTATATGCTGCGCTGTATAAAAAAAATCTTTACACTAACAAGGAACTGTAAAATAGCTACGCAACTCGGTACGGAAAATGTGTGTACGATAATGAAGACGGTACAGTTCAGTGCTAAATATTTTTCACCATACCTTGATGAGTATATGTTCACATAACCAAGGACTTTAATGGTTATAATTTACTTTCATAAGCGGTTCTCTTCTCAATGTTGTAAACCCATCTATCTGCCATACAACATAAACATGGGTAAAATTAAATGGAGCCAATCTCTTAAATGAAATCACAGCCACTAAAATGCTAAGACTTTTTAGGGTGCAGGCTGAACTGAGGTAAATAGTTTTCCGTATGCACCTGTAAATGGGCAAGTTCAAGCCAGAGAAAATGTTTACATTTTATTGTTACAAACTCTTGACACTTGGTGTTCCTTTATTTTTTTTTTATACAAGGGCTTATAAACTCAAGCACTTTTGCTGTTTCCATGGTATATCATAGCTGAGTTTGTCACCATTTTATCTCAGAGCTCAGTAGACAGTACACAGAGATTATAAAAGCTCACCGTTCACCCTCTAGTATATGGCAACCATGGTTTCATGGAAGATGCTTGGACCTTGTATTGTGTTCAGCACCAATCCAAGTGTTCTGTTTGGTGGGCAGCAGTTAAAGAACTACAATAATTCCTATTTGTATCCAGACTTTTTTGCATAACCCCATTGTTATGTTTGATCATTTTCAGTCATTTCCTTAATCTTCAGCAATTTTAGGTGTTTAAAACAAAAAATGCTGCCTAAGGTTCCTACAAGGTCCCTGATATTACTGCTTTATCCAGCACAGCCTTTTGTGAGCTCCTGTGATATTGGTTTCACATTTCAACTGACGGATAAGGCTATGCTCCACCTATGAGTTAATAAAAAAAATATTTTTTATTATCTCATTGGTGTTGTATAAAACCTATTGTTGCAGCTCCTTTTAATAGCGCAGTTTTTTTTACTCTCCAACTATGAGTTATCTGTCCTGTGAGTGCTCTTAAAGGCCTCTGAATTTCTGGACAGGGTAAGCCAAGCAAAACCAACAGGTTTTTTTTGTTTTTTTTAAAGCTCTAAAACCTGATTCAGTGTATGCTCTTATGTAGGAGAACATATCAGCAGACCAGGCCCTTCGTGATCTCAACAGCCCATTATTTTAAAACAATCCTAATTTTTAATTAGACAAGAGTTTTTCTTTAACATTTGGGGAAACTCAGTTTTCACTAACTGCTGAGCTCTGTTTTAAAGAGTGGTTAACTGAATCTTGTGCCTAAAGACAGATGGAAGCATGCCTGTGTGTACGAAATCTCATAATCATTTATGTTTTTGGCAAGTGGTACATGTGAATTATTCTTTTTATTTTTCAATGAAAGGTTAGTATTGGTAAATAATAGCATAAAAATACTTGGTTTAGTTTTTGTATATATTTTTTTTATCTTTAAGTAAAAGTAAACCCTTGGCTTGACTTTTTGATTCCCCTTAGCCAAAGTGAAGTTTTCAAAACTGATTTGTGCAGATTTTCTACCCAGGTAAAATATTAGACACACAATGAAAACACACTGAGGGTTATTTACGAAAGACAAATCCACTTTGCACTACAAGTGCAAACTACACTTGAAATTGCAGTGAAAGTGCAGTCGCTGTAAATCTGAGGGGTATATCTGAAATGAGGGGAAGCTCTGCTGATTTTATCATCCAATCATGTGCAAGCTAAAATGCTGTTTTTTATTTTCCTTGCATGTCCCCATCCGATCTATTACTGCACTTCCAAGTGCACTTTCAGTGCAATTTCAAGTGCATTTTGCAGTGGATTTTTCTTTAGTAAATAACCCCCACTGTCTTGACTGCTAAACAAAGTAAGATACCCTTATGTCTATAATTATGAATAGTTAAGGGTAGCACATTATATCATTGGAGTGTGCTTTCAAGTGTTACTAATGTCTAGTTAGTTTTACAAACATATATCGGCTTGGCTTCAGTTGAAATTTCAGGCATTGCATCCATTTGGAAGCAGTGGGTCTGCATGTATCTGATATGTTCCTGACCACATACATGTGTGGTAGGAATAAAAAAAAAAGGGGGGTTTTGAACACAAGTTGACTGTGCCACTCAGCTCCAGCTGCCAGGTGTATATATTTCTTTGTTGCACTTCCTTTTCTGCCTTTTAACAATAGGTATCACATTTTATTAGATGGCTTTGAAACTCATAATTTTCTTTTCATTAGACTTCTGTGTAATGCAGCTTTCTGGTATGGAAAACTTGTTTTTGTGTAAAAAGAAGCCATACTGCTGGGAAATCTGGTTAAAATTGTGCTGTTGCAACTGATATTTTATTTTTCCAACCCATACAGTTTTATGGATTTGGTCACATGTAATTCATATACAATAGAATTGTGACTAAAATAAGAACTTGCTGGTACAGTTCCCTACTACAAACATGTTGGCTAGAAAGCCAATAAAAGTTTAATCTAGATTCTTTTAATAGTTTTTGACATATGGTGTAGAAATATTTTCTGTTTCAGTGAAGATAGGTTAAGTATTTTCGTCTTTAAGATGTTTCCTATTTGCCTTTTTGAATAGCTTTTCTTCAAAGTTGACTTGTGGTGCATATAGAGCAATAACTCCTTTTGCCTGGTGCTATGTTTATGGAGTAAGGGGGTCCAGACGGTTGAGCATAGCAATTTCTCATACCCCTCTGTTACTACATTTCTGCCCAAAGACAGCATTTGTACCATCTACAGCATCATTTTAAAATGGGCAGGAAATATGTATACAAGGAGAAACCAAACAGAAAATGATTTCTAAACGTGCCTTTTTGGACCCTTAAATTTTGAGTGTGAACGTTGAGGTTTGTATACAGATGCATAATGTAGATAAATTGGCACAAATGGCCTAATTATCACAGACACACGCATGATAGAAACACAGCCCCAACTCATTTGTTTTGAAGTTTTTTTGTTTGTTTTTTCTAAAGCTTGCTGCCATTTTGTTTCATCTTTATGCATATGCAAGACCTTGCACTAAAAAAAAAAAAAAAAAAAGCATATAAATGAAATGGTGATAAACCCGCTAGACCAGATGATCATGCCATATTTTCTTTTGTAATGTGTAATATTACTGCACGTTATTTTAGAGGCCTCAATCCGCACGAGTCATAATATATTCTTTCTTTTCCATGTTCACAGCTAAGCAGTAAAGTAATTAAGGTTGGCATAAAGATTGTGTCTCTTTGATGTCATTGTGTGGCAGCATGGTTTATATTCCAGCATGTCTGCATGACACTGGAGTAAAAAAACCTGTGGTATACATAATGGCTGCATCTATTCATAGGGATCAGTTTCTGCTTGACACTCCAATCACTTTTGTGAAACAGAAAATGAAAACACCTGTCTGCACTTCATTAAGGGAAACGGGGTGCAAAAGTTGATTAACATCTTTCTCATGGCTAAACTTTGTATGGCATTGAAAATTATTGAAGGGACTTGGAGCTGTACGACCATCTAGAAACAAATTCATCAAGCCCAATAACTTTTTCTTATTATAACACTTTTACATATGAATGTGCTGTATTATACTCTTTTAATTGTTTGGCTTGAATAGTACATGTTTGTGTATGTATGAGCAGATGTTCTTAGAATGCATATTGGGAACAAATATTTGACAATTCACACTAATTTATTCATATTTGATAATTCTTTGGGAGTTTGGAATCCTAGACTGCTGTCCAATTGTAATAATGATCCTTATAAGTACTGTTAAACTTTTTTGTTTTCAGGCCCATTGGTTCTCATCTTGCCAATGTTCATGTATGTAATGTCTCTTAGATTTTTGTTTTCTACACAAAAGGGTACTTCTCCCTTGTATGGCTGTTATTGTGAGCGATTTCCATTTCTCCAAGGGCTTTACTGCCCCGCAACTTGCACGTCTGAATATACTGGAGTGAAATCTCATCTGGAATGATCCCAATATTTAACCTTTGTACTAAGATACTTGAATGGTTTGCGTGATGAAGGCTAATCACTTTTATTCTTTGTCTTTGTAATGAACAAACTATGGTGGCCGCAAGCAGCCTCCAGCATGAGCATCACTGAATCCTGCTGTGGGAGGAGCCACTGTACATAATGCCAGCCTTACTCATAAGGCCTTTTGGTATTTTCTTATGTGTACGACATTAGAGCAATTAATAAATGAAAAAAAATGTTTTAGGACCAAAATGTGTTTGTCTAATTTCTTTTGAAATTTGTAATCTTTTCCCCATACTGATTTGCAAGAACTAAACATGGGCAACAAGTAAGGGGCAATCTCAAGAATGTAATGCATAGTACCAAATAGTAATCAGCATATATTCTTAAAGTGTAGCTCAACACCAAACCATTAGTTGATCAGTCACTGTACATCTGCTAGAAATAGGGAAAGCACTTGCTTATCAAGACCCAACCCTATACACTCAAGTCCATCTATATTGTTCAGTAATGTTGCAGCTATTTCCTTTAAACCACAACTGATGCATAGCAAAATCATATAACCAATACAAGATATAGTGGCGTTGAAACAGTCCCTGTTCTCACCAGTGTGCAAAGTGGTCTTCTTGGTTGTAAAGTATAAAAGATTGAAGTGTGCTGAATTAGTGAAGGGAAAAGTCTAAATTGATCTGCATACTTTTTTCAAATCAGTTACTCAAACATTGAAGGCTTTGGATCAATATAACAGCCAGGAAAATATTTTAACCACTTCCTGCCCACGCTATAACCAAATAACGGTTATAGTGCTGGTTTTTTATGCCAGGAGGCCATCATATGATGTCCTCCCGTGATCGTGCTTCCTGCGCACCCCCCCTGCGGTGCGTGGGCAGCGTACGCTGAGCCCTTCGGACTCGGCTAATCACAGATCAGGGTAAAGGGCAAATCCCAGCAGCCCGTTACCACATGATCAACTGTGCCCAATGACAGCTGATTATAATGTAAACACAAGCAGGTTATCAGCTTTCCTTTCCTCAGGCTGACAGCGTGAGGAGCGGAAAAGAGAGCTGATAACTGGCTTGTGTTAAAGGGACATCTACACTGATAATCAGGGCTGTCCCCAAAAAAATATGAATACAATATAATGTGCGCTAATAAAAATAGTGTAATAAAATCATGCATTTCCTTGCAAAATAAATGTAAATAGTGTAAACCAATCCATCCATATAAACGCATGTTCAGTGAAAGTGCAACACTCAGTGCTAAAAAGTACAATCAGTGATGTTGAATAGTGACATTTTTATATAAATAAAAAGGCCGAAAGCGTCCGTAAACATCAATCTGGTGTTTAAAAAGGAGCATCAAATCCAAATGGAGGCCAACAGCTACACTCCACACCCCTAGGATGACAAATCTGCTCCCCCTCAAAGGATGGTCATAAAAAACTGATATAACTGGAGCTGCAGAAGTGACATAAATGGCCTAAAAAGTCCTCCCAATATTTCCGTTAAGCAGACCAGCTACTCCCTTGAGAGCCCTGTTCCCAAATCCAAAGCAATTGTACAAACTCCTCCACCAACCTTCAAATGCTTCCCACTCAGAATAAACCAGCATGGAGACTCCAAAACAGAAGGTAAGAACCCCAATGGTGTAATAGTGCAATGCAAAACTATTAAAAATAAGAGTCGTGCTCACATGTAGTCACGATAATAATTAAATTCTTGTCAATACTTATTTTTTTTACATTTCACTGTCTACCACATTTTGAATGTAAGAAGATTTGTTCTAACCTCTGTCTCTCCACCTGGTGCGATAATCCCTGACTTTTTATTTTGACTCTTAAGAGGAGAAGACAGAAGTAAGGGGCAATGTTTCAAAGGAGACACATACAACAGTGCACTTTTTTCGTCAATCAGAATAGGTTCCACCTTTGTCGGTTTCATTCACTGCTGGTATTTCATTAGGTAGATATGATTGTAGGTAGATTGTAGAGAAAAAAAAACAGGAGATGATAGGAACCCCCTCTGCAATAAACCTGTTCTAATGCAATGGTGTTGGGTTACACTTATTGGTGGCTAAGAGCCTGTATAAAATACGCGACAAACATAATTTTACCATGTTTCATGCGACGGGCCTTCCAATTTGCAAAGTCACTGGTTATGTTCAGTACAGTCAAGGAACTTTTAGAGCAGGGATATGCAATTAGCGGACCTCCAGCTGTTGCAAAACTACAAGTCCCATCATGCTTGTGGCTGTCAGCGTCTTGCTATGCCTCTATGGGACTTGTAGTTCTGCAACAGCTGGAGGTCCGCTAATTGCATATCCCTGTTTTAGAGCATGTGCTGATTTAAGTGTTGTACTTGCATCAACAGGCCACAAGATGTCATAGCTGTACACCACGCTCAATGAAGCAAAGATTAAAAGTTGTCTGCTAAGCACTGACATCTTCCTGAACAAGTTTTAACAACTAAACAAAATATTAACCATTTGTGATAGGTCAGTAATTAATGGTATTATCATATCTAATTTTGTCAGAAAAACAACATTGCATGTGCTAAAAATGTAAAGGATTCCTAATGCCATGGACCCCATGAGGATGTAGATCATGGGTGCTCAACCTGTGGCCCTCCAGCTATTGTGGAACTACAAGTCCCATCATTCCTTGGTTTTTTAAGGTCACTCCTGGAGTGAAAAATCGAATATGTTAATATTTATGGTATTAAGGTTTGAACATGCACTATAGACACAGATTTGGTAAATATATAACATCTTTAAGGTAAAACCAAGCCTCGTTACATGAACTTGTCTGCTTTCAGAAAATATATAATGGGGGGGGATGTTTATGTAATCTTCAGGCCTAAACTTGTTTTTTAAGCTTGAGTGCACAAACAGCTCTGGCAGCAAAAAGGTTAATCCTGCACAGATCAGACAGTGTGCTGCTTTCCCATAGTGGACAAACTGCAAAGCCTATTGCCAAGGAGCAAGTCTCCTTCAGGAAGCCTCTATATCATCCGCTTGGACAGCCTCCTATCTACAAATGCTGGGCTCCATCCAGAGGAAGCAGGCGGAGCTCTGTGGAAACTGGAAGTTCCAAGGGTAAACATCCCTGTCATGGAAATATAGCTTGTATACAGAGCACACAGCCTATATTTCTTGTGCTAAATAAGCACACATTTCAGTTTTCATCTTTTTGCAATAATGCGATCTATAGGCTAAAATTCACTCACCGTTCATCCATTCCAAGAAGCAAGCATCATCACACAGGTCTTATCATCAAGGCGTCCCAGCCAACTCTGCTAAGTCGACGCCCATAAACAGTTTTAATAAACTCCCAGCAGGAAGTGATGTCACAACATGTGACCCACCCTCCATAGGAAATGACCATACAAGGGCATCCTTCCAACAAGATGTCCCATACAATCCAGTACATGAATTCAACAAAAGAACCAATTACAGACATGTATACATTCAAATAGACTAGCAGTGACATGCACTGCTTCCAATGACGGGAACTATACGACAATTATGCCTCAATGGACCACAATTGTCGTATAGCTATGCTACTGTTCCTGTGGACACAGATCTGTCCGCTCTGAGTCATTTAATACCAATGTCAGGAAGTGGCCAGTCCCCTGACGAGGCATAAAACAACATCTCTAAATGGAGCAAACATCGCTGTTTCCATAGGAAGATTTTCCCGCCACCGATCCTCCACCAACGTCTGTATGTGCAAATGCGCTCAGATGAGCGCATTACAGCAAGACTGACATTGGGGGACATCTGACAACATACATTAATACATTTTTCCACAACAGTCCTCCCTTTTTTGTCATATGCACCCCATGTCCATCGATGAAACTTGATCTGCTTCTTACACCTGGAAATTAATCAGTCCTTACAGTCCATAAAAAGGAAAACACGGCTTGACATGTAGACTCTGTTCTTCAGGGGCATGACTTATAAAGGAGGACATGACATGGTGAGCTGTAGTAATCGCCGATCCTCTGTGTCTTGTATGTGGGTCCGGCTTCGGGGCGTCTCATCAAGGAAACTCTGGTCACGCGTCCAATCAGGCAACAGGAGCACCTCGTCACGACATAGAAAGAATAGAAATAAAACTACATGAGTATATATATTCCCACTTCCTTTAACCACGATCCGCTGTAAAATAAAAATTAGATCCCCAAAGATTCCCAGACCCGTAAAAGGACTCCCAACCTTCACTTAGCTACAGCTCTGGCTTCAACAGTTACATGAAGAACCCTATCCTTAACGGATGAGAATTGTTCAATCGTATCCTAAGCTCGAGCCCCCCCCCACCTTGTACATGCAGAACACCATGCCCAGACCTGGTCGGGGTTGGTGAACAATCCCCTTCTAGCCGTCCCTGCCGTTCTTAAATTCCCGCGCCATCAGATCCTCGCGATCGGCCGCGACATAAGATGCTGGGACAGCTTCACCATCACGCATGAACCTCTTGCTTTGGGGGAATTACCTTTTTATAAGCTGCAGATCCACATAAACACCAAACTAAAGTTCAAACACACTTGTGGGCTGCCTAGATACCCAAACCGACAAGAGGCAGACCTATTAAAACTAACCAATTTTACCCACTAAAAATGCATCGTTAGATTCCATTGACAAGTGTCTGTTTGGAGTCTTCACCAGTCTGTCAAAAAAACTCCTCATACCCATAATAACATCATAAATGGCATGTACCGCTGTCATCGCTGGGTACTAAAACTTGGTGGAGACTCAGAACAGACCCAGCAATCGGTCCTGTTCGCTTTCTGAGCTAGTCAGGAAATGCACTTTAAATAATAACTTGGGATGGTTTTCATCGTTACCCTTGCTAAAATTTACTAAACAACAAAAATATATAAATAAACAAAGATACTCCTCATTCTTTGGTGTGGTTGAGCCGCTTCTTGCAGTGGCTGGCGTGGTCTCATCCCTCAAGCTTCTTTACAATGACCCAGTCACCTGGTTGGAAAGAATGTAAACTGGTTATTGTGTCAGGGTCCAGGAGGGACTCGTGAACCCTGTGGTGGACATTTTGAAGTTCATGTCATAGTGATCGCACCCACCCCATCAGCCGAGAATATAAGTGAAAGCTAATGAGGAAAGTACGACTCTGGTTCTGATTGACCTCCAAACAACCCTCATATGACAATAACCCAGAAATCGGGACTGTGGTCACTGCACAACCTGTGCGTGGCTTACAATACCTGGAACCATTGACAAAGGGTTCTTAGCATCTGGGATGGGAACCTACTTCACCAGACTGCTGCTCGCCGATTCAAATTCTATCAAAGAAAGACAGTCTTGGCACAAACTTGGTTAGAATTACAGAGGTTACATTATTTGTTTGAAAAAAAAATGTCATTCTTACATTTATCACTTCTCCCCCCATTTTCTTCCTCATTACAGACTGAAGGAAGAAGTGTGTGGTGCAGGAAAAAAGAAACAATGAAATAGCCTATGATACTTTTACCTCCTTAGACTCATATTTATCCATATGTACAGCTGTCTACATACACCTGTTCTCTGTGTTCAAACTCCTTGGACCTGAAAAATACTTATAAGCAAAATCATTACTCTATCCTTCATATTTAACCTGCAAAGAATGGTGAACAATAATGACATTCCTGTACATTGGTAAATTGTCAATGACATTCTTTCAAAACCAATTCAAACAAAACCCTATGTAACCCTTACTTTTCCCGTTCCTACAAAAATACAACAGCTGCGACGCATCAGAGGATCGCCGCGGTAAGTTCGAACATATTCACGTTACTACATACAAACATTCAGATACAAACGTGGGGGAGATACTTCACAGTTTCCAAAACCAAAAATCAAAAAAAACCAAAACCGCCAGAATTCTCCCTTCACTCTTTCAGCAATAGAAAAAAATACAATGGGACAAACATGAGAGCAGCTCGAGAACCTTGCATGGACCAGCCGTACAAAGTTCAAACAAACGGGCATGAGAATTTAACCACCGTTCCTCCTCTGAGAATCACAAAAACGTGTACTACACCTCCATCAACACTCATCATTACAGATTTCTGGAGCCGCAGCTGAACTACATCCATTCCAGAGGGATACCCAAAATAGTATCCTTGGACCACCTATGTTAATCTTTTTGGGGTTCAAAGGCCTTTGCCCCAAAACTAGGCTTCATGCACCATGTGACCGTCTGACTGTGGGAAGCCTCCATTCCTTCCCTTTGCACAGACCTTGTGTCCATGGCGATTCGAATCGGCTTATCGTCTTAAACCTGCGTCCAGGTTAAACCGTTGCACCCATTTCGGAGAGCACCGCCCGGTGTCTTCTTATACGGTGGATTGAAGAACTACAACCGCTATATCTGGTCCAGTCCCCCAACTAGAAACCCTAACCGAGGCGTCAACTCTATGGCTTGTTGTCCCAACACTTTTGGAAACTACAGCAACAACCACAGATCAACCCCCGAATTAGGCCTCTACCCCTCACAGTGTATGCATACACAAGCGTTTTCCGCTATACACTCATGCACTGCGTCGCCAGACTAAACCACACAGAACACTTACGCCCGTTTATCACCTGCAGAACAATGTGGCTTCTCTCTGTATCTAGATGATACAATAATGGTGATGCCCCCCTGTTTGCTCTCTACCCAGAACTGTATTACAGTACAAAACTTCACAAAAAAACTGGAACAAAATATAAAACACTTCCAAACACAAATCTCATGGCTCACCTTTAAAAACCCCAAGCTCCTCCCACCAACTTCCTGTTGATATAAAAAATGCTGAAAAGAACCTCCTGTTACATGTTCAGCTACTTAAAAAAAAATGGTTTATTTACATATCATTTGTTCAGGAAGAGGGAGGGGGAGGGGGAGCCCAGCCACATCGCCGTGTCTTATTAAGACACCAAAAAATCCATGGCTAAACATCATATATATTTCAACAATTTAAAAAAAAAAACTTTGTCAAGGAAACAATGGAGTAAACCCCCCCCTTTGCGAATGGGAGGGAATCCCCCCTGAATTGCCTTCTGGGAAACTCCCAAATATTTAAACATAAAAACACACACCACTGTACAAAAACTGTGTTAGTCTTACAATCTATCAAATTCAGTGTAAATTAGGGATTTATATAAACAGCAGTGCAGCGCAAACATAAAGAAAACACTTCTAAGAAATTCTTTTAAGACATTGAGAGGAAGTCCATATATAAACAGAGTGGGACAGAATCTTCAGAGGTTAAAGATTGCGCCCTCCACACCACCACCAAGTGTCCAAAGTGATGAGAAGTACAATATTCAGGTGATTCTGTGAAACCCTCCACCAATGGCAGCAATGGCAGCTCACCTTCACATATAGACCCCTGAGTAAATCAGTCAGGTCAAACAGGCATTTCCCACTCCAGGGAATATAACAGGAACTCCATTTCCGGTCAATCAGATAACCCCGACAGGACTTCCAGGACGTAGTTCATATGAAAAAACAATAGAGTGGAATCTAGTGCTCTCCGTATGAAAAATTATTAAAATAAGCACATAAAAGATACACTTACAAATGCTGGCACTGTACCACAGTGCAAGGGATCCACAGCAGACAATGCTCAGCAATAGCAAACAGCAATGAGTGGCGGTAATGATGATAGCGATGATACACAGCTCGAGACAGCAAGCATAGACGCGGGTGACGTCACGATCCCTGTTCACGTTCCGTACGCGTTACGTCCCCGATAAGTGGGCGGGACTTCATCAGCGGTGACGGAAATACGTGAGCCACCCGCTTATATACAAGATCTAGCAACACATCCGCCCCATAGAAGGAACTAATGGTGAGCAGCTCCCACGCTACTATATGAGTTCAATGTTCTAATCAGCCCCTCACAAAGGAGCGAATTCTACTGCAACTCCAATGCTGCTGTATGATCGAGCTTCACATCCGCCCCTATATGAGGGGCCAATGTTAACCACTTCCCGCCCAGTCAATAGTGAATTGACGTCCGGGAAGTGGTTGCAATATCGATACTGGACGTCATATGACGTCCTGCAGGATAATGCCTTGCGCGCGCCCGCGGGGGCGCGCAGCACGGTGATCGGGGACGGCATGTGTCCCTCGGACACAGCGCTTCCCCGATCACGGTAAACAGCCGATTTCATTGGCTGTTTACCATGTGATCGGCTGTGTCAAAGTCACAGCCGATCACCTGTCAAAACAAACTCGGCGGCGCGCTCCGTGCGCGCCACCACAGGCTTGCAGAGCGGGGATCGGGGAAGGCGAGTGTCCCTTGGACACGGCGCGTCCCCGATCAGAGTAAACAGCCAATGAATTGGCTGTTTACCACGTGACCGGCTGTGTCCAATCACAGCCGGTCACAAATGTAAACAAACTCCACAGGAGTTACTACCTGATGCCTGCTCTCTCCTCACACACCGATCTGTGAGGAGTGAGAAGAGATCAGCAAGTTAGCTCAGTGTAGTTTGTCTACATAAGTTTACAGTGCACAACACGCCCCCCCCCCATAAAGAGGACCTGTCACACAGCCCAGCACATCAATCAGCCCAGCCAATCAGCCCATCTGTCAATCAATCAGCCCATCTGTCAATCAATCAGCCGATCTGTCAATCAATCAGCCGATCTGTCAATCAATCACCCCACCTGTCAATCAATCACCCCATCTGTCAATCAATCAACCCATCTGTCAATCAATCAATCAGCCCATCTGTCAATCAATCAGCCCATCTGTCAATCATCTGTCACAGGCCCACCTCCATCGGTACCGCCATTGGCACCGCCACACAGGCTACCAGTACCGCCATCGGTACCAGTACCGCCACCAGTACCGCCACCAGGCCCAGCATCTATACTGCCACACAGGCCCGCTACCAGTATCACCACTAGTGCCGCCATCGGTACCACCACCAGTACCACCACCCGTGCCACCACCACCTGTACCGCCATCGGTACCATCACTACCCGTACCGCCATTGGTACCACCACCACCTGTACCGCCATCGGTGCCACCACCACCTGTACCGCCATCGGTACCACCACCACCCATACCGCCATCGCTACCACCACCACCCGTACCGCCACCTGTACCGCCATCGGTACCACCACCACCACCCGTACCGCCATCGGTACCACCACCACTTGTACCGCCATTGGTACCACCACCACCCATACCGCCATCGGTACCACCACACAGGCCCACCACTAATACCTCCATCGGTACTACCACACAGACCGCCACCACTACCACCAGCAGTACCATTACACAGGCCCACCAATAAGCACTGCCATAATGTCCCAAAGGGTTTACACACCTGAGGAGGCATATGCCATTCTTGCCATGTCGGATGATGAGAGCAGCGGGGAGCTCCCATTATCCGATTCTGGTTCGGAATACGAGCCAGTGGAGGATAGTGGCTCAGAGTCCGAGTCCCCGGAGGAAACCGTCCCTCCCAAAAGAATGCGATCGGCACCAAGATCAGCACCAAGATCAGCACCAAGATCAGGAGAACTGCCCACCACCAGCAGCGCCATACCCCAGGAAGAGGAGCCCAGTACAAGCAATGGAAATGCACGCCCAACCCGAAGAATCCAGCCCCAATCCTACCTTCCCGATGCCCTGGCAAACCCCTTATGGTTGCCTGCCAACTCAGGATCTGCTATCATCCCCCCTTTCACCGCACAGCCAGGTGTGCAGCCCGACACTACAAATTTTTCTAAATTTGATTATTTTTGTTTATTTTTCCCACAAGATTTGCTGCAGAATATAGTGGATCAAACGAATCTGTATGCATCCCAATTTATTGCTGCCAACCCCGATTCTTCCTACGCCCGCATGTTCCAGTGGCGGCGTCTAACATTGGAGGAATTTAAATTATTTTTGGGCCTTATGTTCAATATGGGGCTTACAAAAAAGAACGAAGTCCATTCATATTGGTCCAAACGCCCCATCCAACACATGCCCATATATTCCGCTGTCATGTCCAGGAAAAGATACGACATGATTATGCGCTTTCTCCACTTCAATGACAATTCACAGTGCCCTCCCCGAGATCATCCCAACTACGACAAATTGTACAAGATACGCCCCCTAATCAATGCCTTTTCCCAGCGATTTGAAGAAGTTTTCATCCCAGACCAAAAAATTTGTGTGGACGAGTCCCTCGTACATTTCACCGGCCGACTGCAGTTCAAGCAGTACATACCAAGCAAGAGAGCCAGGTATGGGTTAAAATTAAATAAATTATGTGATCGAGCCACTGGATACGTCTGCAAATTCAGGATCTATGAAGGCAAAGACTCCCAGCTCCAGCCCCGTGATTGCCCCACATATATTGGAACCAGTGGGAAAATTGTCTGGGAGTTGGCATACCCCCTGTTCGGAAAAGGTTACCATTTATATGTTGATAATTATTATACCAGCCTGCCCCTTTTTCGCCACCTTTACAGTAAACAAACCCCGGCCTGCGGTACCTTCAAAAAAAACCGGAAGGGATTCCCACAAATTTTATTGACAAAAAAATTGCGACCTGGAGAATCGGCATCCATGAGGAACGAGGAGGTGTTGGCCATGAAGTGGAGGGACAAGAAAGATGTCCACATCCTCTCTACGATCCACAATGACACCATGGTGGAGATCCCAAGAAGACGCGGCTCCATTGTAAAGCCTGAATGTGTCCACGACTACAATTTGTACATGGGGGGGGTGGATTTAAACGACCAGATGCTACAGCCCTACTTATCAACCAGAAAGTCCCATTATTGGCACAAAAAAGTTGCGTTTCACCTGTTTCACATGGCCCTTTTTAATTCGTTTGTCTGCTACCAAAAAGCAACTCAAAATCACCGACTCCACTACCTCCAATGTATCGAAGATATCATCGATGCCCTCATTTACCAACAAGATCCCGCCCCAGGAAGCATTCGCTCTGATAGTGTGAGTCGGCTTCACGAGCGACACTATCCCTTTAGCATCCCCCCCACAGAATCTGGAAGAAGACGCCAAAAGAAATGCTGTGTGTGCAGCAGAGGAGGAGTAAGAAGAGACACCAGCTATTATTGTCCCGATTGTCCCTCCCAACCTGGCCTGTGCATCGGAAATTGCTTCAAAAATTATCATACATCCATTAGTTCCCCTTATTATTAACAGACTGCCATTTCCCTATTTGCCTGCTACCATGTTACTAACTACCTTCCATGTTAATTAACTGACCCTGGCCTGTTTACCGACGATGCCTCTGCCTGCCGATTTAAACCACGTTTCTGACTTCCACGTGTACCGACCTTGGCCTGTTAATCGACCATGTTTTTGCCTGCCACTTGGACTGATCTTTTGGCCATCTACTTTTAGTACACAGGGGTCTCACATATGTGAGGGGCTTCAGAATAGCGTTCTGAGTAGAGAAAACCAGTTTTTCGTTTTCTGTGCTCCAAGAACAGGGTCTGGTTGCCCGGAGGCTTCAAAGCGATTTGGGTGGGAGAAGCCTCTACCCCTGTCCTCCTGGCCCTAAGCTTGATGGTCCTTCCTGCTGCCTGGACCAATAATTTGGCTGTGCTGACCATATTACTGCCTGTAATGACCCATGACATTATGGACCATGTTTCTTCCTGCTGCTTGGACCAATACTTTGGCTGTGTTGACCATATATCTGCCTGCTGCCTCTACTGACTTTGGACAGCATTTCTGCCGGGACACCTCTGCCTGCTACCTGGACCTGTGCTTTGGCTGTGCTCTGGCTGTGCTGACAATATCTCGGCCTGTGCGAACTATGGACAGTATTCCTGCCTGCTGCCTGGATGATTGCTTTTGCTGTCGCTGACCTCATCCCTGCCTGCTGCCTGGACCGATGCTCTCCTCTGTGGACCACTGCACTTCTAAAACCACAGGTAATCTTTTGTTATTTGGTATGTACCTGCTATGTGTTAGATATATGAAGGGCCTTCAAAAATGTGATCGGTAGTCAGAAAATGATATGTGCAATTAATGCTGCTAGAATGCCTGGAGGTGCTACTTGGATGTTGGGCCTCTGTATGTGGCCAGGCTGTGTAAAAGTCTCAAACATGTGGTATCGCCATACTCAGGAGGAGTAGCAGAATGCATTTTGGGGTGTAATTTTTGCTATGTACATATTATGTGTTAGAAATATCTTATAAATTGACAACTTTGTGTAAAAAAAATGCATTTTCATTTTTTCTCCACATTTTCCAAAACCTTCTGGAAAAAAATGAACCGTTCAAAAGACTCATAATGCCTCATAGATTATACGTTGGGGTGTGTGCTTTCAAAAATGGGGTCATTTTGTGGAAAATTCTATTGTCCTGGTGCTCCAGGGCCTTCAAAATTGTAATAGGTGGTTGAGAAAGGATATGTGCGATTTATGCTTGTAGAACGCCTGAAAGTGCTACTTCAATGTTGGGCCTCTGTATATGGCCAGGCTGTGTAAAAGTCTCACACATGTGGTATCGCTATACTCAGGAGGAGTAGCAGAATGCATTTTGGGGTGTTATTTTTGCTATGTATATGCTATGCGTTAGAAATATCTTATAAATGGACAACTTTGTGTAAAAAAAATGCATTTTCATTTTTTCTCCACATTTTCCAAAACCTTCTGGAAAAAAATGAACCGTTCAAAAGACTCATAATGCTTCATAGATTTTACGTTGGGGTGTGTGCTTTCCAAAATGGGGTCATTTTGTGGAAAATTCTATTGTCCTGGTGCTCCAGGGCCTTCAAAATTGTAATAGGTGGTTCAGAAAGGATATGTGCGATTTATGCTTGTAGAACGCCTGAAAGTGCTACTTCAATGTTGGGCCTCTGTATATGGCCAGGCTGTGTAAAAGTCTCACACATGTGGTATCGCTATACTCAGGAGGAGTAGAAGAATGCATTTTGGGGTGTTATTTTTGCTATGTATATGCTATGCGTTAGAAATATCTTATAAATGGACAACTTTGTGTAAAAAAAATGCATTTTCATTTTTTCTCCACATTTTCCAAAACCTTCTGGAAAAAAATGAACCGTTCAAAAGACTCATAATGCTTCATAGATTATACGTTGGGGTGTGTGCTTTCCAAAATGGGGTCATTTTGTGGAAAATTCTATTGTCCTGGTGCTCCAGGGCCTTCAAAATTGTAATAGGTGGTTGAGAAAGGATATGTGCGATTTATGCTTGTAGAACGCCTGAAAGTGCTACTTCAATGTTGGGCCTCTGTATATGGCCAGGCTGTGTAAAAGTCTCACACATGTGGTATCGCTATACTCAGGAGGAGTAGAAGAATGCATTTTGGGGTGTTATTTTTGCTATGTATATGCTATGCGTTAGAAATATCTTATAAATGGACAACTTTGTGTAAAAAAAATGCATTTTCATTTTTTCTCCACATTTTCCAAAACCTTCTGGAAAAAAATGAACCGTTCAAAAGACTCATAATGCTTCATAGATTATACGTTGGGGTGTGTGCTTTCCAAAATGGGGTCATTTTGTGGGAAATTCCATTGTCCTGGTGCTCCAGGGCCTTCAAAAGTGTAATAGGTGGTTGAGAAAGGATATGTGCGATTTATGCTTGTAGAACGCCTGAAAGTGCTACTTCAATGTTGGGCCTCTGTATGCGGCCAGGCTGTGTAAAAGTCTCACACATGTGGTATCACTACACTCAGGAGGAGTAGCAGAATGTATTTTGGGGTGTAGTTGCAATTATGCATATGCTGTGTGAGAGAAAAAAACTGTTAATATGACCAGTTTGTGTAAAAAAAAAAAAAAATTACATTTTCCCAAGAATTGTGGGAAAAAAATACAACTTAAAAAAACTCACCACGCCTCTTAGTAAATACCTTGGACTGTCTACTTTCCAAAAAGGGGTAATTTTGGGGTATTTGTACTTTCCTCGCTTGTTAGTGTCTCAAGAAATGAGATATCCCTTCAGTACATCAGGCGTGATCAGATGTGATAAATTTTCAGTGATTGCCACCATAGTTTGTAGACTCTATAACTTTCACAAAGACCAAATAATATACACTAATTTGGGTTCATTTTACCAAAGATATGTAGCAGTATACATTTTGGCACAAATTTATGAAGAAAAATTACTTATTTGCAAAATTTTACAATAGAAACTAAAAAAAAGTGGTTTTTTTAAAAAAAAATTGCTGTTTTTTTGCTTATATCGCAAAAAATAAAAAACCCAGTGGCGATTAAATACCACCAAAAGAAAGCTCTATTTGTGAGAAGAAAATGATAAAAATTTTGTTTGGATACAGTGTAGCATGACTAAGTAATTGTCATTCAAAGTGTGAGAGTACTGAAAGCTGAAAATTGGTCTGGGCGGGAAGGTGCATAAGTGCATGGTATTGAAGTGGTTAAACAGCACCATCGCCATTATAGAAAGAAATTTGCATATCTGTTAGAAAACTCTGGGAATTAAGCCACATATTAATAGAAGTATCCGTATATCTATGCTGGCTCCCATTCAAAGAAATCAAATGTACAAGGAAAAAAAAATTTGGGGATCATGTCAATATAAAAAGGCTCCTTCACTACGTGACAGATTGGCACCTGGAGTAGTAGACCCCCCTGTCCATTCTGAAAATCAACTTTTCTCCTTCCTCTCGGGGTTCTATGCATGCGGTTGGTGCACTGCATGCAAACATTCTAAAAGTAACGTTAAAAAACGTAAAGATTTTGTGTCATCAGCTACTAATAAACAGTTTAAAATTTACCAACTTATTACTTGTGATACAATAGGCGTTGTATACATGCTTGAATGCGAATGCGGCCTACAGTATGTAGGCAGAACATCACGGCCCCTACACGTTAGATTGGGCGAGCATGTAAATAATATCAAAAAGGGGTTAAAAACGCATAATGTGTCAAAACATTTTAAGCTGGTCCACAAACAGAACCCCAGAGGATTAAAATTCTGGGGTATTGAAAGGGTTATAAAACATTGGAGAGGAGGCCATTTTTTGAGGCAGCTCAGTCGGAGGGAATCAGATGAGCGCATTACAGCAAGACTGACATTGGGGGACATCTGACAACATACATTAATAAATTTTTCCACAACAATCCCTGCCTCGCATTTACGTTAAGTTTTCGCTCGTTAACGAAAATGGAATTGATTTTCGTCATAGTTTTCGTCAGTGGACAAAAATGTGGTGTACTTTTCGTTTAGTTTTCATCACTTAGTCATGCATAAGGAATGCAGACAGTGGAGGACATGTCAGGTTATGCTGTAAAAAGCTTGTGCTGAGATCAGAACTGGCTCTTTCCCTTTTAGGATAGGGCCAGTTAACAGAAGTGTCCCAATTGGAAGTCTGACCCAGGGTGCCTCTACAGAGCATGTCCACTTTGGTGACTAGCTAAGGTGGGCCATCAGACAACTCTAGAACTGTGTACATCCATTCTATTTGCTATCATGGCAGTACTATGGGGGAAGTTGTGGCAGTTAGGTGTAACAGGAACAACTGTTTGGCCCCTTCTGTACTTGTTAAGCTGCAGATTTAACATTCTCTGATACACCACCTTGTGCTGAGATAAGGCCTGTCTGTGTTCCATGTGCTCCTAGTCCTAATACGGTGCTGTCGCTGACAGCTACAGGTCTAAAGCCTCATACACACGATCGGATTTTCCGAAGGCAATTGTGTGATGACAGGCTGTTGACGGAAAATCCGACCGTTTGTATGCTCCATCGGACAATTGTCGGATTTTCCGCGGACAAATGTTGGATGGCATGCTTTAAAAATTTTCGTGGACAATTGTCTGTTGTCGGATTTACCGAGCGTGTGTACACAAATCGTCAGACAGAAATTAACAACCCCAACACAAAGGGTCATGGTGAGGGGGGAGGAGCTCTGACATGTAGCAGCGCCCGTGCTGACGCCGGAGCCTCGTCTCCACCCGCCCATTCGAAATCTCCCGCCACGCCAGAGAAGAGGGGAGAGTGAGCTGGATGAAAGCGTCCGGAGACACAGGAGGAGCGGAGGACAGTGTGGCCGTCTATGGCATGCACCACAATCGCGGCTCTCTCCCAGATGCTGCGACATTGCTGATGCCCTCACCCTGAGCTAGTGAGGCCGTCTGCCGTTTCCCACTCCCCACCTCCCCATTTCCCCGGTCTCCGTTTGATGTGCTGTCCCATACTACATGCTGCCTGGAGGGGACCTGTACCTAGGGAAGGTATGAAGGTTGCTTCTGGAGCTGGGTTCTCCCCTCTGATCATCTATCTGCAGCAGGATACGTCCTCTACACCGAGCATTGTGGAAGTGGTAGGACTAAATAATCAAAATTTAAATATCCTATTTGCTTGCACTGTGCAAACTGAACTTTAATTGAATTGAACGGCACTGTTGAGGAACTTATAAAACCGACATTCAGATAATCCATATCCTTGATCTGTCTAGATGAAACGGTTCACCGCATACCTAAAAGTATTGAGAGCAGTTTAAAACTTTTTTTTTTTTTTAAGCTTTCAAAGAAAGTCTGTTAAGTACTGATAACTGCTGCTACAGAGGAATGAGGATAAGGATTGTTTAAAACTGCTATCACTTGCTGCTAAATATACGTGATCTGCATAAACGGAACTGTTTGCGGCATGAGAAAAGCATGCAAAGCAGTGGAAAACCTCCCTTTATTTGATAGTTCTTAAAAATGGCTGCCAAAATGTTGATAACTGATGCCAATCTGTGAGGACTGTGGAAGGCTGGGAAGGGTTCTTGCTGCTTCCCCAAAGCACGGGGACTCATGATTATTTTTCTCTTTTTTTATTTTTATTTATTTAATGCTACCACTTGCTGATTACTGTTGCTGTCCCCTGATGACCAGTGTTCCTGCAGATAATTGAGGCTGTTTATCGATAATCGCTGCAGATAACTATCGCTACCTCTTAACAAAGCTACTATTTGTTGATGACTGCTGTAGATAATTAACGCCTCCTGTTAATATTCACTACTATTTGCTCATAAACGGTCAAGGCCTGTAGGTGATTCTCCCACCTGTGGATAACTGTCGCTGTACCCTGACAATTGCTGACTTTAGCTAAAGTGGATAACTGCATATATCGGTGGATAGGGGCCATCATTTGCAGATGATTGTTGCTATTATATAAGAACTGCTCCTGCTCCTTGATGATTGCTGTTACTTCCTGCCATTTGCTGATAACTACTGCCATTTATTGATAAATTGCCGCTGTTACTAGACAATTGTCGCTAACTATTGATAACGGTTTCTGATAAACTGTCTTAACATCTGGACAATTTACTCGTTAACTTTTACTTCCTCCTGTCAACTGCCACTGCTTGTCGAGAAAAATTGCTATCTACTGATAAACCGCTGATGCTAGACAATTTACACTACTGACTAAAGGTTGCAACTTTTCACTAAGGACTGTTGCTAGTCTTTGAAAATCCTCCTCCGATCTGTTGACACCATTGATAGCTGGGGTTATTAGGGATCAATTTTTTTCTTTTTTCCTTTTTCTTTTTATTTCTCCCCCTAGGAATATTTAAAGGAACGCAGTCTTTAAACCAATATGAGAGGAAAGCCAACCAAAACAGGTAAAGGGGCACCACCTGTTGCGAGCCCAGGGGGTATTCAGCGTTTTATATGTCAGCTGAAACAAGTATGACAGAGAATGTGCATGGCAGCTCTAGGCAACTAGTCGCAGCACGTACGAGTACGGGTACACCTCTAAGGCGGCCAAAGAATGTAGGGAGTAACTCCCAAGGAAGTTCTAAGGCACAAAACGGAGAACAGAAGAAGAAAGGAGGTGCGGAAGTAGAAACTGAGGAGAATTTAAGGCTAGAGGGAGTCCAAGCAAGCCTACCTCAAATTAAAGAGATGCTGACTGAAATGCTGGCGAAAGTGGAAGTATCATTGAAAACCGATATAGCGGCAGTCACAGCAGACATTGGACAGGTCTTGGGACGAGTAGAAGAAATAGAGGAAAGAATGGACAAATATGATCAAAGGCTGGAGGAAATGACCGAACAGATGAAATCCCTGCAGAAAACAAATAGATTGTTATTCTATAAAATGGAGGACCAAGAAAATCGAAGCCGACGAAAAAATCTGCGGATAAGAGGTATACCAGAGAAATACAAAAATTATGAATTAATAAAAGGTGATGCATGAACTGTTTAACCCCTTGCTAGGGAGGGATGCAGCAGAAATATTGAAATTGCACACGGTACATAGGATTACAAGATACCAAGCCCAAGCGGATGATAATCCAAGAGATGTCATAGTTAGGTTCCATTATGCCGAAGAGAAGTCTAAAATCATGGACGGCATACGAACATCAGTGGGAATCTCATACAAAGGAACTGAATTGCGAATATTCTCAGATCCATCAGCAGAGACTTTAGCAAGAAGAAGACTGCTTAAACCACTGACAGAACAAATGCGGGCACTGAATGTGACATATCAGTGGGGATTCCCAGCATGCCTTAGGGAAAAAAAGATGGACGCATCGCAGAATTAAGATTCCCCGAAGATCTAGGGGACTTTTGCAGCAAACTGGACCTCTCGTCCCCTTCTCTACCTGGCTGGGAGAAGAATAATGGGACAACAATAGCTTTAAGTAGCATGCACTGGACCCGCAGTCGGGGGGAAGGGGGAGGTAGGGGTAGAGTCTGCTATGTGTAATAAGTCAGGACTCCGAGAGAAATTTGTGAGTTAGAGATTCTAGAGTATAACTCGGAGTTAAAAGGGGAAGGTAGTGGAGCGGGTGGGTGTGGTGGAGAGGGTGGGGTTCAGAGGGACAGTAGAGGGGCTGAGGGTGTGGGAGTATCCTCCCCCAAGGAGATATGGGAACCGAACAACATCAAAATAGATGTTGCCGGACCCGCACATGGATCAACATGGAGCTAGTCCGTCCTCCTGGGATGGGGAGGACTCGGGGGAGGGAGGAGGGGGTTGAATTCCGGGGGCAGGGGTGGAGGGTGTGGGGTGGAGGGTTCCTTTAAAAAAAAATCTTTCTTCTTTTCCCTCCTTCTCTCTGGATTTGTCGCAGTCTGCCAGGTGCTCTCCATGATGAACCATGGCCACAATAAATTTATAATGTAAGGGGGGTGAATACCCCAAGCAAAAGGTATAAAGTAAACAAAGAGCTCCTTTTTTTTTTGGGAACGAATGTGGTCTGTCTCCAAGAAACGCATATTGCTCACGCTTCGGGGCGTAGACTGGCTTCACATTCATTCCCTATGTGGTTCTATGGCGACTCAACATCTAGCCACTCGAGGGGTGTGGCCATAGGTTTTGATAAGACCATGGTTTTTACAGTAAGAGCAACTGGCAAACCCTGAGGGGAGATTTCTCTTTGTAAAAGGGACTCTGTTTAATATCGAATGTACACTGGCAAATATATACTCACCAAATAGGGAACCAGACTTATTTCTAAAGAGTTTAAAAAAAAGTATTTAAAGAAGGTAAACTCATAATAGTGGGGGATTTAAATTTGAGCATAGATCCGCAGATGGATACAACAGGGGGCCCCTCTTGCTATACAGCTAAAAGACAGAAGGCCGTAAAAGAACTACTACTGGAACATCCGCTCGTAGATACATGGAGGGTTAGGCACCCAGGAAATAGAGAATACACTTTCTACTCCTCAGTCCACGGGTCATTTTCAAGGATTGATTACATCTTCATAGAACATCAGTTATTACCGTTGCTTAAAAGTGCAGAGATTAAAGCAATTACTTTAACTGACCATGCCCCAGTAGGGATTAAGTTAGAAATATTAAATAGGACGGGAAAGAACTGGAGACTAAATAACTTGCTTATTCAGGACCCGATGATGAATAAAAAACGTAAACTTCTTTGCGGTAAATGATACACCAAAAATCCCCCGCTCTGCCTTGTGGGAAGCGCACAAGGCTGTTATGAGGGGGATACTGATACAGGCAGGCGCAGGAAAAAAGAGAGAAAGGGGAGAGAAACTTTGCACTCTATACGGACAGATACCCAAGGTATTCCGGGGAGAGAGGAATTCGTTATAAAAAGGACGCAATTACGAAAAAAACTTGTTCCTTTATCCCTAAAATTAAGAACGACCAGCGAGCGATGGTTCACTCGTCCCCGGGAATAGCGGAGGTCTTCCATGAATACTATAGCTCATTATACAATGTGAATCAGAGATAAGTATGTAGGGATGGGAAAATGTATGAGTACCCGAGCGGCATTGACCTTCCCATGGTGCCTAAAGAGGAACTGGAGCAACTTGAAATTCCAATTACTCCAGAAGAAGTAAGACAAGTAATAAATAGCATGGCTCTGGGAAAGTCTCCAGGCCCTGATGGGTACTCCATCTTATATTATAAGAGATTTTAAAAGTTTCTGACCCCTAAACTATGCGAATATCTTAACGTCCTGGCTGAAGGAGAGACCCTGCGGGAGGAATCATTATTGGCCTATATAACCCTCATCCTAAAAGAAGGGAAGGATCCAACAGTTCCAGCGAGTTATCGCCCAATATCCCTGTTAAATACAGATCTAAAGATTTTTGCTAAAGTAATAGCGGAAAGATTAAAGCCCCTACTACCAAGCTGGGTAAACGGTGATCAGGTAGGGTTTGTATCGGAGAGAGAGGGAAAAGATAACGGCCTGAAGTCACTGTGTTTGATTCATGAAGCAGAGGGGGGGAAGACGCCAGTCGCATTCCTGACGATTGATGCCGAAAAGGCCTTTGACAGGGTGGACTGGGGCTTCATGCTTGGAACATTAAAACATCTGGGTATTGGGGTAAAAATTATGAAATGGATATTGGCCTTTTACTATCACCCAATGGCCAAAATCAGAATAAATGGGAACTTATCCCCCCCTTTGGATTTATTTAACGGAACAAGGCAGGGGTGTCCCCTGTCGCCAATGCTGTTTGTAATAGCTGCTAACAGGGGGTTCCAATGCTATCTGTAAAAACCCAGATATTGGAGGGGTAAAAGTAGGGGAAAGGGGGTTTTTAAGGTAGCTACATGTGCTGACGACTTGCTTTTCTATGTGTCTAACCCTAGAATAACAATCCTAGTTATATTAGATGAGGTAACTAGATACGGAAAACTGACTAACTTCAAATAAATATGTCTAAATCGGAGTTTATGAAAATTACTTTTGAAAAGGGAGAAACAGCGGGCGATCCAACCTAAATTCCCCTTTGTATGGTGTAAGGAGGGATTGGGGTATCAGGGAATAAAATTTACTGCATCCGTAGGGACTATGTTCAAGGCCAATTATATACCAGCGCTCAATAAGATTAAAGAACACTTGGAGAACCTGAGAACCCGAGACATAAGCCCCTCTCATGGACAGGAATAATTAACGCTTTAAAAATGAATATGCTACCAAGGTATATTTTCAAAATGATTCCATATATATCTGGGCACATAAACGGCCCAGAATTGCATATGCAATACTGGCGAAAGCTAAAAGGTCGGGAGGATTAGCAGCCCCAGATTTTGAGAAATGCTATCAGGCGATTTGTATTTCTCGTATGGTAGAGTGGATTCATAATAAAGAGGGGAGAAGCTGGGTAAATATGGAGATTTCACGAAGTAAGGTAGATTTAGGGAAGATGGTTTGGATACCACGGCAGCACCGAGAATTAGCTAACAGTACAAATCCACTAACTAGAAACATTTTCAAAATTTGGGATGGTTTTGGAAGAATGGACCAAGACGCTCAGAACAAAGCATGGGTTTTGATGGAGGGAAATATGGCCGGTAGGAACCTGGCAGGAGCCCCATGGATACCCTTCAAGTTTAGGGGACTCTCAAAATGGACATCACCACTGACATTAAACACACTTGCAGTATGGGATAGAATGAATAAAAATGGCATGTATGCACCCAGGACATCACCATTGGCCCCTCTAGGGGGCTACCCCTGGTTCCCCCCAGGGGAAGAAAGAGGAGCATTAGGTCCATGGGAGTCAGAGGGGAATACAATGTGCTCACGGTATGCTCCTGGAGGTTATTTAATATCCCAATTAGAACTTATAGCAACACAAGGAGATATGGTAATGGCAGGATGGAGATACAAGCAGATGAGTAATTTCTTTAAAAAACTAGAACCCCAGATCAGGACACGGGACTCAATGACGACGTTTGAGGCGATATGTGCAGGGAAGATGGGAACCCGGCACATGTTGTCCCAGATGTACAAATTGGTCCTGAGTGAGAAAAAAAATATCATAATCCCATACTTTGTTCGAGAATGGGAGAAGGAACTGGGATTTATTTTCACAGTAACACAAAAAAATAAATTTTTAGAAGCAACCTATTCATCTTCTATAAGTTCATCTATTCAAGAGATGTCATATAAATTCATGACTAGGTGGTACCAAACTCCGATGCGTCTGGCACAGATATATCCGACAGCGGACAGCCTCTGTTGGAGAGGATGTAAGGAGCAAGGTACATTTTTGCATATTTGGTGGTCCTGCCCTAAAATAAGAATCTTCTGGGATAAGGTATTATCATGGATTAAGAAGCTATCAAGTATACCCATAGATTCCAATCCCTTGCATGTCCTGTTTCATGGAACTACGAGCACAATGAAATTATATAAAAAAAGTGTATTACCGCATCTATTAAATGCTGCAAAGAAACTAATACCTAAGTACTGGAAGCAGGTAACATGTCCCACTATGATAGAATGGAAAAAGGAAGTAGATATAATAAGGGAAGCAGAAAGGTGGGTGTATAAGATAAGAAATCAACAGGAGGAACATAGGGAAATATGGACAGGATGGGATTTATATGCCCCAGAAATAGAAATGGAAAAAGGTTAAGAATATAACAACAGAAAAGATAAGTGGCATAGACAAGATATTATCCCATGACCCCCCCAAAGGAAACAAAATATGATGGTATATATACAGGATAGACTGCAACATTTTTAAAAGTATGTATTGGAGTTAAGTTGTGATGTATGTGGGGGTGGCCTTCCCCCTCCCCCGGCATCTTCGCCCCGTCTGCCTGAGTGGGGGGGGGTATCCGGGGGGGAGGGCTTGAGAGAGAGGGGGGACGGGGAATTTAAGAGAGAGAAAGGGAAGGGAAATTTATTTTTTTATTTTTTGAGAAGGGCAGAAGGGTCACTTTATATGAATAAGAAGTAATAATACACATATGATATATAATGATTGGTTTGATAATTCCTAGATAGCAAGTAGATAACAGACACACTAAATAAGGGTGGGTTTTTTTTTGTGTAAGGTCACATACACATTAATAATAAACTATGTCTTATAGTACAGAGAGCACTGTAATTGGATCGAGAGGTAGGATATACGATATTCACGTTGAATAGAGATGAGGGGGGTGGGGTGGGAGGGGGTTCTCCCCCCCCCCCTTTTTTTTTTCTCTCGCTCGCCCTCTCTTTTCTTTCCCTTCTCTCGCATGACGGGGGGGTGGGGGTGGATGTCTTGGGGGGGCTTTCCCATTTTTATACGGTTTATGAAAGAAATGAATGGTATGTATATATGTTTGTAATATATGTAAAAGAAAATGTTTAATAAAATTTGAATTATAAAAAAAAAGATGGGCAAAAAAAAAAAAGAAATATTATTACAAGATGTAATGAAAGGGAATAGTATTTGCACGTATGAGGAAATCACACAAAAATGGTGAAATATGCCACTAGTTAAATGGAGGTACACACAATTACAGCATTTTACACAATCACTGCCACAACCGCTACGGGGAATAGGACACATGAGGACAATAGAGACATTTTTTCGCTCTCCACTTAGTTTAACCACTTGCTTACTGGGCACTTAAACCCCCTTCCTGCCCAGGCCAATTTTCAGCTTTCAGCGCTGTCACGATTTGAATGACAATTGCGCAGTCGTGCGACGTGGCTCCCAAACAAAATTGACGTCCTTTTTTTCCCACAAATAGAGCTTTCTTTTGGTGGTATTTGATCATCTCTGCGGTTTTTATTTTTTGCGCTATAAACAAAAAAAGAGCGACGATTTTGAAAAAAACACAATATTTTTTATTTTTTGCTATAATAATATCCCAATTTTTTTTTTTTTTAATATTTTTTTCCCTCAGTTTAGTCCGATACGTATTCTTCTACATATTTTTGGTAAAAAAAAATCGCAATAAGCGTTTATTGATTGGTTTGTGCAAAAGTTATAGCGTCTACAAAATAGGGCATAGTTTTATTGCATTTTTATTAATATATATTTTTTTACTAGTAATGGCGGCGATCAGCGATTTTTATTGTGACTGCGACATTATGGCGGACACATCGGACACTTTTGACACCATTTTGGGACCATTGTCATTTTTACAGCGACCAGTGCTATAAAAATGCACTGGTTACTGTAAAAATGGCACTGGCAGGGAAGGGGTTAACACTAGGGGCGAGGAAGGGGTTAAATGTATTCCCTAGGAGTGATTACTACTGTGTGGGGGAGGGGACTGACTGGGGGAGGTGACCGAGCTGTGTCCCTATGTACAAGGGACACAGCATCGGTCCCTCTCCCTGACAGGACGTGGATCTCTGTGTTTATCGCGGCCGCCAGGCACGCGCATCGGCATCACAGTGATGCGCCGGGCGCGCGCGCGCGCCCCCTAGTGGCCAGAATACCCGAGGCCGTATAATGACGGCCTCCCGGATTTCTAGATCCGCATTGAGGCCGTCATTCGTCAATGGCCCGGGTCTCAAGGGGTTAAATCAAAGTATATCCAAAACATTTTTTTTCTTTGTGGGAGGGTTTCAAGGGGCAGGGGGAATAAACGGATAGAACACAGATAAAGGAATAGGATGTTTTTAACATGTGATTGTGTACATTTATGTTTATACAATAAAATAAAAGGTGAATATTCAAAAAAAACAAGTCCGTCGGACAAAAGTCCAAAGTACAAACACGCATGCTCGGAATCAATGCTCACCAAACACAACATTAGCAGAAGGTGTCGCTAAAGAGCTGAAAAACCAAGTAGTTTCGCGTTTGTTGGCTGACAATTGTGTGTCGTTTGTATGCAAGACAAATTCCTGGCCAACGCCCTTCGGACAAAAGTCCTACCCTTGTCTGCGGAAAATCCAATCGTGTGTATGAGGCTTAAGACTAGCAATCAGTCATGCAACACGTACCAAAATGTTTTATGGAGAAATAATTTTTATGTATATCCTTACAGAATGACACTGTGGATATACTAGTAACAGTGTACCAACGTCCCGATTATTATGCAGAAATTGAACTAAAGACTAAGGATTTTGGACTTTAAGAGGCACACAGGTAGGTATTGTAAAACACTAAGGGTTTTTATTGTAGAAAAATACTTGTAAAAAACAATTAAACAGATAAAATTGTCTATAACAACATTAATGGATGGCCCTCTTGAGTGCTATCATAGTTATACCAATAGTATACATTTGTATTACAAAAATAATAGATACAATAAATTATACAAAAAAGGAACCGATAGCCATGAAGAGGATCCAGATGTAGAAGAAAGCTTGCTCTACATGTTACGCGTTATGAGAAAAATGCTTCTTCAGGAGCATGAATATAAAATGGCCGTGTTGGAGGAAGCAACAGTCGGCCTTAACACCAAGACAGTGGTTCATGATTACCTCTCCCCGACTGGCAGTATGTTTTGACACAATGCCACTGTCTTGGTGTTAAGGCCGACTGTTGCTTCCTCTAACACAGCCATATTATATTCATGCTCCTAAAGAAGCGTTTTTCTCATAACGTGTAACATGTAGAGCAAGCTTTCTTCTACATCTGGATCCTCTTCATGGCTATCAGTTCCTTTTTTGTATAATTTATTGTATCTATTATATTTGTAATACAAATGTATACTATTGGAATAACTATGATAGCGCTCAAGAGGGTCATCCAATAATGTTGTTCTAGACAATTTTATCTGTTTAATAGTTTTTTACAAGTATTTTTATACAATAAAACCCTTAGTGTTTTACAATACCTACCTGTGTGCCTCTTAATGTACCAAAATGTATTTTATATCATTTTTTGAGACAGAGCCTTCTTTTGGTAGTATTTAACCACCACTGAGAATTTTCTTTTTTTTTTTACTATATAAAGGAAGTAAGATGAATAATAAGATATTAGATTTTTCGTTCCAGCAGTATATAATGAGTTTGGAAATTGTAGAGAAATGTTAACTAATGTTTTACAATTTAATTGCACTCATTAGATTTTAGTCAACTAAAATGCACTGGAGATTTTAGTTGACTAAAACGTGCTGGAGATTTAGTCGACTAAATACGCCTAAAACTAAAACAATTTCAGAAGACTAAAATGGGACTAAAACTAAAATGCCATTTTAGTCCCAAGACTAAGTTTAAAACTAAATCGAAATTTGCTGCCAAAATTAACACTGCTTCCAGCAACCCCTCCCTTTTCTTCCCTCTAGCTAAACTTCCCTTCACTATCAATCCCATTTATCCCACACTCTCATCCGATACTTTCATTTATCTACCATTCCCTCTTATCCTTTGTTTCCTAGATCATCTCTTCTCTTCTTCCAAAGCTATTTATTGTGTTTGGATTCTGCTTTTCTCCCACCACAGTTATCAAATTTTTTTAAGTGCACCTTGTCTGATATAAGTGGCTCTTTCCTTCAATATTGTTATATTCATACTTTGTTCCCATTCTTTGCTAGATGGTGGGGGAGCTGATTGCCACCTCTGTGCAATCAGCTTCCTTGCCTGAAATAGGCCTCTCAGAATTGCAAGCTGGTTGTTACTGATTTTTCCCTCTCCCTCTGCCCAGCCCAATACATATTGTATAGGTTCCATTTCCATGTGTACTTCAAAGGTCTGCTCGATGATTCCCACTACCTCCCTCCAGTACCGAAATAGTTTCGGGCATCTCCAGAACATGTCTCTGTTCTTCCACATCTGGGGCAGCTGGCATCTGTTCTACGACCAAACTGAAAAAGCTTATACGGGGTGTAATAGGCTCTATTTAATAAAAACAAATGGGACATCCTCTGGGAGGGAGATAGTTAGACCAGTGGGGCGAGTTCCTGGATTCTTTCCCACTGTATTTCAGTTATGTTGCCAACATCCCTTTCCCACTTTTTCTTATGTATTGGGCTTTGTGTTCCTCTCAAGCTCCCCTTGTATATACTAGGGTAAATTTTTGATATTGGCCCTTTTGATGTTTTTGTATTGATAATTTCCTGGAGCAGAGGAATCTTACTCCATTCCATTACCGTTCCTTTATACTGTTCTGCAAGTGTGTGCCTGATCTGTAGATATCTATAGAAGGATTTGTTTGGTAGTGCGTATTGTTCTCTTAGTGCCTGAAATGTTTTTAGTATACCATCTTGGTACAGCTGGGTAATATACTTTATTCCTTGTTTCTCCCATTCCCTGATTGTCCCCCATCTTCTGTATTTCCCCTAATGCCGCGTACACACAATCGTTTTTAATGTCATTTTCAAAAACAACATTTTTCTCGACGTGATTTTTCTTGTTTCCTCTCAAGCCTGTCTTGCATACACACGTTCATTAAAAAAAACGCTTGAGCAAAGCGCAGTAACGTACAACACATACGACGGCACTATAAAGGGGAAGTTCCGTTCGAATGGCGCCACCCTTCATGTTAGTAAAGTTTGTTGAGCGACGATTCGCGCTTTTCAGCCTCGTGCTTTTCAGTCCGTTACAGCGTGACGAATGTGCTATCTCCATTACGAACGCTAGTTTTACCAGAACGAGCGCTCCCGTCTCATACTTGATTCTGAGCATGCATGTTTTTTTCCCCTCGTAAAAGCATACACACTACCGTTTTTTTCACGTCGTTAAAAAAAAACGACGTGAAAAACGACGTGAAAAAATAGAGCAGGTTCTCATTTTTTTTAGGCCATTTTTCACGTTGTTAAAAATGCTCTGGAGCCTACACACGATCGTTTTTAATGCCCAATTTAAAAAATTGCATTTTTAACGACGTGAAAAACGATCGTGTGTACGCGGCATAAGTTGTGTAATATCCCAGTGCTGCCTTCCATACTCTCATCATGAGATCTAAGGTAGGTAGTTTCTGCGGGAAGGATCCTGCCTCCATAATTTATACTAAAGAACTATGTGTAGTGTTCTGTAGGAGTATCCTCCTCTCTATCCCCCCCCCCCCCCGTATTGCATCCCTTCATATATTGGAGCTGTGCCGCAAGGAAATAGCTAAACGGATGTGGAAGTGCCGTACCTCCTTCCTGTTTTGACCTTTGTAGAGTGTTTAACCACTTCCCGCCCGGCCTATAGACAAATGACGGCCGGGCGGTAGTTGTATTATCCTGACTGGAGAGTCCATTGACGTCCTGCAGGATAATGCCTAGCGCGCTCCCGCGGAGCGCGGTGATCGGGGACGGCGTGTGTCCCTCGGACACAGCGCTTCCCCGATCACGGTAAACAGCCAATTTCATTGGCTGTTTACCATGTGATCGGCTGTGTCAAAGTCACAGCTGATCACATGTCACACGTGCACGCCGCCAGAGGCTTGCAGAGCGGGGGATCGGGGAAGGCGAGTGTCCCTTGGACACAGCGCGTCCCCGATCAGGGTAAACAGCCAATGAAATTGGCTGTTTACCACGTGACCGGCTGTGTCCAATCACAGCCGGTCACAAATGTAAATGGAGAGGAGCAGTTAGTACCTGATCCCTGCTCTCTCCTCACACACCGATCTGTGAGGAGAGAGTAGGGATCAGTAAGTGAGATCAGTGTAGTTTGTCTATAGGTACTGTGCACAACACGCCCCCCCTCCCCCCAATAAAGAGGACCTGTCACACAGCCCATCTGTCAATCAGCCCAGCCAATCAGCCCATTTGTCAATCAATCAATCAGCCCATCTGTCACAGGCCCACCTCCATCGGTACCCGCCACACAGGCTATCAGTACCGCCATCGGTACCACCACCAGTACCGCCATCAGGCCCAACATCTATACTGCCACACAGGCCAGCTACCAGTATCGCCACTAGTGCCGCCATCAGTACACCACCTGTACCGCCATCACCACCACCTGTACCGCCATCACCACCACCCGCCCCGCCACCTGTACCGCCATCGGTACCACCACCACCTGTACCACCATCACCCGTACCACCACCTGTACCGCCGCCACCACCACCACCCGTACCGCCATCGGTACCACCACCACCTATACCGCCATTGGTACCACCACCACCCATACCGCCATCGGTACCACCACACAGGCCCACCACTAATACCTCCATCGGTACCACCACACAGGCCGCCACCATTACCACCATTAGTATCATTACACAGGCCCAGCAATAAGCACTGCCATAATGTCCCAAAGGGTTTACACACCTGAGGAGGCATATGCCATTCTTGCCATGTCGGATGATGAGAGCAGCGGGGAGCTCCCATTATTCGATTCTGGTTTGGAATACAAGCCAGTGGAGGATAGTGGCTCAGCGTCCGAGTCCCCGGAGGAAACCGTCCCTCCCAAAAGATTGCGATCAGGACCAAGATCAGGACCAAGATCAGGAGATCTACCCAGCACCAGCAGCGCCATACCCCAGGAAGAGGAGCCCAGTACAAGTAATGGAAATACACGCCCAACCCGAAGAATCCAGCCCCAGTCCTACCTTCCCGTTGCCCTGGCAAACCCCTTATGGTTGCCTGCCAACTCAGGATCCGCTATCATCCCCCCTTTCACCGCACAGCCAGGTGTGCAGCCCGACACTACAATTTTTTTTTCAGTTTGATTATTTTTGTTTATTTTTCCCACAAGATTTGCTGCAGAATATAGTGGATCAAACTAATCTTTATGCATCCCAATTTATTGCTGCCAACCCCAATTCTTCCTACGCCCGCATGTTCCAGTGGCGGCGTCTAACATTGGACGAATTTAAATTGTTTTTAGACCTTACGTTCAATATGAGGCTTACAAAAAAGAACGAAGTCCATGCATATTGGTCCAAACGCCCCATCCAACACATGCCCATATATTCCGCTGTCATGTCCAGGACAAGATACGACATGATTATGCTTTTTCTCCACTTCAATGACAATTCACAGTGCCCTCCCGAGATCATCCAAACTACGACAAATTGTACAAGATACACCCCCTAATCAATGCCTTTTCCCAGCGATTTCAAAAAGTTTTCATCCCAGACCAAAAAATTTGTGTGGACGAGTCCCTCATACATTTCACTGGCCGTCTGCACTTCAAGCAGTATATACCAAGCAAGAGAGCCAGGTATGGGTTAAAATTAAATAAATTATGCGATCGAGCCACTGGATACGTCTTCACATTCAGGATCTACGAAGGCAAAGACTCCCAGCTCCAGCCCCGTGATTGCCCCACATATATTGGAACCAGTGGGAAAATTGTCTGGGAGTTGGCATACCCCCTGTTCGGAAAAGGTTACCATTTATATGTTGACAATTACTATACCAGCCTGCCCCTTTTTCGTCACCTTTACAGTAAGCAAACCCCGGCCTGCGGTACCTTAAAAAAAAAACAGAAGGGATTCCCACAAAATTTGTTGACCAAAAAATTACAACCTGGAGAATCGGCATTCATGAGGAACGAGGAGGTGTTGGCCATGAAGTGGAGGGACAAGAAAGATGACCACATCCTCACTACGATCCACAATGACACAGTGGTTGAGATCCAAAGAAGACGCGGCCCCATTGTTAAGCCCAAATGTGTCCACGACTACAATTTGTACATGGGGGGGGGGGGGTGGTGGATTTAAACGACCAGATGCTACAGCCCTACTTATCAACCAGAAAGTCCTGTTATTGGCACAAAAAAGTTGCGTTGCACCTGTTTCACATGGATCTTTTTAATTTGTTTGTCTGCTACCAACAAGCAACTCCAAATCAACAACTCCCCTACCTCCATTATATCGAAGATATCATCGATGCCCTCATTTACCAACAAGATCCCGCCCCAGGAAGCATTCGCTCTGATAGTGTGAGTCGGCTTCACGAGCAACACTATCCCTTTAGCACCCCCCCCCCACAGAATCTGGAAGAAGACGCTGTAACGGCACCCCAAATATCAAAGGGGGTAATGCCGTTTAGATCTCTTCCCTCTCCTGGACACAAATTCACTGTCGATCCTCCACAGCCAGACGACCACTTCCAATAGGAATTAATCCTTCTGAAAGAACGAGACACACTCTGTATCTTTCTTTGGATAGACTGACTTTATTAAGAAAAACATTGTACTTTTTATACACATCCAATACTGCATTAACCTAAAATGAACAATGGTCCAGCTCCACCCACAACATAACCAGACTCAATACACATTATTTTGACGCCTGTTAGGAGATAACAGGTTCTAATCCCCTTTTAGTTTAAATGACTAAATGACTTGTTAGGCTAGCTTTTGTCTCCCAATCAAAAGACTTTACACAATAGAAACCTAACGACCTTCAATACACATCTCACAATGAAAGGATTTGTAGCCTGTCTGTCTGAGTACAATCCACACAAGTATAGAATTAATTATCCCTATTCACACTAAAAGGGTCTTCAGACGCCCTTTTAGATTCATTTACATCACAACTGGCATGTAACACATCTCTCAATTAACCTGTTGAGTTCAGAATAAAATAATCAGTACATATTGTGGACTAATATTACTATTTCAATTTCAAGCAATCCAAGCCATATTCTTTTTTTATATCAAACGGTTTTTATTGCTCACAGAAAAAAAAAATATGAGGTACAAAAATATGCAGCATAGTATATCTGTTACATGTACGGTAGCAATATATGTTTTTGACATTCCTTGGTCACATCTGAAATCGCATTCATTAAACAATCCGCTCAGAGTTTCAAATAGCATAGGGTGAACTGTACACAACCCATCAGACTATCCCCCCTCCCACCCGCCCACCTGTTGCCGGTGGGAGCTTTCTACACACCTCCCAACAGCCTCATCCTCACCAATTCCATGGGGCTTAACCCCGGTACAGCAAGCCATGAATCCCAGAGCCTATCAAACTTTCCCGCGTTGCCCCTGTGCTGGTATATGTATTTCTCCATCAAAAGGGTTTTACCCATCTGCTGTATCCACAGCTGGACCGTAGGCGGCTCAACAGACTTCCACAGTAGTAGAATAGTTTTTCTCGCCTGGAACAATGCCCTAGTAAATGCCATTCGAGTCACCTCCTCCGGGATCTCCCCCCCCCAGTATTCCTAACAAGCAACATAAGGGGTCAGAAGGAACGTTGGTCTGGAACACCAAATTAAGTGTAGCCAGTACCTCCGTCCAATATCTATGGAGTTTGGGGCAACGCCAGAGGAGGTGAATCAGATCTCCAGGCACCGCCCTACATCTACCACATAGCGGATCGGGCAGTCTACCCATCTTGAATAGTTTTACCGGTGTAAAATGTACTCTCAGTAGTATATATAGTTGGGATACCTTTTGTGCCACATTAAGTGAGCAGGAGTTTACCACCTGCATTGCCTCCTCCCAGAGCTCCCCCTCTATAGGACCAACATCCGCCTCCCACTGGCTCACCACTTTCATGGGGTGTCCCTCCAAAAACGAGGACAACAGCATGTTATAGCACTGAGAGATGACACCCCTGGTCTCACAAACGTCCTGCAGCATGTGAAAGACAGGGGTGGGGGACTGAACCCACTCCACTGCATCTCCCTGAGCCCTGACAGCATGTCGCAGCTGCAGGTAGTAAAACAGCATATTGGACGGGAGCGCATATCTCGATTGAAGTACATGAAAAGGAAGTAAGGCCCCATTATGAAACACTTGTCTCAGGTGGGTTATACCTAGTGACCTCCACTTAGGGCCCTGCTGAAGTTTGGCCAGTTCAGTGTAATTGCCATTCCCCCATAGCGGGCTGTACCTAGTGAACCCCGTGACATTCTGGAGTTGTTTGGCCTTATTCCACACCTTCTGAAGGAGTGAATAAGTGGGCATCTTTTTAATTGATTTCTGAAACCGCTGAGCCTCCAGCCCCTCCGGCACCGTGTCGGCCCCCGAGCCAAGCAGCATTAGCCTAGCCGAGGAGCCCACAGGAGCCGGTACCATGACACCTATCAGGTGCTGCAGTTGCGCTGCCAAATAGTATATCCAAGGGTTGGGGAGGGCAAGGCCCCCCCCTCCTTTGGTCGCTGTAGTTGTTCCAATTTGATCCGGGGGTGTTTGTTGTGCCACAATAATTGTCTAAAGAGGGAGTTGACGACCCTGAAGATTTTAAGCGTGATGACAACAGGAGCATTGTGTAGCAGGTACAGCAGCTGGGGCATTAGTATCATTTTAATAAGGTTCGTCTTGCCGGCCAGGGACATCCGCAGTCTGTTTCATATCTGTATTTTATCCCTGAATCTGGTCAATAAGGGGTATATATTCAGCTGACAGAATTCTGTGATCACCGGGGAGATGAATACACCCAAGTACTTAAATGAGGATACTATGGGGACCGGGCAGGAGGGCCCCTCACCTAGCGCGGGGGCCTCATCCAGGAACATCAGAGCCGACTTGGACCAGTTATTTGTAAGGCCCGAGAAACGGCCAAACTCTGTGATAAGGGACATGACCTGAGCCAGTGATTCATCCACATCTTCCAGGAAGAGGAGCATGTCATCGGCGTATAGCATAATTTTCTCGTGTATATTGCCATAGTGGAAGCCCCTGACCGACCGGCAGTCTCGCACCAGAGCCGCCAGGGGCTCAATGGCCAGAGCGAAGAGCAGGGGGGACAGGGGACAGCCCTGCCTGGTCCCCCTGCCCAACGCAAAGGCGTGAGACATCCTGTCAGACATTCGTATGGCCGCCTGCGGCGAGCCGTACAACAGCCTCACCCACCCTAGGAACCGGGGTCCGAACCCGAACTTGGCCAGTACAGCCCAGAGATACCGCCAGCCAACACTGTCGAATGCCTTATTGGCGTCAAGAGACAACAGTGCCCTGTGGCCGACGAAATCCGAGGGGGTCTGCATGTTCAAGTATAGCCGCCTAAGATTAGTTGCGGTGGAGCTGCGAGGCATGAACCCCGCCTGATCTGGGTGAATAATGGACAAGATAATTTTGTTAACCCTCATAGCCAATACCTTGGCCAGAATTTTAACGTCGCTCTGCAGCAGTGAGATGGGCCTATACGAGCCGGGGTCCAAGGGATCCTTGCCTGCCTTTAACAACAGTATAATATTGGCTCTATTCATGGAAGGGGGCAATGCTCCGGACTTGAAGGAGGTGTTGAACACCGCAAGCAGCCTGGGCAGAATCACCTCGCCGTATTGGACATAGGCCTCCATGGGGATCCCATCATCCCCCGGGGCCTTGCATGTGGGGAAAGATGCGACCGCCTCCCTCAGTTCCTCCAAAGTGAGCGGGGCCTCCATCTCCGCGCGGGCCTGCCCGCCCAGGAGCGGAAGCTCCACCGTTCCCAGATATTGTGATAGGTCCTCATCTGTATAATCATCACATGGCCTGTAGAGATTGCTGTAGAAGGACGCCAATTCAGCCATAATCTGCTCAGGGTCATTCACCAGTCGTCCCCGGGAGTCTCGGATCACTCCAATCGCCGGGGAGGCCTGCTGTGACCTGGCAATCCTAGCCAGAAGCCTGCCCGTCCTCTCCCCCTCCTCATAGAAGGCCTGGCTAGTAAAGAACCTCTTTTTTTCCGCAGCGGAGGTTCTCAACCGGTCCAGGGAATCCTGGGCCAATATCCAAGCCTCCCCCGCGGAATCAGTTGGATCCATTACGAATGCAAGCTCCAACCGTTTCACCTGGTCTACAACCTGCGCCAAAAGTGCAGACGAGTTGCGTTTGATGGCCGTGATCTCAGCAATAAAGGAACCCCTCAAACAGGCCTTAAAGGCATCCCAGCCCACCGCCGAGTTCTCCCCAAGGTGGTTGTCTAAAAAATATTGATCAATCTGGCAGGTGACCCGGTCATGGGATGTGAAAAGTTTTAGCCAGTAGGCATTCAATTTCCACGGTGCCCTGGGCAGTGAGGAAGCGGGACGGGTAACCAGGTGGGCCGCCAGCGGGGAGTGGTCGGACACCCCCCTAGGGAGGTATTCTATCCTAGGGACCATATGCACAACCCGCTGGGACCCCACACATAGATCAATGCGAGATAATGAACCATGGGTTTTGGAAAAACATGAAAATTGTTTGGTAGTCGGGTATCTGGCCCTCCACACATCCACCCAACCCACCTCCGCCAGCAGGCGGCTCAAAACAGTGCCCCTACCCCCCAGCGGTGGCTGAACCGGTGGATGTCTATCCAACCTGGGGTCAAGGCATCCATTGAAATCCCCCATAATCATAATGGGGACATCGGGTTTGTTAACTAGATAAGACAGTAGTAATTGCAAAACCTCCCTAGAGAAGGGAGGGGGTATATACACAAAGGCAAGAATTATCATCACAGTAAACACTTTGCAATGCACAAAAACATATCTCCCATGGGGGTCTACCTCCACATCCAGTTCCTGGAAAGCCAGGGACTTGTGTACCAGTACACTCACCCCCCTAGAATATGAGGTGTGAGTGGAGTGGTAGGACGTGCCCACCCAAGCAAACCCCAAACAACCAACCGTATCTTTTGTGAGGTGGGTCTCCTGGAGGCCCACAATAGCAGGGTGGAACTTTTTTAAACACGAGTTAAGCATTGTGCGTTTCAACGAGTCATGAACCCCTCGAACGTTCCAAGTCACTACCGGGGTGGTGGCCATGGTGAGTGGAAAAAGTGTTCATCGCCGGGGGCCGAAGGCTCCGGCTCAAGATTTCTGGGCATCCAGGCACTAGAGTCAGATAGGAGAGGGGTCATCACCAGTGGGCAGATCTTCAACGGGTGTGGGGAAGGGGTCAGAGCAGGAAAGTTCAGCAAGCACCGCGACATTGTGAGCAAGAGAAAACTTTTAAACAGTCCTGAACAGCCTCTTCGAGCACGGATAACGTACCCGCTCGGGGAGGGGGCAGGCCATCCCCACTCATCCCCAGCTCCTAGGACTGTCAGGGAACCCGTGCCAACAGGGCACTGATAAACATGTCCCCATAACTGGGACTTCAGATAGTCAAACGTGGCAGACGGGGCATGTACCCCCTTCTGTGGCGCAATAGCCATGGTAAACAAAGTGTAGTCTTCCAAACGCTCTTATTAATCGCTAACATTTGAAAAAAGGGTGAAATGTCCCGCTATGGGTAAGGCAGACTCAACTGGCCTGCAGGTAACATACCGACTTCACATGTGTTGATCCAGGGCCTCAGTCGCCCACACCAGCATCCCGGCGTCCCCGGAGGTCCTGTTCATTGCGATCCAGCCACTCCGCCGCCTCCGCAGCGGATTCAAAGAAGGAAGCTTGACCACGGACTGTGATACGCAGCTTGGCAGGATACAGCATGGCATATGTTAGTTGTAGCCTCTGCAGACGTTTCTTTACATCAGCGAATTTGGCTCTCTTGCGCTGCACTTCAGCAGAGAAATCCGGGTAAAACGAGATCCTAGCTCCATTGTAGTGCACCGCTCCCCTTTCCCGTGCCAGTCTAAGTATAATTTCTCTGTCCTTATAGTTCAGGAGCCTGGCAAGCATTGATCTGGGCGGGTTGCCCGGGGGGAGGGGTCTGGGTGGTGTGCGGTGCGCTCTCTCCACCGCAAACAGCGTGGTGAATGCCTCTTTACCAAAGATTTCTTGGAGCCATGTTTCTGTAAAGGCCGTGGGGTCCCTGCCCTCCACCTTCTCAGGGAGCCCCACTATACGGACATTGTTCCTCCTTAAACGGTTCTCGATATCGTCGGTCTTTGCGTTCGCCTGCGCAGATTGCTGCAGCGCAAATCTGGCATCTCTGGTGAGGGGTGGGAGCTGGTCCTCCACTTCACTAATCCTACCCTCCACCGCCGTGGTCCTCTCTCTAATTTTCTGGAGGTCATGTCTAATAAGGGATACCATCTCAGTAAGTGCCCCAAACTGTACCTTTAAACCGTCCACAGAGGCTGTCACTGAGGTGGTGCAGCGGTGTACAGCTCGCAGGATCTCACTCAGTGTGGGCTGGGGTGCATCCTCCTGTAGCTCATCAAAGATGTCATTGATGTGGTCAGACGAGTTTTCTAGGGGCACAGTATCATCCAGGGCAGAAGCGCCATTTTGCTCCAAGGCTCCCTGCACAGGCATCAGCGATGGTGGGGGAAGAGAGCAGCTAGGGCCCTGTAATTTTTGGGCATAGTAGAGCATGTCTCTGGGCTGCTCCTTCCCCTGCTGTTTGTTTGCCTTGGGCGGCTTACTGCCCGGGTCCTGTGGCTTATCCCCCGCTCCACGCGTCACTCTCTGAGGGAGAGGGGAGCCGGCGCCATCTTGGACTTCCATGGTCGCCGCTGCTGCAGCGCTCTTTGTCCCTTTGCGGGTCATGCAGGGCTCCGCTAGAGCCGATTCGACCTCCGCCGAGGACAGTGATGCGGCGCCTTGTCCCTGGACCAAGTGCCGGGTCAGGATCAGTGCGGGAAGAGGATTAATGGAGGATCGTCAGCGGGAGCTCCGTGCTGTGCGTCCACTCACATGCCTGTCCAGGCCACGCCCCCCAAGCCATATTCTTAATGTCCATGGTTTCCTGGCTCACCCTGTGTCCAAAGTGACCCCCCCTGTCACAGACACCAAAAGAAATGCCGTGTATGCAGCAGAGGAGGAGTAAGAAGAGACACCACCTATTATTGTCCCGATTGTCCCTCCCACCCTGGCCTGTGCATCGTAAATTGCTTAAAAAATTATCATACATCCATTAGTTCCCCTTATTATTAACAGACTGCCATTTCCCCATTTGCATGTATCTCCAGCTCCATGGTGTTAATGGTATCCAGACCATATCCCATAAAAGAGGCTTGATGGCGACTGTCTTCGGAACGGGAGGCGGGTCACTGGGTACCGTTAACACCATGGAGCTGGAGATAATCAGGAACACATTGGGAGGTCCTGGGCTACATATCAGGGAAAGGGTAAATGTTTTTAATGGGGGACATGTGGGACACTGAATATGGTGCAGGTGTCTACAGTATTCCATCACCACATGGCACTCCAGCATCTCATAATGGTTGATGAAAACCTATTATCCTATATGTACTGAATACACACTGAATCAAGCGCGGTCATGGTACCAGTGGCTTGCTCCCAGAAATGTGCGGACACAGAGTACAGGACGCTTATCTCGGAGGAGTAACCGGAAGAGGAGGGATGTGTTCAGCACTGTATGGGGGGGAAAGAGAACCACAGTGTAAAGTGGCTCAAGATTCCATCAACCATGGTGGGAGGTTGGTAGAGAGTGTGGGATGGTACAGGGCAGATATATGTCATTTGCTCTGGTGTGCACACATGGGCAGGTGGAGTTATCAACCAGCATCAAGCTGTTTGTACAAATCTCTCTATGAGGGGCGGTGGCCTGATGAGTTAGCATCACCACTCAGTAAGACTGTGCCAAAACACGTCACCTACACTAATCCAAAGTGGTAGTCGAATGCCTGGATGGGCTGTACTGGTTTGGATTGTGAAAGGTGTTACAGAAATGCAGACTCGATCTGTAGAGTTGAGGGCACCAGTGGCTTACTGACTGGGGATTCTATCTTGTTGCATTTGTGGCTAAGGGACCCACATGTGATCAGAGGGTACGGAAGCTGGGGGCAGGTTGATATTTCCCTCTGTCAGAGGTGTGAACACAATGTCCCTTGCACGGCCAATACACAGTGGTGAATGTATTTCACTCTGTGTTCTGGATGGGGAGATCATTGCTGGGAAGGAAGCACCTGGGTATTATTTGGGATATAGGCGAGTTTGGTTATTTGACCTAGAGGATACTGATGTGGCGTTAGGTTCAAGAAACACCCTTGTTCCATGACTAACAGTAGGTAGGGGTGCATGATATACCCTGGGCATGGTCACTGGGATAGAATTTTGTGGGTTTTTGTCATTGCTTCGATGGTGTAGGTGTTAGACTCAATACCGGATGCTGGGGTACTGATGCTGACATCACATGGCTAATGATACACTGTTTTCAGCATCAGGTTGAATTGTACTCAGCAGGGTACACTACCTCGGGGAGTCTATTGTACCTACACTCTTGTCCTTGGGAGGGATATAGAAGGAACCCCGGGTTTCACCCCTATAGCCCCGAAAGAAAGTTTTTTTTTATAAAACCTGACATCCCCTTACACTTAGTGAAACTTCCGTTGGGATTCGGGGAGGAGTTAAAAGATGGGTAGTTAAACTTTGGGCAACAGGATTTAATTGGTGCCAACAGTTTGGGCAAGGCGTGAATAAAAAGGCCCTTCTCTAGGGGTTGATAATCTAAGGGGAGGGGGGTGGAACAAAAATAATAGCCGCTGGGAATTATCTGATATGGAGCGGGCTGAGGTAACATTTTAGGTGGAGGCGGGGTAGGCTTCCTGGAATAAAAAGAGTATTTAGGTGTGGAAAGGGGAGCGCCTGGCTGGGTGTATGGGTTTAAAGGTGGGGAGTTCCAGAGGTTCTGGAGCAGTCCTGAGGTGGAGCATGGGAGGAGATAACAAGGGAGATGGAAATCAGGATGTTCTGGGGCCAAAAACTTTAGTAAACTCCACCCTGTTGCGGTCCCAATGCGGGTCACTAGTAAGAGACCGATTTAGAGTAGCTTGCGCATTTAAGAGAGGACCCTAGAACTATATTTTTCTTGTTTTGTTCTAGGGATAAGCCTGTTCAATCTGTAATATTAAAGGACAGTCGGGGTGACTAAATTCTAAAAAAGTTTTTTTGGCAACCATTGGTTTAGCCTCCCCTTTTTAAAATATTTTTATTTTTTTGTTTTTCTACCCGACTTGTAAATTGTTAGTGACAGTGATCCTGTTCACCTGTTGATCACTAATAGGGGAGAAGAGTTATCTATTTTTATTTTTTCCTCCTTTATTTTATTTTTATTTTTATTTTTATTTTTTTCTGCCAAGCTGCTGCTGCAACAGCCACAATATATTATTTTTCGAGGCACTGTTTCAGGACAGTTATATATTGTTTGTTTGTTTTTATGAATGCAGAGTCAGTGCTCTTTGACATAAAGGGAAATGGGTGACAAACGGTCTGGGTCGAAGCAGCATTGAACCTGTATGTTTTGTTGCTTATTGTATTTTTTTTTTTCTCTCTCTTTCTTTTCTCTTTCCTACTTTCTATGGTTCATATTCTGCTTTATCTTGGAAAATAAATGTATTCATCTTCTGGAACTTTTGTTTGAATATCAGAGATGAGTTGTGAATTGTAAGGGTTTACCATCTCTGCCTGACTCCATTTTTTTAAGAGTCCAGTGGGTTCCATAGAATGGGTTCCTGAAACATACAAATACCATATTTCACAAAGTATCCCTGGACATCCAGGTCCCATGTCTTAATGTAATTTTACCTCCCCTAATCTGCCCACTGCTTTAACCTGAGCCCCGTGAGCAGGTGTGGTGAACCCATGGACCTAACAATAGCAGGCAGTGTTGACTATCCCTACCATCAAGGGCAATGGATGATACTGGCCGTGGTTCGGTCTCAGTACCATGTGGGGATCCCACCTTACTCGTACACATTGTACCCCTCATAGGTATTTAGTCTTAATGGCCACGCCACTGCTCGTGTCTGACATTCCACCAATAACTCCTGTCTGACATTCTCCTTTTTTGTTCTTGTTTTTTTGTATTCATGCACGACTGTCCGGAGGCCCGCCCAACCACCACCTGAAGAAGCAACGCATCTCTTAAGAAAAACGTGCCACGAATAAGACTCTTCGGAAACTTTCCTTCACCATGCTGAAAAGTGCTGTCTCGCGGTCCGATCCAATCGTGACAATCATGACAATCATAACACCATATTTCCAAGTTACAGGACTAAATATGAAAGGATCCCGCCATTAATGTTTGAATTCCGCTCTTCCAATGCAGAGGGGCGATGAAGCATTGCAGTACAGACTCTCATGGGTCGGATGTCTCAAAGGCACCAGGACTGTCTCAAGTCTACCTTGATGGGTTACGGCGGGTTCAAGAAAGGAAGAGGCCGCAGTGGTGGTGGGGGAAGGGTCAGGGCTTCTGGGCCGTTGTGGGTGGGTATAAAATCATTGAGGGAGGACATAAGTTCAAGAATGAACTTCAGGGGGGACTGTGGTGGAGATTTTTCAAATCCATATTTATAACAAGAAGCTTCAAGGGAACTCTCTAATTAAAAGGATTCTATGTGTATATATGGTTGTATATGTTTTTACAATACTTTATTATTAAGGTGACTTAAATTTATCTTACAATGACTCTATAGTGTTTGAACATGTTTAGAATCAACAGCATACACAGCTGTGGAATTTCATCTGACAAAAGCCTATTATCTGACCATTTGTTGGTAGACTGATGTTACTTCAAAAGGAGGTGGGAGGTGACAATGGAACAGGAAGAACGTGATGATAAAAATGGTAGTTGTGACTGAGTATTTCACCCAAGCTAACAACCCCCCCACCCCTTGAGGGAATGCAAGGTCTTAGCATATGGAAAGGGGGGGTGAGGAGGGGAGGGGTTTTTACCAGAGTGTATTTATCTGAATGCAGACCCAATAGTCAGTCTATTTGGCCCTTGATCTGAGCAGCATGGTGACATAGTAAGCTCTCTCGGTCTCTCTCTCTCTCTCTCCCTCTTTCTCCCTCTCTCTCTCCCTCTGCCTCTCTCTCTCTCCCTTGTGAATGAAGATCTGACATAGCAGCATGGTGACGTAGTAAGCTCTCTCTCTCTCTCTGCCTCCCTATCTCTCTCTCTCTCTCTCTTTGCCTAAATCTCTGCCTCCCTCTCTCCCCCTCTCTCTCTCCTCCTATCTCTCTCTCCTTCTCTCTCTCCCATTTTTAAGAAGATTAATCCTACTTCTCTTTAGCTCTCTTGTTCCTATTATCATGTAACATTGGTATCATGTTTGTCATAGCAATATTCCTATTGGTATTATCATGTAACATTGGTCATAGGTGATATAATTTTAGGTTAGAGCAATGTTCCTATTTTGTATTGTGTAACATTGGTATCATCTTGCTATGAGGTGGTATCATTTCTGTAAAAATAAATGTAATTGTTTTCTCTTTTTGCACCGCTATCGTTTGATTTCATTTTATATAGACAAAAGGTTTAATCACTTATAGTAAGCAGTTAAGCGAGGTTATGACGATCTCCGTAACACTACCTTCCATGTTAATTAACTGACCCTGGCCTGTTTACAGACGATGTCTTTGCTTGCCGATTTAAACCACGTTTCTGACCTCCACGTGCACCAACCTCAGCCTGTTTCCCGACGATGCCTCTGCCTGCCGATTTAAACCGTTTCTGATCTCTGTTAAAAAAAAATAAAAAAAACACGTTTCTGACTTCCACATGTACCGACCTTGGCCTGTTAATCGACCATGTTTTTGCCTGCTACTTGGACTGATCTTTTGGCCATCTACTTTTAGTACACAGGGGTCTCACATATGTGAGGGGCTTCAGAATAGCGTTCTGAGTAGAGAAAACCAGTTTTTCGTTTTCTGTGCTCCCAGAACAGGGTCTGGTTGCCCGGAGGCTTCAAAGCGATTTGGGTGGGAGAAGCCTCTACCCCTGTCCCCCTGGCCCTAAGCTTGATGGTCCTTCCTGCTGCCTGGACCAATACTTTGGCTGTGCTGACCATATTACTGCCTGTAATGACTCATGACATTATGGACCATGTTTCTTCCTGCTGCTTGGACCAATACTTTGGCTGTGTTGACCATATATCTGCCTGCTGCCTCTACTGACTTTGGACAGTATTTCTGCCGGGACACCTCTGCCTGCTACCTGGACCTGTGCTCTGGCTGTGCTGACAGTATTCCTGCCTGTACGAACTATGGACAGTATTCCTGCCTGCTGCCTGGATGATTGCTTTTGCTGTCGCTGACCTCATCCCTGCCTGCTGCCTGGACCGATGCTCTCCTCTGTGGACCACTGCACTTCTAAAACCACAGGTAATCTTTTGTTATTTGGTATGTACCTGCTATGTGTTAGATATATGAAGGGCCTTCAAAAATGTGATCGGTAGTCAGAAAATAATATGTGCAATTAATGCTGCTAGAATGCCTGGAGGTGCTACTTGGATGTTGGGCCTCTGTATGTGGCCAAGCTGTGTAAAAGTCTCAAACATGTGGTATCGCCATAATCAGGAGGAGTAGCAGAATGCATTTTGGGGTGTAATTTTTGCTATGTACATGCTTTGTGTTAGAAATATCTTATAAAATGGACAACTTTGTGTAAAAAAAAATGCATTTTAATTTTTTTCCACATTTTCCAAAACCTTCTGGAAAAATGCCTCATAGATTATACGTTGGGGTTTGTGCTTTCCGAAATGGGGTCATTTTGTGGACAATTCCATTGTCCTGGTGCTCCAGGGCCTTCAAAAGTGTAATAGGTGGTTGAGAAAGTATATGTGCAATTTATGCTTGTAGAACGCCTGAAAGTGCTACTTCAATGTTGGGCCTCTGTATTTGGCCAGGCTGTAAAAGTCTCACACATGTGGTATTGCTATACTCAGGAGGAGTAGCAGAATGTATTTTGGGGTGTAGTTGCAATTATTCATATGCTGTGTGAGAGAAATAACCTGTTAATATGACCAGTTTGTGTAAAAAAAAAAAAAAAAAATCTTAATTTCCCAAGAATTGTGGGAAAAAAATACCTTGGACTGTCTACTTTCCAAAACGGGGTAATTTTGGGGGAATTTGAACTTTCCTGGCTTGTTTAATGTCTCAAGAAATGAGATAGGCCTTCAGTACATCAGACATGATCAGATATGATACATTTTCAGTGTTTGGCACCATAGTTGTAGACTCTATAACTTTCACAAAGACCAAATAATATACACTAATTTAGGTTATATATATTTTTTTTTTTGTAAAATCTGTATTTTATTTGAGAGACAAAGACAATACAAAGAAAATGACAATACAAGTTGCAAATAAGCAGTAACACATGGTAGGCTGTACAGCATATGTCTGGACCTAACATGACAAAATGCACGGTAGTCCATTCCCTTTAAAGTGCACGAGGCAACTCGCCGGCAGCTATGCCAGTGGAGGGGGGCTAAATCTGCCTCCTTCAGACCTCCCCTGGCGCCCCGCCCAGCAGGCAGCCCCTCAGGACAAATGCTCAATGCCATGAGGGGGAAAAGGTGCCCACCTCACTACGTGGGCTCCCCTCATAACAGCAACATGGTATAACCAAAGGTCCAGTGAAAGCAACCTTTTAAACAGCTCCTCAAACCATGTAGCCACTAGGCTGAGCATGGATATGAAAAAAAAAAAAAAAAACAGAAGAGAAAGAAAGTAGAAGGAAAGATTAGTGGAAAAATAGAGGTAGAAAAATGGGGAGGAAGGAGGGAGGGATCTGAGCATACCTGCGAAGTAGATTGAAGTCTCCAAGTCTGCACCGGGTGGGCCACATCCAAGACCGAGCCACCTCTGTCCTCAAGTCCCCCGAGTATCTCCTACCACCCGGGATCTAAGAGACGGTTCAGCCAGTTCTAAGAGCGCTAAGTCTAGGCTAGAGGACAACCCCCCAGGGTCAGTCACATGAGCCTCCCAAGGTGCCTATACAGCGCTGAAGCGGTCTATAGTATCTTTACAGGTCGCTATCCTGTGGAACCATTGGCTATAGAGATGGGTGGGCAGTCTAGGCATAGAATGGGAGGTGAAATGGGTCTCCTGCAGAAAAAACACCTGTGCTCCCATCTTTTTTAGTTCCCACCACAACTTATTCCGCTTACCTGGGGAGCAGAGGCCCCTGACGTTATAAGATACAACCTTTAGCGAAGACATGGAGGATCAGGAGGGAACAAGTCGCGCCAATTCTCCCAGCCCGTCCGGTGCAGACAAAGAGGTGTGGTAATGCTCCTAGGGAAGGAAGAGGTAGCAAGGGGGAAGGAAAGGAGAAAGGTGAAACAGAAGAGGGGGAACAAACATAAAAAACAGTTAAACACTGCAAAGTAAGAACAGTAAATTGGCATAAACCATAGCCATACACATAGAAACAAAAAAAAACATCTGTAAGCCTGGTGTAGGGCCCTCCACCACTATGGTGGGAGTCCCAGACCTCAGCTCTAGGTCCCAATGGGGAACAGCACCCAAAAAGGGGGGGCCTACGTGGGGAACGTGTGCCAACATGGAAGGGGAAAGGCAAGGAGTCTCATCTCCCTCCACCGCATCTTGCAGAGCGTGAAGGTAAAAAAGGGGGGGGGGGTGTCATATCAGCCAAGGCAAATTTGTGGGCTGTCCGTTAGGGCCAATAAGGTAATAATGGGGTGGCACTACCCTAACCCATGCGTAGTTGCTAATAGTCATCTTGCGAACAACCAGGTCAACAGACCTGAGGCACAAGGCCTGCGAAGAGTTCACAACAAGAGGGTGCGTCTGTGAGGTACTCTGGAGCATGCGGGAGGGTCACCGCGCTGCAGCTGAAGAAAAGTTACTCAAACCATTTAAGCGGCCAGAAGGGACACCTCCGTCAGTCTTGAGACGTGGAAGGGTCCGTTAAGGAATCCTGGGACAGACGCTGTCTGTCTCTTCTGCGACTCCTACGATTAGCTGTCATCCATGTCTCAGGAAGCTTCACCGGCAAGGCACCGGTCGAGGTCCTCCAGTCAGGGAAGTCAACGGGTTCCAGCCTCAGAGCAGAGAGGAAGTGCGGAAGGTCATCTTTGGAACGCAGTGTGACCTGTTTCCCGTCTTCTGCAGAAAGAAGGGGAAACCCCAACGGTACGGCAGTCCTGCATCCTGGAGCACAGTCAAAAGGGGGCGGAGCGCCCTGCATTGCATTAAAGTGCGCCTGGAAATGTCTTGGTAGAAAAACAAGCGTGCCCCATCAAAATCGTAGAAAGGCTTGCCACGCATCTTTTGCATAATGCGGTCCTTGAGAGTGTACTTATGTAGCTTGCAAATAATGTCTCTGGGGTTATCTACGTCCTGAGATCGCGGTCTCAGGGCCCTGTGGGCGCGGTCTATTTCTATAGGAGCATACGTAGGCATACCTAATATGTCCCAAAAGACATCTTGCAGCGTGGGAATAATGTCACGTGAGGCAGTAGCTTCTGGCAATCCTCGAATCCTAATGTTAGCCCTTCTGCTGCGATTTTCTGTGTCATCTAACTGGCATAGCAGGGATTCAATCTGCTGGTCTTGCATTTTACATTTAGATTGCAGCAGCGCAATAGTGGGGAGAGCCTCCTCCAATCTCTCTTCCAATGCTTCAACGCTCTTGCTTAGGTGGGACGTATCAGCCTTTAACTGGGCAATGTCAGCAGTGAATGCTTTCTCCACTCTGCTAGTGAAGCGCTCCAAGTCCTCTATGGTGGGGAGGGACATAATATGGCGCCTGAGATCTTCATCCCCCAGAATGTCTGATGCTGCTGAGCGGCCCCCTGGGGAGGCAGGGGAGGCCAAATCACTCACCGACCCTGGAGATGAGATCGGAGAGGCAATGGAGACATTCCCTTTCTGCTGCCGTGCCGCAGCCGCGGCTGGCTGTGAGGATTTAGAAGCCTTCTGTGCCTTCCCTGTCAGCGCCATCTTGGAGGCCTAGTTGTGCCTGCCGAGTGCGATCCATCTGCGGCGGCTGGGATGAGTGCCGCAATCGCTGGGACATGAGGGGAGTCGATGGCAGTGAGAAACCCCCTCAGTTGCTACACTTATGGCTGCGGTGGAGCGGAGCTGAGGCAAAGCATGTCCTCACTCCTCCATAGCCAGGACACGCCCCCATTTAGGTTATTTTTATCAAAGATATGAAGCAGTATAAATTTTGCCACAAATTTATGAAGAAAAATTACTTATTTGCAAAATTGTACAATAGAAACAAAAAAAAGTGTGTTTTTTTTAAAAAAATCGCTGTTTTTTTGCTTATATCGCAAAAAAAAAAAAACCCAGTGGCAATTAAATACCACCAAAAGAAAGCTCTATTTGTGAGAAGAAAATGATAAAAAAATTTGTTTGGATACAGTGTAGCATGACTAAGTAATTGTGATTCAAACTGTGAGAGCGCTGAAAGCTGAAAATTGGTCTGGGCGGGAAGGTGCATAAGTGCCTGGTATTGAAGTGGTTAATCGAATTCTTGCCACCCCTCCTTTCCAGATTAGTTCCCTAAAGATGGTATCTATCTTTTGGAACCACTTTTTGTATATCCATATTGGGGAGTTTTGTAAGACATAAAGAAGCTGCGGCATCCACACCATTTTTATTAGGTTACAGCGGCCCGCTACTGATAGTGGGAGCCGTTTCCATACTTTAGTTTTCCCCTTATATTTTTTCAGTAATGGGACCATATTATCTGTGGTATATTGATTGGGATCTCTGGTAATATTTATACCCAGATATTATATTTGGCTTGCTATTTGGATTTGTGCGGCCTCTAGCGGCAGGGTTTTTTCTAAAGGATCCACTGGTAGCAGCATGGATTTTCCCCAGTTTATGATGAGACCAGAGAATTGGCCAAAGTTTTTTTTAATTTCTTCCATAGCTTTCCTAAGGGAGTTCTGCGTGTCTCCTAAAAGCAAGAGGAGGTCGTCCGCATACAGTACTCGGATTGAGTGTTGTTCACTTTTACTTTCGCTTCTGGTGTTTTATATAGCAACTTTATCCAGTTCGTGAAGATCGGACCAATTTGAAGTTCACTTAGGACTCTCCACAAATATTGCTATCAGTGGCGACCCATCCATAGGGGGCGCATGGGCGCCGCCCCCCTCATAGACAGTAACAAAAAAAAATAAAAAATAAAAAATAAAAAAATTTGGCCCTTTAAGAAAAAAAAGGTCCTTTAAGTTTTCAGGGCGGGCGCCGGGCACAGTGCCCTATTGAAGCGTCATGCCAATGCAATGCAGGCAAGATGCTTCATTTGCAGTTTTTTTTAAGCTCCGTGGCGCGCTGGAGTGCGCCACTCCACTCTCATTGGGTCCTTCTGCTTCGTCATGTCTGCACCGCAGTAGGAAATGGGTGGTGCTTTCCCGGGTGGTCGTGTCACTTTCGGTTTCGGCTCTAGGAGTGAGACAAGATTGCGGGGAGCAGATATAGCTGCGGCGGGTGGGTGAAGAGCTGAGCCTGAGTGCAGGGGAACCAGAGCAGAAGGTGAGTGAATGACTAAGTGCTGGGATCGGAGGTGAGCTCTCTCACTGTCTCTCCCCTCCCGGCAACAAGCTTCCCATCCCCCAGTCCTCACACTCCTCTGCTAGTTACAGAGTCAGTGACTGCTCCACCCGGAGTGTACTGTGTGTGTCCTGCCATGAGCCTGGCTCCCCCTCCCCCCACCTATGTTCACTTTTCTCAGCTGCTGCAGAACTTCATGGAGGGGGGAGGGTGGGGCTGCTGAGTGTTGTGGTGCAGGGAAGAGACTGGCAGCTGCCCCCCCTCCCTGCATCCTAAAACGCCCCCCCCTCCCTGCCTCTCCACCCTAAACAATAACCCTCTCTTCCTGCTTCTCCACCCTAAACAATAACCCCCTCTCCCTGCCTCTCCACCCTAAACAATAAACCCCCTCCCTGCCTCTCCACCCTAAACAATAACCCCCTCCCTGCCTCTCCACCCTAAACAATAACCCCCCTTCCTGCCTCTCCACCCTAAACAATAACCCCCCTTCCTGCCTCTCCACCCTAAACAATAAACCCCCTTCCTGCCTCTCCACCCTAAACAATAACCCCCCTTCCTGCCTCTCCACCCTAAGCAATAACCCCCTCCTGCCTCTCCACCCTAAACAATAACCCCCTCCTGCCTCTCCACCCTAAACAATAACCCCCTCCCTGCCTCTCCACCCTAAACAATAACCCCATTGTATAGTGTTCTCTGTGTATAGTGCGCACTCTGTGTATAGTGTGTGTGTGCTCTGTGTATAATATACAGTGTGTGCTTTGTGTATAGTGTGCTCTGTGTATAGTGTGTGTGTGTGTGTGCTCTGTGTATAGTATACAATGTGTGCTCTGTGTATAATATACAGTGTGTGCTCTGTGTATAGTGTGTGTGTGTGTGCTCTGTGTATAGTGTGTGTGTGCTCTGTGTATAGTATGCTCTGTGTATAGTGTGTGTGCTCTGTGTATAATATACAATGTGTGCTCTGTGTATAGTGTGTGTGTGTGTGCTCTGTGTATAATATACAATGTGTGCTCTGTGTATAGTGTGTGCGCTCTGTGTATAGTGTGTGTGTGTGCGCGCTCTGTGTATAGTGTGTGTGTGTGTGCGTGCTCTGTGTATAGTGTGTGTGTGTGCGTGCTCTGTGTATAGTGTGTGTGTGTGCTCTGTGTATAGTGTGTGTGTGTGCTCTGTGTATAGTGTGTGTGCTCTGTGTATAGTGTGTGTGCTCTGTGTGCTCTGTGTATAGTGTGTGTGTGTGTGTGTGTGTGCTCTGTGTATAGTGTGTGTGTGTGCTCTGTGTATAGTGTGTGTGTGTGCTCTGTGTATAGTGTGTGTGTGTGTGCTCTGTGTATAGTGTGTGTGTGTGTGTGCTCTGTGTATAGTGTGTGTGCTCTGTGTATAGTGTGTGTGTGTGTGCTCTGTGTATAGTGTGTGTGTGCTCTGTGTATAGTGTGTGTGTGTGTGTGCTCTGTGTATAGTGTGTGTGTGTGTGTGTGCTCTGTGTATAGTGGGTGTATAGTGTGTGTGTGTGCTCTGTGTATAGTGTGTGTGTGTGCTCTGTGTATAGTGTGTGTGTGCTCTGTGTATAGTGTGTGTATAGTGTGTGTGTGCTCTGTGTATAGTGTGTGTGTTTGTGTGTGTGTGCTCTGTGTATAGTGTGTGTGTGTGTGCTCTGTGTATAGTTGTGTGCTCTGTGTATAGTGTGTGTGTGTGTGTGCTCTGTGTATAGTGTGTGTGTGTGTGCTCTGTGTATAGTGTGTGTGCTCTGTGTATAGTGTGTGTGCTCTGTGTATAGTGTGTGTGTGTGTGCTCTGTGTATAGTGTGTGTGTGCTCTGTGTATAGTGTGTGCTCTGTGTATAGTGTGTGTGTGTGTGCGCTCTGTGTATAGTGTGTGTGTGCGCTCTGTGTATAGTGTGTGTGCTCTGTGTATAGTGTGTGTGTGTGTGTGCTCTGTGTATAGTGTGTATAGTGTGTGTGTGCTCTGTGTATAGTATGCTCTGTGTATAGTGTGTGTGTGTGCTCTGTGTATAGTGTGTGTGTGCTCTGTGTATAGTGTGTGTGTGCTCTGTGTATAATATTCAGTGTGTGCTCTGTGTGTAATATACAGTGTGTGCTCTGTGTATAGTGTGTGTGTGTGCTCTGTGTATAGTGTGTGTGTGTGTGTGCTCTGTGTATAGTGTGTGTGTGTGCTCTGTGTGTGTGCTCTGTGTATAGTGTGTGTGTGTGTGCTCTGTGTATAGTGTGTGTGTGCTCTGTGTATAGTGTGTGTGTTTGTGTGTGCTCTGTGTATAGTGTGTGTGTGTGTGTGCGCTATGTGTATAGTGTGTGTGTGTGTGTGTGCGCTCTGTGTATAGTGTGTGTGTGTGCGCTCTGTGTATAGTGTGTGTGTGTGTGCTCTGTGTATAGTGTGTGTGTGCTCTGTGTATAGTGTGTGTGTGTGTGCGCTCTGTGTATAGTGTGTGTGTGTGTGCGCTCTGTGTATAGTGTGTGTGTGCGCTCTGTGTATAGTGTGTGTGTGTGTGTGCGCTCTGTGTATAGTGTGTATAGTGTGTGTGTGCTCTGTGTATAGTATGCTCTGTGTATAGTGTGTGTGCTCTGTGTATAGTGTGTGTGTGCTCTGTGTATAGTGTGTGTGTGCTCTGTGTATAATATTCAGTGTGTGCTCTGTGTGTAATATACAGTGTGTGCTCTGTGTATAGTGTGTGTGTGTGTGCTCTGTGTATAGTGTGTGTGTGCTCTGTGCATAGTGTGTGTGCTCTGTGTATAGTGTGTGTGTGTGCTCTGTGTGTGTGCTCTGTGTATAGTGTGTGTGTGTGTGTGCTCTGTGTATAGTGTGTGTGTACTCTGTGTATAGTGTGTGTGTTTGTGTGTGCTCTGTGTATAGTGTGTGTGTGCTCTGTGTATAAAATACAATGTGTTCTTTGTGTATAGTGTGTCCAGGTATTGGGAGTCGTGACAGCCGAGGATGGGCAGGTATGAACCTGGAAGGGTTTGCGCCCCCCCAAAAAAATTTATCACCAGCCGCCACTGATTGCCAGTCAAGGCTGTAGAAAGCCTTAGCAGAATCTAATGACACAATTGCTCTCCTTCCATCCTCATCTGTTAAAATCTGAAGGTTCAGGTATACTCGCCTTATGTTTGTACTAGTGGTCCTGCCAGGTATAAATCCCGATTGGACAGGATGGACCAGTTTCTCTATTACTTTGTTTAATCTAGCTGCAAGGACTGTCGACAGAATTTTTATGTCCGAGTTTAATAAGGATATAGGTCTATATGAGGAAGTATTAAGTGGATCTTTTCCCTCCTTTATTAATTACTATTATAGTAGATTCCATCATAGATGAGGGGAGTTCTCCCTTTGTCGCTGACCAATTTAGGACTTTCATAAGTTCCGGAAGCAGCACCTTCCCGAAATACCGGTAGGTCTCGACCGGGAGGCCATCTGGCCCCGGGGATTTCTGACCCGCCATCTCTTGTACTATCAGTTGGATTTCTTCCAATGTTATGGGCTTATCTAATTTCTTCCTATCTGTCTCGGAGAGCGAGGGGATTGTCAGCTTTCCGAAAAAATTATCAATTTCTTCCCTCATTTCCTCCTGTTGGGAGCTGTATAAATCTGCATAATAGTACCGGAATCTGTCCACTATCTCTGGTGTGTGGGAGGATACTCTATCCTTCCCAACACTAATCGCTGGGACCATCAATGTGGTTTTGTCTTAACTAGGTGGACTAGCATTCAGCCTACACTTTCCCCCTCCGCAAATGCTAATTGTCTTTGAAAAATGTGTTTATTCTCTATTTTCCTAATCATTGTTAAGCGGTAGTTCTGTTGTGCTTCTGTCCATGCTCTAAGGCTGTTAAGTCATCAATATATTGTTCTTCCGTTTTTGTTACTCTTTCACTGGCCACTCTCTCCCCCTCTCTAGATTGCTTGTTTTTTTTTTATATTTGTTGTATCATTATACCTCGTAAAAAAACCTTCAATGTGTCCCATCGGATGCTGTACCCTGGTTTATTTCAATGAATTCACTAATTGCTCTTAAGACCTACGTATCTTCCATTAGTTCCATCCAGTGAGGACTTATTCTCCCCTCTCTCATGTGACTACCTTCCCCCATCTCCAAGATAACTGCCATCAGGGAGTGGTCTGACAATCCCCTTGTTATGTAGCTCACATTCTTTACTATTGCTATCACCTCCTCATTTCCTCAGACTAAGTCAATTCTTGACAGAGTGGATTGTGTTCTTGAAAAGCACGAGTATCGCAGAGCCTCCGGATTCCGTGTTCTCCATATATCCCTCAAACCCATCTCTCCCAGAAACTGGGATAGTCTATCGTCCCTTACTTTGTCTGGTTGTATCGCTCGGGGGAATCTGTCCAGTTCCCGGTCTAAGACCATGTTGAAGTCCCCCATAATGATCAGAGGGACACCCGGCTTATCCCGGTTTGGGAAGACGCAATTTGTTGCAAAACGACGTAGGGCGGAGCGGCGCACCACCGACCACTACCCAGCAAGCACGGGTTTACCTGTATGTGTCCGTCCGGCACTACAGGTTTAAGGCTGTACTTTTCATCTTTTAACTGTAAGTGTGATTCTTTCTTTTTAAATTTCCCATACTGTTTTACACTATGCGAGTTTCACTATTTCTTGCATGGTCTGGCCTATGAGTCTGGGATCCATCGATATCGTAGTGTTGTATGCTGCCTTGGTACCACATCTCCTTTGGGGTCATCTGGATGAGAGTGTTCCTACAAATTACAAGCTTCTCCTGATCCTCTGTAGTGGGGGGTCATGGAGTTTTGGTAAGCAGTCAATACCTTACTTGGTGGTGGATTCTTTTGATCTCCTCCTGTAACAAGAAGATTTTAACACGGAAGTTCTGTCCTTGTTTATAGACTATTTCATCTGCACGGGTGTCTATTTTGTGTCATCACTTTCAACCCAGTGTTTTATCACCCTATGAACTTTCACCCTTTCTAGGGTAGTTTTGAACTTTTTTTCAACCCATTTTAGGCATTGATTGTGCCACTTGGAGTTTTCAGTGACTTTATTCTGCACTGTTTTTTTGCCACATTGAGTATTATATGCTTTAGGGCATTCAATTTATGTTTACAACATTTTCAAGATTTTGTTTGTATGGTATTCACATTGCCTTCAAGGTTTTTTTCACTTAGTTGTGACACCTATTCTCAGGGTCAGCGCAACCACATTTTTTTCATTTTGTATTTACTGTTTTTGTTCGCAGAAGGTTTGCTGCTTCCCAATTATCACCAATTAACTATTGTGAGATCTCATTCCATTGTTCTTAGCGCAGTTTCTTCCCCTTTTTCTTATCCAGAACAAACTCCACCAAATTACACAAAACTGTGGTATTAAAAGGGGGAGGGATATACAGGTTAGCCAGTGTACAGGTTCTATTCTCTAGCTTGCAGTGTAAGAAAACGTATCGCCCTAATTCATCAATCTTGCTCTGTATACAATTAAACATTATTCCTGACTTAATTAAAAGGCTCACTTCCCTGGCGTAAGACGTGTGAACGGAGTGGTACTATATTCGAAAATCTCCCCACCCCAGCTGGGGTATGGAGATGTTCGTAAGATGAGTCTCCTGGAGACATAAAATTGCAGACCCATATATTCTTTCCATTGATAAAACCGAAGTTTTTTTTTCCCTGAATCTCCCAGGCCCCGAACATTCCAGGAGCATGCGGTTAACTTTTTTGTCTGTGCCCTTCTCTAATCATTAATTTACACTTCTAATAAACATAAACATTTTGTGATGTATCCTGGGTACACTGGGTGGTTCATCGCCCTGATGTTGGCGCCTTCCCCACAATGGGCACGCTAACGTGACGGATGGCAGGTCATTGGCGCACGGGCCCTTATAGGTCGCACTGCGGTCAGCACATTTGGCACATTGGAACTCTGCACAGCAGGTCCAACCATTTCTACTATACCACAGTCTCTTATGTGTTCCATTATGAGGTAATACTCAGCTATTTATTGCTCAGTCCCATTGCTCTGTCAACTCACAGATCACTGGGCCTAAATGGTAATGGTTATCATTTATACTCTTTTCAGAAGTCTCTCAAGACAATGCTGTCAATACCCATGATTACACACCTGAGACCATCATCTATTCCTGCCTTAGTGAGGCCATGTGGAGGTCCCTCTACGCCTCACGCTGCCATAGCTCCCGGAAAGGATGTCCCCTTCATGGGGAGTTTCCAGCTCTCTTTGTTGCATTTCCACATGTTGGATGTGAGTATTGCCCCTATGGCCTTTTTTTCTTCCTTTGGTGCTTGTTCCATTTCCCAGGTTATGACTGTTGTTTTGTATTTTTTTTTTTTTTTTAGATACTGACATTGCTGCTCCTGATGAGTGAATATCTATGCTTCACGAAACGCGTAGAGCCTTGTAATTGCAATGTTCTATACTGATCAAGTCACCAACATGTTTTACATGCATCTTTTTATATGATCAGCATTTTTAATTTTGATATAATGGGAAGTTCTCAGTTTGTGTAGGCAGATCCCTTCCACTGTCATGTAATCATGTTCCCTTCTGTACATTTATGAAATTATATTGTGCGATTATTTATTGGTTGTTTGTATTACATTTTGGTCAATAAACCTACTATGCTTTGACCCCTCACCGATGACTGCGTTGCTTCATTCAAAGTCCCAAACCTCCCCCCTTTTTTCTAGTATATAGGGATGGAGGCATGGACTAATCCTGGTCCTTGCCTCATATAAAGTCCCAAACCTTCATTTTTCGCTCTGCATAGGGATGGAGGCACGCAGTCTTCTTAGTGTTTGGTCAAAACTACCAATTGGCATATCCAAGTCACATTTGGGTACAATTGTTACTTTCGTTTATCAGTTTTATTTTTTACTTTTTCATCTTTATGTCACCCTGTGATTTGGACATTTACCTCAATTTTGTCCAGCACATTTTTACCTTTCCACCCTAACTTACAATCGTCACTTCCTGTGATGATAGTGCACCTTGATCTGGTACTATTGGGCTTTGACCCACATCCATTTCCGGGAGTTTGATGACACACCACAGGAACTCACCTCCCCTTTTTGGGGCGGATGGCTTCCTCCATGCTGTGCATCGGCGTCACGCTGCACACGGCGTATGTACGACGTCATTTGACGCCGCAACGCCGTTTAGTTGCAATCCATTTGCGGCCGGTGGGGATTATCCTTTGGCGCCAAACACTGGGTGGTTCATCGCCCTGATGTTGGCGCCTTCCCCACAATGGGCACGCTAACGTGACGGATGGCAGGTCATTGGCGCACGGGCCCTTATAGGTCGCACTGCGGTCAGCACATTTGGCACATTGGAACTCTGCACAGCAGGTCCAACCATTTCTACTATACCACGGTCTCTTATGTGTTCCATTATGAGGTAATACTCAGCTATTTATTGCTCAGTCCCATTGCTCTGTCAACTCACAGATCACTGGGCCTAAATGGTAATGGTTATCATTTATACTCTTTTCAGAAGTCTCTCAAGACAATGCAGTCAATACCCATGATTACACACCTGAGACCATCATCTATTCCTGCCTTAGTGCGGCCATGTGGAGGTCCCTCTACGCCTCACGCTGCCATAGCTCCCGGAAAGGATGTCCCCTTCATGGGGAGTTTCCAGCTCTCTTTGTTGCATTTCCACATGTTGGATGTGAGTATTGCCCCTATGGCCTTTTTTTCTTCCTTTGGTGCTTGTTCCATTTCCCAGGTTATGACTGTTGTTTTGTATTATTTATTTTTTTTAGATACTGACATTGCTGCTCCTGATGAGTGAATATCTATGCTTCACGAAACGCATAGAGCCTTGTAATTGCAATGTTCTATACTGATCAAGTCACCAACATGTTTTACATGCATCTTTTTATATGATCAGCATTTTTAATTTTGATACAATGGGAAGTTCTCAGTTTGTGTAGGCAGATCCCTTCCACTGTCATGTAATCATGTTCCCTTCTGTACATTTATGAAATTATATTGTGCGATTATTTATTGGTTGTTTGTATTACATTTTGGTCAATAAACCTACTATGCTTTGACCCCTCACCGATGACTGCGTTGCTTCATTCAAAGTCCCAAACCTCCCCCCTTTTTTCTAGTATATAGGGATGGAGGCATGGACTAATCCTGGTCCTTGCCTCATATAAAGTCCCAAACCTTCATTTTTCGCTCTGCATAGGGATGGAGGCACGCAGTCTTCTTAGTGTTTGGTCAAAACTACCAATTGGCATATCCAATTCACATTTGGGTACAATTGTTACTTTCGTTTATCAGTTTTATTTTTTACTTTTTCATCTTTATGTCACCCTGTGATTTGGACATTTACCTCAATTTTGTCCAGCACATTTTTACCCTTCCACCCTAACTTACAATCGTCACTTCCTGTGATGATAGTGCACCTTGATCTGGTACTATTGGGCTTTGACCCACATCCATTTCCGGGAGTTTGATGACACACCACGGGAACTCACCTCCCCTTTTTGAGGCGGATGGCTTCCTCCATGCTGTGCATCGGCGTCACGCTGCACACGGCGTATGTACGACGTCATTTGACGCCGCAACGCCGTTTAGTTGCAATCCATTTGCGGCCGGTGGGGATTATCCTTTGGCGCCAAACACTGGGTGGTTCATCGCCCTGATGTTGGCGCCTTCCCCACAATGGGCACGCTAACGTGACGGATGGCAGGTCATTGGCGCACGGGCCCTTATAGGTCGCACTGCGGTCAGCACATTTGGCACATTGGAACTCTGCACAGCAGGTCCAACCATTTCTACTATACCATGGTCTCTTATGTGTTCCATTATGAGGTAATACTCAGCTATTTATTGCTCAGTCCCATTGCTCTGTCAACTCACAGATCACTGGGCCTAAATGGTAATGGTTATCATATATACTCTTTTCAGAAGTCTCTCAAGACAATGCTGTCAATACCCATGATTACACACCTGAGACCATCATCTATTCCTGCCTTAGTGCGGCCATGTGGAGGTCCCTCTACGCCTCACGCTGCCATAGCTCCCGGAAAGGATGTCCCCTTCATGGGGAGTTTCCAGCTCTCTTTGTTGCATTTCCACATGTTGGATGTGAGTATTGCCCCTATGGGCTTTTTTTCTTCCTTTGGTGCTTGTTCCATTTCCCAGGTTTTGACTGTTGTTTTGTATTTTTTTTTTTTTTTAGATACTGACATTGCTGCTCCTGATGAGTGAATATCTATGCTTCACGAAACGCGTAGAGCCTTGTAATTGCAATGTTCTATACTGATCAAGTCACCAACATGTTTTACATGCATCTTTTTATATGATCAGCATTTTTAATTTTGATACAATGGGAAGTTCTCAGTTTGTGTAGGCAGATCCCTTCCACTGTCATGTAATCATGTTCCCTTCTGTACATTTATGAAATTATATTGTGCGATTATTTATTGGTTGTTTGTATTACATTTTGGTCAATAAACCTACTATGCTTTGACCCCTCACCGATGACTGCGTTGCTTCATTCAAAGTCCCAAACCTCCCCCCTTTTTTCTAGTATATAGGGATGGAGGCATGGACTAATCCTGGTCCTTGCCTCATATAAAGTCCCAAACCTTAATTTTTTGCTCTGCATAGGGATGGAGGCACGCAGTCTTCTTAGTGTTTGGTCAAAACTACCAATTGGCATATCCAATTCACATTTGGGTACAATTGTTACTTTCGTTTATCAGTTTTATTTTTTACTTTTTCATCTTTATGTCACCCTGTGATTTGGACATTTACCTCAATTTTGTCCAGCACATTTTTACCTTTCCACCCTAACTTACAATCGTCACTTCCTGTGATGATAGTGCACCTTGATCTGGCACTATTGGGCTTTGACCCACATCCATTTCCGGGAGTTTGATGACACACCACGGGAACTCACCTCCCCTTTTTGGGGCGGATGGCTTCCTCCATGCTGTGCATCGGCGTCACGCTGCACACGGCGTATGTACGACGTCATTTGACGCCGCAACGCCGTTTAGTTGCAATCCATTTGCGGCCAGTGGGGATTATCCTTTGGTGCCAAACACTGGGTGGTTCATCGCCCTGATGTTGGCGCCTTCCCCACAATGGGCACGCTAACGTGACGGATGGCAGGTCATTGGCGCACGGGCCCTTATAGGTCGCATTGCGGTCAGCACATTTGGCACATTGGAACTCTGCACAGCAGGTCCAACCATTTCTACTATACCACGGTCTCTTATGTGTTCCATTATGAGGTAATACTCAGCTATTTATTGCTCAGTCCCATTGCTCTGTCAACTCACAGATCACTGGGCCTAAATGGTAATGGTTATCATTTATACTCTTTTCAGAAGTCTCTCAAGACAATGCTGTCAATACCCATGATTACACACCTGAGACCATCATCTATTCCTGCCTTAGTGCGGCCATGTGGAGGTCCCTCTACGCCTCACGCTGCCATAGCTCCCGGAAAGGATGTCCCCTTCATGGGGAGTTTCCAGCTCTCTTTGTTGCATTTCCACATGTTGGATGTGAGTATTGCCCCTATGGGCTTTTTTTCTTCCTTTGGTGCTTGTTCCATTTCCCAGGTTATGACTGTTGTTTTGTATTTTTTTTTTTTTTTTTAGATACTGACATTGCTGCTCCTGATGAGTGAATATCTATGCTTCACGAAACGCGTAGAGCCTTGTAATTGCAATGTTCTATACTGATCAAGTCACCAACATGTTTTACATGCATCTTTTTATATGATCAGCATTTTTAATTTTGATACAATGGGAAGTTCTCAGTTTGTGTAGGCAGATCCCTTCCACTGTCATGTAATCATGTTCCCTTCTGTACATTTATGAAATTATATTGTGCGATTATTTATTGGTTGTTTGTATTACATTTTGGTCAATAAACCTACTATGCTTTGACCCCTCACCGATGACTGCGTTGCTTCATTCAAAGTCCCAAACCTCCCCCCTTTTTTCTAGTATATAGGGATGGAGGCATGGACTAATCCTGGTCCTTGCCTCATATAAAGTCCCAAACCTTCATTTTTCGCTCTGCATAGGGATGGAGGCACGCAGTCTTCTTAGTGTTTGGTCAAAACTACCAATTGGCATATCCAATTCACATTTGGGTACAATTGTTACTTTCGTTTATCAGTTTTATTTTTTACTTTTTCATCTTTATGTCACCCTGTGATTTGGACATTTACCTCAATTTTGTCCAGCACATTTTTACCTTTCCACCCTAACTTACAATCGTCACTTCCTGTGATGATAGTGCACCTTGATCTGGTACTATTGGGCTTTGACCCACATCCATTTCCGGGAGTTTGATGACACACCACGGGAACTCACCTCCCCTTTTTGGGGCGGATGGCTTCCTCCATGCTGTGCATCGGCGTCACGCTGCACACGGCGTATGTACGACGTCATTTGACGCCGCAACGCCGTTTAGTTGCAATCCATTTGCGGCCGGTGGGGATTATCCTTTGGCGCCAAACACTGGGTGGTTCATCGCCCTGATGTTGGCGCCTTCCCCACAATGGGCACGCTAACGTGACGGATGGCAGGTCATTGGCGCACGGGCCCTTATAGGTCGCACTGCGGTCAGCACATTTGGCACATTGGAACTCTGCACAGCAGGTCCAACCATTTCTACTATACCACGGTCTCTTATGTGTTCCATTATGAGGTAATACTCAGCTATTTATTGCTCAGTCCCATTCCTCTGTCAACTCACAGATCACTGGGCCTAAATGGTAATGGTTATCATTTATACTCTTTTCAGAAGTCTCTCAAGACAATGCTGTCAATACCCATGATTACACACCTGAGACCATCATCTATTCCTGCCTTAGTGCGGCCATGTGGAGGTCCCTCTACGCCTCACGCTGCCATAGCTCCCAGAAAGGATGTCCCCTTCATGGGGAGTTTCCAGCTCTCTTTGTTGCATTTCCACATGTTGGATGTGAGTATTGCCCCTATGGGCTTTTTTTCTTCCTTTGGTGCTCGTTCCAGTAACCATGTCTATACTTGTTAGCGTACCTTTCCTGTGATATCTTAGTGTCAACGTGGTAGAGGAAGATATAATTGTGTTTAGTGCATCCAGTTCTGAACCTTCCATTCCATACATGCCATTCATACCCGCTACTTATCTCACGTGTCCCTTTTACCGCATCTCTAGGCTTTAATTGGGGCTTACTATTGTGACCATCCCTTACACCCGTCTTGAAATTATACCCTATTTGTTATTCGCATGTCCCTCTTTCTCCCCCATCCTCCCACCCTCCCTCTAGAAAAAAAAACCTGCATACAAACACATATTACAAGAAAACAAAACCACCAAAACGAGAAAAAATTACCCTCCTACATAGTGAATCCCTTGCAAGTCCCCCTTGCAAAAGGGGATGATATGCGCCTTGCTCCCCTCATTCCAAAACACCACCCCTCTTCTCCCAAATGTCTCCCTGTTATCTCCTATATGTGAACAAAAAATGCAAAATAAAAAGTCCCATCTGGTGAGGAAAATAAAAAAGGGTCCAAAAAAGAAAATTAAAAGAAAAAATGGGAGCGGGAAAAAAAAAAAGAGAGAGGTTCGTGCTGCGTGCGTTGTGCTGAGTTGTGCATGCTCATATCATCTCCTAGGTTTCCAGATAGAGCAGTCCATGTCCATGCCTTCTATGGGTTCCCTTTACATGTTGATAATCACTCCAAAGTACCTTGTCCCCTTTTGATGCATTTACCTGCAATCTTGCCGGATATAACAATGCATACGTTATTTTCATCTGTAATTTGCGTTTTTTGTTTCTCCAAATTTTGCTCTTCGCCTTTCTAAGTCAGGTGAGAAATCTGGGTATATAGATACCCTAGTACCATTATAAAAAATGTTACCCATATCTCTAGCTTTCTGTATTATTGACAAGCTGTCCTTCTAGTAGAACATTTTTACTAGAAGAGGGTGGGGAGGGCCTCCGAATTTGGAGGGTTTAGAAAGGACCCTGTGCACTCTCTCAATTGCGAAGAACGGTGAAAAAGATTCCTGACCGGATGTCTCTCTCTAAGCCATTTCTCCATAAAAGCTACGGGGTCTGGGCCCTCACTGTGCTCGGGTAGTCCCACAATCCTGACGTTCTTCCTTCACATTCTGTTTTCCATATCGTTTATTTTTGACTCCTGTTTAACCATGTGTTCTCTCACCATTTGCATTTCTCTTTTTAGGGTAGCTAGAACATCCTCCACAAGGCTAACTCTCTCCTCCAGGGCTGTAGTTCTTTCGCTTACTTTTTGTAAGTTAAGTCTAACAAAAGACAGTTGTTCTTGTAAAGTTTTAAGCTGGGTGGTAACTTTGTTTAGTGAAGATTTACAAAAATTAATTGCTGTCAAAACTTCCTTTAAAGACGGCTCTGCCCCTGCTAGCCCTCTCCCCTCAGTTAATAGTCCCAATGCCTCTCTGCTCTCTCCGGGCCCCAGGGATTTCCCCTCTGAGTCGCTTGTTCCTATTAACAAAGTAGTTTGGGGGTGTCCTTGACTTTTTCTTACCCCAGAAGCACCCGCCTGTGATTTAGGATGTACCTGCTGGTTCTGTTGAGTGTTTTTTGGAGGGGTCTGAGTTAGTCTGATATGGGGTATGTGCATATTTTCCTAGTTTCGTAGCTGCTTGGCTTGCCTTTTGTGGTGCGTTGTGTTGATATTGTGGAGCAGGCAGGAGTTGTAGTTGTTACGTATTAGAATGTATTCATATACTTCTCTCCGCCCCTCAACTAGGTTAGGCCCCTTGATAGCTCTATAAATAGCTCCAAGTGGGTCTACTGAGAGAGCTAGGTCTGTATGACCAATTCACAAAGTCAGAGAGAAAGGGAGATTTAAATAGCAAGAGCCCCTGCAAGGAAGAGGAACAATGGAAGAAAAAAGTGAAAACACTGTCCTCTACCTTATAATTTCAGATACTAACATATCAAATATCTGGAAGTCTCTCACCCATCTAGATTCAGCTCTCTGGGATTGCGAGGGAAGGGACCGTCCTCTCAGCTCAAGGGGGAGTCTCTCACACCCCCAATTTTCAGGGAGGGTAGAGGAAAAAAAAAACATGATAGGGAACCCCCACTGCTCAGAGTCACAAAGGTAAGGATGCAGATGCACACTATTTCTACTTTATGTCCTTTCTTTCTTTCCCCCCCCCCCTTTTCCCTTCAAATAACAAATGGAGATGAACAAATGGAAAGCTCTCACCCATCCAGGTTGAAGTATCGGAAATACACAGAGGGAAGGGCAGTCAGTTTACCTCAATGATATGTCCTCCTTGCAGAGTATGGCAGCGTGATGTGGAGGGGGTTCGGGGGGGCTCTCACACACCCCTGCTACCATCGCGGTCTATTGGCAAGATGTTTCTCCTTCCTGGAGGGTAGGGGGTCGTGGTGGTCTCTCACACCGCCACCGTCTCACCCCGATGGAACGTCTCTTGGGAGGAGGAGAGGTCTGCACTGGAGCTATGCTCAGGGAACTGAGAGTCCGCCGAACAAGGGCCCAAGGATCGCGCAGGTAGCCTCTATTTTTCGCCTATTCAGCCATGTATCACAGCAGACCTGTTCAGCCGACAACATCCATAATCCCCCGAGGCAGGTTTGAAGGAGGGCAAGGAGAGGGAGAGAGCTTCTCACACTAGCGTCACCATCCGTTTTAAGCCCCATCGGCTCAATCCTTAATAGAATACATGTATCTGGCATACAGTCAGTAGATACAGAGCAACACGAAAGTCATAGTTCTATTCCTCATAATTGAAACCATTCAGAATTCGGGGACGTACCTCTATGCAACTTAATTGAGAGTTATAGCCAGTCAGTATATCAAGGAACAGGTGGTATGGTACTTTTGGACCTGACCCAAGAGTCCCAAATCTTTGAGAATTTTTTTGGGCATCCTCTAGCTTCATATGTCAACTTGTATAATGGTATAGCACGATTGATCATGGTGAGCCAAAAAGCTATAGTGGGTGAGGATTGAGATTTCCAGTGTGTGGTTATTGTTTTTTTTGCATAGAACAGTACTATACGTATAAAGGTTTGTACATTTTTTTTAGATAGTCCTTCATCATCAATATATCCCAATAAGCATCGAAAGAGATTGCAAATATTAGGTATCTAAAGCTATGGAGCTGATAAAGGCCGTGACCTCCGACCAGAACTTCCTAATCCGAGTACACTCCCACATCAGATGAAAAAATGTACCATCAGCCATGCCGCATCGAGAGCACGTTGCAGAGGGTAATCTATGTATTTTATATAGTAAACACAGTATAAAGTAGGACCTGTATAACAATTTAGTCTGGATCACCTTGTCACAGGAAGAGATGACAGAGGGAACCTGGAGGGGGAGAACTTCCTGCCAGATATCCCCCGTCAGCTCAGGTATGTCAGCACATCTACTTGCAGTGCTGCTAAGCCTATTAGTTGTGTAGTATAAGAGGGACCTGTAGTATATAGAAACAAGTTTGGTTTGAGAAGAATCAGTCAGTAGTCGTTCTAGCGGAGAAAGTTGAATAACTATATTACGAAGACCGAACTGCGTTGCAGCAGTGTGACGTATCTGCAAGTATAGGAAGTAGACCGTGTGGGGGAGACCATAGTCTCTACAAAATTCTGCAAAAGAGCGGAACATGTTTTCTCTCAAGCGTCTTCCAGGACAGCCCATGAGACCTAGGGCTCCTCCTACCAGGACAGGAAACACGTTACCCCCACCAGATAAAAAGGGTGGTCCTCCAGGCTCCACTTCAGTATTAGTGTTTCCTCCGGACGGGGGGTAACATGTTTCAGGAACTGGTTCCCCTAGGTCTCATGAGCAGGGCTCCTGAAGGCTTGTTTAGGGTGTTGTTACTTTCCTACCTTCTCTTCTCCCAGAGTGGCACATCCATCGGGGAGAATTTGGTATGTTGCGGCTGTCCCTGCTTCTCAGTGCATGGGGAATGCCAGTACCGCGATGTGAATCTGTGCTCCGATCCGCGTTAGCCGCTTGGCGGCAGTTGGCATTTTTTCTCTCTCCCTGCAAACAGCGTGGCTGCACATGCAGGGGATTAGCGGAAGCCGCGCGCGCGAAGGGGCGGAGCTTATGCGCTCCAAGCTGGCCCACAGGAAGTACCTGGAGAGGTTACTTCCGGGGCGTGTGATGTCATCAGCGGGCGCCGGAGACACGAGTTCCTGTCTCTAAACGGCGCGAACAGGGACGCTGGTGTTTAAAATGGTGAAACCCAGCACAGGCTGTGGAACACCAAAGGGGCAGGATGGACTCCTCTGCAACACCTGCACAGGCAGCGGAAGCAGGCCCTAACTCCAGCACCTCTCAGGTAAGCTTGAAGTGGCTGTACTTTCTTGCATACCCTGTGAGTGTCTTTTTCCCCTTGTAACTAGAAGGGACTAGGTGAAGGGGGCACATTTTCCTTTCCTCCTGCACGGGGTGTTTTGGAGTTTTTATGGCAGGGTACTTATGGGGTCTTTTGTTGTCTTTTACAGGCCAAGACTCAGGACAAGGCCCAAGCGCAGCCACCTAAAAGGAAATGTGCGCTTTGCGGAAACAAATTAAGCTCCTCATGGAGCAAAGCTGTTTGCCGCACCTGCATAGAAGGCCTAGTTAAAGATGACCCGGTAGCCTCATGTCAGAAAATGCTGTCCTCAGTTAGAGATGAGCTTGCTTCTACTTTCAGCTCATTTAGGACTTTATTTGACAAAATTCAGCTTCCTAAGGAGAACCCTTCTCCATTAAGGACTGCAGTCGTTAGCACTCCACAGCAGGGTGTGGAGAGTCAGGACTCTGAGGCAGAGGTCAGATCTACCCATTCTTCTCATGAAGATTCAGGGTCAGAGACAGGGATCACGACGGATGCGAGTTCCTGGGGGTGGGGAGCCCACCTCAGCAACAAAGTCGCACAAGGAGAATGGTCCTCGAGAGAAGCAAGAGCTTCATCGAACCAGAGAGAGCTTCTAGCAGTTCAGAGAGCCTTGCAAGTTTTCCAGTTGGAAATCAGGGGTCACAATCTCCAGATTCTATCCGACAACATCACGACAGTTGCGTACCTCAACAAGCAGGGAGGTACGAGGAGTCGGATTCTTCAATCTATTGCCCAGGAGATTTTATCATGGGCAGAAGGGAATCTAGCCTCAATATCAGCAGTACACCTGAAAGGGACTCAAAACTGCTTGGCAGACTATCTCAGTCGCTACAGGGTGGATCGAGACAATTGGTCTCTTCATCCGGAAGTATTTTCGGAGCTCACCGACAAGTGGGGCTGTCCCGAAGCGGATCTGTTCGCAAACCAGGACAACCGCAAGACAGAGGGGTTCTTTTCTCTGAACCCAGCGGATCAAGCATTAGGGATCGATGCTCTAGCGAATCCGTGGCCATTCGGCCTTTGCTACGCCTTCCCGCCGATCAGACTCATTCCGGAAATTCTCCGGAAATTTCTCCTAGAAGAAACAGATCTCATTCTGATCGCCCCTTTCTGGCCCAGGAGGCCATGGTTTTCCCTGCTTCAGACTCTGGTCTCGGAGCCTCCACTAAGGCTTCCGAAGAGAGAGGACTTGCTATCGCAGGGTCCATTGTCACACCCACAGGGAGTTTCCTTAAACTTGACGGCATGGTATCTGAAGAAAAGATACTAAGTGCCCAGGGGTTCTCTGACAAAGTAGTCAAGACTTTGGTAAATTGCAGAAAACCAGTCACTAGAGCCATTTATTCCAAAGTTTGGAAAAAATTTAATTCATGGTTATCTGAAAATCAAAGATTATCTCATGATGTTCCTTCTATTTTGGAATTCTTTCAAGAGGGTGTCGACAAAGGTCTTTCAGTTAGTACCTTAAAGGTACAAGCGGCAGCTATTAGTGTTTTCCTCCAGTTTTCTCTCCTGGAAAATCTCACTATAGCTAGATTTTTCAAATCCATTTCTAGGGCCAGGCCAGTAGTGGTGAGAAGTTGTCCAACTTGGGACCTGTCCCTGGTGCTTCAAACTCTGGTAGAATTTCCTTTTGAGGATATTTCTGTTGAATTACTTACTTTAAAAAAAAAATTTTGGTAGCAATTACCTCAGCTCGTAGGGTAAGCGAATTACAGGCCTTATCAGTGAGGGAGCCGTTCCTCACAATTTTTGAGGATCGTGTTGTTTTGAGAACTGATCCAGGGTTTTTGCCTAAGGTGGCCAGTACGTTCCACAGATCTCAGGACATTGTACTGCCAACCTTTTGTAGTTCGCCACAGGGCGACCAAGAAAGGAAGTTTAGTTTTTTAGATGTGAGAAGAATTCTCCTCGTCTATCTTGAGGTCACTAAGACCTTTAGGAAAACAGACGCCTTGTTTGTCCTTTTTTCAGGTACGCACAGAGGTAAGAGTGCATCCAAAGCCACATTGGCTAGATGGATAAAGCAAGCAATCTCCGAGGCTTACAAAATTAGAGAAGTTCCTCCACCTTTTGTTACTGCGCATTCAACAAGAGCCTTGTCTGCGTCTTGGGCTGAGAGGGCTGGTGCCTCACCGGAACAAATTTGCAAGGCTGCCACATGGTCCAGTTTTTCGACCTTCATGAAGCACTATTGCCTGGATCTCCTATCTGCGCAGGAGCAGGCGTTTGGTCGAAAGGTCCTTCAGGCAGTGGTCCCACCCTAGACTGGTAAGTTCTGACTCATCGTCTCATGGGCTGTCCTGGAAGACGCTTGAGAGAAAAGCTGAGTTAGACTTACCGGTAACTCCTTTTCTGAGAGTCTTCCAGGACAGCCGGATTCCCACCCGGTTTTTATCTGGAAGTTATGTATATTATGCATGTGTTTTTCAGGGATGTCCTACGGTTCTCGAGAAGACTGAAGTGGAGCCTGGAGGACCACCCTTTTTATCTGGTGGGGGTAACGTGTTTCCTGTCCTGGTAGGAGGAGCCCTAGGTCTCATGGGCTGTCCTGGAAGACTCTCAGAAAAGGAGTTACCGGTAAGTCTAACTCGGCTTATCTGAAAATAAGTGCATAACTGTTTTCACCCCCCCCCCCCCGTTTATACCAGAATCCCCAATCAGTTCTACGGAAGAATTCTTGTAGACTAGGGTTTCCCCAGAGTGGGGTATTTGGTGAGTATGTATTGTGTGTGTTGGATGGTTACATCTTAGAGCGCCTAAAAATCCGTAGGGTCATTGCTTTGACATTCGTACCCTCTATCCTCCTAAGAGACATTCAATGTATCAGGTTCTGGAGGAACGCATAGGAGGTAAGGATGACTGCCTCCAGAGCAGTGGCTGCATTGTTGGCTTCAGGGTAAAACCACCAATGCGCATGTGCCAACTGAGAGGTGATATAATACGTTTGAAGACAGGGTAGAGCCAGACCTCCCTCCACAACCGGTAGTTGTAGGGTATTTCTAGCAATCCGAACTGCTCCTCCCCTCCAGATAAAAGTGGTAAGGATTGAGTCTAACTCCTTAAATTTAGCTTTTGTAACATATAACGGTGAGTTACAAGAAGCGTGTTAGAAAAATAATTTTAAAAATGTTTATCCTACCTAGTAGTGTCAGAGGAAGTTTGTTCCATGTCTTTAGTGTGTTTATCATTCTACTGATAAGAGGATCCAAGTTAATCTTAATATAAGAGGAAATTGGGTGTTGTATCATAACCCCTAGATATCGGAAAGAGCTGACTATCTGGAGTGGGCATGAAGGAGGAAATACTATCGATGTTGCCTGGTCTATCATAAATAAGAGAGATTTGTCCCAGTTGACCTGAAACCCAGAGAAGTGACCAAACCTCTGAATTATATCCAGCAGGGCCGAGAGAGACGACTGGGAGTCCGACAAGTTGATCAACATGTCATCAGCATAAAGGGATACCTTTTCTTCCAGACCCCCAATCGTCAGTCCCACAACCTCCCTGCTGGACCTTATCAGTGCCGCCAGAGGTTCTATCGCCAACATGAACAGCAGCAGCGACAGGGGACATCCTTGTCTGGTGCCTCTCTTTTTCAGAAAGGAATCAGACACAGATGCGTTTACTCTTAATTTGGTGGTAGGCCTCAGACACAGCCGTTGCATCCATCTGATAAAGGTGTTGCCAAATCCAAACTTTGCCAGGACTTCTAGAAGATATGGCCATTCGACCGAGTCAAAGGCCTTGTGAGCATCTAACGCCAAGACGGCCCACATTATCATGAGCAGCTTGCATATTAGTAAAAAGTCTGCACAAGTTGATGGAGGTTGATCGCCCAGGGATGAACCCAGTCTGGTCTGCTCCAATAACAGTAGTAATGACTGTATTCAATTGCCGGGCGAGCACCTTGGCCAGAATCTTTACATCTGAGTTAATGAGCGAGATCGGTCGATACGATTCGCAAAGTAGGTGATCCTTATGGGGTTTAGGAATGAGGACAATCATCGTCTCCGACATAGAGGGCGGTAACTGTCCCGTCTTCATGGCAAAGTTATATACCCTAAGCAAGTGAGGGATCAGTAAATCCCTAAAATGCATGTACCACTCTATGGGGAATCTGTCTAATCCTGGCGTTTTTATTTCTGGCAAAGGACTGTATGGCCTCCCCTATTTCCTCAGTCGTTAAAGGAGCATCAAGCAGCAAGGCCTGATGATCCTGTAGTTTTGGCAGCGAGATATCGGACAGATAGTCATCTAGTTCCACAATAGTGTAGTGAGCTCTAGTAGTGTACAATGAAGAGTAAAATGTGACAAATGCTTCCATTATCTCTTTGTCTTGTTCTACCACTACTCCCTCTGAGTTCATAATTCTCAGGATGCTGCATGGCTGATTGTCAGGTCTGGAGAGAAAGGCCAGCAGACTACTGTTTTTTTCGCCAAACTCAGAGTTGTTGGTTCTGATCCAACAATTTTTTTCTGGGTGCGCTCCAAGAGTACCAAATCTAATTCTCTGGCTTTGTGCTGCCATACAGTGTGTGTCTCAGGGGTAGGAGATGCAGAAAGGACAACCTCCGCATCCCTAAGATCTCCCTTCGCATCCACCAATTTGGACTGAGATGCCTTACGAGCCTGCCCAATAGCTGCAGCAAAGGAGCCACGTGCGGTGGCCTTAAAGGCACCCCATACCACCAGGACGGAGGTGCTCTGCCTGTTGGTTATCCAATAGGATGTCATTTCGGACATACTCTGGTCCATAACAGCCTGGTCAGCCAGCCATAATGGGCTCAATCGCCATACCAAGCAGGAGGAGGAGGTGCCCAAGGCGAGGTCCACCATCAAAGGGGAATGATCGGACACCGCCCCTAGGGAGGTATTTTAACCTCAGTCACCAAAGTGAGCAAATCTGACGGGACCAGACAGAGATCAATACGAGACAGAGTACCGTGCGATTTAGACAGGCATGAGTACTCCCTCCCATCTGTATGCTTCCATCTCCAGGCCTCCACTAGGTTGAATTGGGTCAGAAAGGAACCTAAGGGTGTGGGGGGTAATGTAGAACAGGGGAACTTATCGATGGAGTTATCAAGTACTGTGTTATAATCACCAGTTATCAATAAAGGGCCCTCAGCAATTGCCAATATTGAGCCCATCACTCGCTCAAAGAATTATTTAGTGAAAGGTGGTGGAACGTATAGGCTAGTCATCATGGGTTTACCAAAGAGTTCAAGCACAATAATTACGAAGCAACCACTCGGGTCTAGTATGATGTGTTTGATTGTGATGGGCGCTGATTTGGATATAAGGATAGACGTACCCTGGGAGTACGTGGAGTATGTGGAGTGAATAGCATATGCAATTTTTGCTCTTTTAAGGCCAATAAAAATGCAGCCCTGTAGGTGGGTTTCCTGGAGAAGGATCACATGCGGATTATGTCACGCCAGATATTCAAACATTAGTAATTTTTTCACTTTGGAGTTAAGCCCCCGAACATTCCATGAAATTAGGCGTAGTCTAGTCATAATTAAGCATGAAGCATAATCATTGAAGCACAGTTCTCATAGCGCACTAGAATCAACCAAGTCATGGAGCTCAGTGCGCCTTCAGAAGTATAAGGGAACATGGACAAATTATATATGTGAGAGAGCAGTGTGCCTTCTGCAGATATCAACTGTATACCAGGAAGGCCAGCCAGACCAATGAACAGATGAACAAGGATTAGTGGACAAAACCAGAACAAAAAAACAAGAAAAAGTCCTAGAACATTCAAAACCACCGTAACCCTCCCGGCTCCCAAACCCAAACACATGAGAGCTTTGTTCCCAAAACCAATACTGCAAAGCAGGGGGGCCATAGTATAGTCCCTCAAATAAACAAACCCTGAGAAGCGGAGAGAAGTTTGTAGTAATGGGCTTCCATCCGTGTCCGCACAGAACAAATATGTGTAGTAACCCGGAGTCTAGAAAAAACATTTTCAATATTAGCAGGAGAAAACTATCAGAGAGAAAACAAGAACATGGTGATAAAAGTTATCCAGAATAAGCGGTGTTTATGCAGCCTACATCATAAGGCTGGAAATTGTCCCCAGCGTCCAGTGGGTAGAAGAAAATGAGAGGACCGTAAGGAATGTAGCATCCTTTCTTTCTCCCTCCCCTTGTTAACCTCAACTAAGTGGGGGGGGGGTCCAATGATAACCTTTGTAGGACAAACACCCATGTACAGTTCCACTTATAATGCTTCAGACTCGTCTCACTCTCCAACTAGGTCCTTTTGCACACTCATTTTGAGATCACTTCTCACATAGAGACAGACACCACCACCCCTCCATTTTACCCTGTCTTTCCCGAAAGAGAGCATAGCCAGGAATATTATTAGCCCAGTCATGTGAAGAATGAAGCCAAGATTCAGCAATACCAATTAAATCATAGTTATCCTCGTGCATCAGAGCTTCCAACTTTGCTCGGCAGACTTCTGGCATTGATGAACAAACAATTTAATTCAGTGTCCCATTTTGGACACAAATGTTGCATATTTTTTATTTTAGTACAGATAGTACCATTTCCAATGGTTGTAACATGGGAACCTTCATATCATCTGTCATAGCCCTCCCCCATCTTTCCCTATTCCACCCACCAATAGGGGCAGACCTCTGCCTGCCCCATTAGAATCTAATTCACCCTCCCCCTCAATCCTAGGTTAAATACTCATTCAGCCTTCCCATAAACCTCTCCCCCAGCAGACCCCCTTCCATTTAGGTGCAAACCATCTTTAGAATATAGGTTGCACCCCAATGAAAAGTCAACCCAGTGCTCTAAAAACCCAAATCCCACCTTCTTACACCAGGACTTTAGCCATGCATTCAGTTCTCTAATCTCCCCTTGCCTTTCCTGTGTTGCGCATGGCACATGCAATATTTCAGAGAATATCACCATGGAGGTCTATCCCTTCAACTTGCAGCCTAGTTCTATAAATTGGTTCTTAAGGAGCCTCCACCTTCCATATATACTGTCATTGGTTCCAATGTGGACCAAGACAGCTGGGTCATGCCCATTCCCTGCCAGCAATCCATTTGGTTTGGGTGTTCCTGGCGACAAATTATTCTATCAGTCCTTCTGATTAAAGAATCCCCTATTACAACCAACTGTCTAGGCCTCCCTGCACTCCCCTCACCCACCCATACTAGACGGGCTGCTCTCCCAGCTGTTAGAGGTAGCAGTGACATCTAGGGCTGCCACCTCTGAGATTGCCACCCCCACATCTTCACCCAACTTGGCAAATCTGGGTGCTCAAACCCAGGGCTGGCCTTCCTTTTCTGTGAGCCCCTACCACTCCCTCTAACTACATTAACCCATCTTGCTACCTGATAATCCTGACTTACCCCTCCACCCTCCCCATTAACTCTACTAGCCAGAAGGGCCCCTTTCAAGCTTGTCAGTTCTGTCCAGTGTTGCAATTTGCTCCTCCAGATCTACAGTCAGGTCCAAAAAATATTGGGACATCAACACAATTCTAATCTTTCTTAGCAGAGCATCACCAGGGATGAAACCCAGCGTCTGGTGATGTCTATGCGTTCCAGACTTCAGGCTGTAATTGACTGCAAAGGATTTGCAACCAAGTATTAAAAAGTGAAAGTTTGATTTATGAATGTTAATCTGTCCCATTACTTTTGGTCCCTTAAAAAGTGGGAGGCACACATACAAACTGTTGTAATTCCTACACCGTTCACCTGATTTGGATGTAAATACTCTCAAATTAAAGCTGAAAGTCTGCTAAATATCAGTTAGTTAACATCTTGTTTGTTTCATTTCAAATCCATTGTGGTGGTGTATAGAGCCAAAAAGATTAGAATTGTGTCGATGTCCCAATATTTATGGAACTGACTGTATAATGCAAGTTTCTAGAAGGGTAACCTACTCACATCTGCCACAGCGGTATCCATCCTGGAGCTGTTGCTCCATTGTTGTATACATGTGGCACACTGTTGCACTGCACAAAACCTTCAATCTTGCTAGCACACATTTTCCCAGTTACAATAATAATATTACTAACAGGAAATTTCAGATGTTACTTACAGGTTTGAAGACTCCTGTTGTAATATCTTGTTTTCAACTCTGGTTCTTTACTCACCACTTAGTCAAGTTCCACTTGATCAGAGTTCCAGCAAGCAAAAAGTTGGCAAGCTCAGAAATGAGTCCTACAGGAAGTTATATATGATCTGAAACACCTGTGGCCAATAAACCACTACCCTTAATTAGTAGTCTGAAGGAAAGAAAGAAAAAAAAGGCCACTTCCAGACAGAAAAGGTGTTAAAAAGCTGCAAGGAAATACACCCCCCCCCCAATAAAAAATCCTTTAAATGCAAACACAACAATCACCAAAAGGGATGAGCTTCGAGTTCGAGTCAAACCCATGTTCGACTCGAACATTGTCTGTTTGGCCGTTAGCCAAATTTCGAACATTATGGGCCGTTCACAGCAAATTCGAGTGGCGCGTCACGGCCCATAATTCACTGCGGCATCACAGTGCATTGCTGGCTGATGATTGGCCAAGCATGCACTATGACCCGCATGCTTTGGCCAATCACAGTGCGGAAAAAACGGAGAGCCATAATTGCCCAAAGCCAGGGTGGCTTTGGCCAATTATGTCTCGGGGGATTTAGTACACACCCCACACTATATAAGGCCGCCTGCATGGCGGCCTTGTGTAGTGTGTTGCGGCGGTGGTTAAAGACAGACAGAGAGAGAGAGACAGTGTCATTTAATTTGAGTTAGAGCAGGCAGGCGAGTCAGTTAGCTGCAGTTAGTGTGTAGAGGATATATATGCATCCTAGGTGTTGTATATATATTTATACACTATATTCAGTTTAGCTGTATTCAGGTCCAGTGCGCACCTAAAGCTTACCTGAATACAATTGCTGGTGGTCTCATACTAATACAGGCAGGGAGCTGCAGTATTTTGATTTATTGTCCTTTGCACAGTGTGCACCTAAAGCATACCTGAATACAATTGCTGGTGTTCTCATACTAATACAGGCAGGGAGCTGCATTGTTTTGATTTTAGTGTCCTTTGCACAGTGTGCACCTAAAGCTTACCTGAATACAATTGCTGGTGTTCTCATACTAATAAAGGCAGGGAGCTGCAGTATTTTCAGTTGGTGTACTGTGTCCTCTGCACAGTGTGCAACTAAAGCTAACTGAAGACAATTGCTGGTGTTCTCTTACTAATTATACTACAGGCAGGCAGTTGATTCTGCTAGCTGCAGTGTAATCAGTATATATATATATATTGTGACAGCAGGAAGGTAAAGTCACCTGGTTGCATCCAGGGGGGTAGATATATTTCGCCCAGATTCAGGCTTTACGCCGACTTATACAACTAGGTGGAGAGTTGTATAAGGCTAGTGGGCTCATGGATGACTCATACCTCTAGGGAGAGTGTGGGGCGTCGTGCAGACAGAGATGAGGAGACCAGCTGAACCTTGTCAGCTCATTTAGGCCTCTATAAGAACTCCCAGCTTCATTAGATGTTAGCTCATGCCTGGAACCAGACCTGTGTGGACTGTCTAGGGAGAGTGAACCCCTGTGCGGTGAGGCAAAGCCTGTGTGGCTATTTGTTTGGACTTTTACTAAACCAGGGACTTAGGGACTAGGACAGCACTAGGCTGATCCCAGTTGTTAGTTAGGAAACCTGTATGTTTAGTCAGAGGTCAACTTGACCAGGATTTATTTTGGTTATGTTTCTTTTGCTTTGCTGTGTTTTGTCACTGTAAATAGAAAATAAACCGCACCTTTTTTTGATTTTGAAAACCACAACCTCCGTTTTGTGTGGGGAGCCCATCCCGGGGGTCACACACACCCGCTGCCGAGCTAACCCCCTCACAGTTGGTGGAGAACCAGTGGCAGTTTTTTTTAAGCCAGCATGGAGGAGATACTGAAGCAGCTGGCTCTAGCAAATGCCAATCAACAGCAGACAAATGCAGGTTTGCAAAGGAGCCTTGCAGCCCAGCAGCAGACAAATGCAACTTTGCAACAGAGTCTGGAGGCTCAGCAACGAGCCCAGCAGCAATCTGAGGCCCGCTTCATAGACCTGTTGCAGAAGCAAGAGCAGAGACTACAACAACAGATGGAAGCAGTAATGCAGCAACGTCCGCAGACCAGTGAGGAAAGCCGTCCCACTAATACCGCGTCCTTTGGGGTGAGTCGTTTATTGACAAAAATGACTGGAGAGGATGATCCAGAGGTATTTTTGACCACATTTGAAAGGACCGCTGAAAGAGAAAAGTGGCCTGAGGAGCAGTGGGCTGGACTGGTGGCTCCTCTGTTAACTGGTGAATCGCAGAAAGCTTACTATGACCTAGAGCCTAACCAAGCAAAAGACTATGTGATGCTAAAAGCTGAAATATTGGCAAGGCTGGGTGTCACCCAGGCTGTCCGGGCTCAGCGTGTGCATAACTGGACTTTCCAGCTTGGAAAACCCCCCAGGTCTCAAATGTATGATCTCATTCACCTGAGCAGAAAGTGGCTACAGCCAGAGACTTTGTCCGCACCAAAGATTGTGGAACGTGTTGTAATGGATCGGTTTTTGAGAGCTCTTCCTACTGCCATCCAAAAGTGGGTAAGCCATGGAGACCCAGAGACGGCCGATGGTCTTGTGGATCGTGTGGAGAAATACTTGGCTACAGAGAACCTGACGGCCTCTTCCAGAGACACTCGGACTTTCCACCCTAAGACCAGACCATCCCCAGGGGCGGATAAGAGGATTCCAAGGGGTGAGGGTGGAGAGAGTGAGAGGGTGGGAGCTCTACCCCAAGTTTGGCGAGAACAGCCTGGGAAATCAGCGGCTCAAGAGGCCGCAAGAAGGATCGTTTGCTACCGCTGCCGGCAAGCGGGACATATTGCAGCCAATTGCCCGGTTGTGGAGGAACCCATGCAGTGTGACTTTCTGACGGGCAGACGTCAGTCGCTGTGTGCGACAGTCGCATGCACTGCCATTCGAGGAACTGAGAAACATTTATGCAAAATGTGTGTTAATGGTAGAAATGTTGTGGTATTGCTGGATTCAGGTAGCCTTGTGACCCTGATAAAGGCTGAGTTAGTTAAAACAGAGGTCTCTGGGAATAGCAAGGTAGCTGTTATTTGTGTGCATGGGGACACCCGAGAGTATCCAGTGACTACAGTGTGTTTCGAGACCCCCAAAGGTACCCTCTCTCATCCAGTGGGCTTAGTATCTCAGTTACCGCATGACGCCATTGTGGGAAGGGATTTTCCGAAGTTCTGGGAACTGTGGGATGATCCTGAGCCCCTCACTGGTGCCCCTATGTACCAGGAATGTGATAGCCAGAACTCCCCTGAGAGTGGTGAGGACTCTCTGGAATTTCCCTTATCAGTATTGGCAGGGGAGACTCAAGAAACTGGAGAGGAGCCCACCTCCTCAGACGAAAACCTACCGTCTGTGGAGTTTTCTGATCTTGAGGTTCACAGGGAAAACTTTGCCACAGAACAGTTGAAAGACCCCGCCCTAATAAAGGCACGGGAAAACGTAGTGAAAATAGATGGTGAGTTAGTGAACCCAGATAATACCTGCACTTACCCATACTTCAGCGTAGAGAAGGACCTACTGTATCGGGTGGCAAAAAGGGCAGAAGAAACCGTTGAGCAGCTTGTGGTGCCCAAACCTTACAGGAAGTTGGTGTTGGAGTTGGCCCATGGGCACATTCTTGGAGGTCATCTGGGGACAGAGAAAACCCGAGAGAGGGTATTACAGAGATTCTATTGGCCGGGGGTGATGAAGGACGTAGAAAATTATTGTTCCTCCTGCCCTGTGTGTCAGAGGTTGGCCCCGATGCCACATTTCCGTAGCCCGCTGGTCCCTCTACCCATCATTGAGGTCCCGTTTGAGAGGATCGCCATGGATTTGGTAGGTCCTATAATCAAGTCCGCTAGGGGGCACCAGTACATATTAGTTATAATGGACTATGCCACCCGTTATCCAGAAGCGATCCCTCTCCGAAATACCTCGGCCAAAACCATAGCCAAAGAGCTATCTCTTGTTTTTAGCCGGGTGGGTATTTGTAAAGAACTGCTTACGGACCAAGGTACACCCTTTATGTCCCGGGTTATGAAAGAGCTGTGTAAATTGTTCAAAGTGACGCAATTGCGTACGTCTGTGTATCACCCCCAAACCGATGGGCTGGTTGAAAGATTCAACAAAACCCTAAAACAAATGTTGAAGAAAGTGGTGGATAGAGATGGAAAGGATTGGGACTGTTTACTTCCTTATTTGATGTTTGCTATTAGGGAGGTGCCCCAATCCTCTACGGGATTCTCCCCCTTTGAGTTACTGTATGGGAGACACCCAAGAGGGCTGTTGGATATTGCCAAGGAAACTTGGGAAAGTGAGAGTTCTCCCCACAGGAGTGTGATTGAGCATGTCGCCCTGATGCAAGATCGAATTGCACAGGTAATGCCCATCGTGAAGGAACATTTGGCCCAAGCGCAGTTGGCACAGCAGAGAGTGTACAACCGTGGAGCCAAGACCCGTACCTTTTCCCCGGGGGATAGGATATTGGTACTTGTCCCTACGGTTGAAAGTAAATTCCTTGCCAAATGGCAAGGCCCCTACGAGATAATGGAAAAAGTGAGCGAAGTGAATTACAAGGTCAGACAACCAGGAAGGCGAAAGCCCGAACAGATCTATCACGTTAATCTGTTGAAAGCCTGGAGGGATAGAGAGTCCCTAGTCGCAGACACTTGGTCACCAGCTCAAACTGGTTGCGTGATTCCTGAGGTTGGAATAGCAGCCACCTTGTCACAACCCCAACAACAGGAGGTTAAGGAGTTTGTGCTTCGCAACAAGGAGGTATTCTCTGAGCTGCCGGGACAAACATCTGGGGTAGAGCATGACATCATTACCCCGCCCGGTGAAAGGGTGAAGTTAAAACCCTATCGGATCCCAGAGGCTCGACGGGAGGCAATACGAGAGGAAGTACAGAAAATGCTGAACTTAGGGGTGATAGAGGAGTCCCAAAGTGATTGGTCTAGTCCCATCGTGTTGGTGCCTAAACCGGATGGGAGCTGGCGATTTTGTAACGATTTTCGTCAGTTGAACAAAGTTACAAAATTTGACACCTACCCCATGCCACGTATAGATGAGTTGATCGACCGGCTGGGAACAGCCCGATACATGACGACTCTTGACCTCACAAAAGGGTATTGGCAAATCCCCCTGGCCAAGTCGGCCAAAGAGAAAACCGCATTTGTAACCCCAGACGGGGCGTTCCAATATAAAAGAATGCCGTTCGGGTTACAGAATGCGCCGGCCACATTCCAGCGGAAAATGGACCAGATGCTGAGGCCCCATCGGAAGTATGCTGCGGCTTACCTGGATGACGTAATTGTCCATAGCACAGATTGGGCCTCACATCTGCCAAAAGTGCAAGCAGTCCTGGACTCTGTTCGGGAAGCGGGGTTTACGGCTAACCCCAAGAAGTGTACCATTGGGCAGGAGGAGGCCAAATATCTTGGGTACACCATTGGGAGGGGAGTAATAAAACCCCAACTCAACAAAGTCGAGGCCATCCAGAGTTGGCCACGTCCCAACAGCAAGAAGCAGGTACGAGCCTTTCTGGGAATCGCTGGGTATTATCGGCGATTCATTCCCCACTTTGCTTCTAAGGCTGTGCGCCAACCTGACGAAGGGGAAAGGGTCGGTCATGATTAAATGGACCCCCGAGGCTGAGGCAGCATTCCAATTCTTGAAACAAGCCTTATGTAGCCAGCCAGTGTTGTACTCACCCGACTTCTCTAAAGACTTTGTCGTACAAAGTGATGCGTCAGATGTGGGGTTAGGAGCAGTATTGTCCCAGGTCTGGAACGGGGAAGAGCACCCAGTCATTTACCTCAGCAGGAAGTTGAAGTCCCATGGGGTAAATTACGCCACCGTTGAAAAGGAGTGTTTAGCGGTGAAGTGGGCTCTAGATTCCCTTCGGTACTACCTGCTAGGTAGGCACTTTGACATGGTTACGGATCACGCTCCGTTAAAGTGGATGGCTCAAAACAAGGAAACAAATAGAAGAGTGAATAGGTGGTTCCTGGCCCTCCAGGAATTCAACTTCACAGTAAAGCATCGCCCTGGCGTTCAAATGGGGAATGTGGATGCTTTGTCTCGAGTACATGAATGCCTGATTGCTGGTGTTCCAACCCCGAGGTTAAAACAAGAGGGGGGGTATGTGACAGCAGGAAGGTAAAGTCACCTGGTTGCATCCAGGGGGGTAGATATATTTCGCCCAGATTCAGGCTTTACGCCGACTTATACAACTAGGTGGAGAGTTGTATAAGGCTAGTGGGCTCATGGATGACTCATACCTCTAGGGAGAGTGTGGGGCGTCGTGCAGACAGAGATGAGGAGACCAGCTGAACCTTGTCAGCTCATTTAGGCCTCTATAAGAACTCCCAGCTTCATTAGATGTTAGCTCATGCCTGGAACCAGACCTGTGTGGACTGTCTAGGGAGAGTGAACCCCTGTGCGGTGAGGCAAAGCCTGTGTGGCTATTTGTTTGGACTTTTACTAAACCAGGGACTTAGGGACTAGGACAGCACTAGGCTGATCCCAGTTGTTAGTTAGGAAACCTGTATGTTTAGTCAGAGGTCAACTTGACCAGGATTTATTTTGGTTATGTTTCTTTTGCTTTGCTGTGTTTTGTCACTGTAAATAGAAAATAAACCGCACCTTTTTTTGATTTTGAAAACCACAACCTCCGTTTGCTGGGCCTGTTTTGTGTGGGGAGCCCATCCCGGGGGTCACACACACCCGCTGCCGAGCTAACCCCCTCACAATATATATATATATATATATATATATATATATATGTACACATCCCAGCTTTGTGCAGCTACATCTCCCTGCAGGCCATTAGTATGTCTGGAAGGACAACAAGGAGAGGCAGACAGTCACGAGCCAATAAAAGAGGGCAAGCAGGCTCTGTGTCTAGAGGCAACAGTGCTGGTGTATCCTCATCAGCACATGGCCGTGAAAAAAAGCTTGTCCTTTTTCCGGCAGCTGGCCGTGTTGAGCCGCAACATGCCGAAGACTTGGTAGAGTGGATGACCAAGCCGTCCTCATCCTCCTCATCCTCTCTCACCCAGGCTCAGGGTACGTTGTCTGGCAAAGCAGCTGCCAAAGCAGCCTCTTCCCTCGGCTCAATGGCATCAGTCACTCCTTCCCTAGCCCCACCATGTTCTCCCGAACTGTTTGACCACAGTGTTGGGTACGTGCTGCAAGAGGATGCGCTGCATTTTGAAGGCTCCGATGATGGTACCCAGCTAGAGGAAGGCAGTAATGTGAGCCCAGAGAGGGGGGGTGCCCAAGAAGGACAGCAATCTGCCAGTCATGTTCCTCCAGCTGCAGCATACTGCCAGGTTTGCTACAGTGATGAGCAGGGAGGGGATGATGAGGTCACGGACTCTACGTGGGTGCCTGATAGGAGAGAGGAGGAGGAGGCACATCTCCAACGAGGCAGGATGCCCTCCAGGGGCCAGCTTAAGGGCAGTACACCGACAGCATCACACCGAAGAGCTCCGCATGTGCAGGCCGCTGCTGTCTCTGCGCGTTCTTCCAAAAGTTCTTTGGTGTGGGCCTTTTTTGAGACGAGTGCATCAGATCGCAGCGCTGCTATTTGCAATATATGTCTCAGGCGTATCTCGCGTGGCCAAAACATCACCCGCTTGGGCACCACATGCTTGATCAGACATATGTCGACCTGCCATGCAGTTCATTGGCAAGCACACCTAAAAGACCCACGACAAAGAACAAAGCGGACCTCTCCTTGCTCCTCATCAGCTGGGATCTCTAACCCCACTATACCTTCAGTCTTCTCTGAAACCTGCACTGAGACGAATGAAGGTGTAGAATTAGGTGTGTCACAGCCAAGTGCTTGCGGGCAATCTGCTATCGGTACACCAGCGTCAGATTGTACCAGGCAAATTTCCCTGCCCCAGCTGCTGCAACGCCGAAAGAAGTTCGCTCCCAGCCATCCACGTGCCCAGCGGTTGAATGCTAGCTTGGCTAAATTGCTAGCACTTCAACTGCTGCCTTTTCAGTTGGTAGACTCTGCCCCCTTCCGTGAGTTTGTGGAATGTGCAGTTCCTCAGCGGCAGGTTCCCAAATGCCACTTTTTTTCACGGAAGGCGATTTCAGCTCTCTACCGGCATGTGGAAGGCAATGTCTTGGCCTCTCTGGACAGGGCGGTCAGCGGTAAGGTGCATATTACCGCTGACTCATGGTCCAGCAGGCATGGACAGAGACGTTGCCTATCTTTCACGGCGCATTGGGTGACTCTGCTGGCAGCTGGGAAGGATGCAGGACAAGGTGCAGTAGTGTTGGAGGTTGTTCCGCCACCACGCCTCCAAAATACTACTACTGGTGATAATGACACAGCTCTCTCCTCCACCCCCTCCTCTTCTTCTTCCTCCATGGCCTCTTCCTGTGCTTTGTCCTCGGAACCAGCGGTGCTCCCTAGGCATTCAAGAGGCTATGCAAGCACACAGGCAAAGAGATGCCATGCGGTGCTTGAGCTGGTGTGCTTGGGGGACAGGAGCCACACTGGGGCAAAGATTATGTCAGCTCTGCAGGGGCAGGTTCAGAGGTGGTTGACGCCATGCCAGCTTAACCCAGGAATGGTGGTTTCCGACAATGGCACCAACCTCCTCTCCGCCCTCCGACAGGGACACCTGACCCATGTGCCCTGTTTGGCTCACGTCCTTAACTTGGTGGTGCAGCTGTTCTTGGGCAGGTACCCGGGCTTACAGGGCAGGCCGGGAAAGTCTGTGTGCATTTCCGCCAGTCATATAATTCCAGTGCTCGGCTGGCTGACCTGCAAAAGGAATTTAACCTGCCCAAGAACCGCCTTATCTGTGACATGCTCACCAGGTGGAACTCAACGTTGGCAATGCTGCAGCGGCTGCACACGCAGCAGAGGGCCATCAATGAGTATCTGTGCCAATATGGTACCAGGACAGGGTCAGGGGAGCTTTGTTCTTTTTTGCCACGCCAGTGGGTCATGATCAGGGATGCATGCACTCTCCTGTCACCATTTGAGGAGGCCACAAGGATGGTGAGCAGTGACAGTGCATGCATCAGTGACACTGTCCCTCTTGTCCATCTGTTGGAGCACACGCCGTGTGGAATAATGGACAGGGCACTTGAGGCAGAACAGAGGGAGGAAGAGGAGGACTTCCTTACCTCTCAAGGCCCCCTTTACCCAGACAGTGTTCCTGCTGGCCCGCCTATCACACAGGAAGAGGACGAGGAGGAGGAGGATTGTGTCAGCATGGAGGTGGAGCCTAGCGCTCAGCATCAGCAGCAGTCTTCAAGGGATCAATTACAGTCCCAAGACACCCATGGATTGTACGTGGCTGGGAAGGAGGTGGCTGCGGATCATGTCGTCCTGAGTGACCCAGAGGACTTCGGACCGAATGCCTCAGCAAACCTACGCTGCATGGCCTCCCTGATCCTGCAAAGCCTGCGGAAGGATCCTCGTATTCGTGCGATCAAGGAGAGGGTACTGGTTGGCAACCCTCCTTGATCCACGTTACAAGGGTAAGGTTGCGGACCTTATCTTGCCGTCGCAGAGGGAGCAGAGGATGAAACCTCTTAGGGAGGCCTTGCAGAAAGGTCTGTGAAACGCGTTCCCAGAGACTGGGAGGTGACAAATTCCTGGTCCTGGACAACGTGTTGCTGAGGCTTCGGTCAATCAAAGAAGGAGCGGTGGAGAAGGTGGCCGTCTGACCGATGTGTTCAGACAGTTTTTTAGTCCGCAGCCCCAAGGTATGATCGGTTCCAGCAACCATCGCCAGCGTCTGTTTTACATGGTGCAGGAATACCTAGGGGCAAGATCAGACTTGGACACCTTTCCCACCGAAAATCCTCTGGATTACTGGGTCTTGAGGATGGATCACTGGCCAGAGCTTGCACAGTATGCAATTGAGCTACTGGCCTGTCCTGCATCCAGCGTTCTTTCGGAAGGCACATTCAATGCTGCTGGAGGCTTTGTAACCGATCACAGTGTGCGCCTGTCCACGACTCGGTCGATCGACTGACCTTCATAAAAATGAATCAGTCTTGAATCACCACCAGCTACCTGATGCTGATGTAACCGAATATTTTTTTTTTAAATGTCAGATCCCTTCAAGACTGCCTATGCTGATGCTGAGTGACTATCCTGTTATGCTGAGTGACTATCCTCTTCCTCCTCAATGATCATGCTGATAGCTTGTAAGAACATTTTTGGTTCTGGGCACCGCCACCAGTGGCTAAGGCCCAATTTTTCAGCCCCTGTTAAACAGGGGCGTGTAATTACAATTTTTGATGCAATACTTTGCAGCAGGGCTCATTCCTGCGCTCCAACTAGAGTATCTGTGAGGGGTTGCAGTGTTGTGGCACCAGTGCCTAAGGCCCAATTTTTCAGCCCCTGTTTAACAGGGGCGTGTAATTACAATTTTTGATGCAATACTTTGCAGCAGGGCTCATTCCTGCTCTCCAACTAGAGCAGTGTTTTTCAACTCCAGTCCTCAAGGCGCCCCAACAGGTCATGTTTTCAGGATTTCCCTCAGATGAAACAGCTGTAGGAATTACTAAAGCAGTTAAAATGATCAAATAACCTGTGCAAAACAATGGAGAGCCTGAAAACATGACCTGTTGGGGCGTCTTGAGGACTGGAGTTGAGAAACACTGAACTAGAGTATCTGAGGGGTTGCAGTGTTGTGACACCTGTGTCTAAGGCCCAATTTTTCTGCCCCTGTTCAACAGGGGCATGTAATTACAATTCTTGAGCTAATATTTCACAGCAGGGCCCATTCCTGCGCCCACCAAGAGTAACTGTGAGGACTTACAGTGTTGTGGCACCAGCATCACCACCACCAAAGGCCCAATTTTTCTACCACTGTTCAACAATGGCATGTAATTACAATTCTTGATATAATAGTTCACAGCAGGGTGTTCCAGCGCCCACCAAGAGTAACTATGAGGGCTTACAGTGTTGTGGCAACACCAACACCTAAGAGCCAAATTTCTGCAGAGTATATACGGCAGGCCCCTACTTTCAAACATCTAACTTACAAATGACTCCTACTTGCAAATGGAAGGAGACAACAGGAAGTGAGAGGAAATCTACCCCTAGGAAGAGAAATTCTCTCCTGTAAGAGTTAATATGGGAAAAAGGTGTCTCCTCTCCACTGATGCTTTATCACCAATCCTTGTTTCACTAAAAACCCCAAATTTTCAAAAAACATTTGTCATTGGGACGGAAAGTGAGGTGAAATGTTCTGAACAGGTGCACAGACAGCAAAACATATGTTACAGGGGTGATAACCCTTCCCTATGTTTTCCAAAAAGCTTAAAAATAGATTTTTTGGCTGGAGCTACACTTTAAAAATGTACCAGTTCAAAATTACAAACAGATTCTACGTAACAACAAGCCTACAGTCCCTGTCTTGTTTGCACCGCCTGTATACTGCTATTCAGACCCCACGCCTTTCCTTTTTTTAATTTGGGTGCAGGGTTCCCCTTAATATCCATACAAGACCCAAAGGTGTTGATAATGGGCTGGGGGGGCGGGGGGTACTCATGCAATTTTTCTCAATGATTTTCATCCATATTGCTGGGACCAGACATTACATTAAAGCCGCAAGCAGTTTTAAATGACTTTTTTTCCTTTAGAAATGTAATTTTGTGCAGGGACAGTTCTAAACACAGGAAACACGTGCCACTTCACAGGCATACTATAGACACCCCCCAGGTACGATATTTAAAGGAATATTTCACTTTTTTTTTCACTTTAACCACTTAAGCCCCGGACCATTTGGTAGCTAAAGGACCAGAGGTGAATTCAGAATTTTGCACTGCGCTGCTTTAACTGTAAATTGTGCGGACATGCAATGTTGTACCCAAACGAAATTTGCGTCCTTTTCTTCCCACAAATAGAGCTTTCTTTTAATGGTATTTGATTGCCTCTGCGATTTTAATTTTTTGCGATATAAACGGAAAAAGACCGAAAATTTTGAAAATAAATTATATTTTCTACTTTTTGTTATAAGAAAAATTGAATAAACTCAATTTTAGTCATACATTTAGGCCAAAATGTATTCAGCCACATGTCTTTAGTAAAAAAAATGTCAATAAGTGTATATTTATTGGTTTGCGCAAAAGTTATAGCGTTTACAAACTAGGGTACATTTTCTGGAATTTACACAGCTTTAAATTTATGACTGCCTATCTCATTTCTTGAGGTGCTAAAATGGCAGGGCAGTACAAAACCCCCCCAAATGACCCCATTTTAGAAAGTAGACACCCCAAGGAAATTGCTGAGAGGCATGTTGAGCCCATTGAATATTTTTTTTGTCCCAAGTGATTGAATAATGACAAAAAAAAAAAAATCTACAAAAAGTTGTCACTAAATGATATATTGCTCACACATGCCATAGTTATATGTGGAATTGCACCCCAAAATACATTCTGCTGCTTCTCCTGAGTACGGGGATACCACATGTGTGGGACTTTTTAGGAGCCTAGCCACGTACGGGACCCCGGAAACCAAGCACCGCCTTCAGGATTTCTAAGGGCGCAAATTTTTGATTTCACTCCTCATTACCTATCACAGTTTTGAAGGCCATAAAATGCCAAAATAGCACAAAACCCCCCCAAATGACCCCATTTTAGAAAGTAGACACCCCAAGGAAATTGCTGAGAGGCCTGTTGAGCCCATTGAATATTTTTTTTTGTCCCAAGTGATTGAATAATGACAAAAAAAAAAAAAAATTACAAAAAGTTGTCACTAAATGATATATTGCTCACACATGCCATGGTTATATGTGGAATTGCACCCCAAAATAAATTTTGCTGCTTCTCCTGAGTACGGGGATACCACATGTGTGGGACTTTTTAGGAGCCTAGCCGCGTACGGGACCCCGAAAACCAATCACCGCCTTCAGGATTTCTAGGCACAAATTTTTGATTTGACTCCTCACTACCTATCACAGTTTCGAAGGCCATAAAATGCCAAAATAGCACAAAACCCCCCCAAATGACCCCATTTTGGAAAGTAGACACCCCAAGCTGTTTGCTGAGAGGCATGGTGAGTATTTTACAGCTCTCATTTGTTTTTGAAAATTAAGAAAGAAAATTTTTTTTTTTTTTCAATTTTCAAAACTTTGTGACAAAAAGCGAGATCTGCAAAATACTCACAATACCTCTCAGCAAATAGCTTGGGGTGTCTACTTTCCAAAATGGGGTCATTTGGGGGGGTTTGTGCCATCTGGGCATTCCATGGCCTCCGAAACTGTGATAGGCAGTGAGAAGTGAAATCAAACATTTACACCCTTAGAAAGCCTGAAGGCGGTGATTGGTTTTTGGGGTCCCGTACGCGGCTAGGCTTCCAAAAAGTCTCACACATGTGGTATCCCCGTACTCAGGAGAAGCAACAGAATGTATTTTGGGGTGTAATTCCACATATGCCCATGGCATGTTTGAGCAATATATCATTTAGTGACAACTTTGTGCAAAAAATAAATAAAAAAATACATTTTTTTCTTTTTTCCGCAACTTGTGTCAACATATAAAATATTCCATGGACTCAACATGCCTCTCAGTATATAGCTTGGGGTGTCTACATTCCAAAATGGGGTCATTTGGGGGGGGGGTTTTGAACTGTTCTGGCATTTTATACACAACATTAGGACGCTTACATCCACTCTTCTAACCACTTGAAGACAAAGCCCTTTTTGACACTTTTTGTTTACATGAAAACATATTTTTTTTGCAAGAAAATTATGTTGAACCCCCAAACATTATATATATTTTTAAAGCAAAGGCCCTACAGAATAAAATGGTGGGTGTTGCATTTTTTTTTTCTACACGGTATTTGCGCAGCGATTTTTCAAACGCATTTTTTGGGGAAAAAATACACTTTTTTTAATTTTAATGCACTAAAACACACTATATTGCCCAAATGTTTGATGAAATAAAAAAGATGATCTTAGGCCGAGTACATAGATACCAAACACGACATGCTTTAAAATTTCGCACAAACGCGCATTGGCGACAAACTACATACATTTTTAAAAGCCTTTAAAAGCCTTTACAGGTTACCCCGTTAGATTTACAGAGGAGGTCTACTGCTAAAATTACTGCCCTCGATCTGACCTTCGCGGTGATACCTCACATGCATGGTGCAATTGCTGTTTACATATGACGCCAGACCGACGCTTGCGTTCGCCATTGGGCAAGAGCAGGGCAGGACAGGGGTGCTTTTTTTTTTTTTATTATTATTATTAATTTTGCTTTTTTTTTTTTTTTTTTAAATTGTTCCTTCCATATTTATTTATTTTTATCATTTTTATTGTTATCTCAGGGAATGTAAATATCCCCTATGATAGCAATAGGTAGTGACAGGTACTCTTTTTTTGAAAAAACTGGGGTCTAGACCCTAGATCTTTCCTCTGCCCTCAAAGCATCTGACCACACCAAGATCGGTGTGATAAAATGCTTTCCCAATTTCCCAATGGCGCTTTTTATATCTGGGGGGGGGGCATTCACTCCCACTGCTTGTAAAAGCAGTCCAGAGGCTAATTAGCCACTAGGATTGCTTTTACATGAAAGCCGGCCGCTGGCTGAAAAGAATGATACCAAGATGATACCTAAACCCGCAGGCATCAATCTGGTATAACCATTCAAATTCCAGCAACATACCAGTACGTTGCTGGTCCTTGTTGGCATGTATTGTAATCTTTTTTTTTCATGCAGCCAGGTGGCTGAACGAAAAAAGAGATTGATCGGTGGGTATGCCCACCATTAGAATACCGCCCTTCATCCACCCACTTCTAATGATGGGCATACATGCACCATTTATATATGCCGAAGCATGGGGGCATCCTCCCGCAAAAAAGTTATGCCGCACACACATGGTCGGACTTTTCCACGGGCAAGCCTCCGTCGGAATTTCGACCGTATGTACGCGGCATTAGGAGCAAAATCACTCCTCCGCCCCTGCTGCCCCAATGCTTCGGCATATTTACTTTTTTTTTTTAACTGTGGTGGTGAAATCACCTCCTACAGCACTGGAGTCACAGGGATCAGGCCTGTCTCTGCGAACGCTGCAGTTATGTGTGTTGTGTTTTGTAAGTGACAGTGATCGATCGATACTGCACTTGGGTGGCCTGGGCTGGACGTAGGGGCAAAACGCAGGTGCTAGCAGGTATCTGGGCTGATCCCGCTAACACTGCGTTTTTGGGAACCCTAAACTGCTGGGGACGCTAGTATAGATCCGATCAGATCAGATATTGATCTGTTCAGATACTATACCACTAAGGGAGGTGTATGCTTCACGCGTGGGTGTTAGCATTACTGGCACTAACCTGACGCTGCCTGGGGTGTGACGCAGACCCTCTCTGACGCTAAAACCTAATTGATATCACCCGCCGGGCGATCAGGGGGTTAAACCTTTATTGGGTTATATACGGCGGGTGCCCTGACACTATAAAAAGCAAACTAACTAACCAGCGTCACCCGTAACACTTATATGATGATCACTGGTGAAAGGGTTAACTAGGGGCAATTAGGGGGTTAAAACCTTTATTAGATAATATATGGGGGTACCTGACGCTATAAAAACCTGCGGCGAACCTAAAAAAAATTACTGGCTACCGATCTGCATCACCGACGCTAAGACAGCGATCAGAAAAATGATCGCTTAGCGACAGTGGTGATAGGGGGTGAAAGGGTTACCTGGGGGCGATCAAGGGGGTTAAACCTTTATTAGATAATTTATGGGGGTACCTGACGCTATAAAAACCTGCGGCGAACCTAAAAAAAAAATACTGGCTACCGATCTGCATCACCGTCGCTAAGACATCGATCAGAAAAATGATCGCTTAGCGACAGTGGTGATAGGGGGTGAAAGGGTTACCTGGGGGGCGATCAAGGGGGTTAAACCTTTATTAGATAATTTATGGGGGTACCTGACGCTATAAAAACCTGCGGCGAACCTAAAAAACAATTACTGGCTACCGATCTGCATCACCGACGCTAAGACAGCGATCAGAAAAATGATCGCTTAGCGACGGCGGTGCTAGGGGGTGAAAGGGTTATCTGGGGGGGTGATCAAGGGGTTAAACCTTTATTAGGGGGGGGTTAGGGGGCTACACTGGACCTAAAACTAAATGTAGTGACACTTTTACAGTCACAAATGTCACTGATTGCAGTGATCAGTAAATAAATGGTCACTGCAATCAGTGACACTGTGACTGGGGGCTGGGGGGTGATCTGGGGGGGCCTGGGGGGGCGATTTATGTGCCTATGTGTCCTGGTGTTAGTGTAGTGTTTGTGCACTAACCTTGATGTCTTCTCTTGTACGGCGCTCGGTATATGTGAGCGCCGCACAAGAGATGACATCACTTCCTCCTGCTTCCTCTGCCTGTGTGTAATCGAATGGAATCGAACGGCCGTCCCCTCATGTCGGATCGCTCCCCAACGAATTCCGACCGCTCACTGTACAGAAGGGGGGTCCGATTGGACCCCCCAACTGTACAAAGGCAATCACGTACACTCTACGTGATTGTGCCTGTCGGTGCCATTGTGCCGATGTATATATACAGTGAGCGGTCGTTAAGTGGTTAAGCATCACTAAAATCACTGCTCCCGAAAAAACGGGCGTTTAAAAAAAAAAATTTGCATTGATACATGTCCCCTGGGGCAGGACCCGGATCCCCAAACCCTTTTTAGGACAATAACTGGCATATTAGCCTTTAAAATTAGCACTTTTGATTCCAAACGTTCGAGTCCCATAGACTTTAATGGGGTTCCAAAGTTTGCACGAACTTTCGGTCCGTTCGCAGGTTCTGGTGCGAACCGAACCGGGGGGTGTTCGGCCCATCCCTAATCACCAACAGTCAAAGGCAAAACTGTTTCACTCTCCACTCAAATTACCCGCTCTTCAGCTTCCAACCAGCAAATCTGGCAAACTCAGATGTGCTCTACAGAAAGTAATTTAGGACCTGATTATTGACCAAATTATTATAGGACCTGTTATTGACCAAATATGGTCATGTCCATATTTAGGCAATGATGTCATGTCACCCCAGAGACACCGCCCCATAGTTTATATATGAACTGTCATCCGTTGGACCTGTCATTTAGTGGGAGCGAAGTGACGGGAGCAGATATGTGTCAGCAAGTGCAGGGCATCATGGATGTACAGTACATCTAAAGTTCTTTGAGTACATTAAGGGATGCATGTTCCCACTCCTCTGTGTTTGTTCTGTCCTGCTTTTCTACAAAACTGAAGCATGCTAGGAGTGGAAGGGGTTAAACCTGGCTGGCTAATGGCTTTTTTTTTCTTTTCCAGTGTTCAGTTTCTCCTGTAGGTGGCAGTAAAACCCAATAGTCCCAGAATAACAGAACTCTAAAACTCCTGTTTTGCAAAGTTTTAAAAAAACTGATTAAAAACTTAAAGCAGAACAAAACCCTCCTATCCTCTGTAGTCAAAGAAGCCGCCACCTTAGCCTCTGTTTGACCTGAGGTTGCTATGGTGCTGCACATGGCAATCACCCCAGCCATTGGATGACTTGACAGTTCGGCTTGCTCTGAATGTAACTGTTTTAGAAAACTTAAATTAATGGGTTTAGTTCCACTTTAAGTGTTAAATATTTATTTTCAAACATATTTGTTGGCTTAGGCCTCATGCCCACTGGCGTTTTTACAGCTGCGTTTTTTGCAGCTTAAAAACGCCTGTCCATGTTATTGTAAATATTTTTTTTTTTTGAAAAAAAAAAAAAAAAAAAAAAAAAACGTCGGAGCTAAAAACGCGACCGCGCGTTAGTGCGCGTTTTTGCGCGTTTTTTGACGCTCGCGTTTTTTCCTGCCTAATTCTGACGCTGAGGAACGCACTGGTCCTGGGTTTTTTTTACAGCTTACAAACGCCTATGCTCTTTACAGCTCAAAAACGCCTAGGTGGGCATGAAGCTATAGACTAACATGGACAGGCGTTTTTAAGCTGTAAAAAACGCTCAAAAACGCGGCTGAAAAAACGCCCGTGGGCATGAGGCCTTATAATAATAAAGAAACACGAGCTGTTTTAAAAAAAACAAAAAAAACAATGTACCCAATAAAAGCCTTATATTGCCTTAAGGAAAACAATGTAAATGATTTAGATTTGGCAAATTAGTCACACATTTATTGTCAAGTTAATTTATACATACTGCTAAATTTGGTCTGGGCCTCTCTTCACAGCATCTAAAAGGACTAAAGAGGATCTTCCAACTGCTTTACAAGTCTGCATGAATACATTTGGGACAAGTCATAATATACAGCAGCAGTATCATTTTTCAAAAAAGATTTATCTTTTGCCATTAAAAGTTAGCTCCAGTCTAGGGACTGTGTTGGGATGATGTCATCAATCTGCAGGAGGAACCATTTACTAATTTTCATAGGTACATAGTTTGTGAGATTGAATAAAGGAACTAGTCCATCCAGTTCAACCCTGGATTACGTCACTACTATTTTCCATATCCCTGCACATTGTGCTTACTAAGAAATACATCTTAAAGTTTTTTGAATGTATCTGCACTCCCCACTGACATCACCAACTGTGGAAAGGAGTTCCACATCCCTAACGCTCTAACAGTAAAGAACCCCTTATTCAGTTTAATATTACACCTCTTCTCGTCAAACTTCTTTGTGTGGCTGCATGTCTTTTTTAGAAAACGTAGGTCAAATAGTTTCCTCCCAATGCTAGAGTTAGCATTCAAGGACTTGTATATCACTATCAATCCCTTCTTAAGCGCCTCTTCTCCAGGGAGAATAAGTTAAATATTTGTAGTTGCTTCTCATAACTGAGGTCCTAAAACCCCCTTTTGGACTCTGGACTCTCTCCAGTTCAAGGCCATTCTCCCTGAGGATTGGGGAGAACTGGACAGCATGCTCAGGATTTGGCTGAACCAGAGTCTTGTAACGTTGTAGAATAATAGTTGTATCTTTTGCGTAAACACAGGCGCCTGGCGACCAGTGTCCGAAAAGGGGGCGGACGCCTGAATAGGGGGTGGCCACGGTGGGCATTGATAGATTCATGCTATGCATGAATCCATCCATTCTACATATAGGGGGTTGGTATCATAGAGGGGGTGGCGTGATAGAGATTATTATTATTATTATACAGAATTTATATAGCGCCAACAGCTTTACATCAAGGAAGACAGTACAGTCACAATACAATTCAATACAGGAGGGATCAGAGGGCCCTGCTCATTAGAGCTTACAGTCTAGAAGGGAGGGTCACGTGGAACAAAGGGTAGTAGCTATAGGGGATGATCAGATGGACATAAATTAAAATACAGTTGTTAGGTGTGGGTAGGATAGGCTTCTCTGAAGAGGAGGGTTTTCAGGGATCCTCTAAAGGCTAATAGAGAAGGAGATAGATGGACAGATTGGGGTAAGGGAGGCTCTGGAAAAGTCCTGGAGACGAGCATGGGAGCAGGTGATGAGAGAGATGGAGAGCAGGAGGTCTTGAGAAGAACGAAGCAAACGATTAGGTTGGTATTTAGAGACTAGGTCAGTGATGTAGCGGGGGGCAGAGTTGTGGATGGCTTTGTAGGTAATTGTTAGTATTTTGAATTTAATTTGTTGGGTGAGCGGAAGCCAGTGGAGGGATTGACAGAGAGGAGTAGCAGAGACAGAGTGGTTGGTAAGGTGGATGAGTCTGGCAGCAGCATTCATGATGGACTGAAGGGGGGATAGAGTATGCAGAGGTAAGCCAATGAGGAGGGAGTTGCAGTAATCAAGGCGAGAGGTGACCAGGGAGTGAATTAGTAGCTTTGTTGTGTCATTGGTTAGAAAGGGGCGTATTTTAGAGATGTTGCGGAGGTTGAGGCGGCAAGATTTGGACAGTGATTGGACATGAGGCTTAAAGGAGAGTTCAGCGTCCAGGACTACTTTTAGGACCTTGGTATGTGGGGATGTGCTGATAGTTGTGCCATCGATTTTGACAGAGAGATCAGGGGAAGAGGCATGCGGGGGAGGAAAAAATGATGAGTTCAGTTATGGATAGATTAAGTTTGAGGAAGTGGTGTGACATCCAAACTGATATATCTGATAGTAAATTAGTGATACGTGAGGAGAATGATGGAGTGAGTTGAGGGGTAGAGAAATAGATTTGAGTGTCGTCAGCGTAGAGATGGTATTGGAAGCCGTGGGAGGCTATCAGCTGACCCAGGGAGGAGGTGTAGATTGAAAATAGGAGAGGTCCAAGAACAGAACCTTGGGGGACCCCAACAGAGAATGGAAGAAGAGAGGAGGAAGTAGAGTTGTAAGTAACGCTAAAGGTGCGGTTGGATTTGTAGGTAGAGAACCAGTGAAGAGTACAGTCACGGAGACCAAAGGTGTGGAGTTTTTTGAGGAGGAGGGGGTGGTCAACCGTATTGAAGGCAGCAGAGAGGTCCAGGAGTAGGAGTACAGAATAGTGTCCCTTAGTTTTGTCCGTTAGTATATTGTTTGTTAGTTTTAGGTGAGCAGTTTCTGTGGAATGTTGAGGACGAAATCCAGACTGAAGGGGATCAAGAAGGTTGTTATTATCAGCAATGTGGACGCTCAGTTGGTTGTAGACTAGACATCCAAGGAGTTTGGATAAAAAGGGGAGCAAGGAGATGGGGCGTAGGTTGTCAAGATTGGATGGGCCCAGTGAGGGCTTTTTAAGTATGGGGCTGACTAGGGCATGTTTTAAAGAGTTAGGGAAGATGCCAGAAGAGAGTGAGAGATTGAAGATGTGGGTTAGAGAGTGTAGAATAGAGCCAAAGGGTGAATGTAACATTTGCGAGGGAACAGGATCCAGAGCGCAGGTGGTAAGATGGACATTAGCAAGTAATTTAGCAACCTCGTCTATAGTGGTGGGGTTGAAAGAGGGAAGTAATGATTGTACCTGTGGGCATGAGGTGTAAAGCGTGAAGGGTATCTGAACAGTAGAGATCTCCTTGCGAATTGTATCAATCTTCTGTTTGAAATGATTGGCGATCTCCTGGGCGGTGAGTGAGTTAGTGGGTGGAGGCAGTGGAGGACGAAGGAGAGAGTTGAAGGTAGAGAAGAGTTGACGGGGACGGGATGATAAGTTTTTAATGAGGGTGATGATATAGGTCTGCTTGGCAGTGAGGAGGCTGGAATTGTATTTTTGGAGGGCAGATTTATACTGGATGAAATCTTTATGGGACTTAGTCTTATGCCACTGGCGCTCGAGAGTATCATCTGTTTGCCAGGGTTGAAGGGGACGGGGCCTTATTCTGCATGTAATGAGGGGGGCCAGTCTGTCCAGTGATGCTAGAAGTGTTGTAGACAGAAGTGGCTAGGTGGGTGCAGGACGGGTGCGATTTTGTCATAGAGGTGGTCAGTCGCAGATTATAGAAGAGAAGGGTTGATATGGCAAAGGTTTCTACGAGTAACCGTTAGGCGTTTGGAGGGAGAGGAGGCGGCGGAGAGGGAGAGAGTGAAATTAATAAGGTGGTGATCAGAGAGGAGGTAAGGATAGTTGGAGAGTTTGCATGGAGTGCATAGGTGGGAAAAGACAAGGTCAAGGGTTTTGCCTTCGGAGTGAGTAGGAGCATGTATCCATTGCTTCAGGTCAAAGAAGGAGGTTAGACTGAGAAGTTTGGAAGTTGCAGGAGTGTTAGTATTAGTAGGGATGTTGAAGTCGTCAAGAATGATTGTGGGGATTTCAGAAGAGAGAAAGTAGGGTAGCCAGGCAGAGAAGTCATCAAGAAAGGATGATACTGGACCGGGGGGCCCATAGATGGCGGCACCCGGGCGCTCTTAATGGATGGGATGCCCCTGCCCCAATGGATATCCTCTCTATTCTGATGGAGCGGCTCTTTGTTGGCGGCTCGGCAGCGCTGCCCATTAATTCCAATGGGCAGGGGCGCTGTAGGAGCGGTGTATACACCGCTCCTACAGTGCCTCAAAGATGCGGCTTGCAGGACTTTTTTTACCGTCCTGCCAGTGCACCGCTCCAGTGTGAAAGCCTTCGGGCTTTCACACTGGAGTGAAAGGAGAGGCTCTTTCAGGGCACTTTGCAGGCGCTGTTTTTAACGCTATAGCATCTGCAAAGCGCTTCGGTGTGAAAGTAGCCTTAAGCTGCACTGATATGCTACAATGATGGGCACTGATGAGGCCGCACTGTTGGCCACTGATAAGCTGCACTGGTGAGGCTGCATTGTCGGGCACTGGTGAGGCTGTGCTGATGGGTACTGGCGAGACTGCACTGATGGGCACTGGTGAGGCTGCATTGATGGGCACCAGTGAGGCTGCATTGATGGGCACCGGTGAGGCTGCATTGATGGGCACCGGTGAGGCTGCATTGATGATCATCGGTGAGGCTGCATTGATGGGCACTGGTGAGGCTGCATTGATGGCCACTGTTGATGGGCACTGGTGAGGCTGCGTTGATGGGCACTGATCAGCCTGCGTTGATGGGCACTGATCAGTCTGCACCGATGGGCACTGTCTGCACTGGTGGGGCTGCATTGATGGGCTCTGATAAGGCTGCACTGATCAGGCCGCACTGATGGGCACTGATCAGGCTGCACTGATGGGCACTGTCTGCACTGGTGAGGCTGCACTGATGGGCACTGTCTGCACTGGTGAGGCTGCACTGATGGGCACTGTCTGCACTGATCAGGCTGCACTGATGGGCACTGTCTGCACTGATCAGGCTGCACTGATGGGCACTGTCTGCACTGGTGAGGCTGCACTGATGGGCACTGTCTGCACTGGTGAGGCTGCACTGATGGGCACTGTCTGCACTGACCAGTCTGCACTGGTGAGGCTGCATTGATGGACACTGATCAGGCTGCATTAATGGGCACTGATCAGGTTGCACTGATGGGAAATTGGAATATAATTCTGGACCTCCAGTAGCATCCACACACAGAGGGTGTTTAGTTGTATTGGGCTACATGGGCCAACATTTTCCATTTTCATTTTTCTCTTTAATATAATTTACCCTCTTAAATGAGAGAGAAGACATGTCTGAGAGAGCAGTACTGCCTGCTCATCTCACTACTTTGAGTCAGATGAGCAGGCAGCTGAGCTTACCTCTCTCCACTATACTCTCAGAGTCTTTGAACAAGAGACAAGCAGAGAGGCAGCTTGGAAGTTGTCATAAGCCCCTCGAAGAGAGCTGTGACAGAACCCACTGTCACTGTGTGCTTTGGAAGGGACTGAGGGCGGGCCTCCTACCCACAGACTATGGCCCATAAGAGACAGACCCGGGGAGAAGCTGGCATTGAGATAATGGAATGTAATGCTACATCCCTTCTCCCCCATCCCCCCCCCTCTTGTTGCTGTGTTTAGCTGTGTTGAGTCATGGGACATAGACAATGGTCTGGACTGCAGGCATACCTCCGCAGGGGATGTGTATTGAGGGGCTGCCTGCTTACCATAATCCCTTTATGTTTAACTGTAGTCTCTGTTTCAATGTTAAGTTCCCATTGGTTCTTCCTTGTCCCCTACCCCCACTCTATGACAAGGCTAAGAGGAGTGTCCCTAACTGTGTGTAAAAGTGTATGTTTTGGATTTAATAAACTGTTGATGCTCTGCATGTTTAACCCTCAACACCTGTGTGGATTGTCTCGTGATTGAGGGGTTAAGGGCTGGTTATGGCGTATCTGCAGGCTGCGGGTGTGTTTGGAGGACAGGAGACACAGGTCTGGCGGATGCGCCCACCTGGGGTATCTGAGATCCGTCACAAGGGCGTACACGGTGCAAGGACCTACCAAGGTGAGACAGACCCTGACACCCCTAGCTGACCCCCCACATCCCATGGGCACTGATCAGGCTGCACTGATAGGCACAAATCAGGCTGCACTGATGGGTACTGTCTGCACTGGTGAGGCTACGTTAATGGGCACTGATCAGGCTGCATTGATGGTTCAATGGGCCACTTGACTGGACTTTCCCCCCAGGCTTAAGGCTGCCAGCCCTCCCCTGGTTGTTCCCTTGATGACAATATTCAATAATTAAAAGCAGAAGATGTTTAAAAAGCACAGGTCCATAAAATAAATGAAGCAGATAGGTCCTTGTACGACAAGTGCCAAGCTTCAGCCTCTTATTCAGCAAGCAGCACAGTAGTGACATTACCAAGTCTTGTGAAACTATAAGTCGGAGGCACAGTACCTTTTAGATTTTATGTATTTACAGTGGAACTTCGGATTATGAGCATAATCCATTCCAGAAGAATGCTCGTAATCAAAAGTACTCGCATATCAAAGCGAGTTTTCCCATTGAAGTCAATGGAAACGAAAATAATTTGTTCCGCATTGACTTCAATGGCATGCAATACTGGTGGGGGGGGGGGGTGCCAGAGAGCCTCGGAAATGGCCGGAAAGGCCAGAGGACAGCTCGGCTGACCTCAGCAACCCTCGGAAAGGCTCGGGAACAGAGTATTTCCGTGTCTTTCTGGGGATTTCCGAACAGCTCCGCTTGGCTCCGGCGCCCCCCCCCACCTCAGGCCAAACGCGGTACTGCACACCACTTTGGGCTGAATCCTTTTCGTTTTGCGAGACAACACTCGCAGATTTTTTTTAAATACAGTGGCTCGTATTGTGAAACGCTCGTTAACCGCGTAACTTGCGATCCAAGGTTCCATTGTATTACAGGTACCCATACAGTGCCCTCAATTTATGCAGTGCTTTACATATATATTGTACATTCACCCTGCACTTTCACCCCCTTCCTGCCCAGTCTAATTTTCAGCTTTCAGCATTTTGAATGACTATTTCTCAGTCATGCAACACTGTACCCAAACAAAGTATTTGATCACCACTGGGGTTTTTATTTTATGTGCTACCTTTTTGAAAAAAAAGTTTTTTCTTTGTTTCTGTTACAAAACTTTGTAAATAAGTAAGTTTTCTCCTTCACTGATGAGGCAGTACTGATTGTCACTGATAAGGTGGCACTTATATGCAGCACTGATAAGCATCATCCCTAATGGGCACTGATTGACATCTCTAGTGGGCAAATCTGGCGGTCTGCAGTGGGCATCCCTCTGTACAGGCATACCCCGCTTTTAAGTACACAATGGGACCAGAGCATGTATGTAAAACAAAAATGTACTTAAAGTGAAGTAATACTTTTTTTCACTTCTAAATGCATTGCATTGCAATAGTCATTACTCTTTCGTTCATGGACGGACACAGCTTCAATCTTGACAAGTGGGTATTAGCCTTCATTTAGGAGTGACTAGGCAGAAAAAGTGTTAACTTCAGAGCTGAACATCCACACCCAGGGGGCGGTCCTACTGGCTATATCCCCTCAGCCTGCACTAAGCAGATCAGTTTTTTTCTGCCTAGTATAGGAGAAGGACATGGCTCCCTTCGGGCCCATTGGTCTGGGGGTTTTTTTTCTACGTTTTCTACATTTTTTTGTTTTGTTCCTACGATCTTGGATCAACTGCTGACTGGGTGACAGGCTGGATCCCAGATCCTTGTAGTCTCCACAGTTTCGGCCATCGAGCGTGTGCCGACCCTAGCTACGCGCTGGGTTTTCCACGACATGCCCGTCGCTCCACGGGTGGCCGGTGAGCTTTCTGCTCCAGGGCATGCATATGATCGGTCTCTATGACTCAATCACAGCATGCCGGGCCGACAGTCACCTCCGTAACTGCGCGGTAGATGGTCTGTCCGGAATGTCTTCCAACATAATCTACGCAGGAAGGGTAAGTAGCTTCCCCTGCTTCGGCAGGAGGACTTGGCTGGACATTCCTGGAGAGATCAAGTAAGTGGTTTTGCCCTTTCTTTCCTCTCTCCCTGCCTTCCCTCCTCCCTGGGCTCTGCAAGCTAAGGCTGGCTGCTGGGTGCTGGGGGTCACCGGGGGGCTCCATCTGGAGCGGGAACTGCGCTGTAGGCTATCATTGGAAATGTAAATTTTTGCTGCTTACCTGTGTGTTTCTCCCTCCATGCTGTCGGCAGCCATTTTCTTGTGGTCCAGGCCTGTTTTGGCCTCTATCGCTCGGCAGCCATTTTCTTGTGGTCCGCGCCTGCTAGCTCTATCTTCTGCTCGGCGGCCATTTTCTTGTGGCCGCGCCTGTATGGATTCACCGCCGCTCGGCGGCCATTTTCTTGTGGCCCGCGCACACTTTGGCCTCTGTCGACTGCTCAGTGGCCATTTTCTTGTGGTTCACGCCGTTCAGTACGGCCGCTCGGCGGCCATTTTGTGGAAGTCTTTGGCCTCTAGGGTTCATTCACAGGCACGGGATAGACAGACACACGCTGATGGAGGATCAGACTGACACAGGCAGGTATGGGAGTCCATCACTGGCGGGAGCAGACGATCAGCAGTAACAGTGACCGTCCTAAGGGTGGTGAGTCCTCTGGGAGACCCTGCATCTCTGTAGCAGCTAGGAGGGTGGGCTGTGATACCTTGCCTGGAGTCCCTATGGGTGTCAGGCGCGTGGGTCAGCAGACGTTTTTTTCCCCCTGAAACACCTGAGTTGGCAACTGGTGCCCCTGCTATATCAGTGGATGCTATGTTGGCGATCCTGGAGACCTTTTATTGCCAAGGTGGAAGCGGCGCGTGGGAACACGGGGGTAGGAAGCGCCCCCTCCCCCCGCCATCTTCTGGGGATAATTCTGATGCAGAGCCAGGCCCAGCTGTGGCTCATGGCCCTGATTCTGATGCATCAGCGGCTGCGGACCGTGACCGGTCGAACAGTGAGCATGACTCCTGGTCCGGGTCAGCACGCAAATAGGTATCTATCACCACAGTGCGGGTTATGCTGAAGTTGGGGAATTCTGCAACAGTGACGGCGGTTCCCTTTGGGTTCCGTAAGCCAGCCTGCACTGCCAAGGTGTTTCCTTGTATGTCTTATCTTGATAAACTTTTATACAAGGAGGGGGAAGAAACCACTGAAGGTTTTTTTTTTTTTTTTTCAGCCCCAAAATATTTGGCGGGCCGGTAACCCTTTTAGGAGAGTTTCCTGAAAAAATGGACCTCTCCCCCGATAGTGGACCCCCTTTTGTCCAGACTTAACCAAGTAACCACGGGTCCAGTGGAAGGGGCTCCTGTCTTCAAGGACCCTGCGGACAAGAAGGCTGAGGCAATCACTCGCTACCTATAGTGGGCTCAGCGGTGCGTCCAGCAATGGCTGGGGCTTTGGTGTCTCAGACACCTACTGAGTGGGCAAAGATGCTACTCCAGGGATTAAAGACACGGGAAGCTCCTCCGGACGGGGTAGCTTGGCGACCAGTTGGTACTGAGCCTTAAGTTTGTCTGCGAGTCAGACATGGATACTATCCCCTTGCTGTCCAAAGCCTCAGTTTATGCAGTGGTGTTATGCCACCTGGTTTGGCTAAGTGCTGGTCTACGGACCAAAAAACTTCCAAGAAGGCCTTATTGGACCTTCCCTTTAAGGGTGACAGTATTTTTGGAGCCTCTCTGGATGACATCATTAAGGATGCCACAGGAGGTAAGAGCTTGCTGCTCCCACAATCCAAAAAGGGGTAAGGAGCCACGCCATAGGCTAGGTCTCTCCTTCACCGCGCACGAGCAGTTCTTTCGTCCGCCTAGTGCGGCAAGTAAACGACCCCATGCCGATAAAGCGCCTGCTGAGGGACAGAAGCGTCCCTGGTTTCGCAAGCCCAACCTTGCTTGCCTACCGAACAGATTTTTTTCCCTCTAAACTGCCAGCTTCGGCCGACTCGTCGGGAAGTCCTATATGTGGTGGTTCAAGACCTGCTGATACGCAGGGTGGTCCTTCCTGTCTCAGTACAGGAATGGGTTCAGGGGTTCTACTCTAATCTGTTCGTAGTGCTAAAAACGCTCTGTTGTCGCTGCCCTCCATCCGGGGGATTTCCGGCATCCTTGGTCATCAAGGACGCATGCTTGCATGTCCCCATATGCACCATGCATCAGAGATGTCTGCGTTTGGTGGCCGGGGAAGACCACTACCAATGGTGGCTCTCCCCTTTGGCCTGGCATCGGCACCAAGGGTGTTCACCAAGGTGCTTGCCCTGATTCTGGCCCTACTAAGACAGCGTGGCATTGCTATCATGGGCAACTTGGACGATCCTCTTCTGAGGGCCACTTCAAACTCAAAATTAGAGGTGAGCGTGTCTATAACCTGTCAGACCCTCAGATCCTTGGTTGGGTGCTGAACACTCAGAAGTCAGTATCGGTACCGTCTCAACTCCTAGTGTATCTAGGGTTGATTTTGGCGAAAGTTTTTTCCTCCCTATGGGAAAGTTGGTTGATTTTGGCGAAAGTTTTTTCCTCCCTATGGGAAAGTTGCAGACCCTTCGGGCTGCGGTGCGGCAGTTGACATCCCAAAGATGGTTGTCACGCCACTTTTTTCAGGCGAGCCCTGGGCCTCGTGGTAGTCTCCTTTGAGACGGTACCATATGCACCATTTCACACGCAAGTGTTACAGAAGGTAATTCTGTCCAGAGGGTCAAGTGCCCTTCATCCCTGGATTGTCAAAATCCGGGTGAGCCACCTAGTCAGGACCTCCCTAGTTGGTGGCCGACATCACCGGCACTTCTGTCCGGGAAGTCGTTCCTTCCTTTTTACTGGATGTTGGTCACGGCAGACGCTGTCTTCCCGGTTAGACAGGAGTCTGGGGAGCTCAGTCAACCTGGGTCGCTGGACTCCGGAGGATTCCCATTCATTGGCCTGAAATCCGGATGAGCTGGCTTTGCCTCCCCACATGGTTTCAGAGGCTACAAGGGTGTCCAGTCAGAATCCAGTCAGACAAGCACCACAGTGGTGGCGTATGTCAATCATCAAGGAGGAACAAGCAGCTCTGCTGCAGCATCGGAGGTCACTCGCATCCTGAGGTGGGCAGAAAGGAGCATACCGGCACTGTCGGCCGTGTACATTCCGGGTGTGGAGAACTGGCAGGCGGACTACCTGAGTCGCCAATGCTGGACCAGGGAGAATGGTCCTTACACCCGGAGGTGTTCCAGCTCCTCTGCCAAAGATGGGACACGCCAGATGTAGATCTTCTGGCGTCCCGACTCAATCGGAAGGTATTGAGGTTTGTGGCCAGGTCAAGAGACCCATAGGCAAGCACGACAGATGCGTTGATGGCACTGTGGAGTCAGTACCGACTAATCTATGCCTTTCCTCCTCGGAAGATCCACCCTCATCTGCTTTGCAGACTGGAGGCAGAGAGGATTACAATGGTCCCAATTGCTCTGAATTGGCCTCGACGTCATTGGTACGCCGATCTAGTGCGTCTGGTAGCAGACGCCTTTTGGCATCTACCGCTAAGGAAGGACCTGCTGTCGCAAGGTCCCATACGCCATCCTGTTTTACAAACACTGGCTTAACGGCATGGCACGAGAGCCAGGTGCTAAGAGACCAGGGCTAAGAGACCGGGGCCTGTCAAACTCGGTGATCTCTACCATGAGGAGTGCTCGGAAATCATCCCCTAGGAAGATTACCATCGCACTTGGAAGACCTGCATATCCTATTGGGAGGAAATGAGGTGGCATCCGCGTACTTATTTGGTTCCAGAATCCTGCTGCTTTTCAGCAGGGAACGGGCCAAAAATTCTACTGTAAGTACAATTAGGGGGCAGGTATCTGCCCTGGCTGTCTTTTCAACGACCCCTGGTGGCTCACTCTCTAGTTAGTGAGAACGTTTGTACAGTGGATTCATCAGGTAGCCCCTCTGGGCCACCCTCCACTACCTCCGTGGGGCTTGTGTAGCAGACGTCCTTTTGGCGTCTACCACTACGAGAGGACCTGCTGTCGCAGGGTCCCATATGCCATCCTGCCTGCAGTCGATGGCTTCAACGGCATGGCCTCTAAGTGTCTCGGAAACCACCGTTTGAGAACATCAGGGAGATCCCTTGTTGACACTTTCTTAGAAAGTGGTCCTTTTGGTGGCTGTTATGCCAGTTAAGATGGGTTTCTGAGCAGGCAGCCTTGTCATACAAGCCTCCCTATCTGATCTTCCACAAGGATAAGGTGGTGCTGCGTCCGCAGCCTTCGTTTCTTCCTAAGGTCATGTTCGACCTTCCATCTCAAGGAAGACATTGTTCTGCCATCCTTGTGTCCTCATCCGTCGAATCCTAAGGAGACGACGTTGCATTCCTTGGTCGTTGTCCAAACTCTGAGAGAATGCTTGTCTGGTACTGCTATGTTCCAGAGTCCAGGCTCACTGTTTGTTTCAGTGGCTGGTCCCTAATAGTGCCCAGCAGTTTCGTCGGCCACCATCTCTAGGTGGATCCGACAGATTGTGATGAGGCTTACGCCATGAAGGGTCAGGCACCTCCCTTTCCCGGCGCATTCGACCAGGGCAAGAGATACCTCTTGGTTTACGTCAGTTAGATGGTTTTCTGAGCCAGCAGCCTTGTCATGCAAGGCTCCTTATCTGATCTTCCACAGGGATAGGTGGTGCTGCATCCGCAGCCTTCTTTTCTTCCTAGGGTCTTTTGACCTTCCATCAAGGAAGACATTGTTCTGCCATCCTTGTGTCCTCATCCGTCGAATCCTAAGGAAACGACGTTGTAATTTTTGGACGCTGTCCGAACTCTGAGAGCATCAAGCGTCTGTTTTCACCAGGTGTGTAAGGCAGCGACATGCTCGTCCGTTCACACTTTCACTAAACTTTACAAGTTGATGTGGGTGCATCTTCGGATGCTTCTTTAGGCCGCAAGCTATTGCAGGCGGCTGTTTAGAGTTGCAGCTCCTCCATGGAGGAGCTCTGTTTTGTTTTGGGGTGAAGTTGTTTTAATGCTGTTCCCACCCCTCATTTTTGACACTGTTTTGGGACGTCCCACTATGTCAAGAGGAAGCAGTGTTGGTCCATGAACGAAAGAGTAATTAGGATGCTTTACTCAGCCTAAAATCCTTTTCTCTGAGTTCATGGACCGACACAGCACCCACCCCTCGTTTTAAGTTTGTGCTGCTTTTGACAAACTGATCTGCGAGGTGCAGAGAGAGGGATTATACACAGAGGGTCCTCCCCCTGGGCGGTGCTGTAGAAGGTGTGATGCAACACTTATTACAAGTTTTTCTGCCTAGTCATTTTCTAAATAACGGATAATACCCACTATGTCAAGAGGAAGCTGTGTCGGTCCCTGAACTCAGAGAAAAGGATTTTACGGTGAGTAAAAAATCCTATTTTTTGTAGGTAAACCTTCAGGCTGTTCAATGATCTCAACCCCATCCTGCACATCATCTTCTCTCTCCTCTTCAAGTTCTAGAAGGTCTTCATTGCTGAGGGGCTCAGTGTGGGAGGCAAGCAGTTCAGCAACATTTTCTGGCTCCACTTCCAGCTCTAACTGCCTTGCCATATCTACAATATTTTCAGTAACAGTAGCTACATGATCTTCAAAGCCTTCGGAATCATCAACTAACTGTGGGCATAATTTTTTCCGGGCCCTTTTCATTGTGGTTTCCTTTGTCTTTTCAAGCATCTCTCCTACAGTTTTAATGCAATCGAAGATGTTGTAGCTTTTCCAGAATTTGGATAGGGCTTCTTTACCTTCTCCTTTTTCTTTGTCTATTGCTGCAATACACTTACTGAATGTTCTTTTTAAGTAGTTTAACTTGAAGGTGGCAATGACACATTGATCCATTGGGTGCAGTAGTGAGGTGGTATTTGGTGGTAGGAAATGCACTCGAATGTTAGGGTTCAGCTCATCTAGTGTTCGAGGGTGTCCAGGGGCATTATCAACAAGCAGCAAAATGTGGAAAGGGATATTGTTGTCCTTGCAATAGGCTTTCACCTCTAGAACAAAGCAGGTGTCAAACCAATCTTCAAAAAGGGCTGCAGTAACCCATGTTTTTTTGTTGGCTTTTCAATGCACTGGAAGTCTAGTTTTAACGTAGTTTTTTTTTTAAAGCTCTTGGATTTTGCCATCTGTAAATTAGCAAAGGCTTTAGCTTTAAGGTACCAGAAGCATTGCCACCTAACAGAAGGGTTCTTCTATCTTTAGCTGGCTTGTAGCCTGGCATTGATCTTTCCTGTATTACGATGAAGGTTTTTGCAGGCATCTTCTTCCAGAATAGCCCAGTCTCATCCACATTAAAAATCTGATCCATGGAGTAGCCTCCATCTTGAATAATTTTGGCAAGATCGCTTGGATAGCTTTCTGCAGCCTTATGATCTGCAGCAGCTGCCTCTCCTTGTACTTTAATGTTATGTAGGTTAGACCTTTTCTTGAACCTATCAAACCATCCACGGCTTGCAGAAAATTCTGCATCCTTTGCTGCCTCACCTTTCTTAGCCTTCAGGTCATTGAATAGGCTTAAGGCTTTAGTTTGCATAATTTCCTGGTTGACGGGAACATGACGTGCTGTCTGATTTTCTATCCAAAGTAGTAAGAGTCTTTCCATGTCTGCAACAATGCTATCCCTTTTTCAAATTGTTGTTGTTAACAGGTGTAGCACTCTTAATTTCTGCAATAATTTTTTCTCTGTTTTTCATGACCGTGTTAACTGTAGTCTGAGTGTAGCCTAGCCTTCGGCCTATTTCAGCTTGAGTTACACCTTCATCATACAATTTAATAATTTTAGCCTTCATATCCAAGGTAATTGATTTACGACTTTTTTTGGTACTATCTGCCTTTGTTTAATGCGTACTGTACCTGTAACAATCAAAAGAACAAATACTGTACAGTACTGTAGAAGTTCCTAAAATATGTACTGTAACTGTATTTTAGAGGGTCAGGGGCTGTAATGAGGGGGTCGGAATGTAGTGGGGGGGTCCAGGGGCTGTAGTGGGGGGTCCAGGGTCTGTAGTGGGGGGATCAGGGCCTATAGTGGGGGGATCAGGGCCTATAGTGGGGGGATCAGGGCCTATAGTGGGGGGCTATACAGTACTGTACTCCACTTATGTTTATGCAGACTGCAATGTTGGGCTGGCTGGCAAGCAATTGTGGACCTCTGGGCTGGAGGGAAACACTGGGCTGGCTGGCAGGCACTTCTGCGGAATGCTTGGCTGGCTTGCGGGCACCTCTGGGCCTTGGTGCTGGCTGGTGGGCACAGCACGTACACGATAGGTACCTGTAACAATGAAAAGAACAAATACTGTACAGTACTGTAGAAGTTTTTTTTATAGGGTCAGGGGCTGTATTGAGGGGTTCAGGGGATGTAGTAGGGGGGTCAGGGGATGTAGTGGGGGGTCAGGGCCTGTAGGAGGGGTTACACTCCACTTACGTTTATGCAGACTGTAATTCTGGGCTGGCTGGCGGGCAATGCTGGGCTGGCTTGCGGGAACTTCTGGGCAATGCTGGGCTGGCTGGCGGGCACCTCTTGGCCTCAGTGCTGGCTGGCGGGCACCTCTGGGTCTTGGTGCTGGCTGGCGGGAACCTCTGGGCTGGCAGGCACGATAGGTACCTGTAACAAGAACAGTGGGGTTTAGGGCCTGTAGTGGGGGGTCCAGGGCCTGTAGTGGGGGGTCCAGGGCCGGTAGTGGGGGGATCAGGGCAAATAGAGGGGGGCTATACACAACTGTACAATTCTTACGTTTATGCAGACTGTGGCTGGTGAGAAACTCTGGGTCTCTGGGCTGGTGGCACCTCTGAGCAACACTGGGCTGGCTGGCACCTCTGGGCTGGCTGGCGGGCACCTCTGGGCCGACAGGCAATGCTGGGCTGGCTGGCGGGTACCTCTGGGGTGACGGGCAATGCTGGCTGGCTTGCTGGCAACTCTGGGCTGGCTCGCAGGACCTTTGCCTCTTCCCTCACAACTCCGGGCGGCAGCTCCGTCTCTTCCAGGTCATAGTTCGGCTGTGCGGCACGGGAATGTCCGGAATGTCCGTACTTGCGAGGCAATTTACGTACACTCGTGGGGCATGTCTGTACTCGCGAGTGTACAAAAAGTGAGTGTCCGCAAAGTGGGGTATGCCTGTACTGATAATCAATGCGTTAAATAGAAGAAAGGCCAATAAACAGCACTTCCTGGTTACCATGTGATCACCTGTGTCAGTCTGACACACAACTTCTCTGATCTAGGTAAAGAGACTGTGACACCACACCACTGTTCATGCTAGCGGCTTATCCTGCTGAACATCATATGACGTCCAGTCAGGACAATGCAACCACTTTCCGGCCATCATTTTGCTATATGGCGGGTGGGAAGTGGTTAAGGAGCTTACAATCTAAGGTCCCTTACTCACATTTATTCATACACATACTAGAGCCAATATATCCAGGAGCCAATTAACCTACCAGCATTTCTTTGGAGTGTGGGAGGAGACCCACGCAGGCATAGGGAGAACATGCAAGCTCCAGGCAGGTAGTGTTGTGGTTGGGATTCAAACCGACAACCCTAGTGCTGCTAGGTAGAATTGCTAACCACTTAGCCACTGTGCTGCCCCAGATGATCTTATATTGCAGATATTTAGTTTTGAATCTTAAGACGTAGGAAGTGTGCTGCTTTTTTCAGTAGGAATTCAAGGTCAAATTCAAGGTAAAATTTTCAGGGGACATAGTGTAGCCAAGGTTCGCTACTGTGCTTATAAGTTAAAGACAATTTCTCTATTGTTAACATGGGGATGGCTCCCTCTAGTGTATGCTGGACTTTATGTGCGTTTCTTTTCTTCCTGCGTAAGAATACAGAGCAAAGCATTGTGGGATGTGTAGTTCAGAATGCTGAAGTGACTCTGACAGCAGGACTGATCTGAACTACAGAGAACAGAATGCTGAGCGAACCGAACAGACTGCTGGGAGAGGATATAAAAGGGGCTGGCGCGGCCCAGACCGCTTGACTCTGCCAGCAGATCAGTGTGACAGGGAGTTGCTGACATTTTGCGGCCTACACAGCGGGGAAGCCGGAGAGCCACACCCAGAGGGATTTCTGGGGACAGCATTGATTTTCCAGCACAGCGGACCGGCGTGTGTTTCGGATCATCCAGAGGCGCCTGTAATCCAGATTCCAGCGAGTGCAGCGCGGCGCAGCTGCCACCATCTTTACAGAGCAAAGACACAGAGAAAGAGAGTTCCGGCTGGAGTCTTCTCATCATCTGCACCGTGATCTATCCATCTGATGTTCGATGTGGTGAGCGGACATAGCCCTTGTGATAGATAAGGACATCACTGTTACTGATACAGATTGGCTGGTGGTACTTGTAGTGCCACAGAAGTTAGACCTACTGTTATATAGGCCACAGCCAGTAGATGCCTATGCTCAGTACACATTACTGTTTTCAGTAATCTCCTCAGATGACATCCATAGGATTCTAAAGAGAGTAAAGCTATACCATAATCAGGATAAATCACACTTTTGCTAATCCTGACACATGTTGTTATTTGGATCATTTATTGACATCTAAACAAAAGAGGTTAGCTGAAGACATCTGGATTTCAAGGAAAACTCTTCCCTCACCCTGTTTATATCTTTTACTCTCCACTTGCCCAAACTGCATTGAACTGCTACAGGGAGCCATCCTACTGAATATAATCTTGTTTATCCAGTTAATATTATACAGGATTGCTGGTCTATGTGTTGAGGTGGCAGAATGGAGAGATCTGACACATAAGATATAGTGCCAGGTGTTTACTTTCTGGTAACTAGGGATGAGCCGAACACCCCCCGGTTCGGTTCGCACCAGAACCTGCGAACGGACCGAAAGTTTGTGCAAACTTTCGAACCCCGTTAAAGTCTATGGGACTCGAACGTCAGAAATCAAAAGTGCCAATTTTGAAGGCTAATATGGAAGTTATTGTCCTAAAAAGGGTTTGGGGAACCGGGTCCTGCCCCAAGGTACATGTATCAATGCAAAAAAAAAGTTTTAAAAACGGCCGTTTTTTCGGGAGCAGTGATTTTAATGATGCTTAAAGTGAAAAAATAAAAGTGAAATATTCTTTTAAATGTCGTGCCTGGGGGGTGTCTACAGCATGCCTGTAAAAACAAGGAACTCTTACAGGAGAGAATTTCCCTTCCTAGGGGTAGATTTCCTCGCGCTTCCTGTAGTCTCCTTCCGTTTGCAAGTAGGAGTTGTTTGTAAGTTGGATGTTTGAAAGTAGGGGCCTGCCCAATATACTCTGCAGAAATTTGGGCCTTGGGTGTTGGTGTTGCCACAAAACTGTAAGCCCTCACAGTTACTCTTGGTGGGTGCAGGAACTGGCCCTGCTGGGAAATATTAGATCAAGAATTGTAATTACATGCCCCTGTTAAACAGGGGCAGAAAAATTGGGCCTTAGGCACTGGTTCTGGTGCCACAAGACTGCAACCCCTCACAGATACTGTAGTTGGAGCGCAGGAATGAGCCCTGCTGCAAAGTATTGCATCAAAATTTGTAATTACACGCCCCTGTTAAACAGGGGGTGAAAAATTGGGCCTTAGCCACTGGTGGCGGTGCCAAGAACCAAAAATGTTCTTACAAGCTATCAGCATGAACATTGAGGAAGAAGAGGATAGTCACTCAGCATAACAGGATAGTCACTCAGCATCAGCATAGGCAGTCTTGAAGGGATCTCACATTCAGGTGCTTGGTAGCTGGTGATCCAAGACTGATTCTTTTTTTTTTTTTTTTTTTATCAGAAAAACGTTTATTGAGCATAAGAAAAAAGAATACATCATCAAGCACTGGGTGCAACATGCACCAAATACAAGGATATCACAACTGACATTACTACCATACAGACAATGCATACATGTTGAGGAAGCGGACGGAGTCCATGTAGGGGTCCGGGTGACAGGAACAACGGGGCGGCCCAAGAGGGCAGCGCACATCGGTCAATTGTGGGGGTATATGGAGAGCCTTCATTGTTGTGCGTCTTGGCCACCGGGTCATAAATTTAGGAGACAGCTAGCACTGATCTAGGACACCCCAAGGGGCAACAGCGTGATTGAGGGTTAGTCTTGTTCCGTGCAAGTGGTCGAGTCCTCTACCCACCTGTCACATATCTTATTGAACTTGGTCGGGCAACCTCTATGCTTGTAAAGCACCTTTTTGTAGGGAAGGGTGGCATTAATCGCCCCCCTTCCATTGCTGTATGGTGGGGGGTGTTGTCCCAATCCAGGTGCGGGCAATCTGCATCCTGGCAAGAAACAATGATTCCTGTAAGAATATAATAAGGTATTTCTCTTCTTCTGGTAGGGGGAGGATGCCGAGCAGGCATTGGCGGGGGCATAAAGATAAGGGGGAACCCATGTGATCATGGAGGAATTTCACCACTTGAGACCAGTAGTCCTGAAGTCTTGGACATGACCATAGCAGGTGATAGAATGCGCCCTGCGGGTCCCCACATTTGGGGCATGCCGGGGGCTGTAATCTGGTTTGAACTTGGACAACCGGGTAGGGGTGAGGTAAGATCTTTGTAGCATATATAGATGGGTGAGTCTATCAGACAGTTTGGGGGAGACCACCTTGGGAGGTGGCCAGTGCGTCTTCCCAGTCCCCGTCCTCCACAGCCCCGAGATCCGTCTCCCATTTAGACTTGAGCCGGTACGCCTGCGAGGTGGCCGCCAGCGTCAGTAGGTGGTTGTAAAAAAAAGAGATCAGCCCTTTGGGGTCTTGGCCGAGGATCACCCTCACAAGAGGCAGCGACCCGAGTCTAGGGATGGATTCTCCAAATTGAGAGGTGAGGGTGTGGCGGAGCTGGAGATAGCGAAAGAGCATTCGGTTGGGGAGACCAAATTCCTCTTTGATAGCTTGGAACGGTCTAATTGTTCCATTTTCAAGGACCTGGGAAAGGAAAAGGATTCCCTTGACTATCCATTGGGTTTGGTCTGGGATTGTGCGTAGTTCAGGGAGCTGGGAGTTGTCCCAGAGAGGCGTGTGGGTGTGGAGTGCAGGAGCCTTGGTAGTGATCATGGCTCGATGCCAGATTTTGCAATGGTGATTTAGTATGGTGTTCTTAACACCCGAGGGTCCGTGAGTGCCACGCAGAAGGACTTGAAACGGGTGAATGACCTGGTCAACGCGGGGAGAACATACTAGCGTCGCATAGCGATCCCTGTCTATTTGGTTATAGTAATAGAAATGTGACAGCTGGGAGGCGACGTAGTAAAGGGCGAGGTCCGGAAGGGCAGTGCCCCCCAGATGGACGGGGCATTTCAACGTGCGCCATGAAAGTTTATGGCGAGATGTGCCCCACACAAATGTGTTGAGGATGGCTTCCATGAACCTGAAGACCCTGGGAGGGATATAGAGGGGGTCATGCCAGAACAGATAGAGCAGCTTGGGGAGAAGTATCATCTTTACCAGATTCACACGTCCCATAACCCCAAGGGGGAGTCGGGACCATATTTGGGTTTTAGCTTTGAGAAGAGTAAATAGGGGCTCTATATTGAGGGTGATGTAATCTACTAGTGTTCTGGAGCATTGCACGCCCAGGTACTTGATCTGGCTAGCTCTGACAAGTGGAAGTGCTGCCTGGGCCGCAGACGGGGCATCCAGGTCAAGCGGGAGGATTTGGGATTTAGACCAATTAATTCGTAGTCCGGAGTACTCCCCAAACTGCTCTATCAACCGCAAAGCCGCCGTGAGGGAGGGGCCCGAGTCCTCTAGATATAAAAGCATGTCGTCCGCGTAAGGACTTAGAGTCTCGGTCAGGTGGCCCGCGCGGAGACCTTTGATGTGTGGGTTAGCCCTGATGGCGATAGCCAGCGGTTCGACTGCCAGGGCATACAGCAAGGGGGATATGGGGCACCCCTGGTGGGTGCCTCTGGATAGTGGGAAAGGGTCGGAGATCCTACCGTTGACCTGGATCCGAGCGGTGGGGGCCTGGTATAAAAGCTGCAGCCACTTTACGAATTTAGGACCGAAGCCGAATCTGTACAGGCATGCCCAAAGGTAGCTCCACTCCACAGAATCGAACGCCTTTGCAGCATCCAGGCTCACCACCACCCTGGATCCAGTGTTGTCGTGGGTGGACTGCAAATTCATAAAGAGTCTATGGAGGTTGAACGCTGTATTCTTGTTAGGCATGAACCCGGTTTGATCAGGGTGGATCAGGCGGAGTATAACTTTATTGAGTTGCAGAGCGAGGATTTTGGCTAGGATTTTTACGTCCAGCTGCAGGAGCGAGAAGGGGCGATAGGATTCTGGGTAAAGGGGATCCTTGCCAGGTTTTGGGATAAGGACGATGAGAGCCTCTCCCATGGATGATGGGAGGGTCGCGGTGTCAAATATGTGGGCATACAGTGCCTGCAGCTTGGGGGTAAGGACTTCCTGGAATTGTGTGTAGAACTCCAAGGGATGGCCGTCGGAGCCTGGTGCCTTGGAGGGTGGGAGTTGGGATATTGCCTCGGCAACGCATTCTGAAGTAATAGGAGCTTCCAAGAGGGATATTTGAGTCTGAGTGAGGTTGGGGAAGTCGATCTGATGTAGGAATTGGGAGAGTTCGGCTTGTGTGTGGCTCGCTGTGGACTTGTAGAGATCAGAATAGAATTGTTTAAATTCCTCTGCCACTAGGTTGGGGTCTGAGGTCACGGTCCCAGCCGCAGTCTGGAGCCGGACCACGACCGGGGGGCTATGATCTAGGTGGGCCATATAGGCTAGCAGTTTGCCTGCACGTACTCCGTGCTCAAATATGCGTTGTCTGCTAAAGAATATGCCCTGCTTTGCCTTTTCATAATGGAGATGGTTGGTTAGTCTGGATTGTAGGTGGATAAGAGAGGCATTTGCGGCCGAGGGGTCAGCAAGGAATATCTGTTCGAGGGAATTCAGTCTCTCTTCAGATTGTTGTAGTACTAGTTTGGATGTGGCCTTATGTCTATTTATGCGTGTGGATAAAACCAGTCTAGCGTGGAGCTTGAAAGCCTCCCAGACCGACCCGAGGGGCGCCGAGCCCAGGTTTGTATGGAAAAAATGAGTCCACTCCCTCTGCACGGCCTCCATCTCCGGCAAGACCGTGAGCCAAAAAGGGTTCAGTCTCCACGTCTTGCGGGGAGGGGAGGCCGAGGGCAGTCTCAGTGTCAACCAGTACGGGGAGTGATCCGAGAGCACCCTGGTGTCAAATCCCACTTCCAAGAGGTCAGGCAGCAGGGCGGGGGAGAGCAAAATCATGTCTATACAGGACATGGCCAGGTGCGAGGGGGTGTAGCATGAGAAAGCTACTTTGGTTGGGTATTTGTGTCTGTCATGGCAAACTTCTCCGTGAACCTGCCAAATCTAGTGGTATGAGGGGAGGTTGGTGTCGAGGTGGTAGTACTGAGTCTGTCTAGGCTAGGGTTAATCTTCATGTTGAAGTCGGCTATCCACATTACAGGCACCGTAGGGTATTTGGCCATAAATGCGAGTCCCTCTTGCAGAGCGTGGAACTGGAAGGACGGTGGGATGTAGAATGCCATAAGGAGTACCTCCAAACCGCCAACGGTGGCGTGGAGAAACAGGAAACGACCCTGTGGATCCGACTGCACGTTGTGAAGTTGGAATTGCACTGTTTTGGCAACGAGAATGGCTATACCTCGTGAGCTAGAGGTGTGTGGAGCATTATACAGCCAGCCCACCCAAGGCTTTTTAAGTGCCATTTGGGTTTGTCCCGTAAGGTGTGTTTCGACTAGAACAGAGATATCTGCTCGTATACGTTTTAGGTGAGTGAGGACAGCTACACGTTTGGGTTTGCCGCAGAGCCCTCGGACATTCCAAGTGATTACTTTAAGTGTAGCCATGTGGAAGCCTGGGGGGACCAGATGTACAGTATGATCTGACAGTGAGGGCTCCTGTTACGGAGGTAAGGCAAGTAACACATACTGTAATATAACTCAGGGTAGATACATGTAGAAGCACCTCATAGAAGTGCATGGGGGGTCTGTGTAAGTGGACGGTCAGGGCTGTAAAGATGGTGCGTCCAGTTACACAGAGTGTCACCCCTGTCATTGCAAAGTAGTTAGTGTACATTAGAAGACATATACTGGTACACAAAAGCATGCACAGCGCTTCCATGAGCGCCGTGAGGCAGGCGGAACACAACATGCAGCATACATTAAGTAAATAAAGTACATGGTAAGTCAGTAGCGAATAGCATTGCATAGAGAACATATAAACTTGTATAACTGCGCCATCTCTGGACCAGTGTGGCGGAACATAGAAACAATCACTCTCCACAGCCGTGGTAGTGATAGCTGGCTAGGTAAACACAATATTAGTAACTGTTAGCAATTGCCAGGTCAGTAGGGTGACCATGGCAAGGTGTGGGGGCGACAGAAAAGAAAAACTGCAGAGCACACACAACTTGGTGGAATGCAGGGTGTGCAGTTAGTCCGAGTGAGTGCCTTTAGGGTGTCAGAGTTCTGAAAGGGTAATGGTGCGGGGAAGTTCCGTAGATCAAGGGACAAGGGAGGGTGGGAGATAGGATATCTTGCGAGTGGACATCGGGCCAGGTATCAGGTTGGTGGGTCCAGGTAGCACTAGAGGAACCTTACGGGTGGAGGAGTGGGAGGGAAGGAGAACAAAAAGGGGGGAGGCAAGTAAAGAGGGGGGATAAACACTCACAGTTCAGGATAAGGCCTGTGTCCCTTGATGCCCATCATGAAGATTGCAGGTTGAGTGAGATTCAGCCGGGGGCAGGGCCCGCCGCCTCTGGTTCTAGCCAGGTCAGGACGGCTGTGGGGTCCTCAAAAACTGGGCTTTGCCATCACGAACCACCCGGAGCCTTGCTGGGAACAGCATCGCATAGAGGAGGTGGCGGATGCGTAGCTGACGTTTTGCCTCTGTGAATTGCGCTAGTTTCTTCTGCACTTCAGCCGAAAAGTCCGGGAACACCGCGACCGTGACATTTCCAACCGGTATGTTACCCCGCACACGGGTAAGGCGTAGCACCATGTCCCGGTCTCTATAGTTGAGAAGCTTGGCGATGAAAGTTCATGGGGGTGCACCGGCTGGTGGAGGGTGCCCAGCCAGGCGATGGGCGCGCTCAATCACAAATGTGGAGGAGAAGGCCTCCCTGCCAAAAGACTTGATGAGGAGGTTTTCGAGGTATGTAGAGGGGTCAGAGCCCTCGGATCTCTCAGGGAGGCCCACGAACTGGAGGTTACACCTCCTGAGTGTCAAGGTCACCTGTGGCCAGGTGACAGATGCACACCGTAGGGGGACAGGAGTGCACCGCGAGGTAGTGAACCCTATGGCTGGCTTCTGCGGATAGGAAACTGGGTGGTTGTGGAAAGCGGGACCAGAGGAGCACAACCGGGATCCAAACGGAAGCTAGAGCCAAGATTCCCCAGGGCGCGGAGTCTAAGACCCAGCTGGTCTTCTCCAGGGCCTCTAGTGGTGAGGATGTTAGCTGCAGGCTGGGACCAGGTCGCGGCCCCTGGAGTTTCCTAGCTCACGCCCCGTAGGAAAAGGGGAAAAGAGGGGAAGCAGCAGCACACGATAAGAGAAAACCGAATAACAAGCTGAAGGTCAGGGGCCACAAGCAGACAAGGATAACGAAGAACGAGCCGAAGGTCAAGGGTCATGAGCAGACAGGGATAGTCGGGGACAAGCCAATAATGTAACAGAGAGACAGACGTAGCACACGGCAGGCAGGAACCCAAACACACACAATGCCTAACAAACACGTTGATCAGCAAAGCAGGCTTGCAGTGCACAGGTTAATATAGTGTTCTGTGATAGGGCCTGGGGTGGAGTCTGGCTGGGAGGAGATTATAAAGGAAGCCAGGTGAAAGGGCTCAGGCCTCTAAGATGAACACATGGGAAGGAAGGTAAGCTGACAGACAAACACTACTGCATATCCATGACACTGAGCCTGTTCTCCATGTCGTCCTGCTTATGGACGACGGCACTAAGCTGATGCTGAAGTTGTTCCGTGGAGATCTGTAATGGGGCAATGTCCTCCTCCACGCAGGTCACCCTGCGCTCGGCCTCAGAGGCCCTATCCCGCAGCTTCTGGATGTCTTGCCAGATGTGAGATATGTCAATTTTGACCTCCTCGAGGTCAGCGTGGTCTGACACAGGGAAACGGCCTCAAGGATTTTGGCAGTGTCTCTGGAGGGGGATTCCTCTGCAGTCTGGGCAGGGTCGGCGCCATCTTCCTCCTCAACGTCCTGTCCCTCATGGCGATATTTAGCCAGCTTGGCTATGGCTTCAGAGGTCCGCTTCGGCGGCGACATGAGGGCCATTTTGTGCACGAATGCTGCGGGCTGCAGTGCGGTGTGTTTCTGGCTGAATTTCCTCGGAGGATAAGGTAAAAGGATAAGGTCTCAGACGGAGCTCTCACTCTGCACAACCTACGCCATGAAGCTCCAGGCCACGCCCCGATAAGACTGATTCATTTTTATGAAGGTCAGCCGATCGACTGATTCAGTGGACAGGCGCACCCTGTGATCAGTTCAAAGCCTCCAGCAGCACTGAATGTGCGTTCCGAAAGAACGCTGGATGCAGGACAGGCCAGTAGCTCAATTGCATACTGTGCAAGCTCTGGCCAGTGATCCATCCTCAAGACCCAGTAACCCAGAGAATTTTCGGTGGGAAAGGTGTCCAAGTCTGATCTTGCCCATAGGTATTCCTGCACCATGTGAATCGGATGCTGGCGATGGTTGCTGGAACCGCTCATACCTTGGGGCTGCGGACCAGAAAATTGTCTGAACGCATCGGTCAGACGGCCACCTTCTCCACCGCTCCTTCTGTGACTGACCAAAGCCTCAGCAACACGTTGTCCAGGACCAGGAATTTGTAACCTCCCAGACTCTGGAAATGCGTTGCACAAACCTTTCTGCAAGGCCTCCCGAAGATGTTTCATCCTCTGCTCCCTCTGCGACAGCAAGATTAGGTCTGCAACCTTACCCTTGTAACGTGGATCAAGGAGGGTTGCCAGCCAGTAATGATCCCTTTCCTTGATACCACGAACACGAGGATCCTTCCGCAGGCTTTGCAGGATCAGGGAGGCCATGCAGCGTAGGTTTGCTGAGGGATTCGGCCACCTCCTCCCAGCCAAGTACAAGTCCATGGGTTTCTTGGGACTGTAAATTATCCCTTGAAGACTGCTGCTGGTGCTAAGTGCTAGGCTCCACCTCCATGCCGACACAATCCTCCTCCTCCTCCTCCTCCTCCTCGTCCTCGTCCTCTTCCTGTGTGATCTGCGGGCCAGCAGGAACACTGTCTGGATAAAGGGGGCCTTGAGAGGTAAGAAAGTCCTCCTCTTCCTCCCTCTGGTCTGCCTCAAGTGCCCTGTCCATTATTCCACGCAGCGTGTGCTCCAACAGGTGGACAAGAGGGACAGTGTCACTGATGCATGCACTGTCACTGCTCACCATCCTCGTGGCCTCCTCAAATGGTGACAGGACAGTGCATGCATCCCTGATCATGACCCACTGGCGTGGAAAAAAATCCCAAGCTCCCCTGACCCTGTCCTGGTGCCATATTGGCACAGATACTCATTGCTGGCCCTCTGCTGCGTGTGCAGCTGCTGCAGCATGGCCAACGTTGAGTTCCACCTGGTGGGCATGTCACAGATTAGGCGGTTCTTGGGCAGGTTAAATTCCTTTTGCAGGTCAGCCAGCCGAGCACTAGCATTATAGGACCGGCGGAAATGCACACAGACTTTCCTGGCCTGCCTCAGGACATCCTGTAAGCCCGGGTACCTGCCCAAGAACCGCTGCACCACCAAGTTAAGGACGTGAGCCAAACAGGGCAAATAGGTCAGCTGTCCCTGTCGGAGGGCGGAGAGGAGGTTGGTGCCATTGTCGCAAATTACCATTCCTGGCTTAAGCTGGCGTGGCGTCAACCACCTCTGAGCCTGCCCCTGCAGAGCTGACAGAATCTCTGCCCCAGTGTGGCTCCTGTCCCCCAAGCACACCAGCTCAAGCACCGCATGGCATCTCTTTGCCTGCGTACTTGCGTAGCCCCTTGAACGCCTACGGAGCACCGCTGGTTCCGAGGACAAATAAGCAGAGGAAGAGGCCATGGAGGAAGAAGAGGGGGTGGAGGAGAGAGGTGTGTCAGAATCACCACTAGTAGCATTTTGGAGGCGTGGTGGTGGAACAACCTCCAACACTACTGCACCTTGTGCTGCATCCTTCCCAGCTGCCAGCAGAGTCACCCAATGCACCGCAAAAGATAGGCAACGTCCCTGTCCATGCCTACTGGACCATGAGTCAGTGGTAACATGTACCTTACCGCTGACTGCCCTGTCCAGCGAGGCCAAGACATTGCCTTCCACATGCCGGTTGAGAGCCGGAATCGCCTTCCGTGAAAAAAAGTGGCGTTTGGGAACCTGCCACTGAGGAACCGCACATTCCACAAACTCACAGAAGGGGGCAGAGTCTACCAACTGAAAAGACAGCAGTTGAAGTGCTAGCAATTTAGCCAAGCTAGCATTCAACCACTGGGCATGTGGATGGCTGGGAGCGAACTTCTTTTGGCGGTGCAGCAGCTGGGGCTGGGAAATTTGCCTGGTACAATCTGATGTTGGTGTACCGATAGCAGATTGCCCATAAGTACTTGGCTGTGACACACCTAATTCTACACCTTCATTCCTCTCAGTGCAGGTTTCAGAGAGGACTGAAGGTATAGTTGAGATGGAGATCCCAGCTGATGAGGAGCAAGTAGAGGTCCGCTTTGTTCTTTGGTGTGGGCCTTTTCTGTATGCTTGCCAACGGACTGCATGGCAGGTCGACATATGTCTGGTCAAGCATGTAGTGCCCAAGCGGCTGCTGTTTTGGCCACGCGAGATACGCTTCAGACATATGTTGCAAATAGCAAATGTGCAATCTGCTGCACATGTCTCAAAAAAGGCCCACACCAAAGAACTTTTGGAATAACGCGCAGAGACAGCAGCGCCCTGCACATGCGGAGCTCTGCGGTGTGATGCAGTCGGTGTTCTGCCCTTTAGCTGGCCCCTAGAGGGCATCCTGCCTCGTTGGAGATGTGCCGCCTTCTCCTCCTCCTCCTCCTCCTCCTCTCTCCTATCAGGCACCCACGTAGAGTCAGTGACCTCTTCATCCCTCCCTCCTCATCACTGGAGCAAACCTGGCAGTATGCTGCAGCTGGGGGAACATGACTGCCAGTTTGCTGTCCTTCTTGGGCACCCCCTCTCTCTGGGCTCACGTTACTGCCTTCCTCTAGCTGGGTTCCATCATCGGAGCCTTCAAAACGCTGCGCATCCTCCTGAAGCATGTACCCAACACTGTGGTCAAACAGTTCGGGGGACTCCTCAGGAGGACATGGTGGGGCTAGGGAAGGAGTGACTGATGCCATTGAGCCGAGGGAAGAAGCCGCTTTGCCAAAGTACCCTGAGCCTGGGTGAGAGAGGATGAGGAGGATGAGGACGGCTTGGTCATCCACTCTACCAAGTCTTCGGCATGTTGCGACTCAACACAGCCAGCTGCCGAAAAAAAGGGCAAGCGTGCCCCATGGCCACGTGCTGATGAGGATGCACCATGTCCACGACCAGCACTGTTGCCTCTAGACACAGAGCTTGCTTGCCCTCTTTTATTGGCCTGTGACTGTCTGCCTCTCCTTGTTGGCCTTCAATTGACACCAGCAATTGTCTGCAGTTAGTTTTAGTTGCACACTGTGCACAGGACACAGTTCACTGACTGAAAATACTGCTGCTGCCTGCCTGTCAGTATATTAGGAAGAGAACACCAGCAATTGTCTGCAGTTAGCTTTAGTTGCACACTGTACACAGGACACCGTACACTGACTGAAAATACTGCTGCTGCCTGCCTGTCCGTATATTAGGAAGAGAACACCAGCAATTGTCTGCAGTTAGCTTTAGTTGCACACTGTGCACAGGACACAGTACACTGACTGAAAATACTGCTGCTGCCTGCCTGTCAGTATATTTGGAAGAGAATAACAGGAACGGATCTAGCTAAACTGAATACAGTGTGTGTGTGTGTGTGTGTGTGTATATATATATATATATATATACACACAACTCCTAGGATGCATATAATATACTGCATACACTGTAACTGCAGCTAACTGACTCGCCTGTCTGCTCTAACTCAAATTAAATGACACTGACTCTCTCTCGCTCTCTATCTCTCTCAGCACCTGGAACACACTACACAAGGCCGACACGCAGGCGGCCTTATATAGTGTGGGGCTTGTACCTACTCCCCCTGAGCCATGATTGGGCAAAGGCACCCTTCCTTTGGCCAATTACGGCTCTCTGTACTGACGGCGCTGTGATTGGCCAAAGCATGCGGGTCATAGTGCATGCTTGGCCAATCATTAGCCAGCAATGCACTGCGATGCCACAGTGAATTATGGGCAGTGACGCGCCACTCGAATTTGGCACGAACGGCCCATAATGTTCGGAATTTGGCGAACGGTCAAACAGCCAATGTTTGAGTCGAACATGAGTTCGACTCGAACACGAAGCTCATCCCTACTGGTAACCTATTCACATAGGTCTCTATGTTGGGTAAGCACTTGTTCATTCATGATTTAGGGAATTCTATGTCAGTTTATAGTGTCTGTTAGACAAGTTTAAGATAAAGGGCGGTTTATACAGGAGTGTATTCACTATTGACTGAAGTTGATATACTTATGTATGTTGTGTTGAACTCACAGTAAACATATTTGAACCGTTTCTTTAATATTGTGTGAGTCACTATTTACTACCACAGCTGGTGACAAAATGGAACCCAGGTGTCAGAGGTAAGAGAGGATTTGCAGAGTCGAGGTAACCAATGGGGTACAGAGTCTATTAGCAGCCCTTACGGGGGTACCGCTACAATAGCAAATCTTCCCTTTTTAGATTCAGGTCCACTTTTATCTCAATTTTGCGTTTGTAAAAAGTAAGGCCCTATATAGGATGATACTTGTGTCCATTGTGCAATGGGGTGAAGGCTGGGTTTTAATCTGGAAGTCTGTTTGCAAACCTTTTTTATTGTAAGCATATAAAGTACACTTAGATCTGACCGTTTGCCTAATGGGATTGATGAAATATTCTATAAGTTTCCAATGTATGGAAAGGCATTTATTACAATACAAACTTTGTGGCTACTTTACATATACAGTATCTCACAAAATTGAGTACACCCCTCACATTTTTGTTTATGTCATTATATCTTTTCATGTGACAACACTGAAGAGATGACATTTTGCAACAATGTGAAGTAGTGAGTGTACAGCTTGTATAACAGTGTAAATTTGCTATCCCCTCAAAATAACTCAACGCACAGCCATTATGGTCTAAATCGCTGGCAACAAAAGTGAGTACACCCCTAAGTGAAAATGTCCAAATTGGGCCCAATTAGCCATTTTCCTTCTCCGGTGTCATGTGACTCGTTAGTGTTACAAGTTCTCAGGTGTCAATGGGGAGCAGGTGTGTTAAATTACATACTGGTCACTGGAAGTTCAACATGGCAGCTCATGGCAAAGAACTCTCTGAGGATCTGAAAAAAAATAATTGTTTCTCTACATAAAGATGTCCTAGGCTATAAGAAGATTGCCAAGACCCTGAAACTGAGCTGCATGGTCTGCATGGCTGTCGTCCCAGAAGAAAGCCTCTTCTAAAGATGATACACAAGAAAGCCCACAAACTGTTTGCTGAAGACAAGCAGACTAAGGACATGGATTACTGGAACCATGTCCTGTGGTCTGATGAGACCAAGATAAACTTATTTGGTTCAGATGGTGTTAATCGTGTGTGGTGGCAACCAGGTGAGGCGTACAAAGACAAGTGTCTTGCCTAGAGTCAAGCATCCTGGTGGGAGTGTCATGGTCTGGGGCTGCATGAATGCTGCCAGCACTGGGGAGCTACAGTTCATTGAGGGAACCATGAATGCCAACATGGTCTGTGACATACTGAAGCAGAGCATGATCCCCTCCCTTCGGAGACTGGGCTGCAGGGCAGTATTCCAACATGATAATGACCCAAAACACACCTCCATGATGACCACTGCCATGCTGCCATGCTGAAGAAGCTGAGGGTAAAGGTGATGGACTGGCCAAGCATGTCTCCAGAACCCTATTGAGCATCTGTGGGGCATCCTCAAATGGAAGGTAGAGGAGCGCAAGGTCTCTAACATCCACCAGCTCCATGATGTTGTCATGGAGGAGTGGAAGAGGACTTCAGTGGCAACCTGTGAAGCTCTGGTGTACTCATTGCCCAAGAGGGTTAATGCAGTGCTGGAAAATAATAGTGGCCACACAAAATATTGCCACTTTGGTCCCAATTTGAACATTTTCACTTAGGGATGTACTCACTTTTGTTGCCAGCGGTTTAAACATTAATGGCTCTGTGTTGAGTTATTTTGAGGGGACAGCAAATTGACACTGTTATACAAGCTGTACACTCACTACTTTGCTTCAATGTAAAGTGTAATTTCTTTAGTGTTGTCACATGAAAAGATATAATAAAATATTTACAAAAATGTGAGGGGTGTACTCATTTTTGTAAGATATTGTATTTAGTCAGGTTGAAAAAAAGACGCAAGTCCATCTAGTTCAACTAACAAAAAAAAAAAAAATACAATCCCATATACAGGTACACAATCCTTCACCCACAGTTGATCTAGAGGAAGGTGAAAAACCCCAGCAAAGCATGCTCCAATTTGCTACAGCAGGGGAAAAAATTCCTTCCTGATCCCCCGAGAGGCAATCGTATTTTCCCTGGATCAACTTTACCTATACTGGTACTTTGAATGATTCAGTATGACTGTGTAGAAATTAGATCACATCATAAATATCAAACCATGACTAATCAGACAAGTTGGGCATTTTAGCTTGTTTTGCATTAGACATAAACAGTAATGCATGGTCAGTCCAGTAACAACCAGGGCCAGATTACAAATGGAGTTCTTATAAAATGTAGTGTTTGTCACTAGGGATGAGCTTCGAGGACTCGAACATTGCCTATTCGCACGTTCGCCGAACAGCGAACAATTTGGGGTGTTCGCGGCAAATTCGAAAAGCCGCGGAACACCCTGTAAAAGTCTATAGGAGACGTCTAAAGTGCTAATTTTAAAGGCTTATATGCAAGTTGTTGTCATAAAAAGTGTTGGCCCAGGGGAAATGTATCAATGCAAAAAAAAGTTTTAAAAACTGCTGTTTTTTCGGGAGCAGTGATTTTAACCACATGCCGACCACGCCATAGCTGAAAGACAGCTACAGCGCAGTCGAGTTATTCTGGGAGGGCGTCCATGGACGTCCTCCCGTGCTCGCGCTTCCCGCGCGCCCCCTGGGGCGTGCTCGCGAAGTGTCCGTGCTCGCCGAGTTCACGGGACCTGGCGCAACACGGATCGCGGTAAAGGGCCAATGATAGCGGCCCTTTACCACGTGATCGCTCCCTCCAATGAGGAAGCGATCATAATGTAAACAAACTGGGGTCACGGAGAGGTCCTGCTCTCTTCTCTCCTCACACCGATACAGCGTGTGAGGAGAGAAGAAGTGATCAGTACAACAGTGAGTTTTTTTGTAATTGTGCGGTGAACTACTGTGCCCAGCAGTGCCCTACAGTGCCACACAAGTGATAATCTGTGCCACTACACTACCCATCAGTGCCCCTACAGTATCAATCTGTGCCAACGGTGCCACAACAGTTTTACACTATGGAATGTTTCCATCTTGATTTTCCGGTCATGGCTTTATGAGGAGGAAGGATTTTTTCCAGGTCCAATCCATGTGGACAGGCACTACCCTGTACAGGCGAGTTTTGACCTACTTTTTAGTTAAAGTGGTCAACTACCTCTGGTAAGCAGGATTTACTACAGCACGTTGGGTGTACGATTTTCCTTGGTGAAGGAGCACAATTTACATCACTTCAAGTTTTTGATTGTCAGCACTGAGTTGTCAGCACTGAGTATTGGAGTCACATGAAAACCTGATTTCTTTTTCAGCAGCAAATTTTGGACATCTCTTCTGTTGAACTTTTTAATATATCGGGACACTTATATACAGTATTCAATGTTGCATTTATATAAATTGAGGTATTGGTACATGTATAACTAATTCATCACTATTGGTTTTTTACTTGCACCTATTAGCGCCCCCTAATTATTTTTTCTACACGTGCCACAACAGTACCCATCTGTGCCACCAGTGCCACTATAGTACCCATCAGTGCCACTAGTGTCCATCAGTGCCACCACAAGGCTCATCAGTGCCACTACAAGGCTCACCAGTGCCCATCAGTGCCGCCAGTGTCCGTCAGTGCCACACCAGTGCCACTAGGGTGCCACCAGTGCCCATCGGTGCCACCAGTACCACTACAGAGCTCATCAGTGCCACATCAGCGCCACTATAGTGCCCAATAGTGCTCATCAGTGCCACCACATCAGTGCCCATCAGCGCCGCCTTATCAGTGGCACAGTGCCATCCACAAGAAATGAAGTACCACGGCAGCAAAGACCAAGAACTAGCGGGGTGTCATCTCAGCCCCAAAGGGTTAGGACCCATGCCAGCCTTCCCTATGCCCTTGAAAACCCTCTGTGGCTTCCCCCCAATTCAGGAGCAGCAAATATCCCCCCTTTCACCGCTCAGCCAGGTGTTCAGGTGGACACAGAGAATTTTGCCCCTATTGATTTTTTTAATTTAATTTTTACCCAAGACCTATTATCCTCCATCGTGGCCCAGTGCAACCTTTATGCACAACAATTCATAACAAACAACCCTGATTCAAGTTACGCCCGTCCCTATGAGTGGAGAGCATTGACAGTGGAGGAATTTAAATTATTTTTAGGCTTAACGTTCAACATGGGGCTCACAAAAAAAATGAAGTATACTCATATTGGTCCACCAAACCCATCCACCACATGCCACTCTTTTCATCCATTATGCCAAGATCCAGAAACCTCATGATAATGCGTTTCCTCCATTACAATGACAACACCCAGTGCCCTCCCCGAAATGACCCATCACATGACAAATTATTTAAAATTCGGCCACTTCTAAATTTTTTCTCAGAGAAATTCCCCCAGTTATATATCCCCGACCAAAATATCTCTGTGGATGAGTCATTGGTCAGGCTTGGCATCAAGCAGTGGTTCGTTTGTTTTGGTTGTGGATAACCGACTGATAAGATATAGCACCAAATCCCTAAATTGGTAAATAGATGGGAGCAAAGAAAATGGGATTTTTAATGGTGCAGAAATGACAAAGTATCAAGCAGATTATAATAAAATATTTTTATTTTGACACCAAAATAAAAACAATGGTAAAAAACGGTGTAGAGAGTGATTGTTACAAACAGTACAGTTGAATTGGACTGTTGGATGGCCTAACTCCTGACATGTTTCGCCCCTAAATCGGGCTTCTTCAAAGGGGAAGCACTGTCCAATAGGTGACATACACCTTCTAAAAAATACAGAAAAAGACACACAAATACATATACAATCCATTAATAATGATAAACAAAAACATATATTATAATATTAGTGATAAAAAGGTCTATGCATGCACAATTCACCCCCCTATGGTCAAGCCCCTTACCTCTCTATACACTCCAGCCAGCCCAGATGGTCGCGTCCCCAACGGTAGCACCGGAACCCCGCCCAGGGCACATCCAAGGATCACAGGGGGCAGCAAAAAAAAACGCAAGGGGAGAAAAAACGACCCGTGGCCTGGGTAATATGTAAAGTTGAAAATTAAAGATATGTCCAGTGAGAAGGAAATACACATGGACACACAGATCAACATAAATCCATATATATGTGGCCCCAGAAAACACATTGCCTAAGCAATGCGTCTCCCGTAGACATGTGCAATTCGTTTCGTTCCGAATTCGTTTTTTAACGAATTTCGACAAATTCGTTAATTCGGAAATATCCGAATTAACGAAAACTCATTTAACGAATTTTAACGAATATTCGTAAATTCAAATTTACGAATGTACGAATTTACGAATATACGAATTTACCAATGCACGAATTTACGAATGTACAACTATCCGGAAATTCGTAAATTTGAATTTACGAATTTCCGAATATTCGTACATTCGTAAATTTGTACATTCGTACAATCGTAAATTAGTAAATTCGGAAATCTGAAATAATAATTAACTAATAACTTAACTATTACTAACTATTCAATTATAGGTATTGTAATTTCCTTTCAAATTTGGCTGTTAGTGAACTTAACGAAGTTACGAATTGTTTTCCGACATAATGAATGCCGTATCTAAACGAATGGAACGTAATGAATTAATAATAATAATAAATAACAATAATAATAATAAAAACATTTTATTATTATTATTATTAATTTGTTCCGTTCCATTTGTTTAGATGCGGCATTTGTTATTTCAGGTTATGCGTAACTTCAGATAAATTTGTATTCGTTACGTTAGCTAACAGCCAAATTTGAAAGGAAATTACAACTATAATTTAATAGTTATTTTTTCAGATTTTCAAATTTTCGGGTTTTCGAAAATATCGAATTTCCAAATTTCCGAAATTACGAATGTATAAATTTACGAATGTATAAATTTACGAATGTACGAATTTACGAATGTACAAATTTACGAATGTACAAATTTACGAATGTATAAATTTACGAATGCACAAATTTACGAATTTACGAATTGCGATCATAACGAATGACCCGAAAAACGAAAAAAAAAAAAACGAATGAAACGAAAACAAAAACTAACGAATTTTTTGGCAGTGCACATGTCTAGTCTCCCGGCAATAATATTACCCAAAAATAGAATAAATTATTGTTGATGATGGTAACTTACTCAAGCTACAGGGGTAATTGACTTGATTCCTGGGACGGAAAGGACAAACGATTCACATATGTATAAGCAGTAGTTCCCAAGTGCTGAAAAAGTAATTTGTGATATACGGTAAGAAAATAGTTAATGAAGCTCCAACACAGATGTGAGAGCAGACTCGGAAAGAAATATATTTAGTCACTAGACCTGATTTAAACAGGGGCAAACCATGCCTCCAAATCAGATTCCTCAAAAAGAGAGTACTACAACAAACATACCGTATATACTCGAGTATAAGCCGAGTTTTTCAGCCCTTTTTTTTGGGCTGAAAATGCCCCCCTCGGTTTATACTCGAGTCATGCTGCTTGTCATGTCACTTACTTGTGAGTCCGGTGTGTGTGGGGTCTCCGTATCTCGGCCCGCAGCTAGCACTCGCCCGCCCGCCCGTCCGTGTATTATTCGCGCTCCTGCGCTTGTTTGAAATCTTGCTAGCAGAGGCGCTGCCGTTACTCCCGCCCATGACGCTGACGCCGTGCGCTACGATTGGCTGCTGGGACTGCCATGTCCTAGCAGCCTCCAGGTGTCCAGCCGAGAAATGTCCCCCCCCTCAACAGAGCTTTGAATTACTGGTTCCCGCCCGCTGTATGTATTACAGATCCTCCTGCAGTGGGCGGGAGCCAGGAGATGAAAGAGAGCGGAAGTCCGCTCTAATAATGCAAGGAAATGCAATAGTAATACACAAATGATGTTTGCACACTGATGGGGACACTCTTATTTTTCACTGATGGGGACACTCTTATTTTTCACTGAGTGTCCCCATCAGTGAAAAATCAGCGTGTCCCCATCAGTGAAAAAATCAGCGTGTCCCCATCAGTGAAAAAATCAGCGTGTCCCCATCAGTGAAAAAATCAGCGTGTCCCCATCAGTGAAAAAATCAGCGTGTCCCCATCAGTGAAAAAATCAGCGTGTCCCCATCAGTGAAAAAATCAGCGTGTCCCCATCAGTGAAAAAATCAGCGTGTCCCCATCAGTGAAAAAATCAGCGTGTCCCCATCAGTGAAAAAATCAGCGTGTCCCCATCAGTGAAAAATCAGATTTTTCACTGATGGGGACACTCTGATAAGACACTGATGGGGACACTCTGATAAGACACTGATGGGGACACTCTGACAAAACACTGATGGGGACACTCTGACAAAACACTGATGGGGACACTCTGACAAAACACTGATGGGGACACTCTGACAAAACACTGATGGGGACACTCTGACAAAACACTGATGGGGACACTCTGACAAAACACTGATGGGGACACGCTGATAAAACACTGATGGGGACACGCTGATAAAACACTGATGGGGACACGCTGATAAAACACTGATGGGGACACGCTGATAAAACACTGATGGGGACACGCTGATAAAACACTGATGGGGACACGCTGATAAGACACTGATGGGGACACTCTGATAAGACACTGATGGGGACACTCTGATAAGACACTGATGGGGAGATTGTGGGAGAGATGTGCAAAGGCTCTGATGGGGACAAATACTTTTTTTTTTATCCTGTTAGACATGGATTCCAATGCCGGTACTTCTAGTCCTGGACCAAAACAAAAACGGAGGTCATATGAAGCTGATTTCAAACTTAAGGTTGTGTCCAGAGCAGAAGAAAGCAATAACAGTATTGCAAGTAGGGAATTTTGTGTTGACGAAAAACAAGTGAGGGAGTGGCGGAAAATGAAAGCCGACTTGGAAAAGATTCCAAAGGCAAAAAAAGCTTGACGTGGTTTGACGACTTCATATGAAGCTCTAGAGACTAAATTGCATGACTGGGTTATGGAGTGTCGTCAAAATGGTTACTGCATAACACGCATGGGTATTCGCTTACGTGCCCTTCAAATGGCTAAAGATTACAAATTCAAAGCACCAGGCATTGAAAATTTTGTTGCGTCAGCAGGATGGTGTACCCGCTTTATGAATAGGTTTGCCTTATGTTTGCGGCAAAGAACAAAGATTTTGCAGAAGTTGCCAAAAGACCTTGATGAAAAAGTGATGTCATTCCATTCATTCATCATAAAACAAAGAAGGATCCATAACTATGACCTGGGAGATATTTGGAATATGGATGAAACACCTATGACCTTTGATCTTCCAAGCAACAGAACCGTGGCAAGTTTGGGAGAAAAAACTATTTTTCTCAGAACCACAGGAAATGAAAAAAAACATTTCACAGTCGTTCTGTCATGTTTGGCTAATGGAACTAAGCTGCGGCCTGTCATTATTTTTAAAAGAAAGACCTTGCCTAAAAAGGTCAAATTCCCACCGCGAATTACAGTGCGCGCACATATTAAGGGCTGGATGGATGAAGACGGAAAAAAAAAATGGCTGGAAGAAATTTGGAACGGACGACCAGGAACAGCCTTAAAGAAAAAAACATCATTGCTAGTTTGGGATATGTTCAGAGCCCACACATCTGATGCCATAAAAAAATTGGCAAAGTCTTCTCAAGTTACTTTGGCCGTTATTCCAGGTGGGCTTACATCTGTATTGCAGCCCCTAGATGTGTGTTTAAATAAACCTTTCAAAGACCGTGTGCGAAAGATGTGGCATGAATGGATGTCATCTGGCCAAGCCCGACTGACAAAAGTTGGAAATCTGGTGAAGCCCGACATAGAATTGATAGCGAAGTGGGTTCGTGATGCATGGGAAGAGATTCCAGAGGACATGGTGCAATGCGCCTTCAAGAAATGTGGCATTAGTAATGCTATGGATGGCAGTGAAAACAGCGTTTTGTATGAGAACGACAGCAGTGATGGTGATGACTGTGAACTCAGTGATGATGACAATGTCTACGCTGATAACCTCACACCAGCTAACGCTGAAGCTCTCTTTGGACATACAGATGATGAGGAGGAATCCAGTTTTGAAGGATTTTAACTTGTGTTTTAGCTTTTAGCTTGGTTGCTGATTGAGCTACCATATTGTTTTATTGTTTTTTGTTGACCCTCTTTTGCACTTACAGAGCTAGTTTACTGTTCGTCTTTGAAATAAATATTTCAGCAACATTTAATCTACTGATGCCTCAATTATCGTAATTTTATTGGTAACTATTTTTAGTTTTGAAATTTACCGTACCAGTAGCTGCTGCATTCCCCCCCCCCCCTAGGCTTATACTCGAGTCAATAAGTTTTCCCAGTTTTTTGTGGTAAAATTAGGTGCCTCGGCTTATACTCGGGTCAGCTTATACTCGAGTATATATGGTACTTAGATGAAGCAGAAAGGAACAGAAGAAGAATAAGCCTGCATACTATAGCAATGAGAAACGATTTACCTTGTGAACATAAAGCGATCGTATGGTCCCAGGGGCTCAGCAGCATCTCTGCACTGAAATCCCTGGTCTATATATACCCCCCATCCGGTCACATGGACCGGAAGTGGACACAGGCTGTACTGCACATGCACCGGCGCCATTGTATGATGTCATTCCGCATCGCCACTCTGAACCAGAGTTAAGGAGAGCAAAGAGACAGGAAGCAGTGGAGCACTCTTGTGGTGGAATTAGAGAAGACACCCCGAAGGGGCTTTTCAAGGAATGAATGTTACAGTGGAAAGCCTGCATGCCAGTCAGCAAAATGGGTATCCAGTTGCAACTGTAACGCCCTTGGGTGTCCATATGATCTTGAAAAAGTGCTAAGCTGAGTCCGGGGCATCCAACAGGAACAACGCCACCCCGAGTAGTCCGATGGATGAAGAGAGGCTTGGCACCAATAGCTGTACCCGGGTAGCGAAGAAGCATATAATGAAAAACATTTATAATAAGATAATAACCAAAGTAAACAACAATGTACAAACAAGAAAAATTATTATAAATGTGTATATAAGTGAATAAGTGATAATGTACCGGTAATACATGAAAATTCCATAATATCTTCATATTTGCAAAAAAATACACATTACACAAAGACTCTTGATTACATATATAAAAAAAGATATATATGGTTTGTATATAAGAAAAACATTTTGTAAGGAGAAGGAGAGCGTCTATATTTTTATCTACAGATTTGTTGTCTCCATATATAGATCACTAAATGAAATATAGTCCATATGATTGGTCGACTAATGCGACCAATGAAACAATGGACCATAGATTTCACATAGACTTGTGGGCCAAAGGAAGGACTGAGTTGTTAAATTAGCCCTAAAGCTCGTGGGGGATAATAGAAAGGTAGGGAAGAGATGTTGTCCCAATTCAGTATTGACCAAAATATTAGAACAAGGGCAAAGAGAGAAAGAAAATGGGGATGGAGGGTGGAAAAATGATAAGAGGAAGGGGTAAGGGAGAGGAAAAAGAAAAAAAAAGGAGCAGAAAGGGAAAGGGAAAAGGGGGAAGAGCAGGAAGGAAATAGGGGGAAAAAAGATTTTTTGAAAAAAGAGAAGGAAAAAAGAAAAACAAGCAAAGCTATAGCGAGGATGGGGGAGGCAACAAGTGAAACAATATGTTCATAAAAAAGGTTTATAACTCAACATTTCATTCAATCCAGGATAAATTGTTGCTTTCAGCAAAAAAAATACATCGGGATTCCAATTGCAAAAGTTTCTGATCGTTGCTGCCTCCCCTAACAGCCGGAGGAATATGTTCCAAGGCCATGAATTTGATGGTGTCCAATCTGAAGTCATGAAATAGACCAACATGGCGACTGATCGGAGTTTCCATTCTTCGTTTTTTTATCAAAGATATATGATCATTTATTCGTTTGAAAAAGGGACGTTTTGTTTTCCCTATATAGAAGGAACTGCAGGTACAGTGCATCATGTAAACAATGCCTGTGGTCTGGCATGTTACTCTGTGTTTTATCCTATGGATACATCCATTGGGCAGCATGACTTCATTACTGTTTAGCAAGAAACGACAGTTGTCACACCTCCTACATGGGAAAGACCCAGGACATGTGACAGCTGTCGATGGAGTTTTATAATGACTCTGTGTCAGCCGATCCCTAAGGGATTTGGCTCGTCTGTAAGTAATTTGAGGTTCCTTCTCAATGTACTTACATGCTATGGGATCTGCCAGTAAGAGTGGCCAATATTTGTTGATGATCTGTCTCACCTGTTTATGCTGCTTATTATAAGATGTTATAATTCTAACAGGTTGATTTGTACATTTGATTTTTTTTTCTGATGAATCAAAGTGTCCCTAACATGTGCTTTGGCTCTATTGAAGGCTTTTTTCAGGGTACTATGATTGTACCCCCTATCTCGAAGACGAGAATACAAAAGATTTGCTTCTTTCAAAAAATCCTCATCCCTGCTGCAGTTTCGCCGCAGCCGCAGATATTGGCTGTAGGGGATGCTGCTAATCAGGGGTTTCGGATGAGAACTGGAGGCATGTAGTATAGCATTAGTTGCAGACGGTTTTTGAAATAGTGAGGTGCCCAAAGATCCATCACTTTCTACAAAAATCTCAATATCCAAAAAATTCACAGATTTTGGATTACAAGACATTGTAAATTTAAGATTGAACTGATTGTTGCCAAGTATCTCCATAAACTCAAGTAATTCATCATGCATGCCGGTCCAGACCATCAAGATATCTTCGATATATCGATGGAATGTAAGCACACATTCTAAGTAATTCTGAATGTCATCTCTGGAAAATAGGTCCCTCTCCCACCCCCCCAGATACAAGTTGGCGTAGGATGGGGCACACCGTGTCCCCATTGCCACACCCTGTATCTGGAGGTAGTGGGAGAGGCCGAACATGAACGCATTCCTAGTTAATACGAATTTCAATAGTTCCAGAATAAAATCATTGTATGGATCACTTGATTGGCCATGTTCGCGCAAATGTTCCGCCACAACCAATAATCCCCGATCATGGGGGATTGCGTTATAGAGGCTTTCCACGTCGACTGTGACCAACCATGCATTGTCGGGAATGGTGATACCCTCCAATATTTTGATCAAATCTATTGTGTCCTGTACAAAAGAAAACAAGGCTTTGACATGTGGGTTCAAATAGCTGTCAATGAGGCTGCTGGCATTCTCACTCAGACAGCCACATCCTGAAATATTAGGCCGGCCTGGAGGACTGTCCAAAGATTTATGGACTTTGGGCAGCGCGTACATTGTGGGAACCCTAGGTTCCAAGACGTTAAACGCCCATGTAGGTTTGTCAATCAGATTTTTAGATAATGCCCTAGAAATGATATTCCTGAATTCAATGCAATAGTGGTCAATAACAGTTCATGAAATGGGCCTATACCATTCCTTGTTGCAAAGAATGCATAGGCACATACATTCATATTTGTCACGATCCATAATTACAAGGTTTCCACCTTTGTCAGCCTGATTGATTACGATTTGTTTGTTTTTTTGTAATGACGACAAAACCCGTGCAGACCGAGATGGTAAATGACTGGAATAAGTCCGAGATCATGTCATTCCTTCGATTTCTCTTTATATTTGTTGTACAAACGCCCAAATATTGGGATTATTGCCCAAAGTTGGAAAATTCCTTGATTTGGGCTTAAAAAGTTGTGGGGGAGGAAAACATCTAATCGCAGGATCAGTTTCTGATGAAAGGGGAGGATTAAATGGTGAGTCAATGGACCCACCATCATCCTCCCATAATTCCATCAGGTCCTGTATTGCTTGAATCTCTCTAATAGTAAGATCGTTGGTCCCACTAGAGGTAGTGACATGATCAATACTGTGTGGTTTGTGATAAATTGTCTTAAACATTAGACGAAATGCAAATAGGTGAATGTCCTTGATGACGTCAAAGGCATCCACCTTTGCTTCAGGACAAAAAGTTAATCCCAGCTGTAGTACCTCAAGTTCTTTGGGGCTAAATGAACATGAAGAAAAGGTTTAGAATCTGAAATTGTTTGTCCTTAACTTCCATTGGTATTGTCTCACAGAATCTTACTGATTTACCGGATTTGGGTTTTCCGGTGTTCCCAAAGCTCTCCTTAACTCTGGTTCAGAGTGGCGATGCGGAATGATATCATACAATGGTGCCGGTGCATGTGCAGTACAGCCTGTGTCCACTTCCGGTCCATGTGACCGGATGGGGGGTATATATAGACCAGGGATTTCAGTGCAGAGATGCTGCTGAGCCCCTGGGACCATACGATCGCTTTATGTTCACAAGGTAAATCGTTTCTCATTGCTATAGTATGCAGGCTTATTCTTCTTCTGTTCCTTTCTGCTTCATCTAAGTATGTTTGTTGTAGTACTCTCTTTTTGAGGAATCTGATTTGGAGGCATGGTTTGCCCCTGTTTAAATCCTGTCTAGTGACTAAATCTATTTCTTTCCAAGTCTGCTCTCACATCTGTGTTGGAGCTTCATTAACTCTTTTCTTACCCTATATCACAAATTACTTTTTCAGCACTTGGGAACTACTGCTTATACATATGTAAATCGTTTGTCCTTGCCGTCCCAGGAATCAAGTCAATTACCCCTGTAGCTTGTGTAAGTTACCATCATCAACAATAATTTATTCTATTTTTGGGTAATATTATTGCCGGGAGACGCATTGCTTAGGCAATGTGTTTTCTGGGGCCACATATATATGGATTTATGGGGATCTGTGTGCCCATGTGTCCATGTGTATTTCCTTCTCACTGGACATATCTTTAATTTTCAACTTTAGATATTACCCAGGCCCTTCTTCCGCAGCCTTCACCGTAAGGACACTCCAGCGTGTGGTACAGTGCGAGCCAATAGGAAGGGTTTCCCGCAAAGGCTCGTTACTGAAAGACTACGAAAAGGGGAGACGGCGTCTTTGCGGAATGAAGAGATATTGGCTATCAGGTGGAGGGACAGACGAAACGTCCACATGCTCTCAACGATACATAATGACACCTATGTGGAAATCCCCAGAAGAAACGGCCCTATCCAAAAACCAGCATGTGTTCATGATTATAATTTGTTCATGGGGGGAGTCGACTTCAATGATCAGATGATGGAACCCTACCTTCCCACAAGAAAAAGCCGCTATTGGTATAAAAAGGTTTCCATATATCTTTTCAGTTTGGCCATTTACAAAACGTATGTAATTTACCGTAAATCTACAGGGACCCCCTTATCTTATCTTCAGTACCAAGAACACATTGTCACCACCCTTTTGTACCCTGAAGGCCCACCAGAAAGCATTCGCTCGGATTCAGTGAGCAGACTCCATGAACGCCACTTTCCTGAGAGACTCCCCCACCATGAAACAGGCCGAAAACGTCAGAAGAAATGCCGGGTGTGCACCAAAGAAGGAACTAGAAGAGACACTTATTGTCCCGATTAACCTTCCCAACCAGGCCTTTGTATTAGTAAATGTTTCCGCCGTTATCATACTTTTCTACATTATTAGGAAAGTATGGTAAACATAATTGTCATTTACCGCCACACCCCTTATGCCACTGTACATACCGCTTCCTTCTCCGGAACTGACCCTGACCTGCTAAACGACCACGCTTCTGCCTAATGCTAAACTGTATCTACCTCTGCCTACTCTGGAACTGACCCTGGCCTGTTATACAACCACGCTTCTGCCTAACGCTAAACTGTACCTACCTCTGCCTGCTCTGGAACTGACCCTGGACTGTTTGACCATGTTTTTTGCCTGCCTCTTGTATTGATCTTTTACCTGCTATGCTAGTGGGAACACAGGGGTCTCACATATGTGAGGGGCTCCAGAATTATTTTTCTGGATGAAGAAAACTAATTTTTTTGTTTTCTCATTCCCGGATTAGGGTCTGGAGACTCAGAGGCTTCAAAGAGATTTGGGTGGGAGAAGCCTCTACCCCTGTCCCCATTCTTTCCTGGCCTGCTACTTGGACCATGTATGTTCCTGCTTACTACCAGTCCAGGACCAATATTTTGGCACTGCTGGCAACGTCTCTACTTGCACTGACCCTGGACTGTATATGGACAATATCCCTGCTGTACTGACTATGGACAATATTCCTGCCTGGACAATTACGTTCACTGTCGCTGACCACGTCCCTGCCTGCTGCCTGGATCAGGGCTCTCCTCCTGTGGACAATTGCACTACTAAAACCACAGGTAATCTTTTTGTTTACTCTTTACTCAGCAGAATGTATTTTAGGGTGTTATTATTGGTATGTACATGCTATGTGCTAGAAATATGAAGGGCCTTCAAAAATGTGATAGATTGTAAGGAAATTAGATGCATAATTTATGTCCCCAGAACACCTGATGGTGCTTCTTGGATGTTGGGCCTCTATGTGACCAAGTCTGTGTAAAAGTCTCACACATGTGGTATCTCCATACTCAGGAGGAATAGCAGAATATATTTTGGGGTGTAATTTTTGCTATGTACATGCTATGTGTTGGAAGTATCTTATAAATGGACAACTTTGTGTAAAACAAATGCGTTTAAATTTTTTTTCCACATTTTCCAAAAACTTCTGAAAAAAAATGAACCATTCAAAAGACTTATTATGCCTCACAGATTATACGTTGGGGTGTTTGCTTTCCAAAATGGGGCCACTTTGTGGGCGTTTCCATTGTCCTGGTGTTTCAGGGCCTTCAAAAGTGTAATAGGTGGTTGAGAAATGAGATGTGTAATTTATGCTCATGGAACGCCTGAAGGTGCTACTTCAATGTTGGGCCTCTGTATGTGGCCAGGCTGTGTAAAAGTCTCACACATGTGGTATCGACATACTCAGGAGGAGTAGCAGAATATATTTTGGGGTGTCATTTTTGCTATGTACATGCTCTGTGTTGGAAATATCTTATAAATGGACAACTTTGTGTAAAAAAAAAAAATGCGTTTTCATTTCTTTTCCACATTTTCCAAAAACTTCTGAAAAAAAATGAACCATTCAAAAGACTCATTATGCCTTATAGATTATACGTTGGGGTGTTTGCTTTCCAAAATGGGGTCACTTTGTGGGCGTTTCCATTGTCCTGGTGTTTCAGGGCCTTCAAAAGTGTAGTAGGTGGTTGAGAAATGAGATGTGTAATTTATGCTCATGGAACGCCTGAAGGTGCTACTTCAATGTAGGTCCTCTGTATGTGGACAGGCTGTGTAAAAGTTCCACACATGTGGTATCGCCATACTCAGGAGGAGTAGCAGAATATATTTTGGGGTGTCATTTGTGGAATGTACATGCCATGTGAGAGAAATAACCTGTTATAATGATAATTTGGTGTGAAAAAAAAAAAAATCTTAATTTTGCAAAGAATTGTGGGAAAAAATTACAACTTCAAAAAACTAACTATGCCTCTTACTAACTAACTTGGAATGTCTACTTTCCAAAAAGGGGTCATTTGGGGGGTATTTGTACTTTACTGGCTTGTTATGGTCTCAAGAAATGAGTACATCAGGTATGATCAAATTGATCAATTTTCAGTGATTGGCACCATAGCTTGTAGACCCTATAACTTTCACACAGACTAAATAATATCCACTAATTTGGGTTATTTTTACCAAAGATATGTAGCAGTATACATTTTTGCCCAAATTTCTGAAGAACAATTACTTATTTGCAAAATTTTATAATAGAAATGAAGAAAAATTATTTTTTTTTACAAAATTTTCAGGCTTTTTCATTTATAGCACAAAAAATAAAAAACCCAGAGGTGATCAAATACCACCAAAAGAAAGCTCTATTTGTGGGAAAAAAGGAACGAAAATTTCATATGAGTACAGTGTTGCATGACTGAGTAATTGTCATTCAAAATGGGAGAGCACTGAAAGCTGAAAATTGGTCTGGTTAGGAAGGGGGTTTAAGTGCCCAGTGGTCAAGAGGTTAATAATACTTAAAGTGAAACAATAAAAGTGAAATATTCCTTTACATTTCCTACCTGGGGGGGTGTATAGTATGCCTGTAAAGCAGCGCTTGTTTCCCTTGCTTAGAACTGTCCCTGCACAAAGTGTCATTTCTGAAGGAAAGAGTCATTTAAAAGCACTCGCGGCTATAATGAATTGTCGGCTCCCGGCAATAAAGAGAAAAGTCATTGATGAAAAAAAAAATGCGTGGGGGTCCCCCCAAATTCAAATACCAGGCCCTTCAGGTCTGGTATGCATTTTAAGGGAAACTCCACCCCAAATTTAAAAAAAAAATGGCGTGGAGTTCCCCCAAAAATCTATTCCAGACTCTTTATCCGAGCACGCAATCTGGCAGGCTGCAGGAAAAGAGGGGGGGACGAGAGAGCGCCCCCCCTCCTGAACCATACCAGGCCACATGCCCTCAACATGAGGAGGATGTCCCCATGTTGATGGGGACAACGGCCTCATCCCCACAACCCTTGCCCAGTGGTTCTGGGGGTCTGCGTGCAGGGGGTTTATCAGAATCTGGAAGACCCCTTTAACAAAGGGGACCCCCAGATCCCGGCCCTCCCCTATGTGAATTGGTAAGGTGTACATTGTACCCCTACCATTTCACGAAGAAAGTGTAAACAAAATGTAAAAAAAAACACACAGACACCTTGGAAAAGTCCTTTATAAAAATAAAAAACCCATTCCAGCAATGTAATCCAGTGTCCCGCGGCGATCCGATGTCCAGCGCTGCAGTCTCCACTCCACACGAAACATCACTGGCTGAGCGGACCTACACTGCGGAGGAAGTTCCCCATCAGGTCCGCTCAGCCAATGACGTAGGCGGGATCTGAGGTACGAGGGGGCGGGGGCGCCCTCGTATCTCAGACCCCACCTACGTCATTGGCTGAGCGGACCTGATGGGGAACTTCCTCTGCAGTGTAGGTCCGCTCAGCCAATGACGTTTCGTGTGGAGTGGAGACTGCAGCGCTGGACATCGGATCGCCGTGGGACACTGGATTACATTGCTGGAATGGGTTTTTTATTTTTTATTTTTTTATTTTTAATAAAGGACTTTTCCAAGGTGTCTGTGTGTTTTTTTTTTTTTTTTTCATTAAATTTTTATTGTATAGTCACATATACAGGTTACATAACAGGTACAGTAAGGTATACAAGAATTCCACGATAAGTCAAGTACAGCGATATAAAGTACATAGTTCACTCGTAGAATATACCAACAACATTGATCAAACTAATACAGGCAATGTTTGTTATTAACTCTGTTACACCAGAGAGGGGTGGTGTCTTCCGAAACCCTCCCCTCACTTTACTAGCAATATATGCTCTACTCTAAGGGTTGTGGGAGGTGATCAAGTTCCCATTTGAGGGGGATATTCAGGGCAGGTTGAAGTGGCTAGGTGGCCTTTCATCAGTGGGATCATTCCCGCCCGCGCACCCCAAACAGGGTACTTGCTGTACGCGGGCAGGGATTCTTGTCAGACCCCAAGGGGTCAGGTCGTGTCTGGGCCAATAGTACAGTAATCTCTCCCTAACAGTTCGAGGGATGGTTTCGGATCAGATGAATACCCTTGTGCAACTTTCATAGGTGAACGTAGGTACAGAATGGCGTTCAGATAGTGTCACAATGTAGGAATATGTAATCTATATATTTCTGAGATGTAGGGGAAGGGAGGGAGAGTAGGGGGGAGGGTAGAGACGGAAGTTTCATGTTTCTGTGGCCAGAGTGGTCTCGTGATTCCCTGTACTGGTTGTAGGTATGGCGGATGGGTTTCCTGAACGTGTGGAGTCCCTATAGTGAAGCCAGCATGCCCATGTATTTCCAAACTTGGTAGAGTTATCATTAGCCTGGTGTATGAGCCTCTCCATATCTGCTATTCTGTCTACCCTGACATGCCATTCAGAAATGCTGGGTGGGGTGGTGCTCCTCCAGTGGACCGGAATACATTGGGTGGCTGCGTTGATGAGGTGCAGGGTGAGTGATTTCCGGTAGGCCGCCCTTGGAAGGGTCGTGTGATGGAGCAGATATTGCGCCGGGCTAAAGTCCGGTGTATAGGTGGTGATTTGGGTGATCAGGGCATGTATTTCTCTCCAGAATACCTGGATGACAGGGCATTCCCACCAAATGTGAATAAGGGAACCTAAAGCTGAATTACATCTCCAGCAATTCTGGGACATCTCCGGGTAAAATTTATGAATCTGATCAGGTGTACGGTACCACCTAGAGTACAGTTTGTACCTATTCTCTTGTGTAGAGACATTTATGGATCCTTTATGTGTGTGTTCATGTATTTGCGTCCAGTCTACAGCAGACAATTCCATGGCTAGGTCAGTTTCCCATCTATCATGAATTCTGTCGTGTGCCGGAGGGTTGTCTAACAGGATGGCAATTATTGTTGAGATCAAGTGGCTCTGAGGGTCTGACCTACAGCAAAGAGCTTCAAAGGGTGTATGGTCCCTATACCATAGGGAGAGTGGTTGGACGCTATGTAGGAAGTGTCGAATTTGGAGGAACTTGAAAAAGGGAATGGAAAGATCGGCAAATTTAGAGGCCATGTCCGGGTGAGAAAGAAGCCTACCTGCATCGAAGAATTGAGAGGCCCTCGTCTGCTGGGGGGTGGTCTGTTCTGATTGAGATTTGGCGAGTATACCAGGTGTGAGAATCCGGGGTTATTATCGAGTGGTGTCATAGGGCCTGGATAAGGGGTCATGTTGAGTGTACGACTCGCAGCTCTAAAATTATTTAGCGTGGGGCCTATAAGAGGGTGGGCTGTGCATTCAGTAGGTATCTCTCTCGGATTAATCCAAGGGAGGTGAGCGATTGGTATGTTAGTGAAAGCATTTTCCAGAAGTACCCATGCCTTTGTGTTTACATGAGCATGCCAGTCCACAATTCTGGCGAGCTGGCAAGCCAGGTAATATGTGCGTAAATCAGGTAACCCAATCCCACCCTGACGTTTGGGTAAGATTAGTTTTTCCCAGCGTAACCTAGGAGGATGAGCAGACCATAGAAAGCGTCTGCACTTCCATTTGAAAGTCGTGAAGAATGATGGAGGCAGTTTTATTGGGATAGCTTGCATCAGATAGAGCAGCCTGGGGAGGACATTCATTTTTAAAATTGCCGCTCTGCCGAACCAGGAGAAAGTGCCCTTGGTCCAAGATATGAGGTCTTCCTGAATCTTGTGTAGTGCTGGTGTGAAGTTTCTGGCATAGAGGTCAGAGAGTTTGGTTGGGAGTTTAATACCTAAGTAAGATATCTCATTGGTTTCCCAGGTGAAAGGGAAGTTAGTCTGACAAAGAGCTACCAATTCCGTCGGTAGTGTTACGTTAATCGCCTTCGATTTGTCAAAGTTAATTTTCAGGTTTGAAAGTTGTCGGAAGAGCTCGAAGTCTTTGAGGAGATTGGGGATAGTGATCAGGGGATCAGTAAGGAAGAGTAGGATATCGTCAGCATAAGCTGCTATTTTGTATTGCCTATGACCAATCTCAATCCCTTTAATATCATGATTTTCCCGTATTCTGCGGAGGAGGGGTTCCATGGTGAGAATGAAAATAAGGGGTGAAAGAGGACAGCCCTGCCGTGTGCCGTTTGTAATGGAGAAGGCTTCCGACAGTCGGCCATTAACCCGAAGTCTAGCTGTAGGGGTCGTATACAGTGTCATAATCATTTGATGGAGGCGTGGAGGGAGCCCCATCGCCAACAGTGTGGCAGACATGTAGTCCCATGCCACTCTGTCAAACGCCTTCTCCGCGTCAAGGGAAAGGAAGAACCCTTTGGTACTAGAGGTGGTCAACCAGTGGTGGATATTAATAGCCTTCGTAGTGTTGTCCCTAGCTTCCCTGCCAGGGACGAAGCCTACTTGATCTAGTGAGATGTAATTAGGGATCAAAGGTAGGAGCTGGTTCGCTAGAATTTTGGCGTAGAGCTTAACATCAACGTTAAGTAGTGAGATTGGGCGATAGTTAGACACTAGTGTGGTGTCCCTGTCAGGTTTCGGTATTAGGGTAATGTGAGCCTCAAGTATATCCGTATGCGGGAGGGGAGATGTGGGAAGAGAGTTGAAAGCTTTGACAAAGTGAGGGATCAGTAAGTCGGTAAAAGATTTGTAGTAGTTGGTCGTGAGTCCGTCAGGTCCCGGGCTCTTGCCTGCCTTCAGCTGTTTTAGAGCCGCGAGAGTCTCCTCTACGGAAATGGGGAGATCAATGTCCTTTAGGTCGTCAGGGCTGCGCGGGGATGGACAGTACTGAGATAGAAAGTCAGTGATGGCTTTAGATCTGTCGTTGGAGTTGGTTTGTAGGCAGGGTCTGGATAGGTTATACAGTTTGGTGAAGTACTTAACGAACTGTCTTGCTATGTTTTCTGTGTCGGCTACGCTGGTTCCCGAGGGGGTTCTGATGGAATGGATGGTGTTCGTGGACTTTTTCTTTTGTAAGGCTCTTGCTAAAAGCTTCCCAGGCTTGTTACCGAACTCGTAAAAGAGTTTATGTGTCAGTGCAAATTTACGTTTCAACGTCGCCTGGAGTTCCGATAACAATTCCTCTCTGGCCGTAAGGAGGTCAGAGAGGCCGTTTGCCGCTAGGGACAGCTTGTGTGCTCGTTCCAAAGTTTTAACACGGTTAGACAGTTCCTCAATGCGTGCTTTCCTGAGCTTGTGCCTCTTAGCCATCAGGGAAATAATCTGGCCCCGTATGACGCATTTGTGCGCAGCCCATACTGTAATAGGAGAGATATCTTCTGTGACATTGTCTGCAAAATAATGGGATAGGCCGTCAGAAATTAAGCGGGTATGTTCCAGGTCTGAAAGCAGGGAGTCATCCATGCGCCAGATCTCGGATCTAGGGCGCCATATTGGAAATGTTAAAGTCATGGTAATAGGGTTGTGGTCCGAAAGGAGTCCTGGCTCAATCGTGGCTGTAGTAAGCATGGGAAGGTCATTCTGCGAGAGAAAGAAATGGTCAAGTCTAGAATACTTATTATGTGGAGGGGAGAAGAAGGTGAAGTCTTTGACGTTTGGGTGTAACGTGCGCCAAGTATCATGAAGGGTGAGAATGTGTAGTTGGGATTTAATCGCGCGGAGGGCCCTATATGTCATACACGAGGATCCGTTGGAGGTGTCTAGGGTTGGAGTCAGCGGTACATTGAAATCTCCGCCTACAATGAGGGTGCCCGATTGGAATGCCGTTAGCTGATGGAGTGTGGCTTTGAAGAAGGAGACCTGTTGTGAGTTCGGGGCGTATATGTTAGCGATGGTCAGGGGTCTATCATGCAACGTACCTTTGAGAAAGAGGAACCTGCCTTTGGTGTCTCTTTGGGTCTCCGTGATCTTGATTGGGCAGTGTTTGGAAATTAGTATGGAGACTCCTTTTGATTTCACCTCCTCATTAGCGGCATGGTATACTGTCGGAAAGAATTGGTTATGTAATTTAGGGATGCTGTCTGTCCTAAAGTGGGTTTCTTGGATAAGTGCAATGTGGGTTTTGGCTTTCTGGAGTGTGTAGAGTAGTTGTGATCTCTTTTCTGGAGTGTTCAACCCACGAATGTTTAGAGAGTACAGCCTAAGTTGCATCGGTGATCCTTGGCCGTGTGGGTTAGAAGTGGCAGAGTCAGAGGCTTCCGTCATATTGGGGGGGGGGCGTTAGGGCAGGACGGGGAGGCGTTGGGTAAGGAAAGGGATAGGGGGGTTGTAGCTCTGTGATTGCTAGTATGAGTCAGGGGCGTGTATCCCTTGTATGAAAGTAACCGATGAAGAGGATGGGTTTTACCAACCTCTTCTAGGGGGGTGGACCGAGTGTCGGACGTATACAGAGCGCGCAGTGAGACAGCACAGCCGGTAGAGTGCTGATCCCACTACACGCCACTGTGTGGGGGTTGAACCAAACCGAACCAAAGAAATGGAAATAACCACAGGTATGTAGAGGTATCCGCCACCTCAGAGTGAATGTAGCCTAATGAGGGGAGGTACGGCCCCTTTGAAGAAATTACTTGATGGGGAGGGGGAATAAGGGAGTAAGGGCGGGCGGTGCCCAACCACTTGAAATGTATTAAGGGGGATATAGCATTTGTGTGCGTCCGTGTGACATCGGGTATATATAACCACTCTGTAGGAACATGGGTGTAACATCAACATACCCATCACCTCTTGCTCTTCCATCTGAGGGACCCCATGTAAGGTAGTGCGAGAGGTCCTGCGGGTGCATGGAAGGCATTCAACTAAAGGAAAGAACTTGTTAAGTAACAGTTAAGTAACAATCCTATAACCCAAAACATTCAAAACATTCAAGAAAACAAACAAAATAAGAGACAATCCTGAGGTTAAGTGTATCCTGATGAATCAGACCAGCACGGGAGGATAATAAGGTCTTCGGTAAGTGCCATTGTAGGATATCGCATATAAAACCTAGGAAACACTCAGCACTAAACGTCGGGTCTATGTGTGTCAGCGGAGATACGACCTCCGCTAGGACAATTTTTTTTGACCCTGGAGGGCGACAGTAAGGGTATGTGAGGTCGTCGTGCCCGTGCATGGGGAATCTATCAATGACATCATTAGTATTCTAGTTACCCGAAAAAATTGCAGCGTTATTCCGCCTAGAGTTAGTAAAGGGTGAGGGGTTTAGCTAGAATGGTATCTAGTATCCCCCTTTATGCGTGAAGGCAGTCAGTTGACACATAGGCATTACCGTGAGGAGTAAATGAGTAACAGTCATGTCATGAAGCACAGTGGGAACCTCAAGTACGAGTACGTCTAGGTGATTAGAATTATCCAGAGTCCCATGAACAGGCTATGCGGACTCCCTCTCATATGCCCGGGTGTAAGTCTTACCTGCCTTCAGAAGGTGAGTGGGAGCAGACCTCTGATTATAGTGTCCAAGGCAAGTTCTATTGAGGGCAGGGAAGTCCCCATTTTCGGTCAAACTCGTCCGGCCACAGGAAGTCTCTGTCTGTATTGACGCTGGACAGGAGGCGGAGATGTGTGATCTAGTAGACAGGAGGAGAGAAGCGTCTGCGGGGATCGATGGCTGTGGGATGTTTATGTTCGGCAACGTCGCTTCCGGAAGTCCGTCACGGCCAGTGGCCAGCGGAAGTAGGAGCATAAGGTCCATCTGCTGTGCGCAGAGAGTTCTGGGTGTTGTAGTCCTTGCTATTGAAGCTAGCGCCACGTGATCTCTCATAGGCAGAGCGCGCGTTGTCCTCCCGTTACCAGCCTCCCGTATCCCTGACCGCAAAGAGTGTGGTACACAGGTGCGGACAGCTCAGCAGACATGTCAATGCCCGGAAAAAGCAAATAAAGGAAAAACTTAAAAATCCAAAAAAATAAAAAGTGAAACAAACACCAGAAAAGATATACTCTATAGGGTGGGGGCCATTAATGCCGCAACTAATAGTCTCGGCGGGCTCTCCGGGAGCCTGGCGGGTTGGAAGGGCTGTGTTCCTGATGTGGGTTGCGGGATGTGGTATAACGCCTGGAGCCCGACGAGGAACGTCTCCTGCGAGCGCCTGTAGCCTGTGTGTCCATAGGCTCTTCAGTGCGTGCACTCGGTCTGTGCACTGCCTTCCTGAAAGCGGCATACCAATCCGGGACAGCCACTCTGGAAATGCCGATCGTATCACAAAAGTGTGGCAGGTCCTCTGGTACCCTGAGCAGAGCTGTGCGGCCCTCCACTGTGGCGGATAGGCAAAAGGGAAATTTCCATTTGTAACGAATATCCTTTGCACGCAGGACGTCCAGCAGTGGTCTGAGATCTCTGCGATGCTGCAGGGTTATCCCCGATAAGTCTTGGAATATTTGAACCGGCGTCTCCCCATGTGACAAGCGCTGGCCCCTTGCTAGTTTCAGTACCTCTTCCTTAAGTTTGTAGTTCACTACACAGCACACTATGTCCCGGGGAGGGTCAGTGTCTCTGCCCCGGGGCCTCAGGGCGCGGTGGATTCGGTCCATAGCGATTGGGGTCTGAGGTGGTCTGTTGAGCAAGCCATTGAAGAGTGCGATCACTGCCTGAGAGATGTGTTCGCCGTCTACCGATTCCGGTATTCCTCTAATTCTGAGGTTATGGCGGCATCCCCTGTTGTCCAGGTCCTCCACGTGTCTTTGCATATCCCTGAGCTGTAGGGTATGGGTGTCAATTTGCCATGTAGCGCGGTGTATAGCCGTTTCATGCTGATCAGACACCTTTTCGACTACCTGCACTCTATCTGCGAGAGCTCTAATGTCTAGGCGGAGTTCTGAAATGGCCCCCGACAGGGTATCTTTGATATCTGCAGCTATCGTCCGCAGATCATGGATGCTGAGCTGAGGAGAGGGAGGGGGAGCGTTCATGCCTCCGTTCTCTGCGGCTCCTGGAGGTACTGGGATCACTAGTGTCTCATTCAGGGTGTTCCCCGGGAGGGATGCCGCGTGAGCCTGCGAGCGGGTCTGTGTAGGTCCTTGGCGGGAAGACGCCATGTTCCCCCTGCTCGTCCGGAACATCTCCGGGACGTTCTGGCTAGAGCCTCCGGACAATTCACGGGGGGAGCGCGATCTGGACGCTGATGAGTTCCTGGACGCTGTCCCCATGATGTAGGCTGTGTTTGTAGCTAGAAGGGGTCAATCGTACCTCCGATAACAGGCGGTTAGATGCTGAGGTGGCGGGAGCTCCGAGATTAGGCGTCCATCTTCTAGTCCGGCCAGGCCACGCCCCCGTCTGTGTGTTTTTTTTACACTTTCTTCGTGAAATGGTAGGGGTACAATGTACCCCTTTCCAATTCACATAGGGGGGCCGGGATCTGGGGGTCCCCTTTGTTAAAGGGGTCTTCCAGATTCCGATAAGCCCCCTGCTCCCCAAACCCCACAGCCACCAGGCAAGGGTTGTGGGAATGAGGCTCTTGTCCCCATCAACATGGGGACATCCTCCCCATGTTGAGGGCATGTGGCCTGGTATGGTTCAGGAGGGGGGGCGCTCTCTCGTCCCCCCCTCTTTTCCTGTGGCCTGCCAGGTTACGTGCTTGGGTAAAGGGTCTGGTATGGATTTTTGGGGGAACTCCACGCCATTTTTTTTTAAATTTGGGGGTGGAGTTCCCCTTAAGCAATATTATTTACTTTTTGCTATGATAAATTTCCCCCCAAAAATATATAAAAAAACATACGTATTCTTCTACATATTTCTGGTAAAAAAAATAAAATTGCAATAAGCGTTTATTGATTGGTTTGCGCATAAGTTATAGCGTCTACAAAATAGGTGATCGTTTTATGGCATTTTTATTAATAATTATTTTTTTTACTAGTAATGGCGGCGATCAGCTATTTTTATCGTGACTGCGACATTATGGCGGACACATCGGACACTTTTGACACAATTTTGGGTCCATTCACATTTATACAGCGATCAGTGCTATAAAAATGCACTGATTACTGTGTAAATATGACCATCAGTGAAGGGGTTAACCACTAGGGGGCTAGGAAGGGTTAAGTGTGTCCTAGGGAGTGATTCTAACTGTTAGGGGGCGTGTCACAGTAAGAGGGAGAGGGAGCAGATGATCAGTGTCCTGTCACTAGGCAGAACAGGTAGATGCTTGTTTACACAGGCATCCCCTGTTCTGCAGCTCCGTCACACACGATCGCGGGACACCGTGGACATCGAGTCCGCGGGTCCCGCGGGCACGATCACACAGCGGCAAATTTAAAGTGATGTGTATTTACGTCGATTTGCCTGTCCGCGCCATTCTGCGGACGTAAAAGTGCGTGGCCCAGTCCCTAAGTGGTTAGTAGGAACCTTTGGCAACAGTTACAGCCTTGAGTCTACGTAAATTGGTCTGTATCAGCTTTGAATATCTGAACATAGGTTGGACTTGATGTCTTTTTTCAACCTAACCTACTATGTAACTATGTAACACTACATATGGAAAACTGCTCAACCTCTGTCAGGTTGCATGGGGATCGTCGGTGAACTGCTTTTTTTCCCAAGTCTTTTCATATTAGAAAAAAAAAAACTAAGCAAAAATACAGCCATAAAGGCGTCAGAGTGCAACGAAGGGGGGGGGGGGGAAGTTGGGTCTTTACATGAGGCTCTTGGTAACAAATTGATAGAGTGGTTGGTGGTAAAGCATTTATTAGTACAAGGATGCATGATAGAATACATTGATTACATATACATAAAACGCACATTCGATAGTGCCAATTCCTGAAACGGTAATTTCAGGTAGTAACGCAATACAGACTTAGAATACATTACATATACATAAAACGCACATTCAATAGTGCCAATTCCTGAAACGGTAATTTCAGGTAGTAACGCATTACAGACATCAATCACATTGTAGGTTAAGAGGGTTCCACCACTATTCATAATAAGGTATGCATGATTAGCAATTGTGGTCTGCACAATCTGGGGTCTTTGTGGTCCCTGTAAAATGATAAGTGATAGGCACATAACTAGGGAAGCGTGTAAAGTATACACGGCAGGTAATAGCTCTACGTGTTTCGCGGCTTTAAGCCGCTCGTCAGGAGCATGTATATGAAGGATCTGCAATAAGAAAAATAATGAATGGTAAAAAATCTTGGTAGACTAACTAGTCTGTTACAAGAAAATATAAATGACAATATAGCCATCCCTGAAACAGAGAGTGGTCACTTACAATTGTATGTGCACTTGGGGGTACACTAGCAGGGACCGTGAGCCGAGGGTAACAGGACCGGGAGCTGAGAGGGCATGACCAGCGGCGGCGCCCCCACACAGGCAGCGCCCCAGCAGGATCCGGACGCACCAGGCACTCCTATGTGAACAATGCAAAATAAAATGTGTATAATTGGGGCAATGATAGAAATTAAACTATGTGAGGCGATAGTGTGAGTGCCTATGAAAGGGGTGTGAAGGTGCTGGACGAGGGTGCAGGTGGAAGACCACAAACAAGGTCGACACCAAAACACCCATTACCTGGAAAAAGGGAAGTGAGGAAGATGAAAGAATGGGAAGGGGGGGGGAAACAAAGGGGAAAAAAGAAAAGGAAAGTAGGAGAAAAGGGGAAGGAAGGGGGGTGTGTGGAGGGGTATAGTGATACCTGGTGTTTGGGAAGTAGGGATGAGCTTCGTGTTTGAGTCGAACATACGTTCGACTCGAACATCGGCTGTTCGATCGTTCGACGAAGATCGAACGATTTGGGCCGTTCGCGCCAAATTCGAGTGACGCGAACGGCCCACAATGCACTACGCCATCGCAGTGTCATCCAGGCGCTGTGATTGGCCAAGCATGCACTGTGACCCCGCATGCTTGGCCAATCACAGCGCCGGCAGCGAGGAGAGCAATGATTGGCCACAGGCAGGATGCCTGTGGCCAATTATTGCTGAGGGGGTTTAGTACACGCCCCACACTATAAAAGGCCGCCAGCGCGGCGGCCTTGTGTAGTGTGTTCCGGAGCAGGGAAAGAGAAGCATAGGCAGGGACAGTGTCATTATTTTTCCTTTACTAATCCTGGATTCCTTGTGTTTAGGGACAAATAAGGATAGGTAGGGAGAGTGTCAGTGACAGTGTGCTATTTTGTGCTAATCCTTGTTTGTAGGGACAGAGAGGTACAGTGAGGGAAAGTGTCAGTGTGCTATTCTGTTCTAAAACTATTTTGCTGAACCATATTTTCAATCCTTGAGTTTAGGGACAGAGAGGTACAGTGAGGGAAAGTGTCAGTGTGCTATTCTGTTCTAAAACTATTCTGCTGAACCATATTTTCAATCCTTGAGTTGAGGGACAGAGAGGTACAGTGAGTGAAACTGACAGTGTGCTATTCTGTTCTAAACCAATTTTGCTGTTCCATATTTTCAATCCTTGAGTTTAGGGACAGAGAAGGACACTCGTAGAAATTATCAGTGTGCTATTCTGTGCTAAATCTTGTTTGTAGGGAGGGACAGAGTAGGACAGTGAGGGAAAGTGTCATTGTGCTATTCTGTTCTAAAACTATTTTGCTGAACCATATTTTCAATCCTTGAGTTGAGGGACAGAGAGGTACAGTGAGTGAAACTGACAGTGTGCTATTCTGTTCTAAACCAATTTTGCTGTTCCATATTTTCAATCCTTGAGTTTAGGGACAGAGAAAGACACTCATAGAAATTATCAGTGTGCTATTCTGTGCTAAATCTTGTTTGTAGGGAGGGACAGAGTAGGACAGTGAGGGAAAGTGTCAGTGTGCTATTCTGTTGTAAAACTATTTTGCTGAACCATATTTTCAATCCTTGAGTTGAGGGACAGAGAGGTACAGTGAGTGAAACTGACAGTGTGCTATTCTGTTCTAAACCAATTTTGCTGTTCCATATTTTCAATCCTTGAGTTGAGGGACAGAGAGGTACAGTGAGTGAAACTGACAGTGTGCTATTCTGTTCTAAAACTATTTTGCTGAACCATATTTTCAATCCTTGAGTTGAGGGACAGAGAGGTACAGTGAGTGAAACTGACAGTGTGCTATTCTGTTCTAAACCAATTTTGCTGTTCCATATTTTCAATCCTTGAGTTGAGGGACAGAGAGGTACAGTGAGTGAAACTGACAGTGTGCTATTCTGTTCTAAACCAATTTTGCTGTTCCATGTTTTCAATCCTTGAGTTGAGGGACAGAGAGGTACAGTGAGTGAAACTGACAGTGTGCTATTCTGTTCTAAAACTATTTTGCTGAACCATATTTTCAATCCTTGAGTTGAGGGACAGAGAGGTACAGTGAGTGAAACTGACAGTGTGCTATTCTGTTCTAAACCAATTTTGCTGTTCCATATTTTCAATCCTTGAGTTGAGGGACAGAGAGGTACAGTGAGTGAAACTGACAGTGTGCTATTCTGTTCTAAACCAATTTTGCTGTTCCATATTTTCAATCCTTGAGTTGAGGGACAGAGAGGTACAGTGAGTGAAACTGACAGTGTGCTATTCTGTTCTAAACCAATTTTGCTGTTCCATATTTTCAATCCTTGAGTTGAGGGACAGAGAGGTACAGTGAGTGAAACTGACAGTGTGCTATTCTGTTCTAAACCAATTTTGCTGTTCCATATTTTCAATCCTTGAGTTGAGGGACAGAGAGGTACAGTGAGTGAAACTGACAGTGTGCTATTCTGTTCTAAACCAATTTTGCTGTTCCATATTTTCAATCCTTGAGTTGAGGGACAGAGAGGTACAGTGAGTGAAACTGACAGTGTGCTATTCTGTTCTAAACCAATTTTGCTGTTCCATATTTTCAATCCTTGAGTTGAGGGACAGAGAGGTACAGTGAGTGAAACTGACAGTGTGATATTCTGTTCTAAAACTATTTTGCTGAACCATATTTTCAATCCTTGAGTTGAGGGACAGAGAGGTACAGTGAGTGAAACTGACAGTGTGCTATTCTGTTCTAAACCAATTTTGCTGTTCCATATTTTCAATCCTTGAGTTGAGGGACAGAGAGGTACAGTGAGTGAAACTGACAGTGTGCTATTCTGTTCTAAACCAATTTTGCTGTTCCATATTTTCAATCCTTGAGTTGAGGGACAGAGAGGTACAGTGAGTGAAACTGACAGTGTGCTATTCTGTTCTAAAACTATTTTGCTGAACCATATTTTCAATCCTTGAGTTGAGGGACAGAGAGGTACAGTGAGTGAAACTGACAGTGTGCTATTCTGTTCTAAACCAATTTTGCTGTTCCATATTTTCAATCCTTGAGTTGAGGGACAGAGAGGTACAGTGAGTGAAACTGACAGTGTGCTATTCTGTTCTAAACCAATTTTGCTGTTCCATATTTTCAATCCTTGAGTTTAGGGACAGAGAAGGACACTCGTAGAAATTATCAGTGTGCTATTCTGTGGTAAATCTTGTTTGTAGGGAGGGACAGAGTAGGACAGTGAGGGAAAGTGTCAGTGTGCTATTCTGTTCTAAAACTTTTTTGCTGATTCATATTTTCAATCCTTGTGTTTAGGGACAGAGAAGGATAGGCAGGGGACAGTGTCAGTGTCATTGTTGCTAAGCCTCCTGCACAATATACACCTGAAGGTAGCCCTTATTGCTGTTTTTCCCATCTCCCTGCAGGCCATCCATTAAAATGTCTGGAAGGCAACCAAGGAGAGGCAGACAGTCAGGAGGCAAAAAAAGAGGGCAAGCAGGCTCTGTGTCTGGGGGCAACAGTGCTGGTCGTGTACGCGGTGCATTGTCATCAGCACATGGCCATGGGACACGCTTGTCCTTGTTTTCGGCAGCTGGACATGTTGAGCCACATCATGCCGAAGACTTGGTAGAGTGGATGACCAAGCCCACCTCATCCTCCTCATCCTCTCTCACCCAGGCTCAGGGTACTGGCAAAGCAGCTACCAAAGCGCCCTCTTCTCTGGTATCATTATCTTCATTAGTCAATCCTTCCCTAGACCCACCATGCCCTCCTCCTGAGGAGTCCCCCGAACTGTTTGAGCACAGTGTTGGGTACATGCTCCAGGAGGATGCCCAGCGTTTGGAAGGATCTGATGATGATACCCAGCTAGAGGAAGGCAGCAGCGTGAGAGCAGAGAGAGGGGATGCTCAAGAAGGACACCAATCTGGCAGTCATGCTCCAGCAGCTGCAGCATATTGCCAGATTGGCTCCAGTGATGAGGAGGGAGGGGATGATGAGGTCACTGACTCCACATGGGTGCCTAATAGGAGAGAGGAGGAGGAGGAGGATGAGGAGGAGGCACATCTCCAACGAGGCAGGATGCCCTTGAGTGGCCAGCGTATGGGCAGCACACCGACGGAATCACACCGCAGAGCTCCGCCTGTGCAGGGCGCTGCCTCTGCCCGTCATGCAAAAAGTTCTTTGGTGTGGGCCTTTTTTGAGGCGAGTGCATCAGATCGCACAGCTGCTGTTTGCAACATATGTCTCAAGCGTATATCGCGTGGCCAAAACATCAGCCGCTTGGGCACCACATGCTTGATCAGACATATGTTGACCTGCCATGCAGCTCGTTGGCAAGCCTACCTTAAAGACCCACACCAAAGAACAAAGCTGACCTCTTCTTGCACCGCATCAGCTGGGATCTCCAACCCCACTATACCTTCACTCCTCTCTGCAACCTGCTCTGAGAGGAATGAAGGTGTAGAATTAGGTGTGTCACAGGCAAGTACTTGCGGGCACTCTGCTAGCAGTACACCAACGTCCGATTCTAGCAGGCAAATTTCCCTGCCCCAGCTGCTGGACCGTCGAAAGAAGTTCACTCCCAGCCATCCACATGCCCAGCGATTGAATGCTAGCTTGGCTAAATTGCTAGCGCTTCAACTGCTGCCTTTTCAGTTGGTAGACTCGGCCCCCTTCCGTGAGTTTGTGCAATGTGCGGTTCCTCAGTGGCAGGTTCCCAAACGACACTTCTTCGCACGGAAGGCTATTCCGGCTCTCTACAGGCATGTGGAAGGCAATGTCTTGGCCTCGCTGGACAGGGCGGTCAGCGGTAAGGTGCATATTACCGCTGACTCATGGTCCAGCAGGCATGGACAGGGACGTTACCTTTCTTTCACGGCCCATTGGGTCACTCTTTTGGCAGCTGGGAAGGATGCAGGACAAGGTGCAGTAGTGTTGGAGGTTGTTCCACCGCCACGCCTCCAAAATGCTACTACTGGTTGTGACACACCTCTCTCCTCCACCCCCTCCTCTTCTTCTTCCTCCATGGCCTCTTCCTGTGGTTTGTCCTCGGAACCAGCGGTGCTCCGTAGGCGTTCAAGGGGCTACGCAAGTACGCAGGCAAAAAGATGCCATGCCGTGCTTGCGCTGGTGTGTTTGGGGGACAGGAGCCACACTGGGGCAGAGGTCCTGTCTGCTCTGCAGGGGCAGGCCGAGAGGTGGTTGACGCCACGCCAGCTTAAGCCAGGAATGGTGGTTTGCGACAATGGCACCAACCTCCTCTCCGCCCTCCGACAGGGACAACTGACCCATGTGCCCTGTATGGCTCACGTCCTTAACCTGGTGGTGCAGCGGTTCTTGGGCAGGTACCCGGGCTTACAGGATGTCCTGAGGCAGGCCAGGAAAGTCTGTGTGCATTTCCGCAGATCTTATAATGCCAGTGCTCGCCTGGCTGAGCTTCAAAAGGAGTTGAACCTGCCCAAGAACCGCCTTATATGTGACATGCCCACCAGGTGGAACTCAACGTTGGCCATGCTGCAGCGGCTGCACACGCAGCAGAGGGCCATCAATGAGTACCTGTGCGACTACGGCACCAGGACAGGGTCAGGGGAGCTCGGGTTTTTTTCACCACGCCAGTGGGGCATGATCAGGGATGCATGCACTGTCCTGGCACCATTTGAGGAGGCCCACGAGGATGGTGAGCAGTGACAGTGCATGCATCAGTGACACTGTACCTCTTGTCCACCTGTTGGAGCACACGCTGCGTGGAATAATGGACAGGGCACTTGAGGCAGAACAGAGGCAGGAAGAGGAGGACTTCCTTGCCTCTCAAGGCCCCCTTTACCCAGACAGTGTTCCTTCTGTCCCACCCATCGCACAGGAAGAGGAGGAGGAGGAGGAGGAGGATTGTGTCAGCATGGAGGTGGAGGCTGGCACTCAGCATCATCAGCAGCAGTCTTTTAGGGATGATTTACAGTCCCAAGAAACCAGTGGACTTGTACGTGGCTGGGAGGAGGTGGCTGCGGATCATGTCGTCCTTAGTGACCCAGAGGACTCCGGACTGAATGCCTCAGCTAACCTACGCTGCATGACCTCCCTGATCCTGCAAAGTCTGCGGAAGGATCCTCGTATTCTTCGGATCAAGGAGAGGGACCATTACTGGCTGGCCACTCTCCTTGATCCACGGTACAAGGGTAAGGTTGCGGACCTTATCGTACCGTCGCAGAGGGAGCAGAGGATGAGACAACTCCGGGAGGCCTTGCAGAAAGGTCTGTGCAACGCGTTCCCAGAGACTGTGAGGTTACAAACTCCTGGTCCTGGACAACGAGTTGCTGAGGCTTCGGGCAGTCAAAGAAGGAGCGGTGGGGAAGGTGGCCGTCTGACCGATGCGTTCAGACAATTCTTTAGTCCGCAGCCCCAAAGTATGATCGGTTCCAGCAACCATCGCCAGCGTCTGATATACATGGTCCAGGAATACCTAGGGGCAAGGTCAGACTTGGACACCTTCCCCACCGAAAATCCTCTGGCTTACTGGGTCTTGATGATGGATCACTGGCCAGAGCTTGCACAGTATGCAATTGAGCTACTGGCCTGTCCTGCATCCAGCGTTCTTTCAGAACGCACATTCAGTGCTGCTGGAGGATTTGTCACGGATCACAGGGTGCGCCTGTCCACCGACTCGGTTGATCGACTGACTTTCATCAAGATGAACCAGTCTTGGATCACCACCAGCTACCACACACCAGATGCTGATATAACAGACTAATTGATTTTAAAATGTCACATCCCTTCAAGACTGATGCTGATGCTGAGTGCCTGTGCTGTTATGTTGACTGGCTATCCTCCTCCTCCTCCTCAATGATACGATTAACGATGATAGCTTGGAAGATCATTTTGGTTTATGGGTGACGCCACCAGTGGCTAAGGCCCAATTTTTCAGCCCCTGTTTAACAGGGGCGTGTAATTAAAATTTTTGATGCAATACTTTGCAACAGGCCTCATTGCTGTGCTCCAAGTACAGTATCTGTGAGGGGTTGCAGTGTTGTGCCACCAGTGCCTAAGGCCCAATTTTTCAGCCCCTGTTCAACAGGGGCATGCAATTATAATTATTGATCTAATAATTCACAGCAGGGCCCATTGCTGCGCCCACCAAGAGTAACTGTCAGGCCTTACAGTGTTGTGGCACCAGCACCACCATCACCACCACCACCACCACCAAAGGCCCAATTTTTAAGCCCCTGTTCAACAGGGGCATGCAATTATAATTATTGATCTAATAATTCACAGCAGGGCCCATTGCTGCGCCCACCAAGAGTAACTGTCAGGCCTTACAGTGTTGTGGCACCAGCACCAACATCACCACCACCACCACCACCAAAGGCCCAATTTTTAAGCCCCGGCATGCAATAATAATTATTGATCTAATAATTCACAGCAGGGCCCATTTCTGCGCCCACCAAGAGTAACTGTCAGGCCTTACAGTGTTGTGGCACCAGCACCACCATCACCACCACCACCACCACCAAAGGCCCAATTTTTCAGCCCCTGTTCAACAGGGGCATGCAATTATAATTATTGATCTAATAATTCACAGCAGGGAGCATTGCTGCGCCCACCAAGAGTAACTGTCTGGCCTTACAGTGTTGTGGCACCAGCACCACCATCACCACCACCACCACCACCACCAAAGGCCCAATTTTTCAGCCCCTGTTCAACATGGGCATGCAATTATAATTATTGATCTAATAATTCACAGCAGGGACCATTGCTGCGCCCACCAAGAGTAACTTTCAGGCCTTACAGTGTTGGGGCACCAGCACCACCATCAAAGGCCCAATTTTTACTACCACTGATCAACAATTATATGTTATTACAATTCCTGATATTATACTTGACAGAAGGGCGTTCCAGCACCCACCAAGAATAACTGTGAGTGCTTTCAGTGTTGTGCCAACACCAACACCTAAGGGGCCAATTTCTGCAGAGTATATACGGAAGGTCCCTACTTTCAAACATCCAATTTACAAACTACTACTACTTGCAAACGGAAGAAGACAACAGGAAGTGAGAGGAAATCTACCCCTTGGAAGGAAAATTCTCTCCTGTAAGAATTAATATGGGAGAAAGGTGTCTCCTCTCTACTGATGCTTTATCACCAATCCTTGTTTCAATAAAAACACCACATTTCAAAAACAGTTGTCATTGGGACGCAAAGTGAGGTGAAATGTTCTGAACAGGGGCACAGACAGCAAAAAAAATGTGACAGGGGTGATAACCGTTCCCTATGTTTTACAAAAAGTAAAAAAAAAGGAATTTGCCATGGAGCTCCACTTAAACAATACAGCTGTTCAAAATTATAAACAGATTCTACATAAGAACAAACCTACAGTCCCTGTCTTGTATGCACCGCCTGTATACGGCTGTTCAGAGTATATAGGTCCTTTTTTATTTTGTGTGCGGGGTTCCCCTTAATATCCATACAAGACCCAAAGGGGCTGGTAATGGGCTGGGGTAGGGGGGGGGGGTTGATGGGGTAGCTATGCCATTTTTCCTAAAGATTTTCATCCATATTACCGGGACCAGACATTGCATTAAAGCCGCAAGCAGTTTTAAATGACTTTTTTCCCTTTAGAAATGTTATTTTGTGCAGGGACAGTTCTAAACACGGGAAACACGTGGCACTTCACAGGCATACTTTAGACACCCCCCAGGTACAATATTTAAAGGAATATTTGACTTTTTTTTTTCTCACTTTATGCATCATTAAAATGACTGCTCCCGGAAAACGTCCGTTTTTAAAACTTCTTTTTGCATTGATACATGTCCCCTGGTGCAGAAGCCGGGTTCCCAAACTCTGTTTCGGACAATAACATGGATAATAGTCGTTATAATTAGCACTTTAGAATCCGAACGTTCGCATCCATTGTATTTAATAGGGTTCTATAGTTCGCGCGAACTTTCGGTCCGTTCGCGGGTTCTGGTGCGAACCGAACCCGGGGGTGTTCGGCTCATCACTATTGGGAAGCAAAGAAATCCAGTCCAAACGAAGAGACATGAGGTAGGTGTGAGAGAGAGCCAGAAACATCCAGACCCCACCACGGCAGCTGTCCATATAAGCACGCCGCCGCCCACCAGCCCCCAACACCACACCCGCAGGCAACGATGGGGAGGGGGCGGGGCCGCTGACAACCAGGCGATGATTCGTCCGACAGGCAGCACTACCCCACCCCCACCCCCTAGCATGTGGAGATGTACAAAAAACGCCAGTATACTAGCGTCAGAGGGACGCCACATGTCCGGCGCATGTGTGTGATGTCAATGCACAGTGACGGCGCACCCAACCCCCCAGGGAAGGGGGGAAGGGAAACACCTGCAGTGCGCATTGCAGCTCCCGACCATGTAATGTATTCTAAGTCTGTAATGCGTTACTACCTGAAATTACCGTTTCAGGAATTGGCACTATCGAATGCACTATCGAATGTGCGTTTTATGTATATGTAATCAATGTATTTTAACATGCATCCTTGTACTAATAAATGCTTTACCACCCACCACTCTATCAATTTGTTACCAAGAGCCTCATGTAAAGTCCCAACTTTCCCCCCCCCCCCCTTCGTTGCACTCTGACGCCTTTATGGCTGTATTTTTTTTTCTAATTAACAGGGATGGAGGCATTGGCCTTACCAGGCCTATGGCCTCATTTAAAGTCGCAACTTCCCCCCCCCCCCCCCCATTTTGCTACAATGAATCAGGGATGGAAGCTCTTGGTGACATCCATGGTTTTACCTCCTTAACCAATTGTCTGCGCTAGTAATTTTGATCTATGGTAGCTTTGCCCGGATAAGTTGTTTACCCTTGTATCTCTTATACATAATTTACCCTTTTTACTTTTTTACCATATTTTACCTTGGTTATTCATTTATCCAATCATCAGCCTTTTTCTTTATACTAGTACATCTTGTAACACTGTGCCTTGGCCACATAGGGGACACGACGAATTGCCCTGTTTTGCATGGTCGGGAGCTGCCGTTTCAGGAATTGGCACTATTGAATGTGCGTTTTATGTATGTGTAATGTATTCTAAGTCTGTAATGCGTTACTACCTGAAATTACCGTTTCAGGAATTGGCACTATCGAATGTGCGTTTTATGTATATGTAATCAATGTATTCTAACATGCATCCTTGTACTAATAAATGCTTTAATGCTTTACCACCCACCACTCTATCAATTTGTTACCAAGAGCCTCATGTAAAGTCCCAACTCCCCCCCCCCCCCCCCTCGTTGCACTCTGACACCTTTATGGCTGTATTTTTGCTTCGTTTTTTTTTTCCTAATTAACAGGGATGGAGGCACATGGCCCATTTTGCTACAACTTTTCATATTAGTATCATACAAGGTCCTTTAGCACCCAAGGCAAAAATGCCAAAGCACCCCCCACAAAGAGCAGTGAACTACAACAGCAGCATAGGTAGCAGTTCCTGCTCTCTTTGCACCCCCCTACAGCTTAAAGCACCTAAGGCAATTGCTTCTATTGTCTGCCTCTTGGCCTGGACCCCATTACAGATGTGAGTTTATACTACAATAATTAAAACCCCTTTACTACACTCAAATGGTCTCTTTTTAACTCAATATATAATCCAATGCATTGAGTTTTTCTTTCTTTCTTAATTTGTTTGCCTCATTTTGTGCTTTTAATTGAAAGTCATTTAAATCACTATGCAGAGAGCTGTTTTCAACTAAACATGAAAGTGTCTATTTCTGTTGATCTGTGTCAAACTAAATGAAATCCACTGTGATTCAATGCTCTGTAACAAAAGAACATGAATACTTCTAAGTGGGTGAAAGCTTTTAATAGCAACTGTCCCTAAGGGGATTTAAGAAACTGTTGGGTGGTTTAACTTTCCAGCATCTTTTAAAAACTGAAAAATAACCTTTGAGTGGGCTGATCATTTGATGGAACTGGTCTGGCAGAATATATAGGCACTCTTATTTGTGTATAGGCGAGATATAAAACTAGGGTGGCAGTTTTAAAAAAATGATGCCCTTTAAACCACACTTAGAGTTCTGTGTACCTTGGCACAGCATGGAGCTCCTTCTTATTCAGGGTTGCAGATATTGCAGTATTTACCTTATTGACGTGAGTACAATTTACAGATTTATTTTTATATAGCGGGTTATCCAGTCACAATATGCTATGTATACGATACTCATGTGAATGAACTTTCCTATTACCGCTAGCTGCTATAAATAGAGGGACTTTAAAGTGGTTCATACTGCTGTCTATGGTGTTTCCCCATGAATTTACCAGATATAGATTTAGTGTGGATTAACATTGAGAGCAGCTCACAATCCTTGTTATTCAGGCTTCCATTTCTAACACTCTATAAATTCTGCCCATGCAGAAGGAGGGGGGAGCCTTGAACTGCCAGCAAATATATTTTACTGACCTTTGATTAAAGCTTTTGGGTTGTTTTCTGCTTTGGCTGGCAGAAAAAAAAAAAAAAACGACTTTTAAATACATTTTATACTGGCAGTACTCAGAATTAAACACAACAGATTAAAAGCATAATTTGCGTGTTCATACCCTAGATCGCTATGCAGAATACCTTGTTTTAATTATCAGTATATAAATATTTAGTTCAAGCTTTTCTGCATTTTGTGTAGGTTTTGCAATCCTGTAGCCCTGATCCATTCTATGTAACGATACAACGTAGGCATCCCTGTAAATGCTTAGTTTAGAGCATTCTGTTTCAATTTTGGCCCTCCTTGACTGTTTTGTGTTATTTAGTGTGCTAGTATAGAACAATAAGAAAACCATTTACAATGTACATTCCTTCATTAATACACTATAAAAGCAACTGCAGACGCTAATCCTGGTCAGAGATTTTTTACTTTGTCCATACACAGAGGTCATAAAATATAAAAAGGCAAAACAATGTACCGACATATAGTTTCTGCTATAGTTGTTTATGAGGAACACTACTCGATATGTAAAGAGAATGTCATGGGCAAATATAGATGGGAATTTATAGGTTTCCAGATATCCCCTTTGAATGGTAACTGTCTTAAAAAATAAAAAAGCAATTATATTATTATTTGCATAGCTGTAACTGGCATGCAATTGCTCCCAAATTTCTATATTAAATAAGTTAAATTATGTTTGGTTCCACCCTAAGGCTGCATTCACACTTGAGCATTTTCAGCTCGTAAAATGCTTGTAAAACACCCAAAAAAAACACCTGAAAAACGCCCAACAAGCAAAATCCCATTTATTTAAATGACCCCTGCTCACATCTGAGCGTTTCGTAGCCTAAAGAAAAACGCCTAATGCTCAAAAAAGTACATGAGCTTCTTTTTGGCAGATTACAGGGGTTTTTCTGCTTCTTACATTGGTGTCCTTTTGACCTATGCAAAATCGCGGCAAAATCGCAGTAAAAACGCGCGACTTTGGGCGTGGCCGGATGGTGAAGAGAGCAGTCGCATAGGCACACTGCTCCGGCTCTCAACAGACATCCTTAACTTATCCTGCGTCCGTTATCCTCGCCAAAGGCACTGATCTGTTCCCCACGGAGGTGGGCATCTGGCAGGCTGGTTGAAATGGTGAAATACGGGCCGCCCCAGCCCCCATCCACGGCGGAGCAACTAGCGCGGTTCGGGAGGCAAGATGGCGCCGGGACACATGCAGGGCAGACAGACACGCTGCAGGCCTCCTCTTCTGCTGACAAGAACCATGCTACAGAGGTGAGTGCTTCTATTCCTGCCCTCTTTCGCTCTCAAGCAGACCCCCTGATGTCCCAAGACTCCCAGCCATTAATTGAGACTGGCCTGTCTGTGGATTCTCCTACCCCTGCTGAACCTACACTATCCACCATTATGCTAGCTATCCAGGACTGTAAGGCCTCCCTTTCTACTCAGATAGCATCTATCCGCATGGATTTTTCACTACTTAAACAGGATGTCCAGAACCTCCGTGATAGAACCAGAGAGACAGAGGACCGTATTAGCTCCCTGGAGGACACTGTCAATCCCTTATCAGTTAACATGCGGGATGTCACTAGAGAAATGGCGGCACTCCGCGCCAAAATCGACGATTTGGAAAATTGTTCTCGCAAGAACAACCTTAGATTTGTAAGGTTCCCAGAAAGGGCTGAAGGCCCTCATCCTGAAAAAATTATTTATTCCTGGCTACGGGGCATTTTTGGTACAGATGCGCCCTCATTCTCCCATGTCATTGAACAAGCGCATCGCACCCCTCCCCGCCCTACCCCTGAGGGTGCCCCACCACGCTCCATTATTGCTCGTATCCTCAACTTCCAGGATAAAGTCGTTATCCTGTGCCTAGCTAGGGAGAAAGGCCCTCTCAAATATAATGGGAACACCATCTCAGTCTATCCTGACTTTTCTGCTGAAGTTCAACGCCAGCGAATCTCCTTTTTTTGCAGTGAAATCTCGCCTGCGCACAGAAGGTTTGTCCTATGCCATGCTCTTCCCTGCCAAACTGCGCATCATTTATGATGGTAAGGCTCATTTCTACACCAGCCCCAAGGAGGCCATGGCGTGGCTGAATGATCGTTTTGGAGCTCCTTACAGACGCAGAGCTGACTGACGGTGTCAGTAGTCTCAGGACATCACATACCAACTGCCTTACTAACAGACCTCTATGCACCACCATGTGTATCCTGTGCCTTTCTTGCAATTTAAACTGACTGCTGTTTTAGCCACCTCGTCTCCTCTGATGGGTGCTACCCCTTCCCTGATGTGCCGGATGCTGTGATTTCTATGCTTATTCCACCAGGCCTTCGCTTCTGGAATTTCTCCCCTATTTGCACTGTTTCCTATTCTGCCCTGCCTGGATTGATGGACAGCGAATCCTACACTTTCCTACGGCCGTCAGGATTCTGCACTCTACACCCAGACATGTTTATATAATTTTTTTCTGCCACCGGTTGAGAGCTTCACCTGACTCCACACTACCTTCACATCAGCTAGTGGCGAGGCCACGGAACAAGTTTTTTTTTGTGACCTTTCCTGACCCTTTTTCTTGGGAAGGTCTTTCAGTTTGGGATCCAAGGCTCGCTATGTTTGGGATGGCCGAGCGGGGTGTGGGGGGGGGGGGAATGGGGGGGGGTGGGTTCTTTCTTTTTGGGAACTTTTGTTTTTTCCTTTTTTTTATTTTTTCTAATTTCCTTTTTTTGCAGCTCAGTTTTGTATTTTAACTGTGAAATTGTCTTCTCAGGTTGCTGCCTAAGGCAGATTGTTACTATTTTTAATTTTTCCAATGCGGGCTCCTTTTCTCCTGCTGGCAGATCCACGCACTTTTTCATTTCTGTGCTTGTATGTGCTTCAGGAGGTGTGGCCTATCCAGTAATTTATGTGTATGTTTCCATGTTACTCTATGCTTACTTATTACTGCACTTATTACTGTATGTTTTGCAATGGCGAAGCCCCTAAGGATAGTCTCATGGAACACTAGAGGTCTGAATGCACCCCAGAAGAGATCCCTGGTCTTTGCCCTTTTGAAAAAATGTCCCCCTCATATCATCTGCCTCCAAGAGACTCACCTTACAGGCCTTAAAACGCCCTTGGTTGTCCAACTCCTACCATGCCACTCATACTAGTTACTCCAGGGGAGTTTCGATGCTATTGGCCAAATCTCTCCCAACTGAGACATTTCAGGTTAAAACTGACCCTGAGGGGAGGTGCATTATTCTCATCTTACAGATTTCTAAAGTGACACTTACCCTGGTGAATGTTTATACCCCCCCCTCCGTTTTCGGCGGAGCTACTTTCTAAACTGTCACTTCAATTGCTGACTAGACCTCCTGGCCCCCTACTTTATGTGGGGGACTTTAATGCTATTTTAGATCCAGCAATGGATCGACTGGGGGGTGGGGGCAGACCCTTTCCCTCCTTCCTAGATTGGATCCAGGTCCATGGCCTTACAGAATTATGGTGCTGGAAACATCCGGATGTACGCCATTTTTCCTGTCATTTGGACTCTTTCCACACCATGTCCCGATTAGATATGGCGATTGTCCCGGCTGAGACCCTTCCTGTTGTCTCTGCTGCTTCATATCTGCCTAGGGGGGTTTCAGATCATGCCCCTCTCTCAGTGGATCTCCTTCTCCTTCCAGGTTCGGGGCCTGCTATTTGCTGCTAACCTCAATCCCCTATTGGTCCGCCTCCAGGAGCAGACCAAGCAGTGGATGGACTTGCCATTGGCCCTTATAGGAGGGCCAATGTACTAAAAATGATTTACTTACCAAGATTACTTTATATCCTTGCTAACTCCCCCTGCAAGGTGCCTAAAGCTATCTTTAAATGCATAGACATAATATGCACGATTTTCCTGTGGAAAGGCGGCTCCCCCACGTTGAGATTACCGGCACACTTGGCGGGCCTGGCATTTCCAAATTTCTTCCTCTACTACTTAGCATCCCAGTTGGTGCACATCCATGATTGGATGTGTCCAGTCCCGGAAAATGCTTGTACCTCCACGGAGGGGGCCATAGCATCCTCCCTGGAGACTCTGCATAATATCTACAGAGGACGGGTCCCTGACCGCCCCGGACCCTCTCTACTGGCCACCTCCCTTTCAGTTTTTCGTTACATTGTCAAGAAGGTATCCAAGCATACCTGTTCGCAGTCTCCCAACAACCCTCTATGGTTCAACCCCAATCTGCAGGAATTGTACTCTCTTCCTGATCCCAATCCCTGGTACTCTAAGGGGGTTAAATACCTATGTCACTTATAAAACGCCCAGGGCTTTAAAACGTTCTCTCAACTGCGCTTAGATTTTGACCTGCCAAACTCGTACTTATTTTACTACTACCAGCTTCAGCATGCTATACAGGCCCAGTTTGGTTCCCTAAAAGACCTCGCTGACCTGCCACCATTGGAAAAATTGCTCCGACAACCAGATTCCACTAAACTTATTTCCACTTACTATGCAACCCTGCGGACTGATTCTAACCCCAGGTTTCACAAGGCTCTGGACAAATGGACCTCTATGGACATCCCCTTGGAGGATGAGGATTGATCGGAATTTAGGGATACCTACAAAACTTCTGTCATTGCCTCCAAAGGCCGAATCATACGAATTAAGATTTTCCTCCAGACCCACCTTACTCCGGCGAGGTTGCACAGGATGGGTCTCTTGCTGTCAGCCGCTTGCTTTCGCGGGTGTGGCCAGGAGGCCGATTTCTTGCACTGTTTTTGGTCATGCCCGATAGTTCGGGACTTCTGGGAGGAGGTGGATGCCTTTATTTCCTCAGCGTTGGGCCTCCCAAACATAATTCACCCCAAGAACTGCCTACTAGGCGTTTTTGGTGACTTACACCTATCAATGCATGCCAAGAGACTGCTCCGTATACTATATTTTTATGTTAAAAAAGCCATTCTACTGTCCTGGAAGGGTGCACAGACCTCTTTGAAATCCCTTTTGGTTGAAACTTATTAATGATTCTATCCCGTTATATAAACTTACTTTTGAAATCCGGAAACGTACCAAAACCTTTCATAAAATTTGGGGTAGGTGGCTGTCTAGCCCACTGACACTTTCTCAGCACTAACTGGAATACCCTTGCTTAACCTCTGATGGACAGTGCCCTAAAAATCTCTAGTGTCTAGACCCCCACCTTTGTTGTGCCCATGTTGGTATACATTCCCTTTTACCAGTGTGCCTACTGTATATCCTTTGTATTGATATCCCTTTATTTTTCTATGTCTGAGCATATTGCTTATTGTTTCGGACCAGTCTATCTGGTACGGTGATTGTTTTTTTTTGTGTATTGTATTTTTTTTGTTTGACAGTCTGTGGAAAACTTTAATAAAAATATCTTTAAAAAAAAAAAAAAACGCGTGACTTTCTGCCTGAGAAATTAAACGCTCTGGTGTGAATGCAGCCTCAATTTCCCAGCCTGCCACATCTGGCAAAAACCTGGGCTAATAGAGGCATTAGCCCAGGTGTTTGCTTACATCACTAGGAGATAATATTTGATTGAGTACCATAGGTTACTGCTGACAGTTTGCACCCTGTAAATTACTTTTGTCATAGAATTACTAAAAAAATATAGCCTAATAATAAAACTTTAGTTAGGAAATTAACGTGATACTAAAGTCTGTTTTTTTTTCTTTAAAAATAACAAACATGTTATGTTATACTTACCTGCTCTATGCAGTTGGTTTTGCACAGAGCAGCCCAGATCCTCCTCTTCCCGGGTCCCTCGTCGGTGCTTATGCCCCCTCCCTCCTGTTGAGTGCCCCCACAGCAAGCAGCTTGCTATGGGGGCTCCCGAGCCGCTGCTCTGTGTGTTCATTCAGACACGGAGCCACGGCTTGGGCCCGCCCCCTATCTCCTTATTGGCATCTCAGCCAATAAGGAGGGAGAGTACCGGGCCGCCGAGACTGCAACATTGCTGGATCGAGATGAACTCAGGCAAGTATTATCGGGGCTGCTGCACACAGAAGGTTTTTTATCTTAAAGAGGAAGTAAATGCAAATGTTTTACTTGTATCTACAGGTAAGCCTATAGTAAGGTAGGTACTGTGAATGTCTCCTAAACTTGCACAGTTTAGTAGATATTCAGAGTGCATGCAGCCAATGACGCCATTGGCGCATGCGCTATGAAGGTCCAGCTTACAGTGCCGGATCTTCAGAGCCCGTGCCGTAAACAGCGGCTCCCATGCATGCGTGTGGGAGTGACGTCATCACGGCTCTGGCCACTCACAGCGCCAGAGACCGCAAACACACAAGAAACACCGGGGAAGGTTTCAGCCGTCTCAGCGGTGTACGGGCACCGCTGGAGGGCTTTGTTCTAAGGTAAGTATTGCATAATAAGCTAGTATGAGCTTACAGTTTTTTTTTGTTAGTTTTTTCACCATGGTTTACAACCTCTTTAATGCATAGAATGCATTAAGATAAAACCTCTTGACTTTACAACCACTTTAAGTCCTGCTAGATCGCTTCATGCTGGCCTCTTTTGCAGGTATAGCCATGTAAAACATTAAAAATAAGTGCCTATACTCTTTTAAATCCAGTAATACACAGTCTCACCCTGCTCTGCACATGCTCAGTTGCTCTCTATTTTTCGGCCCTGTGTCAAAAATTTAAAGGCTGATCTGCTGACAGCCTAAAGATTTACTGCTGCTCAGGGGTTCTGGGCTTCAGCAAAATGGCAGCCTCCGGCAAGAAGAAACAGGAGCAATGCTGGAAGCAATTTACAGCACACACTGATTTTGGTAGCATAATTATTAGTGTGGAATGCATGTTCCTTGGTAAAGAACATATTTTCTTATCAGGTTGTTATGGGTAAAAATTCAATTTTAAGTTGTGTTTACGCAAAAAGATGTACAAGGTTTTATTTTTGATTTTGTCTTAGAAGACAAGTTTTATGTAATTTTAACAAACCATTGTTTTTTTTGTTGCTGTGTAACATTGTGCATATTTAGTTTTGATGGACTATGGAGAATGTAAGAGACCAAAATAATTGAATTTACTTCCAACAAAATATAAGGAAAAATACATTCCTGTTAAACATGTTTTCTTTTGAAAGCACGTAGATTTTCCTAAGTCATACATTGCATGAAGCAGGATGCAGGGCATATTGGTCATATATTTAATGTCATAATTCTTAATTTCCTTTATGAAAGAATGTTTCTCTCAGTAGTCTAATCTGTTCATCTTTCACTGGGTCAAAGTCCCATGGAATGTTCAGAACAAATCTGGGCCTTTAACTAAATACATCTTTGATCTACATTCTATTTTAATTTAGATATATGGCCTGATCATTTTCATCTTGTGCTTTAGAACAACTTGCATTTATTCAGAATTCCAGTGTATCCTTTGTTTCAGCCTCCCATTAACACAGATTTTTACTTCATTGCAGTGATTCAAATGTAAAACTTCAGTGGTACTATTCTGTTTTAGAAGTCCAGTAAGTAACCTAATTTACAAATCTTGATACACTCTGTGGAATCTATTAGATTTGACTGACAAGTTCATCTTTAGGAATTCCAGTTCTGGCTTATGGTATTGCTTTTTCTTTGCTGAGTAATGCATAGCTTATTACACAATGCTCATCTGAAATCGTACCTCCACCCAAAAGGGGAAGATCTACTTGTTTTCCTCTCCGCCACCCTCCACTGCCACATTTGGCACCTCTCAGGGGAGTGGGAGCAGACACCTTGTTTTGAAAGGGAACCCGCTCCCACTTCCGACTGATCTTGATGCGTTGAACTCAGCCGGAAGTTGCCCCCCATCCTCCTTCCCCCACTGCTGGCCATTCACAAAGCGCAGCGTGTTTCGAGCATGCGCAGTAGGGAACCGGCAGCAGCACCTGAGAGCCGATTGAAAAATCGGCTCAGGTGAAGACACCGCTAAATTCGTGGACAGGTATGTGTATTTGTAGCTGCTGACTTAAAAATTTTTCTGAAGGAGCCTGGAGCTCCGCTTTAAGGAAAATCTAGGTAATAGTGACCACAAATTAATTTCATCCATTGTTTGATTAAATCCATCCTGATTTCACTGTATAAACAGGGTCAAGGATAAATCCAAGGGAAAAAGACCAAGCTTACTTACCAACCAGCTCGCAGACAACCAAATCAACCTGTCTAACAGTATGCGTTAAAAGCGGGGGTTTAGTCTGCACGCATTTGCAAATGCATGTGTAAGCCACAGAGCCTCGCCACTACACCCTGGTATCTATGGTCCCTAACACTAACTTATAAGTGTCTCCACAGCGGAAGCACATGCATTCTGATGGATAGGTGAGGGCAGGTGGACTGAAGGGGAGCCCACCCCTTCTTAAAGGTACAGGAGCACACTAAGCACCCACTGAGGCAACGCACTGACACCTTTCACAGCCGTTAGGCTACATGCTGGGTGCTCAGTGTGCTCCTGTACCTTTTAAGAAAGGGTGGGCTCCCCTTCAGTCCACCTGCCCTCACCTATCCATCAGAATGTATGTGCTTCCACTGTGCAGACACTTATAAGTTAGTGTTAGGGACCACAGATACCAGGGTGCTGTGGCGAGGCTCTGTGGCTTACGCATGCATTTGCAAATGCTTGCAGACTAAACCCCTGCTTTTAACGCATACTGTTAGACAGGTTGATTTGGCTGTCTGCGAGCTGGTCGGTAAGTAAGCTTGGTCTTTTTCCCTTGGATTTATCCTTGGCTCTGTTTATATCTTATGTCGCCCCCCAATGCTGCTTACTGCGATGGCCAGTTATAGATGGGGCTGTGGCGCTTTTTTTTATCTCACTGTATGCCTGGAAAATGTTGTTAACTCTCTAATTAAAGAAGATTAGGGTTGAAATGGCTATACTGGAGCCAGCACCTTTAAAAACAAATCAGCCACTGACACCTTAACGTTCTAACTTAACATGTTACTTTTAAAGTGCACCTATTATTTAAACACATATTTCACATCAATCAATAGGACAAAAGTGTCTCTTTCTTGCCCCACATTTAAAAAAAAAAAAAAAGCCATTGAACCCAGACTCCATCATGTGACCTAAACCAAGGGCAGTCTACATCACATGGTACGTGGTAACCAAGATCTTAATGAGTGCCTTAACTGATCAGAGTAAGTTATGTTCACTAACACAGATTGTGCCTTGGAAAATAGTAAGACATTTAGTTCAGGAAGAGCTACAAAAACTGTTATGAGCCAGCACGACCTTTACAAAATTATTTGTTAAAGTTTTGAGTAGCGAGTGAAATGTTATCTAGGGTTGTCCCGATACCACTTTTTTAAGACCGAGTACAAGTACCGATACTTTTTTCCAAGTACTCGCCGATACCGAATACCGATACTTTATTTTTATCTCTTTTAAAAAAAAAAATATTTTTTTTTTTACAATTTTCTTTTTTCTTTTTTACAATTTATTTTATTTATTTATTTATTGATTTTTTACAATGTTTTCTTTTTTTAAGGGGGTGGGGGGTGGACAGTGTCAGTGTGTTTTTTTTCTTCTATTTTATTTTATTTATTTTTTTACAATTCATTTCTTTATTATTTTTTTTTTATTGCATTTTTTTATTTTTTTATCAGCCCTGTTGGGGGGCTTTGGTGAGATATCAGGGGTCTTAACAGACCTCTGACATCTCCCCTTTGAGACAGAGAAAGGGACTAGGGACAGATTCCCCAGTCCCTTTCTCAGCAGCCTCAGCTGCGCTGAAAATGAATGGAGAGAAGACAGCGGCTCCTCTCCATTCATAAACTGAAACATTGTAAACACAGTTTACGATGTTTCAGTTTTGTGAATGAACAGAGTCAGTGATCACTGACTCTGTTCATTCGGAACAGTAAGGAGCCGGGTTTACCGGCTCCTACCTCGGCTCTCCATCCTGACAGTAAGAGGGGGTGGAGGAGGAGAACGGAAGGGGATGGCAGCACGGAGGGAGACATCAGAATGGAGGGCGGTCACGGACGGAGGGAGACACCAGAGTGGAGGGGGTCGCGGACGGAGGGAGACACCAGAGTGGAGGGGGTCACGGACGGAGGGAGACACCAGAGTGGAGGGGGTCACGGACGGAGGGAGACACCAGAGTGGAGGGGGTCACGGACGGAGGGAGACACCAGAGTGGAGGGGGTCACGGACGGAGGGAGACACCAGAGTGGAGGGGGTCACGGACGGAGGGAGACACCAGAGTGGAGGGGACACGAGACCGCAGAACGGAGGGGGGCTGGAGGAGGATGCGGGGACAGTCAGCGGTGATCGTGTGTGAGTTACAAGCACCGATCACCGCTGATTTCACTACAGCAGCTTAAAGGGGGGGGAGAGGCGGAGAGACTTTTAAATCTATACAGCGGTGATCGGTGCTTGTAACTCTCCCACGCACTGATCACCGCTGACTGTCCAGGTATCGGGTGAAGCATCGGGAGCATTTGCCCGAGTACAAGTACTTGGGCAAATGCTCTGTATCGGTACCGATACCGATACTAGTATCGGTATCGGGACAACCCTAGTTATAACTGTCTGTCAGAGGCCTTTAAAGTGGTTGTAAACCTGTTACAACCACTTTTACCTACAGGTAAGCCTAGATTAAGACTTACCTGTAGGTGTTCGAAATATCTCCCAAACCTCCACGGTTTAGGAGATATTTACAAATGAGACGGGCGCCAATGTCTACGGCGCAGGCGCACTTTAGAAACCTTAAGAAACGGCGAGCGTGCCGTTTCTAAAGGAGATTGTGCCGTGACGTCATCGCAGCTCCGGCCAATCACAGCGCCGGAGCCGCGATACCTGGAAGGAAGATGGATGCTTCGTGGAAGAGGGGACAGCAGTGACATCGCAGGCTTCGGTTTCATGTAAGTGACACATAATGGGCTACTATGCGATGCATAGTAGCCCATTATGCTTTACCTTTGCAGGGAAACAAAGAGGAAGTAAAACCCATCAGGGTTTACTTCCTCTTTAATTACTCATTGCCTTATCAGACAGTGGTGTTATTGCTGTATGCATACTTCCTGAAAAGATTTTTACCAAAGCCAGTAAGGGCAAATTTCCCTAATTTTAAACACAGATGACATTAAAAAACAGTCATCTCATAACAATGTATAACATTTTGAAGCTTTTATCACTTAGCCTTGGTTCACACCAGTGCGGCTTTGAAATCGCACTACTTCAGGGCAAATTTCAAATCGGCAAATCAGTGCGATTTGCACCTCTGATTTAATTGTAGCTAGCGACTTTGTTTAAATGAAGTCAATGCAAGTCGAAAAAAAGTAGTGCAGGAACCTTTTTCTTAGTCGCTGCAATTTGAATGGTTCCATTGCCAGCAATGGAATGCGACTTGTCATGCATGACAAACCGCACCAGTTGGCTAGAGAGCTAACTCAACAGGCTTGGTACGTAAAGTTAAGTGCACAGAAAACTTTATTCCAATGACATTTAAACTTACTAAAATCATATTAAAATCACCACCTTTTATTGTCAGACCCTGAGTTCATATATAATGCAACACTCTGTAAAAAAAGTAAAATTTGCACAAAAGAAAAAACTTGGTACATTGAGATAAAGCTGATATGACTATGGCTCCTGAGGGTCAAACAAATAGCATGAAAACCCAGGTCATGAAAAGGGGGCTTTTCCAAATGCAAACGAAAAAAAAAAATCAGAGGTGGAGGGGCCTTTTCATATGGTTTTGATCCTAATCTCTCTTCCTCCATCTATCATGTATGGCTGTTAATTAGCATGCAGAGGGGGTTAAAGGATATACAGATCATTATGGGTGAGAACTAAAATTCACCAAAATTCATCAATTCAAGGCACATTTAATTTTAGAATTTTTCGGTGAATTCATTACTGTGTAAACCTGAATGTCATCCCTATTTAAAATCACTTGAATAATATACTTAAATGGAGCTTATATTGTCTTTATAGGCATTACTTAGAACCCCCCTTTTACAAAGATTCTAAGATAGATATATAATATTATGATATAGGTACAACTTCTTTTCAAAAGTTTTCAAATGATATTTGTCCAAAGCTATTGGGTATAAGGTTGTATTATTATTCAAAAACAAGTTGAAGGCTTATCTAATTGTAACACAGCACCTACAGATATCCGATTTACACATGAATATCTCGCCAGGTTTTTCTACTCTTGGTATATGCTTTTCTCAAGATATATTTAATATACTACCCATGGCATCCAATCAGAATATCCATAGGCATATAATGTCTTGGACATTCAAAAAATAAATCTTGCAATGTTTTCAAACAGATAGTGTCAGTACTCATAGTTACATAGTAGATGAGGTTGAAAAAAGACACAAGTCCATCAAGTCCAAGCTATGTGTGTGATTATATGTCAGTATTACATTGTATACCCCTGTATGTTGTGGTCGTTCAGGTGCTTATCTAAAAGTTTTTTGAAACTATCGATGCTCCCTGCTGAAACCACCACCTGTGGAAGGGAATTCCACATCCTTGCCGCTCCTACAGTAAAGAACCCTCTACGCAGTTTAAGGTTAAACCTCTTTTCTTCTAATTTTAATGAGTGGCCACATGTCTTATGAAACTCCCTTCCGCGGAACCGTTTTATCCCTATTGTGGGGTCACCAGTATGGTATTTGTAAATTGAAATCATATCCCCTCTCAAGTGTCTCTTCTCCAGAGAGAATAAGTTCAGTGCTCGTAACCTTTCTTCATAACTAATATCCTCCAGTCCCTTTATTAGCTTTGTTTCCCTTCTCTGTACTCGCTCCATTTCCAGTACATCTTTCCTGAGGAACTGGACAGCATACTCCAGGGGAGGCCGGACCAGAGTCTTGTAGAGTGGGAGAATTATCGTTTTTTTTCTTGAGTTAATCCCCTTTTTAATGCATGCCAATATTCTGTTTGCTTTGTTAGCAGCAGCTTGGCATTGCATGCCGTTGCTGAGCCTATCATCTACTAGGACCCCCAGGTCCTTTTCCATCCTTGATTTCCCCAGAGGTTCTCCCTGCAGTGAGTAGATTGTATTCATATTTTTGCCACCCAAATGCATTTTTTTACATTTTTCCCACATTAAACCTCATTTGCCATGTAGTTGCCCACCCCATTAATTTGTTCAGATCTTCTTGCAAGGTTTCCACATCCTGCAGAGAAGTTATTGCCCTGCTTAGCTTAGTATCTTCTGCAAATACAGAGATTGAACTGTTTACCCCATCCTCCAGGTCGTTTAAGAACAAATTAAATAGGATTGGTCCCAGCACAGAACCCTGGGGGACCCCACTTTCCACCCCTTACCATTCTGAGTACTCCCCATTTATCACCACCCTCTGAACTCACCCTTGTAGCCAGTTTTTAATCCACGTACTCACCCTATGGCCCATGCCAACGGACCTTACTTTGTACAGTAAACCAGTGTTTCTCAAGTTCAGTCCTCAAGGCGCACCAACAGGTCATGTTTTCAGGATTTCCCTCAGATGAAATGGCTGTGGTAATTACTAAGGCAGTGAAACTGATCAAATCACCTGTGCAAAATAATGGAAAGCCTGAAAACATGACCTGTTGGGGCGCCTTGAGGACTGGAGTTGAGAAACACTGCAGTAAACGTTTATGGGGAACTGTGTCAAATGCTTTTGCAAAATCCAGATACACCACGTCTACGGGCCTTCCTTTATCTAGATGACAGCTCACCTCCTCATAGAAGGTTAATAGATTGGTTTGGCAAAAACGATTCTTTATGAATCCATGCTGCTGATTACTGCTAATGATACAGTTTTTATTACCTAAATCTTGTATATAGTCCTTTATCATCCCCTCCAAGGGCTTGCATACTATTGATGTTAGGCTAACTGTTCTGTAGGTCCCAGGGATGTATTTTGGTCCTTTTTTAAATATTGGTGCTACATTGGCTTTTCTCCAATCAGATGGTACCATTCCAGTTAGTAGACTGTCAGTAAAAATTAGGACCAATGGTCTGGCAATTACTTGACTGAGTTCCGTAAGGACCCTCGGGTGCAAGCCATCTGGCCCCGGTGACCTATTAATGTTAAGTTTTCCAAGTCTATTTCTAATTCTGTCCTCTGTTAGCCATGAGGGTGCTTCCTGAGATGTGTCATGAGGATAAACACTGCAGTTTTGGTTACTGGAGCCCCCCGATTGCCTCGTAAAGACTAACCAGATTTCCTTCCTCATTCTTTATGGGGCTAATATGGTCTGTCCTCCCGTTTTTACTGTTTATATACTTATAGAATTTCTTGGGATTTTTTTGCTCTCCTCCGCTATGTGTCTTTCGTGTTCTATCTTAGCCGCCCTAATTGCTACCTTACATTTCTTGCTGCATTCTTTGTAAAGTCTGAATGCTGATGATGATCCCTCAACCCAGTATTTCTTGAAGGCCTTCTCCTTTGTTTTTATATGCAGTTAAGCCATCCAGGACTTTTGTTCGCTCTTTTTTAAATTTATTTCCCAATGGGATGCACTGGCTAATGCCCTTATTTAATATGCTCTTAAAGCAAACCCCTCTCTCCTCTGTGTTCTTTGTTCCTAAGATTTTATCCCAATTTATATCTTCAAGCAATGTGCATAGTTTAGGGAAGTTTTAAAATTCAGTGTTTTTGTGATCCCCTTATGTTCCCATTTGTGTGATTTATACTGTCATGGATATGCAGTAATGTTGTCTGCCATCTTACCTTCCTCCTCTTGTGTTCACCTTAGAGGCCAGACTCTCCTCACCTGGCTGCTTTTATAATCTTTCCTCCCAGCCTGGCTCCACCCCAGGCCCTATCACAGAACTCTATATTAACCTGTGCACTGCAAGTCTGCCTTGCTGATCAACGTATTTGTTAAGCATTGTGTGTTTGGGTTCCTGCCTACCGTGTGCTCCGTCTGTCTCTGTGTTTCGATATTGGCTTGTTTCCGACTATCCCTATCTGCTAGTGACCTTGACCTTCGGCTTGTCCTTCGTTTATCCGTGTCTGCTTGTTGCCCTGACCTTGGCTTTTCCCCTCACTATTCTTGTATCCTGTGCTGCTGCTTCCCCTCTATCCTCTTTACCCTACGGAGCGTGAGCTAGGGGACTCTGGGGGCCGCGTCCTGGACCCAGCTGCAGCGTAGGCCATCCTCACCACTAGAGGCTCTGGTGAAAGCCTGCTGGGTCTTAGACTCCGCACCCTGGGGAATCTTGGGCTCTAACTCCCTGTGGATCCCTGTTGTGCTCCACTGGTCCCGCTTTCCACAACCACCCAGTGTCCCATCCGCAGTCAGCCATAGGGTTCACTACCTTGTGGTGCACTCCTGACCCCCAACGGTGTGCATCTGTCATCTGGCCACAGGTGACCTGACAGTTTGATCAGCCATGGACCCGGCTGACGTGCCGCTTTCCATAGATGATCCATTACAGGGCATAGTCCACAGACTTTAGGCCCGGGAATCGAATCAGACTCAGGTGATGCGATTCCTCCAGGATCTGGCTTCCCGCTTCGAGCAGCTTCAGGTCTCCTTGGGAACCCCAAGTCCGCAACCTCAAGCACAATCAGCTACTAGACCTATTCCAGTCACAGCCACACATTCACTACAACTGCCAACTCCGTCCCATTTCTCTGGGGACTCCAAGGTCTGCAGGGGGTTCCTCAGCCAATGCACTATTCATTTTGAGCCCCAGCCCCAAAACTTCCTGTCTGATCGGGCAAAGGTAACCTATATCATCTCCCTCCTCTCCGGTGAAGCTTTAGCCTAGGCAGCCCCTCTGTGGGAACTGAATGATTCTGTGGTTTTTAGCCTGTCTGACTTCTTAAAACTTTTTCGGAATATCTTCGAAGAACCGGCTCGTGTCTCTTCAGCGGCCAGCGCCCTTTTACGTCTCCGCCAAGAGTCTGCTTCTGTGGGACAGTATGCTCTTCATTTCCGCATTCTGACGGCTGAGTTAAACTGGAACAATGAGGCCTTAGTCGCAACCTTTTTGCATGGCCTTTCTGATAGAGTGAAGGATGAATTAGCAGGAAGAACCATTCCCACTGATCTGGACGGAGTTATCTCATTGTGTAACCAGATCGATATTCGCTTTCAGGAAAGGACCCTAGAAAAGCGACACCAGCACTCCTTGGTTCTTAGTCAGCCTGAGCTCCCCTCTCTTCGACCAGTAGAGCATCTCCTGCCATCTGAGGAACCCATGCAGCTGGGTCGGACCAGGCTATCCCCCGAGGAACGTGCTAAGCGCAGAACTCTTGGCATGCGTCTCTACTGTGGGGGCAAAGGTAATTTTCGTGACACTTGCCTTCTTCGCCCGGAAAAACGCTCAGGTCCAATACATCTGGAAGGTGGAGTTTTGGACCCAGAAATATCACCTTCACCGTCTCGTCTTCTTCTTCCTGTGTTCCTTCATGTTGGCGCTTCTTCTCATTCGGTCTCGGCATATCTGGATTCCGGAGCCGCTGGCAATTTCATGGACTGGAAAAATCGCATCTTCCATGAGACTCACCCTTTTGCCTCTCACCACGCCATTGGTGGTCTTGGCGATTGATGGCGCTGTTCTCCCAGGGGGTCCTATCCGCTTCCAGACCCTCCCTGTTAAGATGTCATGCATCTGTCATCTGGCCACAGGTGACCTGACATACTGAAGCTAATTGACCTGTGGTCGCTGTTTCCTAAATTGCCCCTTATTTCCACATCTGTGATCAGGTCTGTATTGTTGGTAATCAGTAGATCTAGTAATGCTTTGTTTCTAGTTGGTGCGTCTACCATCTGACCCATGAAATTGTCCTGCAAGACATTTAGGACCTGGCGAGCCTTAGACAAATTATGCGGTTCCTTCCGCCCAGTCTATGTCTGGATAATTAAAATCCCCATTATGATGACACTTCCAATCCTTGCTGCTAATCCAAATTGTGATAGGAGGTCCATCTCCCCCGCCTCCCTCAGGTTAGGGGGCCTATAGCATACTCCCAGTATTATTTTCCCCTTAGTTTCATCCCTTTGGAGCTCTACCCATTAGCATTCCACCTCCTCCCTAGCTCCCTTAGTGATGTCATCTCTCACATTAACTTGTACATTATTCTTGATATACAGGCATCCCCCTCTCCCTTTTGTACCCTCTCCATCCCTGCGAGAAAGGGAATACCCTTGAATAGTTGCCAGCCAATCATGAGAGCTGTTGAACCAAGTCTCTGAAATTCCCACAAAATCAAAATCCTCTTCGTACAACAGTATCTCTAGTTCTCCCATCTTGGCCGTCAGGGTCCTGGCATTGGTGAACATGCCACGAAGTTTAGACCAGTGACATACTGTTCTCTTATTGGGTGTTCCGAGATTGCAAATAGGACTTGTTACTGTACTTACCTCGGGTTAATGTGCTTTAGTCAACCTACCACTAGAGCCCCAATACTACCCTCTGGAATATGTTCCGAGCTGACTCTCTACACCTCTGGAGCCCCTCTAACTTGTCGGCCATCTTCACTCCCAGAAGATCTGCACCCTCCTCATTTAAGTGCAGTATGTCCCTTCTATAGAACTGGTGACCGACTGAGAAGTCGGCCCAGTTCTCCAGGAACCTAAACCCCTCCTTACTACACCAGCTCCTCAGCCACTTGTTTACTTCCCTAATCTCCCTGCCTTTCTGATGTGGCTCAAAGGTACCGGTAGTAATTCTGAGAATACTACCTTGCAGGTCCTCTTCCTCAATTTAGCTCCTAAGTCCCTTAAATCGTTCTTTAGGTCATTCCATCTGCCTCTGACTTTGTCATTGGTGCCAACGTGCACCATGACAGCCGGGTCTTCCCCAGTACCTCCCAGTAATCTGTCCACCAGATCCGGGATGTGTCGAACTCGAGCGCCCGGTAGACAGCATACAGTTCAGCGCTTCAGGTCTTTGTCACAGATTGCCCTCTCTGTCCTTCTTCTGAGTCCCCTACCACCAGAATCTGTCTTTCCTTTCCCTTCGCTTCCCCACCACTCTCACTGGAGGAGTTATTCCCCTGGCAGCTAGGGGAGTCCCTCAGCTCCAGCAGTGCTGGTCCCAGACTGGTTTCACCAATGTCACTCAATGGAGCGTACTTATTGAGGATGTTCCAGCCCAGGATCGGCCTCCCTGACACTTTGCCCTCTAACCTTCCTAACGGTCACTAGTGATGAGCCGAACACCCCCGGGTTCGGTTCGCACCAGAACCCGCGAACAGACCGAAAGTTCGCACGAACATTAGAACCCTATTAAATACAATGGATGCGAACGTTCGAATTCTAAAGTGCTAATTATAACGACTATTATCCATGTTATTGTCCTAAACAGAGTTTGGGAACCCGGGTTCTGCACCAGGGGACATGTATCAATGCAAAAAGAAGTTTTAAAAACGGCCGTTTTTCGGGAGCAGTCATTTTAATGATGCATAAAGTGAAAAAAAAAAGTCAAATATTCCTTTAAATATTGTACCTGGGCGGTGTCTAAAGTATGCCTGTGAAGTGCCACGGGTTTCCCGTGTTTAGAACTGTCCCTGCACAAAATTACATTTCTAAAGGAAAAAAAAGCCATTTAAAACTGCTTGCGGCTTTAATGTAATGTCTGGTCCCGGTAATATGGATGAAAATCTTTAAGAAAAATGGCATAGCTACCCCATCACCCCCCCCCCCCTACCCCAGCCCATTACCAGCCCCTTTGGGTCTTGTATGGATATTAAAGGGAACCCCGCACACAAAATAAAAAAGGCCCTATATACTCTGAACAGCCGTATACAGGCGGTGCATACAAGACAGGGACTGTAGGTTTGTTCTTATGTAGAATCTGTTTGTAATTTTGAACAGCTACATTGTTTAAGTGTAGCTCCAGCCCAAATACCTATTTTTAAGCTTTTTGGAAAACATAGGGAAGGGTTATCACCCCTGTAACATTTGTTTTGCTGTCTGTGCCCCTGTTCAGAACATTTCACCTCACTTTGCGTCCCAATGACAACTGTTTTTGAAATGTGGTGTTTTTATTGAAACAAGGATTGGTGATAAAGCATCAGTAGAGAGGAGACACCTTTCTCCCATATTAATTCTTACAGGAGAGAATTTTCCTTCCATGGGGTAGATTTCCTCTCACTTCCTGTTGTCTTCTTCCGTTTGCAAGTAGTAGTCGTTTGTAAGTTGGATGTTTGAAAGTAGGGACCTGCCGTATATACTCTGCAGAAATTGGCCCCTTAGGTGTTGGTGTTGGCACAACACTGTAAGCACTCACAGTTACTCTTGGTGGGTGCTGGAACGCCCTGCTGTCAACTATTATATCAGGAATTGTAATAACATATAATTGTTGAACAGTGGTAGTAAAAATTGGGCCTTTGATGGTGGTGCTGGTGCCACAACACTGTAAGGCCTGACAGTTACTCTTGGTGGGCGCAGCAATGGGCCCTGCTGTGAATTATTAGATCAATAATTATAATTGCATGCCCCTGTTGAACAGGGGCTGAAAAATTGGGCCTTTGGTGGTGGTGGTGGTGGTGGTGGTGGTGGTGGTGTTGACACAACACTGTAAGGCCTGACAGTTACTCTTGGTGGGCCCAGCAATGGGCCCTGCTGTGAATTATTAGATCAATAATTATAATTGCATGCCCCTGTTGAACAGGGGCTGAAAAATTGGGCCTTAGGCACTGGTGGCACAACACTGCAACCCCTCACAGATACTGTACTTGGAGCACAGCAATGAGGCCTGTTGCAAAGTATTGCATCAAAAATTGTAATTACACGCCCCTGTTAAACAGGGGCTGAAAAATTGGGCCTTAGCCACTGGTGGCGGCACCCATAAACCAAAATGATCTTCCAAGCTATCATCATTAATCGGATCATTGAGGAGGAGGAGGAGGATAGCCAGTCAACATAACAGCACAGGCACTCAGAATCAGCATCAGTCTTGAAGGGATGTGACATTTTAAAATCAATTAGTCTGTTATATCAGCATCAGGTGTGTGGTAGCTGGTGGTGATCCAAGACTGGTTCATCTTGATGAAAGTCAGTCGATCAACCGAGTCGGTGGACAGGCGCACCCTGTGATACGTGACAAATCCTCCAGCAGCACTGAATGTGCGTTCTGAAAGAACGCTGGATGCAGGACAGGCCAGTAGCTCAATTGCATACTGTGCAAGCTCTGGCCAGTGATCCATCCTCAAGACCCAGTAAGCCAGAGGATTTTCGGTGGGGAAGGTGTCCAAGTCTGACCTTGCCCCTAGGTATTCCTGCACCATGTATATCAGACGCTGGCGATGGTTGCTGGAACCGATCATACTTTGGGGCTGCGGACTAAAGAATTGTCTGAACGCATTGGTCAGACAGCCACCTTCCCCACCGCTCCTTCTTTGACTGCCCGAAGCCTCAGCAACTCGTTGTCCAGGACCAGGAGTTTGTAACCTCCCAGTCTCTGGGAACGCGTTGCACAGACCTTTCTGCAAGGCCTCCCAGAGTTGTCTCATCCTCTGCTCCCTCTGCGACGGTAAGATAAGGTCCGCAACCTTACCCTTGTACCGTGGATCAAGGAGAGTGGCCAGCCAGTAATGGTCCCTCTCCTTGATCCGAAGAATACGAGGATCCTTCCGCAGACTTTGCAGGATCAGGGAGACCATGCAGCGTAGGTTAGCTGAGGCATTCAGTCCGGAGTCCTCTGGGTCACTAAGGACGACATGATCCGCAGCCACCTCCTCCCAGCCACGTACAAGTCCACTGGTTTCTTGGGACTGTAAATCATCCCTAAAAGACTGCTGCTGATGATGCTGAGTGCCAGCCTCCACCTCCATGCTGACACAATCCTCCTCCTCCTCCTCCTCCTCCTCTTCCTGTGCGATGGGTGGGACAGAAGGAACACTGTCTGGGTAAAGGGGGCCTTGAGAGGCAAGGAAGTCCTCCTCTTCCTGCCTCTGTTCTGCCTCAAGTGCCCTGTCCATTATTCCACGCAGCGTGTGCTCCAACAGGTGGACAAGAGGTACAGTGTCACTGATGCATGCACTGTCACTGCTCACCATCCTCGTGGCCTCCTCAAATGGTGCCAGGACAGTGCATGCATCCCTGATCATGCCCCACTGGCGTGGTGAAAAAAACCCGAGCTCCCCTGACCCTGTCCTGGTGCCGTAGTCGCACAGGTACTCATTGATGGCCCTCTGCTGCGTGTGCAGCCGCTGCAGCATGGCCAACGTTGAGTTCCACCTGGTGGGCATGTCACATATAAGGCGGTTCTTGGGCAGGTTCAACTCCTTTTGCAGCTCAGCCAGGCGAGCACTGGCATTATAAGATCTGCGGAAATGCACACAGACTTTCCTGGCCTGCCTCAGGACATCCTGTAAGCCCGGGTACCTGCCCAAGAACCACTGCACCACCAGGTTAAGGACGTGAGCCACACAGGGCACATGGGTCAGTTGTCCCTGTCGGAGGGCGGAGAGGAGGTTGGTGCCATTGTCGCAAACCACCATTCCTGGCTTAAGCTGGCGTGGCGTCAACCACCTCTTGGCCTGCCCCTGCAGAGCAGACAGGACCTCTGCCCCAGTGTGGCTCCTGTCCCCCAAACACACCAGCGCAAGCACGGCATGGCATCTTTTTGCCTGCGTACTTGCGTAGCCCCTTGAACGCCTACGGAGCACCGCTGGTTCCGAGGACAAAGCACAGGAAGAGGCCATGGAGGAAGAAGAAGAGGAGGGGGTGGAGGAGAGAGGTGTGTCACAACCAGTAGTAGCATTTTGGAGGCGTGGAGGTGGAACAACCTCCAACACTACTGCACCTTGTCCTGCATCCTTCCCAGCTGCCAAAAGAGTGACCCAATGGGCCGTGAAAGAAAGGTAACATCCCTGTCCATGCCTGCTGGACCATGAGTCAGCGGTAATATGCACCTTACCGCTGACCGCCCTGTCCAGCGAGGCCAAGACATTGCCTTCCACATGCCTGTAGAGAGCCGGAATCGCCTTCCGTGAGAAAAAGTGGCGTTTGGGAACCTGCCACTGAGGAACCGCACATTGCACAAACTCACGGAAGGGGGCCGAGTCTACCAACTGAAAAGGCAGCAGTTGAAGCGCTAGCAATTTAGCCAAGCTAGCATTCAACCGCTGGGCATGTGGATGGCTGGGAGTGAACTTCTTTTGACGGTCCAGCAGCTGGGGCAGGGAAATTTGCCTGCTAGAATCGGACGTCGGTGTACTGCTAGCAGAGTGGCCGCAAGTACTTGGCTGTGACACACCTAATTCTACACCTTCATTCCTCTCAGTGCAGGTTTCAGAGAGGACTGAAGGTATAGTGGGGTTGGAGATCCGCTTTGTTCTTTGGTGTGGGTCTTTAAGGTAGGCTTGCCAACGAGCTGCATGGCAGGTCAACATATGTCTGATCAAGCATGTGGTGCCCAAGCGGCTGATGTTTTGGCCACGCGATATACGCTTGAGACATATGTTGCAAACAGCAGCTGTGCGATCTGATGCACTCGCCTCAAAAAAGGCCCACACCAAAGAACTTTTTGAATGACGGGCAGAGGCAGCGCCCTGCACAGGCGGAGCTCTGCGGTGTGATTCCGTCGGTGTGCTGCCCATACGCTGGCCACCCAAGGGCATCCTGCCTCATTGGAGATGTGCCTCCTCCTCATCCTCCTCCTCCTCCTCTCTCCTATTAGGCACCCACGTGGAGTCAGTGACCTCATCATCCCCTCCCTCCTCATCACTGGAGCCAATCTGGCAGTATGCTGCAGCTGCTGGAGCATGACTGCCAGATTGGTGTCCTTCTTGAGCATCCCCTCTCTCTGCTCTCATGCTACTGCCTTCCTCTATCTGGGTATCATCATCAGATCCTTCGAAACGCTGGGCATCCTCCTGGAGCATGTACCCAACACTGTGCTCAAAGAGTTCGGGGGACTCCTCAGGAGGAGGACATGGTAGGTCTAGGGAAGGATTGACTAATGAAGATAATGATACCAGAGAAGAGGACGCTTTGGCAGCTGCTTTGCCAGTACCCTGAGCCTGGGTGAGAGAGGATGAGGAGGATGAGGTGGGCTTGGTCATCCACTCTACCAAGTCTTCGGCATGATGTGGCTCAACATGTCCAGCTGTCGAAAAGAAGGACAAGCGTGTCCCATGGCCATGTGCTGATGACAATGCACCGCGTCCACGACCAGCACTGTTGCCCCCAGACACAGAGCCTGCTTGCCCTCTTTTTTTGCCTCCTGACTGTCTGCCTCTCCTTGTTTGCCTTCCAGACATTTTAATGGATGGCCTGCAGGGAGATGGGAAAAACAGCAATAAGGGCTACCTTCAGGTGTATACTGTGCAGGAGGCTTAGCAACAATGACACTGACACTGTCCCCTGCCTATCCTTCTCTGTCCCTAAACGCAAGGATTTGCAATATGCTTCAGCAAGATTGGTTTAGCACAGAATAGCACACTGATGCCGCGTACACACGATCATTTTTCCCGTCGGGAAAAATGAAATATTTTTTTTTCGCCGAGAAATACGATCGTCTGTGGGCTTTATGCCGTTTTTCTCGTTGAGAAAAACGGCAGGAAAAACGACGAGAAAAATTAGAACATGTTCTAAATTTTCTCATCGTTTTTTCCATCATTTTTTTCCGCGGCAGTTTTCCCATAGGGAGACACTGCCGCGGAGCCCACAGACGGTCGTTTTTCTCAACAAAGAAAAAAATGACGGGAAAAACGGTCGTGTGTGGGGGAAAATGCCGTTCCCTCATTTTTCATTTAATTTCATGTCGTGATTCACGGCGGTGTTTTCACCGCCGTGAATCACGATCGTGTGTACGCGGCATGACAGTTTCCCTCACTGTCCTTCTCTGTCCCTACAAACAAGATTTAGCACAGAATAGCACACTGATAGTTTCCATGAGTGTCCTTCTCTGTCCCTAAACTCAAGGATTTCAAATATGGTTCAGCAAGATTGGTTTAGAACAGAATAGCACACTGACACTTTCCCTCACTGTACCTCTCTGTCCCTAAACTCAAGGATTTCAAATATGGTTCAGCAAGATTGGTTTAGAACAGAATAGCACACTGACAGTTTCCCTCACTGTCCTTCTCTGTCCCTACAAACAAGATTTAGCACAGAATAGCACACTTAAGCCCCATACACACTATCAGTTTTCTTGCAGGTTTTTCTCTTCAGGTTTACCAAAACCATCTAATATGAGGTCAAACCTTAAGAGTTTCAATTCGTATGCAATCAGGCAGGCCCTTGCACTACATGGTTTTGGTAAACCTGAAGAGAAAAACCTGCAAGAAAACTGATAGTGTGTATGGGGCTTGATAGTTTCCACGAGTGTCCTTCTCTGTCCCTAAACTCAAGGATTTCAAATATGGTTCAGCAAGATTGGTTTAGAACAGAATAGCACACTGACACTTTCCCTCACTGTACCTCTCTGTCCCTAAACTCAAGGATTTCAAATATGGTTCAGCAAGATTGGTTTAGAACAGAATAGCACACTGACACTTTCCCTCACTGTCCTTCTCTGTCCCTACAAACAAGGTTTAGCACAGAATAACACACTGACACTCTCCCTACCTATCCTTATTTGTCACTAAACACAAGGAATCCAGGATTAGTAAAGGAAAAAAAATGACACTGTCTCTGCCTATGCTTCTCTTTCCCTGCTCCGGAACACACTACACAAGGCCGCCGCGCTGGCGGCCTTTTATAGTGTGGGGCGTGTACTAACCCCCCTCAGCAATAATTGGCCACAGGCATCCTGCCTGTGGCCAATCATTGCTCTCCTCGCTGCCGGCGCTGTGATTGGCCAAGCATGCGGGGTCACAGTGCATGCTTGGCCAATCACAGCGCCTGGATGACACTGCGATGGCGTAGTGCATTGTGGGCCGTTCGCGTCACTCGAATTTGGCGCGAACGGCCCAAATCGTTCGTTCTTCGTCGAACGATCGAACAGCCGATGTTCGAGTCGAACGTATGTTCGACTCGAACACAAAGCTCATCCCTAACGGTCACCCATCTACTCTTTTCTAGTGCCTGCACCTCTTTGTCTCCAACCGCCTCTGTGCTGGCCCCTGCCGTCATCTGATGGGTACGTTCCCAGATCTCCTTTAGTATTATGGTCTTCTCACTGCTGACGGTTGCTTCCGTAGATTCAGAACCTGGACTTCCAGGGAAACAATGTGCTTACATTTTGCACAACAATATTCGCCCTTGATCAGATGATCAAGGAACACATACATGCCGCAAGATGTACGCATCTCCACACCCGCCGGGCATTGTACCTACTAATTTAATGAGGATTGGGGACTATACCCTGTTAAAATTAACTAACAACTAGCTTCCTGACACTAATACTCAACAATACACAGGTACTCAACAATACAATACACAGGTACTCGCAGCCCAAGTGCACTCGCAGCCCATGTGTACATACAGTCCACGTGCACTCGCAGCCCATGTGTACACACAGTCCACGTGCACTGGCAGCCCTACTCAAGTGTTATCCAGGCAGTGAAGTGTTAGTAGTTTTCTTCTGCCACTTTGGGGTTGATTTTATTAAAACTGGAAAGTGAAAAATCTGGTGCAGCTGTGCATGGTAGCGAATCAGCTTCTAACTTCAGCTTGTTCAATTAAGCTATGACAAAAATCCTGGAAGCTGATTGGTTTCTATGCAAAGCTGCACCAGATTTTGCACTCTCCAGTTTTAGTAAATCAACCCCTTTGTGTCCAATAATCCAATAACTAGCAAAGCTTTATAGGTTCCAAAAACAAGTGCTGGACTGGTGCTCAATCTATAAAAATCATGTTGAGTCCCAAACAGCCCTTTGTTCAGGCATGAATTCAAGATCTGGCAGGACTGTACCAATCTCCTAACTAGTTTTGTCATGTAACAATAACTTCCTCAGAGGCACAAACATGGTGCTAAATTTAAGAATATTTATTGCAGTGTAATGATAAAATATTGCACACTGTATACTATAGATAGCCGCATACTGTATTATGCTTTGGCCTAAGGTTTTTGGTGTACATGAAGACTAAGTAAAACTGTGGTGTCTCAAGAAGACAGCATAGCATTATGAAATTATACTTTCTGAATAGGCTGTTTAGTCATAGAAGTGGTTCTGAGATCTCAGCCCAAGGTTTGAACATAGTCTGATGCCGCGTACACACGTTCAATTTTTTCGACGGTGAAAACACCGTCGAGAAAATCGACGTGAAAAACGAGGAACAGCTTGTTCCCCCCACACACGGCCGTTTTAAATGACATTTTTTTTTGGTTGAAAAAAACGACCGTGTGTGGGCTCCCCGGCAGTGTTTCCCTATGGGAAAACTGCCGCGGCAAAAAACGACGGGAATCACGACGAGAAAAATTAGAGCATGTTCTAATTTTTCTCGTCATGATTAATGCCGTTTTTCCCGTCGAGAAAAACGACAAAAAGCCCACAGACGATCATTTTTCTCGTCCAAAGGAAAAAATGTCATTTTTCTCAACGGGAAAAATGATCATGTGTACGCGGCTTTAGGTCAGTGAAGAAATCTAGAATGGAGGCAGAGAATGTTACTAATCTGTGACAAGAATACATTGTAAGAAGCAATGGAATGGGTGTTGGGGGGGTTCAAGATTTACAGTTTCTATTTTGTTTTAAGACCAATTTTCGAGGTTTCTATGCAGGGATCTGCTGTTGCACCAATAGAAATAGTGGTACGAGCCTACAATGAAGACAAATAATGTGGCTTGTTTGAGAGAAAGAAATGACTGAGGAATAACTTTGGGGGTTTCCAAGCCTCTTGCTTTTCCCTTTTTCATTAATAAAAGTAAAAATAAACGGATGGGGTGATACAAAACTTGCACTATCTGTGTGGCTGAAGGCTTATTCAACAGTTGGGCCTTTCTGCATTATTCAGCAAACCTGTCTACTAAGGCACGTGAACAACAGATATTTAGCTCTTGTGCATGAGATCTCTAGTTTTTTTTGTGCGAGCAATAGGCACAGGAGCACCATCCAGCTCCACTGCCAGCAGCCTGTAAAACTCCATGAGAGGCTGAAAGGCGATGCAGCTGGATGGGGCACCGAATGGTACTAATGTCTTGGGTAGTATTTGCACAGGGATGAATGTCCAGAACACAGACTTCCTGCGCTCTGGGCATTCATCCCTGCACACTACCTTAAATGTTAGTACCACTAACCCCCTCCAACTGCAGCAGCTTTCAATCTCTCATAGAACTTTACAGGCTGTTGGCAGTGGGGCTAGTCAATGCGCCAGACCGGATGCCTGCTGTTCCTCGCTGCGCTGGACATCATCGTTGGAGCCTGGACCTGGAGAGGAGAGATCATCCATCGCTGGACCCCGGAGAGGAGATCACCCATCGCAGGATACCGACAGCGTTGGAGTGGAGACCGAGAGTGGATTACCACTGTTGGAATCTTTTTTAATAATCGACTTATCTCAACGGTGTGTGTGTGTTTTTCTACAATTTTTTACACTTTCTTTGTGAAATGGTAGGGGTACAATGTACCCCTTATCAATTCACATAGGGGGGGCGGGATCTGGGGGTCCCTTTTGTTAAAGGGGTCTTCCAGATTCCCATAACCTCCCTGCCCGCAGACCCCCACAACCACCGGGCAAGGGTTGTGGGGATGAGGCCCTTGTCCCCATCAACATGGGAACATGGTGCTTTGAGGGGTCACAGACCCCCAAAGCATCCTCCCCATGTTTAGGGCATGTGGCCTGGTACGGTTCAGGAGGGGGGGTGCTCTCTCGTCCCCCCCTCTTTTCCTGCGGCCTGCCAGGTTGCGTGCTCGGATAAAGGGTCTGGTATGGATTTTTGGTGGGAACTCCGTGCCATTTTTTTTTTATTTGGCGTGGAGTTCCCCTTAAAATCCATACCAGACCAGAAGGGTCTGGTATGGATATTTGGGGGGAACCCCACGGCATTTTTTTTATTTGATGCAGGGTTCCCCTTAATATCCATACCAGACCTGAAGGGCCTGGTAATTGAATTTGGGGGGACCCCCAAGCATTTTTTTTTTCAATGACTTTCAATTACTTTTCTCTGTATTGCCGGGAGCCGACAATTCATTATAGCCGCGAGTGCTTTTAAATTACTTTTTTTCCCTTCAGAAATGACACTTTGTGCAGGGACAGTTCTAAGCACGGGGAATGAGTGCTACTTTACAGGCATACTATACACACCCCCTAGGTACGAAATTTAAAGGAATATTTCACTTTTATTGTTTCACTTTAAACATTATTAAAATCACTGCTCCTGAAAAAACTGCCGTCTTTAAAACTTTTTTTTTGCATTGATACATGTCCCCTGGGGCAGGACCCGGGTCCCCAAACACTTTTTATGACAATAACTTGCATATAAGCCTTTAAAATTAGCACTTTAGAGTTTTCATGTTCGAGTCCCATAGACTTTAACGGTGTTCGGATGTTCGAACAAATTTATTGCCTGTTCGCATGTTCTGATGCGAACCGAACTAGGGGGTGTTCGGCTCATCCCTAGTGACATACAAAGAAGATCCAATGTTAGGGCATAATAGACAGAATTATTAAAATTAGGAGACCGCAATAGCTAGGATCCTCTTTTTACACCTCGTACACTGCTTACAAGCTGTCTTGATTATCGAGAGAGAAAGGTAGGTTATTCAAAAGACAAGAAGGAGAGAAGGGAAGAGGTTGAGGAAAAATAACAAGGTGGGGGGTAAAGAAATTAAGGAACAAGACCAGTCGGAGTGCCACCATGCTCAAAACCATCTACCCTAAACGGAGTATGTTAGATGGTCTACAGAAAATCATCAAACCTTATAAATGTCTTTGTTTGGTCAGTTTTTCCAGTTTTTCATACACTAAAAAGCATGCTGGACTTGTGCAACTGTTGGATTGTCAGACCACCAGGTTTGGCAAGAATTTTGATTAACAGTGCATGATTATTGGGGATGTTTTGGCCCAATACAGTGTATAATAATTGATAAACTCTTGTCCAGGAACTTTTAATCCTGGGACACTCCCACCATATATTATCTACCCACTGCTCCAAACCCCCACAACAGAGGTCCGAAGTGCTCTGTTTGAACCTAATATGTTAATGAAAATATGGAAAAGAAAGCATGTAAAAATGTGTAAATAACATTTAAAAAATGACATCAAAATGTATGCCTACCCAAAAAATATACTATTCTTTCCCCTTAACACAGACATTTACAGTGCCTTGAAAAAGTATTCATACCCCTTGCAATTTTCCACATTTTGTCATGTTACAACCAAAAACGTAAATGTTTTTTTGGGGGATTTTATGTGATGGACCAACACAAAGTGGCACATAATTGTGAAGTGGAGGAAAATAAATGATTTTCAATTTTTTTACAAAAAAATATCTGAGAAGTGTGGTGTGCATTTGTATTCAACCCCCTTAACTCTGACGCCCCAAACTAAAATCTAGTGGAACCAATTGCCTTCAGAAGTCATCTAATTAGTAGAGTCCACCTGTGTGTAATTTAATCTCAGTATAAATCCAGCTGTTCTGCAAAGCCCTCCGAGATTTTTTAAAGAACCTTAGTGAACAAATAGCATCATAAAGGCCAAGGAACACACCAGACAGGTCAGGGATAAAGTTGTGGAGCAATTTAAAGCAGGGTTAGGTTATAAAAAAAATATCCCAAGCTTTGAACATCTCACAGAGCACTGTTCAATCTATCATCTGAAAATGGAAAGAGTATGGCATAACTGCAAACCTACCAAGACATTGGCATCCACCTAAACTGACAGGTCAGGCAAGGAGAGCATTAATCAGAAAAGCAGCCAAGAGGCCCGTGGTAACTCTAGAGGAGCTTCAAAGGGCTCTGTCCACAGGACAACTGTTAGTTGTGCACTCCACAAATCGGCCTTTATGGAAGAGTGGCAAGAAGAAAGCCATTGTTGAAAGAAAGCCATTAAAAGTCCTGTTTGCAGTTTGCAAGATGCCATGTGGGGACACAGCAAACATGTGGAAGAAGGTGCTCTGGTCAAATGAGACCACAATTTTACTATTTGGCCTAAAAGCAAAATGCTATGTGTGGCAGAAAACTAACACTGCACATCACCCTGAACACACCATCCCCACCGTGAAACATGGTGGTGGTAGCATCATGTTGTAAGAATGCTTTTCTTCAGTAGGGACAGGGAAGCTGGTCAGAGTTGATGGGAAGGTGGATGGAGCCAAATACAGGGCAATCATAGAAGTAAGTGGGTAAGGTGAATTATTGTGCTATCTAAAAAAAAGTGAGAAGCAAAGCAGCTACACAAGAATGTGACAAAAATTCAAAGGTAAGTGGAAGTAAGTATGCAGTGTTAAATAATAAAGCGCTAAATAATAAACAGTAAATTATATATAAATAACTAATAATGTAAACCCAAAAGGGTGTGGTAAACTGTGAAATCACACAAGAGGGTTAGTAAATAAACTGAGTCCATAAACAAAAACTAGTAAAAATATGTAGCAGTGTCCATCACAAGTGATTGAAGAATCAAATAATGAAGATGTTGCCAAAGTTGACAGGCGTCACAGGAAGTATATCTTCTAAATACAGTGGTGTGTCTTAAACACTCTTACCGGAGGTGTTGGACCCGACTGTCAGCGACAACGGATCAATCAGTCTTAGGGGTTCCCAATTGATGGGTAGACCGGATGTCCAAGGGATCCAATGGAACTCCAAACACTCCTTGTAGGAATCTCGGTGGGAGTAGCCAAAGATGGAAATACTGGACCAAGTTGTTCACAACCGGTGCTCAGTCTGACACGGATATTCCGAATGACTCCAGGAACCAAACGACTCAAGGACAATCCAAAAAGTACTCAGTGGATACTAAGTGTTAATTGTCCCCACTGGGGTATCACTACTTGAAAATTGCTGTTCACAGGCGCTCTCCATCCAATCTGACAGAGCATGAGTTATTTTACAAAGAAGAATGGGCAAAAATGTTACTCTCTAGATCAGGGATATGCAATTAGCGGACCTCAAGCTGTTGCTAAACTACAAGTCCCATGAGGCATAGCGAGACTCTGACAGCAGCAAGCATGACACCCAGAGGCAGAGGCATGATGGGACTTGTATTTTTGCAACAGCTGGAGGTCCGCTAATTGCATATCCCTGCTCTAGATGTACAAAGCTGGTAGAAACATACCCAAAAAGACTTGCAGCTGTAATTGCAGCGAAAGGTGGTTCTACAAAGTATTGACTCAGGGGGGCTGAATACAAATTCACGCCACACTTTTCACATATTTATCTGTAAAAAATGTTGAAAACCATTTATCATTTTCTTTCCACTTCACAATTATGTGCCACTTTGTGTTGGTCTATCACATAAAATCCCAATAAAGTATATTTACATTTTTGGTTGCAACATGACAAAATGTGGAAAATGTCAGGGGGTATGAATGCTTTTTCAACGCACTGAACTATTTAATAATGCAGTTTGTTTAATTGCAGCCTTACAATGCCCATTTTAATCTTGCATCCAAAGCAGGCATTTGCAAATTAATCAAACCTTACATACATTAACTATACATGCAACCAATTTTCTTTTATCTTCACTCCTTCAATTCAATGTAATACTATGACATCAGTATTCAGATTCCATTTTTCTTTATTGTTTGCTATTTATTTAAAATGTAAAATCCTTTAATACTCACTTTGTTAGGTGCTGAATTGGAAACTGCCTGTTGAAGCAGGGTCTAGGTGTGTCCAGTCATTTGGAAGTGTGCCTTGCAATCTTAATAAGAAAGTAAAAAAGAGACATGTTTTATTTCACATGACTATTTTATTCTTTAGAACAAGAAGTGTTTTGTGAAAGAATAACTTAATTAAATGCTCTCAGCTCTTGAATGAAGTGACAGATAAAAAGACCAGTAAATCTCATATATAAATGTACGTGACAGTTACAGAAACAAATTGAGAGTTTGTGAAAGCAAGAGTTACTGTATAAAAGCTAAAAGACTTCAGGGCACATTGTTCTTGCTACTCTGTTAAAAAAATGTACTTTGGAGTTTCTGGCAGCGGTTTTCTCGAAATAACATCTTGCTGTAATCTCATTAGTTAATGTACACTAGACCATTTTCATCAAGAAGCAGGAGAAGAGGTTCTTGTTCTGGTTTTAACCATAATAAAAAAAACTTTACTGAAGTATAGTCTGGACATCAAATGTCCCTAAACCGCTTGCATCACAAACCCCTAGGGTTTAACAATACATGACATAGGTAGGATTAAAAGGGACTGAAACTGTGGGAACTGTGCCAAAAAAAGGTGAGTAGAAGACATAGGCATAGCCACCAGTATTGCCTGTGGTCTTTCCACAGTTGATATTCCCATTACTGATTTTCCATACCTTGTTTTGCACTATGTCTGTGTGTGGAGCTGGCCGTCTTTGTAGAAGCACAGGGCTTTGCTTTCTCATGTCAAAACAAACTACATATCCCCCCCTCCCCAATGACTGGTAATCTGGTGACTGATGGATGCAATATTCAAGAAGCAGCAAGGAATTTGTAGGAAGCACAGATCCACATGTTTGCTTTACAGGAACACTGTAAGCAGTCTGTACTTACCTTCTACGTTCTCCAGTGCAATGCCAGCCCACCCCTGAAGCTCAGATAAGTACTTGGTACTTCCAGATATTAGAGTACATGTGACACTCCCTCCCACTTCCCAACTTTATGATGCTTGGTGACTGAGCAACTTATTGCTGGAGGTGGGGATCCTGTATAGCCTGTGCAAAATTAAACGTATTAAAAGTAAAAACCTCTGAAATTTCAGGGTGCTCTGTCAACAGATTTGGGTGGCAGGAGACTGAGTAGATGGTAAGATATGATTGCTTTAGGTGCCTCATATAAAGCATACTTGTTATGTTGCTCAGTATGGGCAGAATGTTCTTTTGAAAAAAAAAAGAAAAAAGAAAAGTGTTCTCAGGTACTGACTTTCAGTTTTGTAAAGTCAATGAAGTCAAGTTTGCATTAGGTATCTTCTATTATGTGCAAATAGCAGAAACATGTAGAGACATTTCTACACTGCCACCTTGCATAAATGCAAGGCAGACAAAGGAATTGTCAATGTTGAGACATAAATAAACACACGTACAAGACCCAACACTTTAGGTTAAGCAACACCCATGACAGTCATACAAAAGATAACTGCAGCCATTGCACAATTGACACCACAAACACATTATATTTATCACCAAGAGGGGTATTTATTAAAAAAAACTGAGGACAGAAATAAATGTGTTCTGAATTCTAGTCCATAATGACCAGTCTGATTTCATATGTCTCTCAAAAAAGAGGAGTCTAACTGGTCACTATAGGCAACAACCCTGCTGTTTCTGTTTTCTATTCTCTTAGTTTTTTAATAATAACCCACAAAATACCCCAAATCCTTACCACTGCAAGCTATCGGTGCCTTGGATGAACACATTAAAGGTTTTAGAGTCCTAAAGTATTTATTTATATGATAAAATATATACCATTGGAATCCTAAACCCTTGATGTGGCATTCTTCTTTTCCTCCTGTATTTGCTCATAATAGGTTTTCCCTAAAAGGTTACTTCACCTTTACCAAAAAACTGCCAATACAGATGAAGGATGTCTGTAGATAAAAACAAACTGTGTAGCTTTGACTAAAATTGAATAATGCCCTTGCAATAGGTGTAGGCCATTTACATACCTCATGAAGTGTGACCACAATACTCCTAGGCCTAGTCATTACTGCTCACCTCCCCAATTACAGAAGTGAGCTCTCAAACACTGAGCTCTGAGCTACTGTATCAGGGGGGAAAAAGTGCATGTGAGGGGGTTTGAATGAGAGAAAAAGCTCACTCCTGTGATGGTGGAGGTAAGTAATAATGAGTAGGCCTTACTCTGCAACGTCCTAGCAATGTCCTGGGAGTATTCCAGTCAGGCTTCATGGGGTATGTAAATGGCCTACACCTATAGCAAGGGCATTATTCCTCTTTAGTTAGAGCGGCATGTTTTTTTTAATTTGTTTTCTATAAAACACTCCTTACATGAATAGGCAGTTTTTTCATAAAGTTGAAACTATGCCCAGATGGCTGAATCCAACAACATGTATTATCCAAGCTAGATCAAGATCAGCCACAAGGCAACCTAGGCAGTAACTTGGGGCCCAGTGGATGTCCAGGGGTCCAGCTCCATCTTTCATTCTCATTCAATAATCCAGGAGAATAGTGTAATTGGTCAAAGCTGTGCACCTGCCTGTCAATTCACAAGGGAGGATGACATGCTAGTACATATATTGTAAATATGATGGCTCCTCTGTGCCTCTTTCAACCTTATCAATATTATATGCAGTGATGGGGGACCAAAATTGCTACCTTTCCTAGGGCCCCATCTGCCTTAATCTGTCTCTGATCCTAGCATATTACTTACATTAGCTGAGAGAACTTTTCGCCAAAGATTCTCATCTACTTAAAGTAGAATTATTCCCCCCCCCCCATTAAAAATATGTCCTGCAGAAGGTAATTATAAGTGCCTTTGCATTAACAGTTTTTTTAGTTCCTTTCCAAAGTCACACAAATACCTGCTGAGCCTATATATATATATATGTGTAGCGGGTATTTGAATTTAGGGGAGGCATCTGGGTGGTAGTGTAACCCAGATGCACTGATTGTTAGGGAATCTGAGACCCTTTTGTGGTTCTTGGAGGACTCTGGTGGTGTGAGGTTCCCTGCGGCCTGCAGGTGGCGCTGTCGCCCTGGGCCGGAGCTGAACACTAACTGCAAGACTGCTTCCTTTTTGTCCTTTCCTGACGCTGGTACAGCGGGGCGGGGAACCTGCTGTGACGTAAAGGGAGAGGAGATAAAAGGGTTGGACGCCCTGACCTCAGGGTTCAGAGTCGGAGGACGCAGCCGCGCCCAGGCACCTTCAACCTGGGTGCCGGCGTTCCGGAGTTCCGGGCCCAGGTGCCCTTGACCTGGCCGGAGCGGGAGATGGAGTCCATCTCAGGCACCTTTAGCCTGGGGTGAGGTACTATGGCGGAGGCCTGGAGCTCAGTACCTTCGACTGAGTTCCGCGAGGGCGGAGGAATCCGAGGGGGCCCTAACTCCTTGGGTGCCCGTGTCTGAGACGAGGAGGCCGGTGAGCGAAACTTCTCCGGAGAGTCCAGCTCACCATTGCTGGTGACGGAGAGGCCTCCGGTACCTGTCTTGGACGGATGTCCTTCCCCTGATAGGGGCTACGTTAGCGAAGGTAATCCATGTTCTGTTCAATATAGTCAGTGGCAGTGACTATTCACCATTGGTGACACCACAGTGGTTAGCTCTATCTAAAAGAATCGTGCCTTGGGTCTCAACCTGTCTGTGCTGTATGACTATTTATTGAGAAGAATAAATATGAGTTGGACCTTTTCAGTGTGTGGAACTCTGGTTAGTAGGAGCCATGGGGAGTCAATCCGAGGTAAGGATTTGACTCTGGGACACATACACAAAACCCGATAGTTCTGGCCTTCGCTTCTACACATTGGAGGACATGGGCCGTGGTGTATCTCATCCCTCCCCCCAGTGCTAACCCCTAGATGAGACAGACAAGCCGTGAATGAGAAGGGGTGAGAGGGGTGAGGTCGCTACATATATATATATATATATACTCCTGAACAAAGGCCACCAAGCATCTTCTGTAGTCAGATAAACAGGGCACAGGAGACAACTTATTGGAAGGCGATCAACATCAATTGCACTGGTGGTCTGGAATAAGGCACCAATGTAGAATAAGCTATAGCAATGAAAGAGGGCATGCTTAAATAATTCACTTGACTCTGTCCAACCAATCTGATGCCTCCCCAGGAGAGGTGAAGAACTGAACCTTTCCATCAGCGATCACACAAAGTTTTGCCGGATACAACATGCTGTAGGATAACTGTTTATCCCGGAGTCTGCGCTTTACTGCCGTGAATTCAGTTTTTTGCTTCTGGGTGGCTGCCAAGAAGTCTGGAAAGATGGATATACGATTGCCATTATATGTGATCCTACCCAGAGAACGAGCTGTACGGAGTGTGGCCTCTTTATCCATGTAGTGCAGCAGTTTCAGTAGGATAGGGTGAGGAGGGGCCCCTGAGGGTAGAGGTCACAGTGGGACTCAAGGGGCCCGCTTTATAGCAAACAGCGGAGACAGGACGTCATGGGACATGGTGGACTTGAGCCAATTTTCCATGAAGCGTTCTGGTTCCTTACCCTCCAATCCCTCAGGCAAACCAATAAATCGCAAGTTATTGCATCTGAGGTGGTCTTCAAGATCATTTAATTTAGTGGAGTGGTCAGTGAGCTGTTGCTGAGCAGAACGAATCTCAGCGGTCAAAGGAGTAATGGCATCTTCCACCTCACTAATCCTCTGTTCAGGGGTAGTCATGTGATTACGGATTTTCTGTATGTCATGTTTGAGGATAGATAAATCAATTTTCGCTGAATTTATCTGAGTAGTTAAAGCTCAATTTTGGTCTCATCACTCCAAATGAATTTGTGTCAGAAGGTTTGAGGCTTGTCTCTCTGCTGTTTGGCGTATTGTAAGCGGGATACTTTGTGGCATTTGCGTAGTAATGGCTTTCTTCTGGCGACTCGACCATGTAGCCCATCTTTCTTCAAGTGCCTCCTTATTGTGCATCTTGAAACAGCCACGCCACATGTTTTTAGAGAGTCCTGTATTTCACCTGAAGTTATTTGTGGGTTTGCCTTTGCATCCCAAACAATTTTCCTGCCAGCTGTGGCTGAAATTTTAGTTGATCTACCTGACCATGGTTTGGTTTCAACAGAAACCCTAATTTCCACTTCTTGATTGGTGTTTGAACACTGCTGATTGGCATGCTCAATTCCTTGGATATCTTTTTATATCCCTTTCCTGTTTTATACAGTTCAGGTACCTTTTCCCGCAGATCCTTTGACAATTCTTTTGCTTTCCCCATGACTCAGAATCCAGAAACGTCAGTGCAGCATTGGATGAAAGATGCAAGGGTTTGTCAGGAGTCCAGAAACTCATAGACCTTTTATACACACACACACTAATTAAAAGCAAACAGATCACAGGTGAGGATGGTTACCTTTAATAGCCATTCAAACCCATTTGTGTCAACTTGTGTGCATGTTATCAGGCCAAAATCACCAGAGTATGTAAACTTTTGATCAGGGTCATTTGGGTTTCTGTTGCCATTAGGATTTAAAAAGAGTAAACACAGTTGATTGATAATAACTGGCTTCAGCCAAACACACTAACCATGAGTGAAAGAAAAGTTTGTGTTATCATTCATATTCTCTGAAAAATGGCCAGGAAATCATAAATTCTGCCAGGGTAAACTTATGAACACAACTGTATGTACACTCCCTGTACATATCACTACTTAAGTCTCCTCCAGCACTTTCACTTGCTGCAGACTGTTACTCCTCCAGGCTAGCTAGCACCGCATGGGTAGGCCTGACACTGCTTCAGCCAGGCCTCAATGAATTGCCTTTTGTGGGCAGGGACCCCGGGCCCCTGTGGTGTAGAAACGTGGTGCTAGCTATCCTCCCAGATAGCTCTCTTCAGGCCCTGCCAGCCAGCCTGGCTGCAATGACCTCTTTCTACTGCCCTTTCCACAGTCCTCTCTTCTGGTTCTACACCCATCTTTACTGCAATCTCAAAGTTCCCTTAGGCATGCCTTCCCAGTCCTCCTGACTGTGCTCACTCACCAGCCCTCCCGTCTGCGACCAGTATTCCTCCCTGGAGACTCTTAGAAGTGTTCTCTCCCGCTGTCTTGTGCTTGCTCTATCATGTGTCTCTCCTTCCAGGATCTCGTCACTCCTCCTGGATGCACCCAAGCTCCAGCCCAGGGTCACACCCCCCCAGACTGGGGAGCTTCCCATAGGCCCCAACAGCCTCCACACTCTCTCACTTAAGCTCTTCCACCTGACAACTCCTCCCCAGCTGAGCTGACCTCAGGTATTTAAGGAGGCCTGCCCCCTGCAATCCAAGTTGAGGATTGGTCAAAGCTCCTTAGGATACCCCAGTCACCAACTGCTACCCTGAGCCACTCCCAGCCCAGAATGAAAACAAACAAGCTTAGTAACCAGCTAGGACTGCCTAAATGTATCTACTCTGACAAAAAAATCTTCACTCTAGCACCTACCTAACTAGAGGGTGCTACATAATTATTTGACCCCTTCGCAAAACATGACTTAGTACTTGGTGGCAAAACCCTTGTTGGCAATCACAGAGGTCAGTCGTTTCTTGTAGTTGGTCACCAGGTTTGCACACATCTTATGAGGGATTTTGTCCCACTCCTGTTTGCAGATCCTCTCCAAGTCAATAAGGTTTTGAGGCTGACGTTTGGTTAATGTGTTTCTTCTTGAGCCACTCCCTTGTTGCCTTGTGTTTTGGGTCATTTTCATGCTGGAATACCCATCCACAACCCATTTTCAATGCCCTGGCTGAGAGACGGAGGTTCTCACCCAAGATTTGACGGTACATGGCCCTGTCCATCGTGTTCTTGGGGTCATAAGCAGCATTCCTCTTCCGAACATGGCGAGTTGAGTTGAGTTGATGCCAAAAAGCTTGATTTTGGTCTCATCTGACCAAAACACTTTCACCCAGTTCTCCTCTGAATCATAAAAATTTATAAGGAACTTTGGCGCTACTGTGCTACTGATGGATGGGAAGGGGAGGGGGGGGTTATTCAAAGGGAACTACGGGACAAAAGAGGCAAATGGGACACAAGTGGAGGCAGCTCCTCTAGAAAAAAGGTTCTGAATACATGTGTATAATAAGTGTATATGGAGGAAGAGGGCCCCACCTACTAGAGACAAATGTGCATAGGACAAAACAGCACAGTAAAAAAGTGATTTTTGAAAAATGATAAAAAAAGATGAAAAATTTTTTTTTGGAAGTGAAGAAAGTGCTTATCTTCTGAGGGGCAGTAGGTCTCGCTCAGGCTCTGTGGAGGGCGGCTGATAGGAGTGAAACGGAGATGCCTGTGGTGCGATGGTACACATGAGGAATGTCCGGCTGCTCGGATGGATGTTGGCGGTTGTGCAGACTGTGCGCAGGCGGAGCCTGTACAGCAGGTGTTAGTATTGTTTTTTTTTTATTATTTAGATGTAGCAGGACAAGCCTACTAGACAGTAGATTGTGTATCAGAATACTGTATATGAAAAGTTTAATTCAGGCTGTGACAGATATATTCTTGCGTAGTTTACTAATCACATACCAAAAAAATCTCTTGCTTACACTCCATAGTGACACACCTGAAAACAGGGATCAAACCCCCTTACTAAAAATATTAAACTTTCAGCTCCCCTCCACATTCCCCAGTGTTTTCCGGTTTTCATCCCAGTGGGCAGCAGAACGAAGAGTTCTGATGAGGAGCAGATGAGATCCTCTAATGTATCTGTCACACCAATCCTGGTCTCATTCTTATAATTACTTCAGGATATGAGTGACCAGGTATAGGTTATGGGATTCCATTTGAAGTGGGAGAGCAGAATAGTAAAATGTGCTAATACTTTACCCTAAAATAAGTTTTGTAGTTGCCTCCTAAGCCTTGGTTCATTACTGTTATGTACTAAGAACATGTATACAGTATATATAAATCTTCTCTCATCAGAGCCTCTTTTCACCACTTAGGACTTTGTAAAGACACTGATGGGAAGGTCAGGAGCATTTCAAAAACATGGAAAGGGTGTGTGCACCAATGCTACTGCAAGTTGGTATATTAGGTGTGTTTGGAGAACGAGAAAGTTCCTGTGTGCGTGAATTATTTTCAGAAATTCTTTGGGTCTCCAGTGTAGATTCTTGGTGATTATGGGTAGTTCTGTGCAGCGAAAGGGGAGTACTGTATTATGTGATCAGTGCCCACAGATCCCAAATGCTATAAATTTTTCCTACCCAGCATCAATATTTGTAACATCACCCCTGTAGTCTCTGGGACCAGAGGGAAGTCTAAACAACATGGCAACTGACAGGAAGTGGCTGTGAGACACTTACTGTTGCACAGCTGGAAGTAGAATATTCAAGTGCATCTGGAAGGATTAGTTGTATTGCAATTTCCGACATGCTGACGACATGTAAGGCAAATAAACAACAGGACAGAGATTAGGAGGTATTTACAGATGAAGTCATGATTTTGATAATGAAGTTGGAGTTTACTTTTAAGTGTATGTTACCCAAAAATGTAGTTTATAATAAATTTGTTTGTGTATGCCTATAGTACTGTAGCGCCCTACTCCTGTTGGGTAGACGCTATATGTTAAATTTAGTTATCTGAGCTGTAGTTCGGCTCAGAAAGAATTATGTAAATTACTGGCTCTGTTTCAGTCTAGCTGGGCTGCGCGTTTTCCACCTGACAGTAGGTGTCTCTGTCATCATGGGTCAGGGTTGGAATTACAGCAGGCTAGGTTTATTGGGTATTCCTTTCCCAGAAGTGGCTCAGGGGGCGTGGTCAACCCGCTGTGCATTCTGGGAGGGGGTACTTAAGAGGCAGAGACCGCTCTATCGGGGTTCGTTGCTGGTGGTCGTTGCCGGATCCTGACCCGAGGGCCCTCCTGCCCTCAGGGATGTACGAGCCATTTTCGGCCTCGGGGCCTGCTGGCCCGAGGTTCTGCAACTGAGAAGTAGGCCCAGGAGTTGCTGGGGCCTACTAGTCCAGGGATGGTCCTACGCGGTCTTGCCTGTGGGAAGAAGCGGAGCAATTGGGGACTCAATTGAAGGACGCATCCTGGCCAGTTTGCCTCACGGTGCTGCCGGACGGCTGAAAGATTCTGGCACCGTGAGCTATGTACTGCTGAAGGAACTTTTTGCAAAGTGTCAGTGTGGTTACACGATCCTGTGGCGGAAGATTGTGGAACGACTTGACAACACTCATCAAGTCTGTGGCAGAGAATTTGAGCGAGCTTTGCCCCGGTTGCTAGGCCAGTGAGAGTAGGCCTATCCGGTGGTTACTGAATCCAGCGTGGAACTGTTGTGTCCTCTGGATCTGAGATTGTGCCCGTGATCCGCAAAGTAAAGTACCTGAAACTCCTCTATCCCTCTGTTGGAACTGGTAAAATAAAGCCTTGAAGAAAACGTATCCAAGTGTTGGTGTGAACATTTATAAAAGCTCTTCAAGAAGGATCCCTGACATGAGTGCGGTGAACAGAAAAGGTAACGGTAGGCCCAAAACTTTAAACCAGCAGCTCCTACGGGGATAGTGCTACAGTACTATTTAAATCTAACCTTTAATTTTTTTTATTCTGTAGCTGTAAATACCCAGTGATCCTGCCAATCTCCTCCACTCCCCCATGCCAAGCAAGGAAGCATTGTTGATGTTGAGATGGGAGAAAATTTGGGTTCTAGCGCTCACCAATGTCTTTGGTTTGATAATAAAACAAGAACTGAAAAATCATATACAAAAACAAAAGTTTTGGATTTCATTAAAAGGTTGGAGTAAAACAACAGAAGTTTGTAATCAGTGGGCACTGTTAAAATCTACCATCCTGGAGTCAGCTAGATTATATGTCAAGCAAATTAGTAAGAGTAAACAGAAGAAAAAAACAATATGGTTCACTAAAGAGGTAAGTTGGATAGTAAAGGAGAAAAAATAAGCATATAGGAGATTCAAGGAAACAGAAAGCGTAGATGAGTGTATGAAAATAAACAAAAGAAGAACAAACACAATATCATTGCTGCCAAGGCACAGAAAGTGGAGGAAATGGCTGTAAAAAGGTATTAAGAAAGGAGACCAAACCTTTCTAGGTACTGTAGTGTACATCAGTGATGGAAGGAAAAAATACAACGTTATCACTAAAATAAAAACTGAACACAACACATATGTTGAGGGAGACCTGGATGCAGCAAATCATTTAAACAATTAATTCTGTTCAGTCTTCTCATAAAAAAATTGCTTTAACAATAACAAGTTGGGGGATCATATGGTTCTGGTAAGGACAATTCATTTGCAGGATTTCTAGAGACAGATATAGCAGAGGAACTGGCTCAGTTAAGGCCCCTTTCACACAGATGGTCCGTTCAGGTCCGCCTGTCAGTTTTTTAGGCGGACCTAAACGGATGCTCCATGTAGCCCTATGGAGCCACGGATGTCAGCGGTGACATGTCCGCTGACATCCGACCCGCTCCGCTCTGCCAAAGTGTGATGGAGGAAAACCCTATTTTTCCATCCGTTGGCGGTGCGGATCAGATGACAACGGACTCTACGGTCCGTCATCATCCGATCCCCCCATAGGGGAGAGCGGCGCTCTGACAGGGCGGTCCCTGCACAGTGTGCGGGGACCGCCCAGTCATCCGCCAGCTCAGCGGGGATCAACGGAACGATCCCCGCTGAGCAAGCGGAGCTTCACGGGGCGGATCTTCACGGATCCGTCCTGTGTGAAAGAGCCCTAAAGCTTTAGAAAAGCAATGGGCCCTGATGGTATTTAACTAATACATTTTAAATAGGGCTCATTCAGAACAGAGATCAATCACTAGTTGGTGTGCGACAAGACTGTACTATGGTCCGGCTTCTCTTTAATCTATATGTTAGTGATATAAGGGTTTGTGGGTAAGGTATGTCTTTTTGTTGATGACACAAAGGTGTGCAATAGGGTTTTTATACCTGGGAGGTGTCTGTAACATGGTACATGATTTGCCATTGCTGAAAAATTGGTCAAAACAGCACAAAGTGCAGTTCAATGTTTCTAAATGTAAGATAATGTATCAAGGGAAAAATAATCTCTAGAGTACAATATTAGGGGTACAGTGTTGTTCAGCACTACAGAGTTTAAAGATTTGAGGGAACTTATTTAAGATACCGGTAATTGAAAAATAAGCAGTGTGGCCAGGCAGTGGGAAAAGCAAGTTCTAGAATGCATCACTCTAGAGGGTTCGCAAGCAGGAGGAAGGATGTCTTGATTCTCCTATATAGATCTTTATTGAGACCTCATTTAGATGACTGTGTCCAGTTTTGGAGACCTTACTTACAAAAAGATATTGATAAGATAGAACAAGTCCAGAGAGGTGCAACAAAAATGTTGCAAGGTGTGAGGGATAAAACATATCAGGAGAGACTTCATGAACTTCATTGCAGCTGGCTCTGCCTCTCAGCATGCCACTGAGAGCCTGAGCCAACTGCTCCCGCCCCTCCACAGTCCAGAGAGTGCTGGAGGAGCAGAGTACATGGCAGTGACTGACCTGAAAACTGTGCAATCTGCAGTCTTTGGTTGTTCAGTTCTTGGCGTAGAGACAGCAGCAGGGGGCAGACAGAAGCATCAGATCAATGCTGCATCCATCTAGGTGTGTATGTATGTTTGTTATTTTTAATTTCTGTACTTCTCTTTTAAATACATTAAGGTGGCGAATAAGGTTCAGGAGGGCAGTATTTTCAATATGAAGCCAAGATCAAGAACACAGGCAAAGGACCTTAAACTAGCAGGAGGAAAGTTCAAAACTATTGTTAGAAAGTACTATTTTATTGGAAGAGTAGTGGAGTAGTGAGTCAGTCAACAGCAAGTGGATTCAAACGTGCTTGGGACAAACAGAGATCTATACTCAGACAAAAAAAGGTTAACAAAATACACAGTATATATAAATTAACAAAAATGGGGCAGACATGATGGACCACTTGGTCATTTTTCTCACCCCTCTATGTTTTAAGTACAGAGATAAATTAGGTGCAGAAATTTAGAAATCTACATTAAGCAAACACTTCTTCAAAATATGGTGATCTTTTTCTGAATGCACTTATATACTTTAGAGGTTGTGCACTTAAAGCAGAACTTCACCCAAAAGTTCTGCTTCCTCCCTCCTCTACCACTTTTGGACACATTTTTTATTTTTTTGGGGGGGAAAGTGGTACCTGGTTCAAACCGCCCCCCCCCCCCCCACTTTTTTCCTGCAGCCTTCTAGGACACGTTCACAGATCCCAATAGTCTACGGGACATTCACAAAGTGCAGCACAGCTCCTGCATGCACAGTGGGAAGCTGGCTGTGGAGCCACTGTAGCACTATAACAGCAGCTGCTAATACCAAAATGAATTGTGGACAGTATTCCCAAAAGCAGTGGTACTTATTATTAGTATCATTATTCACAGTACTATTATTAAAAGTAGTATTTATTACATTGTTTTATTATAATAAATGTTTGGAGGTCAATGAACAATCTGAAACTCCTTTAAAGGGTTAAATAAACTAAAGAGTTTAGAGAGCTCTGATTGAGGCCATGCCAGTACTTCCTGGCACTCTGTAACTTCCCTTAGGCTACTTTCACACTGAGGCGCCCTGAAAGAGCCTCTCCTCTCACTCCAATGTGAAAGCCCGAGGGCTTTCACACTGGAGCGGTGCACTGGCAGGACGCTCAAAATAGTCCTGCTAGCCGTATCTTTGAAATCAATGGGCAGCGCCACCAAAATGTCCACATGTATGGGACATTCCACTGTTGCCACTGATATCACATGAAAGCGCTTGTTTGACCATCCGAATGTAAGTGTATCTACCTACATTAAAATTTATTCCTCAAACAGTATTATGCTATGTGCCCTTTCGTTTTTTCCCCCTCCATTGCCATTGGTTTTCTATTTTGGGCATACCATCATTGTGCCACCATCTTCTGAGTTTTCATCTATCCCTTAAATGTGGGTTGCTGTGTGTGACGTCCCTTGGAGAAATACCAGCTGAGGATCTTTCAGGGATACATATCCAAAGCTCGATTAGACCCTCTAGACGTACGTCTATCAGTGTCCATTGATTTCGGTAAGCCTCCCTTATATCGGTGGTGGTTATTTGCACATTCACTCAAGATTTTTGGGGATTTATTGTCACGAATAACCTTATTTGGAGTATGTTTTGAGCATCATTCAACCATCACCAACAATTTTTTTGACATTTATACCAGAGACTTTGTGATTGGATTCCTATCATGTTGGACTATTGACATAGAACTCTGGATTATCACTTCTCTTTACAGGGTGTTATCCATTTATAAATTTTTCAGCGCTACCATTTATTTTTGTTATTGTATTTGCACCTTTTTTGTCCATAGGTTTGGCAGCTGCTCACATTCACTAGCAGCGCGGAATTCTTTGTATATTGTTTCCATTTATTAACATCAGCATTCTAATATCAATAAAAACAATAGTTATTTTTGATAATCCAATATAAGCTTACTTGAAAAATCTCCTTTTATGTTGTGAATTCTGCCCAGTGGCGTACCAACAGGGGGGCGGTCCTCCCCGGGTGGCAAACATTAGAGGGGGGGTGTCAGCCATACCTCCTTGATTAGCCGCCCCTTGCTTTCCAGTGAATAAAGGATTGTGCAGGGTGTTTTGCTGTCCCACGTGATATCAGCTCTCTATTGCAGCTGGCATCATTCCCTGCCAGCTGCCTTTCTCACTGGCAATACAGAAACTGCAACGCTGATGAACCTGTCCCCTCCCATGCCTCCTCCGCACTGATGTCTTCTGTGTACACAGACAGGAGGAAAAGCCGGAGAGGAGGAGAGACGCCGCTGTGCATGTGCCCCTCATCTGAGGTCTATTATCATTACACACTATAGATGGCATATATAGATGACACTTGCAGGGGGGGGGCTGACATAAATTAATACTTACAGTGATTTGGTTGTGGTGGAGAGGGTACTGCATGTGCTAGGGGCTGTTTTCGCATATGTTGTTGGATATTAACTACTTAAGGACTGAGCCTCTTTCTGAGATTTGGTGTTTACAAGTTAAAAACAGTGTTTTTTGCAAAAAAAAAAAGAATTAGAACCCCCAAACATTATATATTTTTTTCTAGAACCCTAGATAATAAAATGGCAGTCGTTGCAATACTTTTTGTCACACCGTATTTGCTCAGCGGTCTTAAAAACGCACTTTTTGGGGAAAAAAAATCACTTTTTGAATTAAAAAATAAGACAACAGTAAAGTTAGCCCAATTTTTTTTTATATTGTGAAAGATAATGTTACGCCGAGTAAATTGATACCCAACATGTCACGCTTCAAAGTTGCGCCCGCTCGTGGAATGGCGACAAACTTTTACCCTTAAAATTCTCCATAGGCAACGTTTAATTTTTTTTACAGGTTGCATGTTTTGAGTTACAGAGGAAGTCTAGGGCTAGAATTATTGCTCTTGCTCTAACGATCACGGCGATACCTCACATGTGTGGTTTGAACACCGTATTCATATGCTGACGTTGCTCACGTATGCGTTCGCTTGGGTCACTTTTATTCCTATTACAAGGAATGTAAACATCCCTTGTAATAGAAAAAAGCATGACAGGTCCTCTTAAATATGAGATATGGGGTCAAAAAGACCTCAGATCTCATATTTGGACTAACATACAATAAACAAAATAAGAAAAATTCTGTCATTCTAAAAAAAAAAAAAAAAAAAAAAATGTCCCTTTAAGAGCTATGGGCGGAAGTGACGTTTTGACGTCACTTCCGCCCTGCAGTGATATAGAGACGGGTGAGGGCAATCTTCCCTTCACTCGTCTCCATACACAGCAAGGGAGAAGACCCGATCGCCTCCGGAGGGGGCCTATCCCGCCGCCGATAAAAGTGATCTTGCGGCATATCCGCCACAGAGACCACTTTTATCTTGTAGCGGACCGCCCGCTGAAGAAGAGGATACCGGGGTTATGGTAGTTAGCTGCTACCATAACAACGGTATTCCTCTTCAAACAGCCAACTTATTTCTGCGGCGGGTGGTCCGTAAGTGGTTAAATCTGCCCCCTCACCCCAGCACAAGTCTTCTCTCCTCCCAAAGTGCCCCCTAGCACATGCAGTACCCCCTCCCCCACCCCTCATTCAAAGAGATGTTGGCTGCTACACAGGGGACAATCATGGCATCCGGGACCCTGAGCTCCCCGCTAGAGATGCAGGCCAATCGCCCCCAGGTGCGCACACTAATGCCTAATGAACTTTTTCCATCACTGGGCTGCAGGTTTCCCGCACTGCATGCTGGTGTGAACTGGCCCTTAGTCTGGCTTTGCAGGATTTTTTTTATATCTCCGGAAGGTCCCACAAAAAGTGGGACAGTTGGGATGTATTGTTGATTGATTTGTACTGGAAGGGGCAGGATTTGTGTTTGTGACACTGGTGTACCAATGGGGGGCCAGGGGGGAGTGGGGCACCCAGGCGCAACACATGGGGGGGTGTCAGGCCACGCCCGGGTGACTCCTAGGGCTGGCCACCGGATTGCCTCCACCACTCACTAACACAGGAGAGGGGAGCAGGGGGTAGAATAGGAGAGGGACACAGAAGCGCTTAATAGATTGCGGGACCTGCCGGAGTTCATTTTTCATATTAACAAGCTAGTGATTGGTTGCTAGGACCACCTACAAAAACCAATCACCTGCTGGTTAACTCCGGCAGCTCCTGCTGTCTACTAAGTGCTGCTGTGTCTCTCTCCCATTCTGCCCCCTGCTTCGCTCTCCTGTGTCTCCCGCTCTGCATGCCTAAATAAGGTAGGAAGAGGCAGAGCTGCGGGGGTAGGGGCTGTGTAATGTAAAGGCATCCAGAGGTGTGTGGGAACTGTGTAATTCAAAGGGGTCCAGAGGTGTGTGGGGGGCTGTGTAATGTAAAGGGGTCAAGAGGTGTGGGGGGGCTGTGTAATGTAAAGGGTGGTGCCAGATATAGGATCCGCCCTGGTGCCAAATGCTCTAGGTACGCCCCTGGTTCTGCATGTATGCTGGCCATGGCTTTCCCCAACTTCCTAGATCCTGGAACTTCCTGGATTCTGCATGCTTTGCAGCTTCTCTTTGGGCGGAAGTGCGGTCACGCGGACATGATCGGCAAATTAATTATGACTTACATTATATATTGTTGCAGTACATGGGGGGGCAGCCCATACCCCAGATTACGTCTTAGTGGACGAAACGCGTTGGGACTTACTGTGCTGACTATATGATACTGCATTTTTACTCCTTTCTTGTGATCTCATTATACAGCGCCTGTATTTGTCTACATCAGGGGTCTCAAACTGGCGGCCCTCCAGCTGTTGCGAAACTACAAGTCCCATCATGCCTCTGCCTGTGGGAGTCATACTTGTAATTGTCAGCCCTGCAATGCCTCATGGAACTTGTAGTTTCGCAACAGCTAGAGGGCCGCCACTTTGAGACCCCTGGTCTACATTGATGTAAGTGCATTACTTTACTCAATAAATATTTTTAGCCAAGGATTTTACGCTATGTGGCGATTTTTTTCCCTTTATGACCCTTTTTCTGATGATGGGAGCTTAACCCCCTTGGATGTTGGATCCGTGCTGCCGTGCACTCCTGTATGCTGGTTCCTAGAAATATCACGTTTCTCCAGTGTTTTTGCATGTTTGGCAATTTGCCGCTGGCAGAGGGCCCACAGTATCCGGTAAGAGTACCCAATTATTCAATGTGGTGGTGGCTACACATTGGATGGTGAATCCTGTCCTTGATAGTTGTCCTCTCTAAGGGGCACTGCGAACCTCTTTCATGGTGGTTTACCTTCATAAAGGCTGAACATCCACCCCTCACTATTTATGAACTGTTTCTTACTTGAAGCCACTTTTCCTACTTCTTTTGGACTCACTTATGTTTTTTATATTTTTTTGGGATGGACACTGTGATTCATAATGTTTATATGTCACTATTTATTAGGTGCCAGTCATTGGCCTAAATACATTTTTGCACTGTCACTTTATATTGTTTGCACATTTGTATATCCTACAACACAGGTGCCAGTCATTGGCCTTATTGTATTTCTGCACTGTCACTTTTATTGTGTACTCATCTACATATATATTTAGCGCTGCACTTTATTTCTTATTAATGTTTCACTACAGCCAGCACCGCCGATCGTCCCTCAGAGACCTGCCGGACAGAAGGTCTAGAGCTCACAGTAGTGCAAGAAACACTCGAGAACACACATCCTCTACTCGTTCATCTCACAGCCGGAGAGCTACTCCTCCGCACGATTAAGGTACCTGTGGTAGGTAGTGTCCGAAGTGCAACTTGTATGCTGAGGATTCAGACAAAAACTTAGTCAGGCCGTCTTTAATATTGATTGGGCCCTGGGCAAACAGTTTCTTTGCCCCCCCCCCCCCCGACTCAAAATCACTTTACTGTAGCAGATCAGGCAGTGATTGCGATTGGTTGCCAAAGGCTACAGCATATCATTACCACTCACTGACTGGATGCTAGAGGTTACAGCACACATTACGACTGACTGATTAGTTGCTAGGTTACAGAACATCATTTCTGCTTGCTGATTGGTTGCTAGAAGGTACTGCACATCATTACTGCTAACTGATTGGTTGCTAGAGGTTAAATGCTTACTGCTCACTCATTGGTTGCTAGAGGTTCCTGCACATTATTCCTGCTCACTCATTGGTTGCTAGAGGTTACTGTGCATCATTACCACTTATTGGTTGCTAGAGGTTACAGCACATCAATACAGCTCATTGGTTGCTAAAGGTTACAGCACATCATCTCCCCACTGCCTGCACACCATGGACTGGGGAGGTGAGGGGACCCATTAATAGACAGAAAACTCCTAGAACTTGCTATTAGCAATTAGCAGAGCAGAGTACACACAACTATGAAGGTTAACTGAGTGTAGGTAGGCACAGAGTCCAATGTGAGCAGTATCCCTGAGGACAGGCTCCCAGAAATAAATGACTGGTCATGCCGTCTGCAGTAGAGCAGGGTTGAGAGGTGAGCTACATACAGAATGCAGGGTTGAGGGGTGCGTTACGTACAGAGTGCAGGGTTGAGGGGTGCGTTACATACAGAGTGCAGCATTGAGGGGTGCGTTACATACAGAGTGCAGCATTGAGGGGTGTGTTACATACAGAGTGCAGCATTAAGGGGTGCGTTACATACAGAGTGCAGGATTAAGGGGTGCGTTACATACAGAGTGCATGGTTGAGGGGTGCGTTACAGAGTGCAAGATTGAGGGGTGCGTTACATACAGAGTGCAGGATTGAGGGGTGTGCTACATACAGAGTCCAAGATTGAGGGGTGCGCTATATACAGATTGCAGGGTTTAGTGGTGTCTTGTGTACATCCAAGTCCCATCCCCCCCCCCCACAAGTACAGAGCTTTCCTCCCCCTGACTACAGTTTAGACCCCCCCTTCAATATATAGCATTCCTTGGCACCATTCCACCCCCTCCTCCCCCTTCGTTCACTACACAGCATTCCTCGCCACCACTACCACCCGCCCCCAGACTCCATTACCTGAAAACCATCAGAGCAGAGCCGGTGTCCTATCATTCTGGGTCCCCTATCACATGGCTCAAAATTTCAAGTCCTGAGCTACTAGCCAGGCCTCAAGGGTTACTCGCCACCAGTTGCCCCACCCAACCCCTACCCGGCCCCGCCTCTATTCACGCCCTCAAATTATCTCAAGAAATGACACTTAAATGTTTTATGCAGAATTACATTACAAAAAAAGGGATTTTTATAACAGCTTACCTGTAAAATCCTTTTCTTGGAGTACATCACGGGACACAGAGCGACTTAGTCATTACTAATGGGTTATATAGTTTACCTTCAGGTGCTGGCACTGGCAACTTCCAAACCGGAAGTACCCTCCCCTATATAAGCCCCTCCCATCCGGGAGCACCTCAGTTTTGTAGCAAAGCAATAAGTGTCCCAAAAAGAGGGGTGGGAGCTCTGTTTCCCGTGATGTACTCCAAGAAAAGGATTTTACAGGTAAGCTGTTATAAAAATCCCTTTTTCTTTTTCGTACATCACGGGACACAGAGCGACTTAGTCATTACTAATGGGACGTCCCAAAGCAATGCCAAATGAGGGGAGGGATACACTATACATAAGCTGGGCGCCATCAGGCATGAGGATCTTTTGCGGCCTGCAACACACTGCGCCTAGTGATGAGCCGAACACCCCCGGGTTCGGTTCGCACCAGAACCCGCGAACGGACCGAAAGTTCGAACGAACATTAGAACCCTATTAAATACAATGGATGCGAACGTTCGAATTCTAAAGTGCTAATTATAACAACTATTATGCATGTTATTGTCCTAAAAAGGGTTTGGGAACCCGGGTTCTGCACCAGGGGACATGTATCAATGCAAAAAGAAGTTTTAAAAACGGTCGTTTTTCGGGAGCAGTCATTTTAATGATGCATAAAGTGAAAAAAAAAAGTCAAATATTCCTTTAAATATCGTACCTGGGGGGTGTCTAAAGTATGCCTGTGAAGTGCCACGTGTTTCCCGTGTTTAGAACTGTCCCTGCACAAAATGACACTTCTAAAGGAAAAAAAAGCCATTTAAAACTGCTTGCGGCTTTAATGTAATGTCTGGTCCCGGTAATATGGATGAAATTCTTTAAGAAAAATGGCATAGCTACCCCATGACCCCCCCCCTACCCCAGCCCATTACCAGCCCCTTTGGGTCTTGTATGGATATTAAGGGGAACCCCGCACATAAAATAAAAAAGGCCCTATATACTCTGAACAGCCCTATACAGGCGGTGCATACAAGACAGGGACTGTAGGTTTGTTCTTATGTAGAGTCTGTTTGTAATTTTGAACAGGTACATTGGTGAAGTGTAGCTCCAGACCAAAAATCTATTTTTAAACTTTTTGGAAAACATAGGTAAGGGTTATCACCCCTGTAACATTTGTTTTGCTGTCTGTGCCCCTGTTCAGAACATTTCACCTCACTTTCCGTCCCAATGACAACTGTTTTTGAAATGTGGTGTTTTTCTTGAAACAAGGATTGCTGATAAAGCATCAGTACAGAGGAGACACCTTTCTCCCATATTTATTCTTACAGGAGAGAATTTTCCTTCCTAGTGGTAGATTTCCTCTCACTTCCTGTTGTCTTCTTGCGTTTGCAAGTAGGAGTCGTTTGTAAGTTGGATGTTTGAAAGTAGGGACCTGCCGTATATACTCTGCAGAAATAGGCCCCTTAGTTGTTGGTGTTGGCACAACACTGTAAGCACTCACAGTTACTCTTGGTTGGTGCTGGAACGCCCTGCTGTCAACTATTATATCAGGAATTTTAATTACATATAATTGTTGAACAGTGGTAGTAAAAATTGGGCCTTTGATGGTGGTGCTGGTGCCACAACACTGTAAGCCCTGACAGTTACTCTTGGTGGGTGCAGCAATGGGCCCTGCTGTGAATTATTAGATCAAGAATTGTAATTACATGCCCCTGTTGAACAGGGGCTGAAAAATTGGGCCTTAGGCACTGGTGGCACAACACTGCAACCCCTCACAGATACTGTACTTGGAGCACAGCAATGAGCCCTGTTGCAAAGTATTGCTTCAAAAATTGTAATGACACGCCCCTGTTAAACAGGGGCTGAAAAATTGGGCCTTAGGCACTGGTGGCACAACACTGCAACTCCTCACAGATACTGTACTTGGAGCACACCAATGAGCCCTGTTGCAAAGTATTGCTTCAAAAATTGTAATGACACGCCCCTGTTAAACAGGGGCTGAAAAATTGGGCCTTAGGCACTGGTGGCACAACACTGCAACTCCTCACAGATACTGTACTTGGAGCACAGCAATGAGCCCTGTTGCAAAGTATTGCTTCAAAAATTGTAATGACACGCCCCTGTTAAACAGGGGCTGAAAAATTGGGCCTTAGGCACTGGTGGCACAACACTGCAACTCCTCACAGATACTGTACTTGGAGCACACCAATGAGCCCTGTTGCAAAGTATTGCTTCAAAAATTGTAATGACACGCCCCTGTTAAACAGGGGCTGAAAAATTGGGCCTTAGGCACTGGTGGCACAACACTGCAACTCCTCACAGATACTGTACTTGGAGCACAGCAATGAGCCCTGTTGCAAAGTATTGCTTCAAAAATTGTAATTACACGCCCCTGTTAAACAGGGGCTGAAAAATTGGGCGTTAGGCACTGGTGGCGGCACCCATAAACAAAAATGATCTTACAAGCTATCATCATCAATCGTATCATTGAGGACTCGGAGGAGGAGGATAGCCAGTCAACATAACAGCACAGGCACTCAGCATCAGCATCAGTCTTGAAGGGATGTGACATGTTAAAATCAATTAGTCTGTTATATCAGCATCAGGTGTGTGGTAGCTGGTGGTGATCCAAGACTGGTTCATCTTGATGAAAGTCAGTCGATCAACCGAGTCGGTGGACAGGCGCACCCTGTGATCCGTGACAAATCCTCCAGCAGCACTGAATGTGCGTTCCGAAAGAACGCTGGATGCAGGACAGGCCAGTAGCTCAATTGCATACTGTGCAAGCTCTGGCCAGTGATCCATCCTCAAGACCCAGTAAGCCAGAGGATTTTCGGTGGGGAAGGTGTCCAAGTCTGACCTTGCCCCTAGATATTCCTGCACCATGTTTATCAGACGCTGGCGATGGTTGCTGGAACCGATCATACTTTGGGGCTGCGGACTAAAGAATTGTCTGAACGCATCGGTCAGACGGCCACCTTCCCCACCGCTCCTTCTTTGACTGGCCGAAGCCTCAGCAACTCGTTGTCCAGGACCAGGAGTTTGCAACCTCCCAGTCTCTGGGAACGCGTTGCACAGACCTTTCTGCAAGGCCTCCCGGAGTTGTCTCATCCTCTGCTCCCTCTGCGACGGTAACATAAGGTCCGCAACCTTACCCTTGTACCGTGGATCAAGGAGAGTGGCCAGCCAGTAATGGTCCCTCTCCTTGATCCGAAGAATACGAGGATCCTTCCGCAGACTTTGCAGGATCAGGGAGGCCATGCAGCGTAGTTTTGCTGAGGCATTCGCTCCGGAGTCCTCTGGGTCACTAAGGACGACATGATCCGCAGCCACCTCCTCCCAGCCACGTACAAGTCCACTGGTTTCTTGGGACTGTAAATCATCCCTAAAAGACTGCTGCTGATGATGCTGAGTGCCAGCCTCCACCTCCATGCTGACACAATCCTCCTCCTCCTCCTCCTCCTCCTCCTCCTCTTCCTGTGCGATGGGTGGGACAGAAGGAACACTGTCTGGGTAAAGGGGGCCTTGAGAGGCAAGGAAGTCCTCCTCTTCCTGCCTCTGTTCTGCCTCAAGTGCCCTGTCCATTATTCCACGCAGCGTGTGCTCCAACAGGTGGACAAGAGGTACAGTGTCACTGATGCATGCACTGTCACTGCTCACCATCCTCGTGGCCTCCTCAAATGGTGCCAGGACAGTGCATGCATCCCTGATCATGCCCCACTGGCGTGGAGAAAAAAAACCAAGCTCCCCTGACCCTGTCCTGGTGCCGTAGTCGCACAGGTACTCATTGATGGCCCTCTGCTGCGTGTGCAGCCGCTGCAGCATGGCCAACGTTGAGTTCCACCTGGTGGGCATGTCACATATAAGGCGGTTCTTGGGCAGGTTCAACTCCTTTTGCAGCTCAGCCAGGCGAGCACTGGCATTATAAGATCTGCGGAAATGCACACAGACTTTCCTGGCCTGCCTCAGGACATCCTGTAAGCCCGGGTACCTGCCCAAGAAGCGCTGCACCACCAGGTTAAGGACGTGAGCCACACAGGGCACATGGGTCAGTTGTCCCTGTCGGAGGGCGGAGAGGAGGTTGGTGCCATTGTCGCAAACCACCATTCCTGGCTTAAGCTGGCGTGGCGTCAACCACCTCTCGGCCTGGCCCTGCAGAGCAGACAGGACCTCTGCCCCAGTGTGGCTTCTGTCCCCCAAACACACCAGCGCAAGCACGGCATGGCATCTTTTTGCCTGCGTACTTGCGTAGCCCCGTGAACGGCTACGGAGCACCGCTGGTTCATAGGACAAACCACAGGAAGAGGCCATGGAGGAAGAAGAAGAGGAGGGGGTGGAGGAGAGAGGTGTGTCACAACCAGTAGTAGCATTTTGGAGGCGTGGCGGTGGGACAACCTCCAACACTACTGCACCTTGTCCTGAATCCTTCCCAGCTGCCAAAAGAGTGACCCAATGGGCCGTGAAAGAAAGGTAACGTCCCTGTCCATGCCTGCTGGACCATGAGTCAGCGGTAATATGCACCTTACCGCTGACCGCCCTGTCCAGCGAGGCCAAGACATTGCCTTCCACATGCCGGTAGAGAGCCGGAATAGCCTTCCGTGAGAAAAAGTGGCGTTTGGGAACCTGCCACTGAGGAACTGCACATTGCACAAACTCACGGAAGGGGGCCGAGTCTACCAACTGAAAAGGCAGCAGTTGAAGCGCTAGCAATTTAGCCAAGCTAGCATTCAACCGCTGGGCATGTGGATGGCTGGGAGTGAACTTCTTTCGACGGTCCAGCAGCTGGGGCAGGGAAATTTGCCTGCTAGAATCGGACGTCGGTGTACTGCTAGCAGAGTGGGCGCAAGTACTTGGCTGTGACACACCTAATTCTACACCTTCATTCCTCTCAGTGCATGTTTCAGAGAGGACTGAAGTTATAGTGGGGTTGGAGATCCCAGCTGATGCGGTGCAAGGAGAGGTCCGCTTTGTTCTTTGGTGTGGGTCTTTGAGGTAGGCTTGCCAACGAGCTGCATGGCAGGTCAACATATGTCTGGTCAGGCATGTGGTACCCAAGCGGCTGATGTTTTGGCCACGCGATATACGCTTGAGACATATGTTGCAAACAGCAGCTGTGCGATCTGATGCACTAGCCTCAAAAAAGGCCCACACCAAAGAACTTTTTGAATGACGGGCAGAGGCAGCGCCCTGCACAGGCGGAGCTCTGCGGTGTGATTCCGTCGGTGTACTGCCCTTACGCTGGCCACCAAAGGGCATCCTGCCTCGTTGGAGATGTGCCTCCTCCTCATCCTCCTCCTCCTCCTCTCTCCTATTAGGCACCCACGTGGAGTCAGTGACCTCATCATCCCCTCCCTCCTCATCACTGGAGCCAATCTGGCAGTATGCTGCAGCTGCTGGAACATGACTGCCAGATTGGTGTCCTTCTTGAGCATCCCCTCTGTCTGCTCTCACGCTACTGCCTTCCTCTAGCTGGGTTTCATCATCAGACCCTTCGAAACGCTGGGCATCCTCCTGGAGCATGTACCCAACACTGTGCTGAAACAGTTCGGGGGACTCCTCAGGAGGAGGACATGGTGGGTCTAGGGAAGGAGTGACTGATGATTTGTCTGACATTGATACCAGGGAAGACGACGCTTTGGCAGCTGCTTTTCCAGTACCCTGAGCCTGGGTGAGAGAGGATGAGGAGGAGGAGGAGGGCTTGGTCATCCACTCTACCAAGTCTTCGGCATGATGTGGCTCAACATGTCCAGCTGCCGAAAAGAAGGACAAGCGTGTCCCATGGCCATGTGCTGATGACAATGCACCGCGTCCACGACCAGCACTGTTGCCCCCAGACACAGAGCCTGCTTGCCCTCTTTTATTGCCTCCTGACTGTCTGCCTCTCCTTGTTTGCCTTCCAGACATTCTAATAGATGGCCTGCAGGGAGATGGGAAAAAAGCAATAAGGGCTACCTTCAGGTGTCCTTCTCTGTCCCTTGAAACAAGGACTTTCACAGTGAAAGAAACTGACACTCTCCCTACCTACAGTTTTCTGTCCCTAGAAAAAATGTTTTTTTTTAATCACAATATAGCACAAGGACAATTCACTCACTGTCCTTACAGGTCCCTGGAAACAAGGACTTGCAGAGTGAAATAAACTGACACTCTCCCTACCTACAGTTTTCTGTCCCTAGAATAAATGTTTTTTTTAATCACAATATAGCACAAGGACAATTCACTCACTGTCCTTCCAGGTCCCTGGAAACAAGGACTTGCAGAGTGAAATAAACTGACACTCTCCCTACCTACAGTTTTCTGTCCCTAGAATAAATGTTTTTTTTAAGCACAATATAGCACAAGGACAATTCACTCACTGTCCTTACAGGTCCCTGGAAACAAGGACTTGCAGAGTGAAAGAAAAAAAACACTCTCCCTACCTACAGTTTTCTGTCCCTAGAAAAAATGTTTTTTTTAATCACAATATAGCACAAGGACAATTCACTCACTGTCCTTACAGGTCCCTGGAAACAAGGACTTGCAGAGTGAAAGAAAAAAAACACTCTCCCTACCTACAGTTTTCTGTCCCTAGAATAAATGTTTTTTTTAAGCACAATATAGCACAAGGACAATTCACTCACTGTCCTTACAGGTCCCTGGAAACAAGGACTTGCAGAGTGAAAGAAAAAAAACACTCTCCCTACCTACAGTTTTCTGTCCCTAGAAAAAATGTTTTTTTTAATCACAATATAGCACAAGGACAATTCACTCACTGTCCTTACAGGTCCCTGGAAACAAGGACTTGCAGAGTGAAATAAACTGACACTCTCCCTACCTACAGTTTTCTGTCCCTAGAATAAATGTTTTTTTTAATCACAATATAGCACAAGGACAATTCACTCACTGTCCTTCCAGGTCCCTGGAAACAAGGACTTGCAGAGTGAAATAAACTGACACTCTCCCTACCTACAGTTTTCTGTCCCTAGAATAAATGTTTTTTTTAAGCACAATATAGCACAAGGACAATTCACTCACTGTCCTTACAGGTCCCTGGAAACAAGGACTTGCAGAGTGAAAGAAAAAAAACACTCTCCCTACCTACAGTTTTCTGTCCCTAGAAAAAATGTTTTTTTTAATCACAATATAGCACAAGGACAATTCACTCACTGTCCTTACAGGTCCCTGGAAACAAGGACTTGCAGAGTGAAATAAACTGACACTCTCCCTACCTACAGTTTTCTGTCCCTAGAATAAATGTTTTTTTTAAGCACAATATAGCACAAGGACAATTCACTCACTGTCCTTACAGGTCCCTGGAAACAAGGACTTGCAGAGTGAAAGAAAAAAAACACTCTCCCTACCTACAGTTTTCTGTCCCTAGAAAAAATGTTTTTTTTAATCACAATATAGCACAAGGACAATTCACTCACTGTCCTTACAGGTCCCTGGAAACAAGGACTTGCAGAGTGAAAGAAAAAAAACACTCTCCCTACCTACAGTTTTCTGTCCCTAGAAAAAATGTTTTTTTTAATCACAATATAACACAAGGACAATTCACTCACTGTCCTTCCAGGTCCCTGGAAACAAGGACTTGCAGAGTGAAATAAACTGACACTCTCCCTACCTACAGTTTTCTGTCCCTAGAATAAATGTTTTTTTTAAGCACAATATAGCACAAGGACAATTCACTCACTGTCCTTACAGGTCCCTGGAAACAAGGACTTGCAGAGTGAAAGAAAAAAAACACTCTCCCTACCTACAGTTTTCTGTCCCTAGAAAAAATGTTTTTTTTAATCACAATATAGCACAAGGACAATTCACTCACTGTCCTTACAGGTCCCTGGAAACAAGGACTTGCAGAGTGAAATAAACTGACACTCTCCCTACCTACAGTTTTCTGTCCCTAGAATAAATGTTTTTTTTAATCACAATATAGCACAAGGACAATTCACTCACTGTCCTTCCAGGTCCCTGGAAACAAGGACTTGCAGAGTGAAATAAACTGACACTCTCCCTACCTACAGTTTTCTGTCCCTAGAATAAATGTTTTTTTTAAGCACACTATAGCACAAGCACAAAACACACTGACACTCTCCCTACCTACAGTTTTCTGTCCCTAGAATAAATGTTTTTTTTAATCACAATATAGCACAAGGACAATTCACTCACTGTCCTTCCAGGTCCCTGGAAACAAGGACTTGCAGAGTGAAATAAACTGACACTCTCCCTACCTACAGTTTTCTGTCCCTAGAATAAATGTTTTTTTTAAGCACAATATAGCACAAGGACAATTCACTCACTGTCCTTACAGGTCCCTGGAAACAAGGACTTGCAGAGTGAAAGAAAAAAAACACTCTCCCTACCTACAGTTTTCTCTCCCTAGAAAAAATGTTTTTTTTAATCACAATATAGCACAAGGACAATTCACTCACTGTCCTTACAGGTCCCTGGAAACAAGGACTTGCAGAGTGAAAGAAAAAAAACACTCTCCCTACCTACAGTTTTCTGTCCCTAGAAAAAATGTTTTTTTTAATCACAATATAACACAAGGACAATTCACTCACTGTCCTTCCAGGTCCCTGGAAACAAGGACTTGCAGAGTGAAATAAACTGACACTCTCCCTACCTACAGTTTTCTGTCCCTAGAATAAATGTTTTTTTTAAGCACAATATAGCACAAGGACAATTCACTCACTGTCCTTACAGGTCCCTGGAAACAAGGACTTGCAGAGTGAAAGAAAAAAAACACTCTCCCTACCTACAGTTTTCTGTCCCTAGAAAAAATGTTTTTTTTAATCACAATATAGCACAAGGACAATTCACTCACTGTCCTTACAGGTCCCTGGAAACAAGGACTTGCAGAGTGAAATAAACTGACACTCTCCCTACCTACAGTTTTCTGTCCCTAGAATAAATGTTTTTTTTAATCACAATATAGCACAAGGACAATTCACTCACTGTCCTTCCAGGTCCCTGGAAACAAGGACTTGCAGAGTGAAATAAACTGACACTCTCCCTACCTACAGTTTTCTGTCCCTAGAATAAATGTTTTTTTTAAGCACAATATAGCACAAGGACAATTCACTCACTGTCCTTACAGGTCCCTGGAAACAAGGACTTGCAGAGTGAAAGAAAAAAAACACTCTCCCTACCTACAGTTTTCTGTCCCTAGAAAAAATGTTTTTTTTAAGCACAATATAGCACAAGGACAATTCACTCACTGTCCTTACAGGTCCCTGGAAACAAGGACTTGCAGAGTGAAAGAAAAAAAACACTCTCCCTACCTACAGTTTTCTGTCCCTAGAAAAAATGTTTTTTTTAATCACAATATAGCACAAGGACAATTCACTCACTGTCCTTACAGGTCCCTGGAAACAAGGACTTGCAGAGTGAAAGAAACTGACACTGTCCCTACCTACAGTTTTCTGTCCCTAGAATAAATGTTTTTTTTAAGCACAATATAGCACAAGGAGAATTCACTCACTGTCCTTCCAGGTCCCTGGAAACAAGGACTTGCAGAGTGAAATAAACTGACACTCTCCCTACCTACAGTTTTCTGTCCCTAGAATAAATGTTTTTTTTAAGCACAATATAGCACAAGGACAATTCACTCACTGTCCTTACAGGTCCCTGGAAACAAGGACTTGCAGAGTGAAAGAAACTGACACTCTCCCTACCTACAGTTTTCTGTCCCTAGAATAAATGTTTTTTTAAGCACAATATAGCACAAGGACAATTCACTCACTGTCCTTCCAGGTCCCTGGAAACAAGGACTTGCAGAGTGAAAGAAACTGACACTGTCCCTACCTACAGTTTTCTGTCCCTAGAATAAATGTTTTTTTTAAGCACACTATAGCACAAACACAAAACACACTGACACTCTCCCTACCTATCCTTCTCTTTCCCTAAACTAAAGGAATCCAGGTTAAGCAAGAAAGAAATAACAGTCACTGTCCCTGCCTATGCTGCTCTATCCCTGCTCCGGAACACACTACACTAGGCCGCCGTGCTGGCGGCCTTTTATAGTGTGGGGCGTGTACTAAACACCCTCAGCAATAATTGGCCACAGGCATCCTGCCTGTGGCCAATCATTGCTCTCCTCGCTGCCGGCGCTGTGATTGGCCAAGCATGCGGGGTCACAGTGCATGCTTGGCCAATCACAGCGCCTGGATGACACTGCGATGGCGTAGTGCATTGTGGGCCGTTCGCGTCACTCGAATTTGGCGCGAACGGCCCAAATCGTTCGATCTTCGTCGAACGATCGAACAGCCGATGTTCGAGTCGAACGTATGTTCGACTCGAACACGAAGCTCATCCCTAACTGCGCCCAAAGGCGACATCCTCCTGACTTCTAACGTCTACCTGGTAGAACCTAGTAAACGTGTGTACTGAAGACCATGTTGCAGCCTTACAGACTTGAGCCAGGGAGGCCTGGTGATGCACTGCCCATGAAGTTCCAACTGCTCTTGTGGAGTGCGCCCTAACTTTGAATGGAGGCAGTCTCTTTCTCAAGCCATAGGCTTGTATTATGACCTGTCGAATCCACTTGGCTAAAGTAGATTTTGATGCTGCCTGACCCTTTCTGGGGCCTTCCGGCAGAATAAACAAAGTATCCGTTCTGCGAATCTGAGCAGTGGCTTTTAGATAAGCTTTAACTGCTCTTACTACATCCAAAGAATGCAATAACTTTTCCTCTACCGAGCTAGGTTTGGGGAAAAAAGAAGGAAGAACCACATCTTGGTTCAAATGAAACCTCGATACCACCTTAGGAAGAAAGGCTGGATGAGGACGTAATACTACTCTGTCCTTATGGACAACCAGATATGGCTCCTTACAGGACAAGGCGGCTAATTCCGATACTCTTTTAGCCGAAAAAATGGCTACTAAGAAAATCAATTTCCTGGTGAGAAGAACCAAGGAAATGTGTTGCAATGGTTCAAACGGTTGTTTCTGTAGAACCGACAGAACCAGGTTTAAGTCCCATGGACATATGGGAATACTAACCGGAGGGCTAATACGCATCACTCCTTGTATGAAAGCTTTGACTAGTGAATGCGAAGCCAAGGGCCTTTGAAAAAATATTGACAAGGCCGAAATCTGACCCTTGATAGTACTCAAGGCCAGCTTCCTATCTACAGCCCACTGTAGGAAGTCCAAAATCCTACCTATTACGTACTTACGTGGATGCCATTTCTTGGCCTCACACCATGTAATGTACGCCTTCCAGATCCTATAATAGATCTGCCTGGATACCGGCTTCCTGGCATTGATCATGGTAGATACCACAGGATTAGAGAGCCCTCTCTTTTTCAGAATGTGGGCTTCAATAGCCAGGCCGTCAAACCTAGGGCTGGTAAGGAAGGGTGGTATATCGGTCCTTGCGACAGCAGGTCCGGACGATGTGGGAGGGTCCAAGGACTCCTCACTGACATTTTTACAATCTCCGCGTACCATGCCCTTCGGGGCCACGCTGGAGCCACCAGAATCACTGGTTTCTTTTCTACCCTGATTCTGCGGATTAATCGCGGTAACAATTGTGGCGGTGGGAATGCATAAATCAGCTTGAACTGATCCCAAGGGAACACTAGGGCATCCGAGCCGCAAGCTAGGGGATCCCTTGTGCGAGACACAAATCTGTCCACCTTTGCGTTGAATCTGGATGCTAGCAGATCTACATCCGGTGTTCCCCACCGCTGGCATATTGCCTGGAAAACCTCGGGGTGAAGAGACCATTCCCCCGGGCATAATTGCTGGCAACTTAAAAAGTCCGCTTTCCAATTTTCCACCCCTGGGATGAAAACCGCGGATATGGCTGGGACATATCTTTCTGCCCATTCCAGGATGCAATTCGCTTCCCTCTGGGCTGCATGACTCCTGGTGCCACCCTGGTGATTGATATATGCCACTGCTGTGGCATTGTCTGATTGAATTCTGACAGGGGACCCTTGGAGTTTGGATGTCCATGCTACTAGGGCATACCGGGCTGCTCGTATCTCTAAGAGATTGATGGGCAGGGCTTTCTCTGCTTCTGACCACTTGCCCTGGAGAGACCATTGCTCCAGTACTGCCCCCCAGCCTATGAGGCTGGCATCTGTAGTGACCACCTTCCAAGAAACCGGACTGAAGGGTTTCCCTTTTTCCAGATTCTGGGGCACCAACCACCAATGGAGGCTCTTGCGAACGGAAGGGGACAGGGACATTGGTAAGTCTAAAGCCTGAACTTTTTTGTTCCAGGCTGACAGTATGGCCCTCTGCAAGTTCCTTGAATGGAATTGACCGTAGGGTACTGCTTCGAATGAAGCCACCATTTTTTCCAGCAGCCTCATGCACAGGCGTATGGATGGTTTTCTTTTTGTACCCACTAAGTGGGTCAAATCTTTTAAAGACGACACCTTTTCTGGAGGTAAGAAAATCTTTCTCTGATTTGAATCCAGCCTTAGCCCTAAGTATTCCAGACTTCTGACTGGTCTTAGAGCTGACTTGTCCCGGTTGATAATCCAACCGTGATATTCCAGATACTTGATTGTCTTGTGAATAGCTACTTCCAGCTTTTCCACTGAGTGGTCTATTAGTAGCAGGTCGTCTAGATATGCCATTATCGTTACACCCTGTGTTCTTAGATTGGCCAATAGTGGGGCCAGAATTTTTGTGAACACTCGTGGTGCTGTGGCCAGACCGAAAGGTAAGGCTCTGAACTGAAAATGGCGCCCTTCTACTGCAAAGCGTAGAAATTTCTGGTGGGCCGGAAAGATGGGAATATGCAGATAAGCATCCCTTATGTCGATCGAGGCTAACCATTCCTGCCCTTGTAGGGCGGTGGCCACCGATCGGATCGACTCCATCCGAAAAGTCCTGATATTTAGGATCTTGTTTAGCCCTTTTAGATTTAATATGGGCCTCACGTCCCCATTTGGTTTGGGGACTGTGACAAGGTTCGAGTAAAACCCGAACCCACTTTCTTCCAGGGGAACCTTCATGATTACACCTTGGAGCAATAGTTGTTCTTGTGCCAGAAGGAGGGATCCTCTCTTCTGGGGATCGCTTGGCACGTTTGACCTCATAAATTGGGCAGGAGGAGTGTCTTTTAACTCCAGCTTGTATCCCAGACTTACTGCGGAGAGCACCCATCTGTCTCTGATGGTGTCCCGCCAGGTCTCTGTGAACAACTGAAGTCTTCCCCCCACCCGATTGAGTGGGGGCAACCCTTCATGACTTAGGGGGAGGTTTTGTACCTCTCTTGACCCAGGGTTTCTTGTTACCCTGTGATTGTCCCTGATTTCTGCCCCCTGAATTTGACCGCGGAGGCCGTCGGAACTGTTTCACAGCCGATGTGCCAGGGACTGGAGAAGTAGGCCTCTTAAAAGAAGGACTTCTACTCTTGTTCTTAACCGGTAAGAGTGAACTTTTACCGGCAGAAATTTTCTGGATATATTTGTCCAGATCTTCTCCAAATAAGCGTTCTCCATGAAATGGGAAGCTAACCAGCAATTTCTTACAGGGAGCTTCAGCAGACCAGTTTTTGAGCCATAGAAGCCTACGCATATGTACTACAGACAGCGTAAAGCGGGAGGCCTGTTGGATTGTATCCTTTATGGCGTCCACCGCAAAACACAAGGCTCTAGGTAGGTCAGCTAGGGCAAGAGCCTGCTGATCTGGTAAGTCCCTTAAGACTTGTTTCAACTGATCTTTCACCGCTTGGCAGACTCCAATCGCTGCTACCGCAGGTTGTGTCACCATGCTTGCTGTAGAGAAAGCAGATTTTAGTAAAGACTCCAATTTTTTATCTATTGGGTCTTTGAACATTGGAACATTATCTACTGGACATGTCAGTGATTTGTTCACAGAAGAGATGGCTGCGTCCACTGTAGGGACCCTCCATTTTTTTATAAACTTATCCTCAATGGGATAGATCACCGGAAATCTCTTGGGGGGAGTAAATATTTTATCAGGATGCTCCCAATCCTGGTAAATAAGCCCTTCCAATAAAGGGTGGATTGGGAAGGAACAGACAGCCTGGGGAGCTTTCAGCGACCCCAGCGAGGAAACCGTAGTGGTTGATGGTTCCGCCAGAGGCATTTTAAATGCTGATCGGACCATGTTAGTCAGAGACTGAATCCATAATCTTTCAGCCTGAGATGCTGAGAAAGGTTCTTCCACTGTTGATTCCTCCATAACTGAATCAACCTCATCCTGATCCCCTTCAGGTAGGTCGATCTCTGTGTGGGGCTGTTCCTCCACTAACAGGCACTCTGAAGGAGGAGACGGAGATCGGACGCGCTTTCCCTGTGACAGGGAAGCAGCGATCAATGCTGTTAATCTCTCTTCCAATCCTCCCAGAGTTGAGGATAAAACCTCCTCTGTTATATATACAGGAGCAGGTGGACTGGGGACAGCCGCAGCACCAGGCACTCCTGCGGGGTTCCTACGGCTACTGACCTCTGAATTCTCAGGGGAGATTGGTGCAGTACAAGCATGCCCAATATCCTCAGAGCCCGATGGAGACCCCTTTGGCTTCCTGGAAGACTTATTTCCGGAGCGTCTGGACGACATATCCTTTAAGCACAAAGCTGAGGTATTCCCGTCGTCATACACCAATTTTGCTGGTAATAGTCTAACACAGTTGCTGCTATATACCAGCTGGTGTCCACTAAAGTGCCTTTCTATGGGGATGCCTGCATCAACCGCCTCTGTGTGCCACTGTTTGTTGCTAGCTCTGTTTGCATCCAGCTGACACTTGTACTGTGTCTTTTATACATGCTGGGACGCCTGCACATGCGCAGAAGCGCCGCGGCGCGCATCGAGCGTCATCCACCCGCCCCGCCCCTTTTTTTTCATAGCAGGTGCATGCACGCGCCCGCGCGCGCGCCCGTGCGCCATTGGCGCCCTTTTCGAAAACCAAGCAGGGACTAGGAGCCAGGGCCCTTTTTGCCGGAGGGCCTGTGCGGTGGATGAGTGCAGCAACAGGGCAGAGGAAGTGGATTCCCACAGAGAACTTACCAACTGCCTGGATCTTTTGACTTGAGAAAACCAAAGATCCACATGACAAGAAAAAATGGACCACAGCGGCCTCTAGTGGTTTAACACAGGTACCGCGGTCCTCTTTTTTTTTTTTTTTTCTTGACTACTATTAAAATTTTACATTTTTCAGTAGTTACAGGCATACACAGATATTAGCGGGAATACCGTTAGGTAACAGACAGAAAGACAAATTAGGCTTGGGGGTCCCCCAATAGAACCAAGTTCCTGGGGGCCCCCACTTACCTGTTCCCCGCCGCAGGACTCTGTTTGGTCCACAGAAGCCCAAACTTCACCTATCACGGCAGGCATTGTAATTAAACCTTCAGGGACCGGGTTCCCAAGGATTCCACTCCCCTGGACCTGTATAGCACCCTGCACAGAAAACATCTTGGTCGTGGGTATGACCAGAGCTCTGGATCCCAGGGTCCAGCTCTCCTAAGAGAGGCATTACAGGCAAAACCTTGCTCTTCTGTTGCAAGGCCCGGGTACCGACCGTTTAGCTATGAAGCTTTTTTGGTGGGATCCGGAACAGCTTACTAAGGCCCGTAAAAGAACCTGTACGCAAGCCCAGGAAAACACATGTTACTCTTTGGCCAACACCTTGGACACTGGCAAAAAACTGAGGTGCTCCCGGATGGGAGGGGCTTATATAGGGGAGGGTACTTCCGGTTTGGAAGTTGCCAGTGCCAGCACCTGAAGGTAAACTATATAACCCATTAGTAATGACTAAGTCGCTCTGTGTCCCGTGATGTACGAAAAAGAAATAAATATTAACAACAACTTTATCAGTTCCCCTCAATGCAGGCTCACCTGTGCCCATCATTGCAGCGTGACCTGTGCCCCACATTGCAGCCTCACTTGCCCCAAATTGCAGCCTCACTGTGCCCCAAAATCCAGCCTCACTGTGCCCCAAGTTGCAGCCTCACTGTGCACCAAGTTGCAGCCTCACTGTGCCCTAAGTTGCAGCCCCACTGTGCCCCAAATTGCAGCCTCACTGTGCCCCAAATTGCAGCTTCACTGTGCCCCAAATTGCAGCTTCACTGTGCCCCAAAATCCAGCCACACTGTGCCCCAAGTTTCAGCCTCACTGTGCCCCAAAATCCAGCCTCACTGTGCCCCAAAATCCAGCCTCACTGTGCCCCAAATTGCAGCCTCACTGTGCCCCAAATTGCAGCCTCGCCAGGGTGGAGGAAGTGAGAGGGCAGTCAGGACATATAACTAGAAGAGTGCAGCGCAAAAAAGGAAAATTAATAAAATGATAAAAGTCTATATAAAGAGGCAGAAGTCCATACAGGGTGAATGGTGCACTATTGTAGCATGTGATGTGGATCACAACAAGTTTGACCAGAATGAGAAATCCCTCCACCACACACAGAGTGGCCTCTCACCTCAGCAATTCGACCTACAAGAGGTCACAGGGCATAAAATGATAACAAAGTTGTCCTCCAATCATTAAGCCTCCAACATCCAAATGACCAGTCACAGTATGACACAGAACAGCCACCTCATTTGCTCCACCTGTGCACACAGAGAAGGGAGTGGAAGGCAGCACATACTGTGACTGGTCGTTTGGATGTTGGAGGCTTAATGATTGGAGTACAACTTTGTTATCATTTTATGCCCTGTGACCTCTTGTAGGTCGAATTGCTGAGGTGAGAGGCCACTCTGTGTGCGGTGGAGGGATTTCTCTTTCTGGTCAAACTTGTTGTGATCCACATCGCATGCTACAATAGTGCACCATTCACCCTGTATGGACTTCTGCCTCTTTATATGGACTTTTATCATTTTATTAATTTTCCTTTTTTGCGCTGCACTCTTCTAGTTATATGTTCTCTGTGAGGGATTTTTCATGAATTACCCTTAAGTGCTGGCTGCAATATACATGTGTATTTTTATTTTATTTTTGTATTTTCAGCGCTGAATACTTTTAATTGGCAGTCAGGACATGACTGGAGGAAGATTAGAGCCACGGGAGATGTTCTCCCAGCGCGATCGCCCCTGTGGAAGAGAGCATATAGGAAGAGGAAAGCCGCGGGATCGCAGAGCAGTAAAACACGCTGTAACAGCTGACATTGTCTCCGCTCTGCTCACTCTCACACAGCCCCGCCTCCTCCTGACGCCACGCCTGTGAGACTGTAAGGTACCTGTGATAGGTAGTGTCCGAAGAGGAACTTGTGTGCTGAGGATTCAGGCGAAAACGTAGTCAGGCAGATTAGGTTGGCAACAGATCAGGCAAAACAGTACACAATCGAAATCCAGAGAGTGGTCAGGCAGGCAAAGGTCATACACGAGCTGGCGGTGAAGTACAAAATCAGCAGGCTAGAGAGTAGTCAGGAATTCAGGCAGAAGTTCAACATGAAAATCAAGATCAAAACGCAGTCAACACCCAGGGAGCTATTCCACACAAACGGGCGCTGAGAGAAAGCATCACTTCCTTTTTATAGGCTGCTTTGATTGAAAATTGTCCACAGCTGGCAGCAGGTGGGGCTAGTGAGTCCAAGGTAATGCTTAATACTGAGAGGACATTTCCAAAAGTCTAGATCTGCTCTGTAGCACAACAGGTAAGGCTGCAGCTGTGGGACCAGGAAGATCCCGGTTCAAATACACCCAGGTACATGACAGGGCTCCCTCCCCAGTGGACCCCTCAGGGGGCCTAGCGGGGCTTAGTGGGAAAGGAGGCATGGAAGTCTCGAATAAGAGAAGGGGCATGCAGATTTTTGGCTGGAACCCAGGAACGGTCTGTGACGGGATATCCCTTCCAATGAACCAGATACCGAAGGCCACGACCCTGTCTTCAAGAATCTTGGAGACTTCAAACTCATTTTGTCCATCAACAAGAACAGGAGGAGGTAGCTGTTGCGTTCTGGAGTAGCGATTGAAAATTGCTTTTTTGAGGAGGGAAATGTGGAACACAGGATGAATCCGGAGAGAGGAGGGTAATTTCAACCAATAGGAGACTGGGCCGACTCGAGCAATAATTCTGTAAGGAACAATGAATCGAGGGCCCAATTTGGTAGAAGGTTGTTTCAGTCTCACATATTTGGTTGATAGCCAAACTCTGTCCCCCACCACATATGAAGGTAAATGGCGTCTTCGTTTGTTGGAAAAAAGTGCATACTTGCCTGCTGACTTCCGTAGTAATAAGCAAATCATTTTCCAATGTAGCAGAATATTTTTCACCCGCTGATCTGCTGCTGGTACATCAGAAGAAGGCTGAAGTAGGGGAAAAGTCTGAGGGTGATAGCCTAGGGCTGCGTAGAATGGTGTGGTATGAAGAGCACTGTGCCAACGGAAATTAATGGCGAACTCAGCTAAAGGCAAATACTCAGACCAGTTGGAGTGTAAGGCATTGACATAATGTCAAAGATAGGTTTCTAGGGTCTGGTTCATGCGTTCGGTTTGACCATCTGTTTGAGGGTGATGTGAGGTAGAGAGTGAAAGCGTTACTCCCAGTTTCTTGCAGAATGCTCTCCAGAATCGGGAAACAAACTGGGATCCGCGGTCTGAGACGACATTGGTAGGTATGCCATGATATCTCACAATATGGGAAAGGAAGAGAGTAGACAGTGCTTCCGCTGTAGGTAATCCCGGGAGCGGCACAAAATGAGACATTTTGGAAAAGCGATCCACTATGACCCATATAGCAGTCATGCCCTCAAACTTGGGTAAGTCTGTAATGAAGTCCATAGTCAAATGGGTCCAAGGCTGACGAGGTGCCGAAAGTGGTTGTAACAGTCCAGTAGGCAATGTACAGGGTACTTTATTAGCAGCACAAGTTGGACAGGCAGCCACATAGTCAGTAACATCCCTTTTCATATGAGGCCACCAGACATGACGCTGCAAGGTCTTAAGAGTGAGGGTGACACCAGGATGACCAGATAACACACCATCATGTGCCCAGAGGAGTACAGGTTTTCTGAGGCTAGGGGCTACGAACAGACGCCCTGGTGGTATCTTCAAGCCTTGGGGAACACGATTCTGGGTTTCTTGTAACTGTTGGGAAAGAGCCGTAGAGATCTGTGCGACAATTTTGTGAGGTGGGATTATATACTGCTCGGTAGGTTGGTCTTCAGAGGTAGCGAACTGTCTGTAAAGAGCATCAGCTTTCTTGTTTTTATGCCCAGGAACATAAGAAAGAACAAAATTAAAACGGGAGAAAAACAGAGCCCATCGAGCCTGACATGAGTTCAAACGTCTTGCAGTCTGAAGATACAGTAGGTTTTTATGGTCAGTGAGGATAGAAAAAGGTTTGGGAGCCCCTTCCAGAAGATGTCGCCATTCAGACAATGCCAATTTGATGGCCAGTAGTTCTCGATTCCCAACATCGTAATTCATCTCCGCTGGAGAAAACTTTCTAGAAAAAAATGCTACTGGATGGATTCTATCAGACTAATGCCGCGTACACACGATCGATTTTTTCGACGGTGAAAACACAGTCGAGAAAATCGACGTTAAAAACGAGGAACAGCTTGTTCCCCTCACACACGGCCGTTTTAAATGTCATTTTTTTTTTGGTCGATAAAAACGACCGTGTGTGGGCTCCGCGGCAGTGTTTCCCTATGGGAAGCACTGCCGCGGAAAACATGTCGAAAAAAACGACGAGAAAAATTAGAACATGTTCTAATTTTTCTCGTCGTTTTTAATGCCGTTTTTCTCGTCGAAAAAAACGACAGAAAGCCCACAGACTATCGTTTTTCTCGTCGAATGGGAAAAATGTCGTTTTTTTCGACGGGAAAAACGGCCGTGTGTACGCGGCATTAGGCTGTCTCTGGGAGAGCACGGCACCTGCTCCTACCTCAGAGGCATCAACCTCAACTATGTACTGGAGATCGGGATTTGGATGCTGAAGAATTGGAGCTTTGCTGAACATGTCCTTTAATTGCTGGAAAGCCGATTCTGCTTCTGAGGACCATACCTTGCAATTAGTACCTTTCTTAGTCATAGCAGTAAGGGGGAGCCGCAATGGAGGCAAAACCTTTGATCAAGCGTCTGTAGTAATTTGCGAACCCTAGAAAGCTTTGGAGCCCTCTTAAAGTAGTCGGTTGGGGCCGTTGCAAGACAGCGGAAAGTTTTTGAGGGTCCATTTGGAAACCGACAGCACTTATAATGTATCCAAGGAAAGGAATACGGCTTTGATGGGAACTGCATTTCTCAATCTTCGCGTAAAGATGTTTTTCTCTCAGTCGTTGCAATACATGCTTTACATGCTAGCTGTGCTCTAGATGAGTCTTGCAAAAGATTAAAATGTCATCCAAGTAGATGATCACAAAACTGTTGCTGAAATCATGAAAATTTTAATTCATGAAACGTTGGAAGACAGCAGGGGCGTTACACAACCCAAATGGCATAACCAGATATTCAAAATGTCCATTACGAGTGTTGAATGCTGTCTTCCACTCGGCCCCGTCTTTAATTCAAATCAGATTATAAGCCCCTCCTAGGTCTAGCTTGGAGAAGATAACAGCCCCCTTAAGTACATCAAACAGTTCAAGAATGAGAGGCAAAGGGTAGGAGTCTTTTACAGTGATTTGATTTAACCCTCGATAGTCTATGCATGGTCGAAGACCCACATCTTTTTTTTCAACAAAGAAAAAACCTGCCCCTATTGGAGAATAGGGATGAGCTTCGTGTTCGAGTCGAACATACGTTCGACTCGAACATCGGCTGTTCGATCGTTCGACGAAGATCGAACGATTTGGGCCGTTCGCGCCAAATTCGAGTGACGCGAACGGCCCACAATGCACTACGCCATCGCAGTGTCATCCAGGCGCTGTGATTGGCCAAGCATGCACTGTGACCCCGCATGCTTGGCCAATCACAGCGCCGGCAGCGAGGAGAGCAATGATGGGCCACAGGCAGGATGCCTGTGGCCAATTATTGCTGAGGGGGTTTAGTACACGCCCCACACTATAAAAGGCCGCCAGCACGGCGGCCTAGTGTAGTGTGTTCCGGAGCAGGGATAGAGCAGCATAGGCAGGGACAGTGACTTTTATTTCTTTCTTGCTTAACCTGGATTCCTTTAGTTTAGGGAAAGAGAAGGATAGGTAGGGAGAGTGTCAGTGTGTTTTGTGCTTGTGCTATATTGTGCTTAAAAAAAACATTTTTTCTAGGGACAGAAAACTGTAGGTAGGGAGAGTGTGTCAGTTTCTTTCACTGTCAAAGTCCTTGTTTCCAGGGACCTGGAAGGACAGTGAGTGAATTCTCCTTGTGCTATATTGTGCTTAAAAAAAACATTTTTTCTAGGGACAGAAAACTGTAGGTAGGGAGAGTGTGTCAGTTTCTTTCACTGTCAAAGTCCTTGTTTCCAGGGACCTGGAAGGACAGTGAGGTAATTCTCCTTGTGCTAAATTGTGCTTAAAAAAAACATTTTTTCTAGGGACAGAAAACTGTAGGTAGGGAGAGTGTGTCAGTTTCTTTCACTGTCAAAGTCCTTGTTTCCAGGGACCTGGAAGGACAGTGAGGTAATTCTCCTTGTGCTAAATTGTGCTTAAAAAAAACATTTTTTCTAGGGACAGAAAACTGTAGGTAGGGAGAGTGTGTCAGTTTCTTTCACTGTCAAAGTCCTTGTTTCCAGGGACCTGGAAGGACAGTGAGGTAATTCTCCTTGTGCTAAATTGTGCTTAAAAAAAACATTTTTTCTAGGGACAGAAAACTGTAGGTAGGGAGAGTGTGTCAGTTTCTTTCACTGTCAAAGTCCTTGTTTCCAGGGACCTGGAAGGACAGTGAGGTAATTCTCCTTGTGCTAAATTGTGCTTAAAAAAAACATTTTTTCTAGGGACAGAAAACTGTAGGTAGGGAGAGTGTGTCAGTTTCTTTCACTGTCAAAGTCCTTGTTTCCAGGGACCTGGAAGGACAGTGAGGTAATTCTCCTTGTGCTAAATTGTGCTTAAAAAAAAACATTTTTTCTAGGGACAGAAAACTGTAGGTAGGGAGAGTGTGTCAGTTTCTTTCACTGTCAAAATCCTTGTTTCCAGGGACCTGGAAGGACAGTGAGGTAATTCTCCTTGTGCTAAATTGTGCTTAAAAAAAACATTTTTTCTAGGGACAGAAAACTGTAGGTAGGGAGAGTGTGTCAGTTTCTTTCACTGCCAAAGTCCTTGTTTCCAGGGACCTGGAAGGACAGTGAGGTAATTCTCCTTGTGCTAAATTGTGCTTAAAAAAAACATTTTTTCTAGGGACAGAAAACTGTAGGTAGGGAGAGTGTGTCAGTTTCTTTCACTGTCAAAGTCCTTGTTTCCAGGGACCTGGAAGGACAGTGAGGTAATTCTCCTTGTGCTAAATTGTGCTTAAAAAAAACATTTTTTCTAGGGACAGAAAACTGTAGGTAGGGAGAGTGTGTCAGTTTCTTTCACTGTCAAAGTCCTTGTTTCCAGGGACCTGGAAGGACAGTGAGTGAATTCTCCTTGTGCTATATTGTGCTTAAAAAAAACATTTTTTCTAGGGACAGAAAACTGTAGGTAGGGAGAGTGTGTCAGTTTCTTTCACTGTCAAAGTCCTTGTTTCCAGGGACCTGGAAGGACAGTGAGGTAATTCTCCTTGTGCTAAATTGTGCTTAAAAAAAACATTTTTTCTAGGGACAGAAAACTGTAGGTAGGGAGAGTGTGTCAGTTTCTTTCACTGTCAAAGTCCTTGTTTCCAGGGACCTGGAAGGACAGTGAGGTAATTCTCCTTGTGCTAAATTGTGCTTAAAAAAAACATTTTTTCTAGGGACAGAAAACTGTAGGTAGGGAGAGTGTGTCAGTTTCTTTCACTGTCAAAGTCCTTGTTTCCAGGGACCTGGAAGGACAGTGAGGTAATTCTCCTTGTGCTAAATTGTGCTTAAAAAAAACATTTTTTCTAGGGACAGAAAACTGTAGGTAGGGAGAGTGTGTCAGTTTCTTTCACTGTCAAAGTCCTTGTTTCCAGGGACCTGGAAGGACAGTGAGGTAATTCTCCTTGTGCTAAATTGTGCTTAAAAAAAACATTTTTTCTAGGGACAGAAAACTGTAGGTAGGGAGAGTGTGTCAGTTTCTTTCACTGTCAAAGTCCTTGTTTCCAGGGACCTGGAAGGACAGTGAGGTAATTCTCCTTGTGCTAAATTGTGCTTAAAAAAAAACATTTTTTCTAGGGACAGAAAACTGTAGGTAGGGAGAGTGTGTCAGTTTCTTTCACTGTCAAAATCCTTGTTTCCAGGGACCTGGAAGGACAGTGAGGTAATTCTCCTTGTGCTAAATTGTGCTTAAAAAAAACATTTTTTCTAGGGACAGAAAACTGTAGGTAGGGAGAGTGTGTCAGTTTCTTTCACTGCCAAAGTCCTTGTTTCCAGGGACCTGGAAGGACAGTGAGGTAATTCTCCTTGTGCTAAATTGTGCTTAAAAAAAACATTTTTTCTAGGGACAGAAAACTGTAGGTAGGGAGAGTGTGTCAGTTTCTTTCACTGTCAAAGTCCTTGTTTCCAGGGACCTGGAAGGACAGTGAGGTAATTCTCCTTGTGCTAAATTGTGCTTAAAAAAAACATTTTTTCTAGGGACAGAAAACTGTAGGTAGGGAGAGTGTGTCAGTTTCTTTCACTGTCAAAGTCCTTGTTTCCAGGGACCTGGAAGGACAGTGAGTGAATTCTCCTTGTGCTATATTGTGCTTAAAAAAAACATTTTTTCTAGGGACAGAAAACTGTAGGTAGGGAGAGTGTGTCAGTTTCTTTCACTGTCAAAGTCCTTGTTTCCAGGGACCTGGAAGGACAGTGAGGTAATTCTCCTTGTGCTAAATTGTGCTTAAAAAAAACATTTTTTCTAGGGACAGAAAACTGTAGGTAGGGAGAGTGTGTCAGTTTCTTTCACTGTCAAAGTCCTTGTTTCCAGGGACCTGGAAGGACAGTGAGGTAATTCTCCTTGTGCTAAATTGTGCTTAAAAAAAACATTTTTTCTAGGGACAGAAAACTGTAGGTAGGGAGAGTGTGTCAGTTTCTTTCACTGTCAAAGTCCTTGTTTCCAGGGACCTGGAAGGACAGTGAGGTAATTCTCCTTGTGCTAAATTGTGCTTAAAAAAAACATTTTTTCTAGGGACAGAAAACTGTAGGTAGGGAGAGTGTGTCAGTTTCTTTCACTGTCAAAGTCCTTGTTTCCAGGGACCTGGAAGGACAGTGAGGTAATTCTCCTTGTGCTAAATTGTGCTTTAAAAAAACATTTTTTCTAGGGACAGAAAACTGTAGGTAGGGAGAGTGTGTCAGTTTCTTTCACTGTCAAAGTCCTTGTTTCCAGGGACCTGGAAGGACAGTGAGGTAATTCTCCTTGTGTTAAATTGTGCTTAAAAAAAAACATTTTTTCTAGGGACAGAAAACTGTAGGTAGGGAGAGTGTGTCAGTTTCTTTCACTGTCAAAGTCCTTGTTTCCAGGGACCTGGAAGGACAGTGAGGTAATTCTCCTTGTGCTAAATTGTGCTTAAAAAAAACATTTTTTCTAGGGACAGAAAACTGTAGGTAGGGAGAGTGTGTCAGTTTCTTTCACTGTCAAAGTCCTTGTTTCCAGGGACCTGGAAGGACAGTGAGGTAATTCTCCTTGTGCTAAATTGTGCTTAAAAAAACATTTTTTCTAGGGACAGAAAACTGTAGGTAGGGAGAGTGTGTCAGTTTCTTTCACTGTCAAAGTCCTTGTTTCCAGGGACCTGGAAGGACAGTGAGGTAATTCTCCTTGTGCTAAATTGTGCTTAAAAAAAACATTTTTTCTAGGGACAGAAAACTGTAGGTAGGGAGAGTGTGTCAGTTTCTTTCACTGTCAAAGTCCTTGTTTCCAGGGACCTGGAAGGACAGTGAGGTAATTCTCCTTGTGCTAAATTGTGCTTAAAAAAAACATTTTTTCTAGGGACAGAAAACTGTAGGTAGGGAGAGTGTGTCAGTTTCTTTCACTGTCAAAGTCCTTGTTTCCAGGGACCTGGAAGGACAGTGAGGTAATTCTCCTTGTGCTAAATTGTGCTTAAAAAAAACATTTTTTCTAGGGACAGAAAACTGTAGGTAGGGAGAGTGTGTCAGTTTCTTTCACTGTCAAAGTCCTTGTTTCCAGGGACCTGGAAGGACAGTGAGGTAATTCTCCTTGTGCTAAATTGTGCTTAAAAAAAACATTTTTTCTAGGGACAGAAAACTGTAGGTAGGGAGAGTGTGTCAGTTTCTTTCACTGTCAAAGTCCTTGTTTCCAGGGACCTGGAAGGACAGTGAGGTAATTCTCCTTGTGCTAAATTGTGCTTAAAAAAAACATTTTTTCTAGGGACAGAAAACTGTAGGTAGGGAGAGTGTGTCAGTTTCTTTCACTGTCAAAGTCCTTGTTTCCAGGGACCTGGAAGGACAGTGAGGTAATTCTCCTTGTGCTAAATTGTGCTTAAAAAAAACATTTTTTCTAGGGACAGAAAACTGTAGGTAGGGAGAGTGTGTCAGTTTCTTTCACTGCCAAAGTCCTTGTTTCCAGGGACCTGGAAGGACAGTGAGGTAATTCTCCTTGTGCTAAATTGTGCTTAAAAAAAACATTTTTTCTAGGGACAGAAAACTGTAGGTAGGGAGAGTGTGTCAGTTTCTTTCACTGTCAAAGTCCTTGTTTCCAGGGACCTGGAAGGACAGTGAGGTAATTCTCCTTGTGCTAAATTGTGCTTAAAAAAAAACATTTTTTCTAGGGACAGAAAACTGTAGGTAGGGAGAGTGTGTCAGTTTCTTTCACTGTCAAAGTCCTTGTTTCCAGGGACCTGGAAGGACAGTGAGTGAATTCTCCTTGTGCTATATTGTGCTTAAAAAAAACATTTTTTCTAGGGACAGAAAACTGTAGGTAGGGAGAGTGTGTCAGTTTCTTTCACTGTCAAAGTCCTTGTTTCCAGGGACCTGGAAGGACAGTGAGGTAATTCTCCTTGTGCTAAATTGTGCTTAAAAAAAACATTTTTTCTAGGGACAGAAAACTGTAGGTAGGGAGAGTGTGTCAGTTTCTTTCACTGTCAAAGTCCTTGTTTCCAGGGACCTGGAAGGACAGTGAGGTAATTCTCCTTGTGCTAAATTGTGCTTAAAAAAAACATTTTTTCTAGGGACAGAAAACTGTAGGTAGGGAGAGTGTGTCAGTTTCTTTCACTGTCAAAGTCCTTGTTTCCAGGGACCTGGAAGGACAGTGAGGTAATTCTCCTTGTGCTAAATTGTGCTTAAAAAAAACATTTTTTCTAGGGACAGAAAACTGTAGGTAGGGAGAGTGTGTCAGTTTCTTTCACTGTCAAAGTCCTTGTTTCCAGGGACCTGGAAGGACAGTGAGGTAATTCTCCTTGTGCTAAATTGTGCTTAAAAAAAACATTTTTTCTAGGGACAGAAAACTGTAGGTAGGGAGAGTGTGTCAGTTTCTTTCACTGTCAAAGTCCTTGTTTCCAGGGACCTGGAAGGACAGTGAGGTAATTCTCCTTGTGCTAAATTGTGCTTAAAAAAAACATTTTTTCTAGGGACAGAAAACTGTAGGTAGGGAGAGTGTGTCAGTTTCTTTCACTGTCAAAGTCCTTGTTTCCAGGGACCTGGAAGGACAGTGAGTGAATTCTCCTTGTGCTAAATTGTGCTTTAAAAAAAATTTTTTTCTAGGGACAGAAAACTGTAGGTAGGGAGAGTGTGTCAGTTTCTTTCACTGTCAAAGTCCTTGTTTCAAGGGACAGAGAAGGACACCTGAAGGTAGCCCTTATTGCTTTTTTCCCATCTCCCTGCAGGCCATCTATTAGAATGTCTGGAAGGCAAACAAGGAGAGGCAGACAGTCAGGAGGCAATAAAAGAGGGCAAGCAGGCTCTGTGTCTGGGGGCAACAGTGCTGGTCGTGGACGCGGTGCATTGTCATCAGCACATGGCCATGGGACACGCTTGTCCTTCTTTTCGGCAGCTGGACATGTTGAGCCACATCATGCCGAAGACTTGGTAGAGTGGATGACCAAGCCCTCCTCCTCCTCCTCATCCTCTCTCACCCAGGCTCAGGGTACTGGAAAAGCAGCTGCCAAAGCGTCCTCTTCCCTGGTATCAATGTCAGACTCATCATCAGTCACTCCTTCCCTAGACCCACCATGTCCTCCTCCTGAGGAGTCCCCCGAACTGTTTCAGCACAGTGTTGGGTACATGCTCCAGGAGGATGCCCAGCGTTTCGAAGGGTCTGATGATGAAACCCAGCTAGAGGAAGGCAGTAGCGTGAGAGCAGACAGAGGGGATGCTCAAGAAGGACACCAATCTGGCAGTCATGTTCCAGCAGCTGCAGCATACTGCCAGATTGCCTCCAGTGATGAGGAGGGAGGTGATGATGAGGTCACTGACTCCACGTGGGTGCCTAATAGGAGAGAGGAGGAGGAGGAGGATGAGGAGGAGGCACATCTCCAACGAGGCAGGATGCCCTTTGGTGGCCAGCGTAAGGGCAGTACACCGACGGAATCACACCGCAGAGCTCCGCCTGTGCAGGGCGCTGCCTCTGCCCGTCATTCAAAAAGTTCTTTGGTGTGGGCCTTTTTTGAGGCTAGTGCATCAGATCGCACAGCTGCTGTTTGCAACATATGTCTCAAGCGTATATCGCGTGGCCAAAACATCAGCCGCTTGGGTACCACATGCCTGACCAGACATATGTTGACCTGCCATGCAGCTCGTTGGCAAGCCTACCTCAAAGACCCACACCAAAGAACAAAGCGGACCTCTCCTTGCACCGCATCAGCTGGGATCTCCAACCCCACTATAACTTCAGTCCTCTCTGAAACATGCACTGAGAGGAATGAAGGTGTAGAATTAGGTGTGTCACAGCCAAGTACTTGCGGCCACTCTGCTAGCAGTACACCGACGTCCGATTCTAGCAGGCAAATTTCCCTGCCCCA